>JAVJGJ010000037.1:37237856-37282856 GCA_035590215.1 Microhierax caerulescens
AAGAGGGGGGGGGGAGAAAAAAAGAAAGAACAGCACTTAAAGAGGTTGGATATTAATTACAAATAATTTGCAATATTTCAAAATCTATCCAGAAATTTTGACCGTGTCTTTGTATCAGAGTTCCTGCTTTGCACCAGTATGACAGATTTAAAGCCTGTCATTTCACATTTGTTGGCTAGAAATTATTTGTACTACAATACAAGCACACGCATGCACGCACACACCATGCAGGCTGGAACAAAAGCAAGCATATGTAAAAACGCATCTTGGAGCCAAAAAAAAAAAAAAAAAGGGGGGGAATTCAAATATAAATCCTATTAGTGCAGCAGTATCCCGCTAATTGCAGTAAGTAAGTATTAGGTATTAGGTACTGTATTAAATATAAACCTCTGGCTTTGCGGGAGAAGTCTCAAATTTTGTCTCCAGGGGGAGCCATTCAGGATAAACGATGCAACTTGGTATATGGCTTCTGAGGAAACAGCATTACCCACACCTCACTTACGTGTTCACACCAGCTAGATTACATGGAAATCTTCACAGTAACTCAAGCCCATTTAATTATTCGGTAAATCTTAGCTATGCTGCTACTGGTGGATTAATCTGTTTATGCAGTTAGCTTCTATGCTGGGGCTGTGTAGCACTAATCCGTGAAAGGCCCACTGTTCCTTTTCATCCTGTGATCATTTGTCTCTCACTGTGCTGATGTCACATTTTAATGAATTTTTAGCAATCTGAGTAATGCCAGATAACCAGACTTGCAACTCCCTACAGCACAGCATGCTGTTTTCATTGCAGCACACACACACACAAAAAATAAAAATAGTATTTCCCAGTTCAGGTAGGAATTATATAAATTAGGAGGTGAAGGTAAAATGGGATTCGAAGCACCAGGCCGCTCGATTTCATAAAATCTTTAATGACCATATAAATTAACCCTGGAAAGGCAAAAGGTCACAGACACACATTTGCATACACTCTTCTATTCACTTTTGATAAGCAGAGCTTTTATGCAGGGAATATGATACAATTAACCCTTCAGGAGCCATACAAAATGCAGCTACCGACATTTTAAGTGTCAAGCATTAAGTGAAAATTACACACTGCATAAAATTTTCATTGTAAATGCTATAGTGATTGAAAGGGGAAATAGTAGCCCTCTTCGCACCCCATGTTTTATTAATAACATTCTGACAGCCGAATGAAATATCCTCTGTCATATGTAGCAGCTGAGCACAAAAAAATTGCTGCTTAGCGCCTTACTTGCCAGCCATGCACTGAAACTGTATGCCTAGGCAAACAACCCTCAGATCGATGGGGTGAACCTATCCAATTCTCAGCTCTCTGCAAAATCTTCTATGTAAAATCTTCTTGTAAATCGGAAGAGAAAAACACAGCTGCAATTTTGGAAACCAAATCAAAACCAAAAAAAAAAAAAATCTCAACCACAGATCAATGTATTTCACATTGACATCGAAATACAGTAGGTTAGGACTAAGCATGCATGTCTACTTTTGGAAAAACACAGGGAGAAAGATGGTCCCCTCTTCAAAAACTAATTGCATATATAAAAAAAATTTCCATCAGAATGGAAATCCCTCTCGTGCTGTTTTAGCGCGCTCCCCCCTGCGGTCCCCCACCCCTCCCACGACGATAGCTAATCAAACATGGTAGGCATCCCTGTCGCAGCTGGAAGCAGGGCTGTGTTTGTCAGGGTGGCGGGGGAGTGCGGTTCAGGATGCTGCGAGCCTGTGATCATGCCTGGCTCGGGCTGTGTTAATGCCGAGCGCACACATATGAGGCTCGTATCCAGTGTCAGGCCCCGTGGCCTCACAGAGCCGATGGCAATCCCTTTTCGACTCATCCTTGGGAACGGACGCATTGCTTCTTTTACTAGATTTACTGGCCCAATCCCCCTGGGCTGGAAAATGAAGTGTCAAAGTGCTACTGAGTGTCCTTATCTTGAGGGGACATAAAATTGTAAGGGCTATCGTGGCACACATTAATAAAACATTGTGTGTGTGTCAGGCAAAGAGAAAAAAAATTATGAAGGTACTAAAAGAAAAGCTACAGTATCATCTGGGTCTCATCAGACAATTTTTGCAGGGTGCTCTCCTGTTTTTCTGGTATGTGTTTTAAGTGTGAGAGAAATTCCCAGACATGTTCTCCTATACATCATCGTGGTGTCTGACCTCAGCCTGACCCTGGCAACAGTTTGAGAAATCTGAATGTGAACAAAGACTCTGTGTCAGCAGCAGGGAGAGATTGCGGGATAGACTTTCCCCATCAACTTAATCGCAAACAGCAGTTCCGAGGCCATAACTTTACAGGGCTCCACCAAGCCACAAACACATAACCTTTAGAGGTGAAACTGCCCCCCACTCCCCACCCCCCTTTCTGTGATTTTTCTCAGTCTTGTGGTGCTCCCTTTGATGTAGCAAGGCAATTAGCTCTAATGTTCAAGTACTGCAGACCTGTTTTATGGTTTGGAAGGTGAGAGCTGTTTATTACAGGTAGGCTCCTGGGGGCCATAAAGGCTTTGCAAATTTTTAATCATGCAAAAAACTAATCAAAATGTAACTTATACACACCATAAAAATTAATATCATTATTATGCATGGTATAAATTGCCTGCCTTGGCTTTCAATGGCACTCACTTCTTGAAAATACATTTGGCATTCATTTCAGAAATATGTATGGCATTCACTTCAGAAATAAATTTCATAGACAGAAATGATAATACAACTTCCATTCTCCTTCAAAAAAAGGCTGTCTAAGATTCACTCTGTCGTGACATTTATCAAAGGGACAAGATGGAAATACAACAGCCCTAACTTAAAAGCAGTTAGCGAATTACAAAAAATATCCTTAAGACCATTCGTTAGAACAGATATTGAGGATATGTAGAGAAGTGTGCTATCAAAGACACTACATACCTATGCCAAGATGCTACAAACATCTTTTTTTTAGTAACACTTTTGTTCTTACTTCATAGGCTAACCAACATGAATACTATTCAATTACAAAAATGTGATGGCCCCTGCTCAAAGACACAAAATTATGAATTATTATGTATCAACAAAATACAATATGATGGTGTTACAGATTCCAGAGCAACTTCTAATGCTCTGTTTTAAATTTACAAGAGTCCTGCCTATATACATTTACAAATGTCAGCTTTGAAAATGAATAGAACACTGGATTCTAATGTACTTCAATGGTTTAATAACACTTACCATTGCAATATGATATTTTATTCACACCTGGTTTTATTTTGTTCAAATGCTGAAAATTTCTTTTGAAGTTAGATGTCTTAAGTTTAGCCATTATCAACCTTTTTCCTCATAACTGACTTAGAATTAAACACAAAAATAAGGTTAGCAGTCTGCACTGAAACTGTAAAATAAGGGGAAATGGAAAAGCTAAGCTTCAGAGGTAATGTTAATTAGTTGATATTGTACATTATGTGTTCTATGTCATCTACTTTAATATATATTAATCTACACTCTCAGGCCCCATTTCTATACCAATTTTATGAAGGAAAACCCTTATGACCTTCCCCAACCCAATGAAGTCAAGATGATGATATCAATTGCAAAATCCAGGCCTCAGCCAAAGTTGAATGGCAGATACCAGCAGCAAAATTAGATGAATATTTGTACCAGATTAGAAAAGCCTGACTTACGGAGATGCAAATACAGGAACAAATGCATCCACCACAGCCAAGGGAAGGTATAGGGAAACAATATTTTTTTAAATAAAATACTGAATAGTTAAAACAAGATACAGCCAAGTTGAAGCAATGTTCTCTTCTCTAATTTAAATGCATTGTGGTAATCATGGAGGCATATCAATCACCTTTCCCTGTGTTTTATCAGGGAGGCTTCCATACTGATGAGTAGCACTGTGAGTCTCTCTTCAGGTCTATTTAAGAAACATTATTTTCAAGGGTTGATTTTGTTTGGTTGTTGTTTTTTTTTTTTACATCACTGATACCTCAATCAACAGTCAGTAGTTCCTGGTTTTGTCCTGGATTTTGTTGTTGGTGGTGTTATCCCTTTTGCTCTCTCCAAATTGCAAGTAATTTCCTAAATAAGGATGATCTATTTAGTTGTGGGTGAGTAATTGTGGTTATGAGAAAGAAAGCAAGATTAAGCAAGTGTTTGTGGCTAAGGGCCGGATAGATGGGGAAAGAATAAATCAATCAACTAAAGTAGTAAGTAAATAAATATGAAATGAGAGAGAGATTTTTTTAAAATAATTGGAGTTTGTTACTTAATATGTTAAATAAATAGCTTAATCAAGGTACCCATAAGTGCTCAGTACAGGTGTATCCCAGGTTCAACTGGTAGAGTGAATGGCTTATTGAAATTAACTGTCAGGATGAGAAGGTAACCACTAACAAAAGATAATGTAGGGATGGACAGACAAAAGATAATGTAGGGAAAATAAAGGAACAATTAACAAAAGAAAATAAAGGAAAAGACAGGGAATATGCAAGAGAAGAAATAATTAACTGAAAGCAGGGCTTGTGGATCTACTTCTGGGTTGCACTAGTTAGAGTACTTAGTTCATGAATTCTCTCTGACTTCTAGATCACCATTTATCCACCCAAATATTCCAGAAAGTATCTGATCTATTTTCTGGTTGTTCTTGCAGAGCATGACTGAGGAACAGAATGCCTCACTCTTTCAGGATCTTGACTTCATCCTCTAGTGGTCATATTTCATCTTCAAATAGGATTTCTAATTTCTTCTTTAGGGACTCAAGGGGCACAACAGCATCAACCCGTTAATAACTGTTTCTAATCACTGTGTTATATTTAAAACTATAGCTGTTAGAAGGCTGAACTTCCTGCAAACAAGCCTATAATTAAGTGATGATCATCATATTGACCAGAAAGCACTAACCGGCAGTTAGTATCAAATTGTACCATTTTGTTTTGTGGTGCATCATTTGAATTTTTATAGCAGTCTAATGCTTAATTTCTTCTGGTTGAAACATATCACTGTGTCAGAGGAGGCTGGCTGTGAAGCTGGCTGAGCAGAGCACGCCGTGGTGGCTCCTTCTCAACAGCCATTGTATCCATCCGCTCCACCCAGCAGCCAGTATTCCCCATTCGCCGTGCTCAGCCTCACCCCTCTGGCTGCTGCAGAGAGGCACCTCTCACCTACCCCACTTCCTTTTGTTACTTAGCTTCTGAAAGTAGAAAAGATCCATTACCACCAGCTAACCTGCCCAGCACTTTGCTATTTCCTAATCTAGCTTTTTCCTACTTTTTTTTTTTTTTTAACCACACTTCCAGCTGCTTGGAGAAGGAAAAGGAATGTTCTCCCCAGAAATTCAGAGGGGTGGGGTGTCCTTTCCAGTCTGACTGCTGAGCAAGCTCTCTTTCTCTCTCATTGCTGGCTGGGATTGTCTGCTTTCTAGTCTCCTTCCTATAGTCTCAGAGTAAATCAGGAAAAGAAGCATGTTTTACCCTGATAATGGTGTAAAATGTGGGGGAATAATGTTCTCAAGCTTATGCTAAGCCATACTGATTTATCAGAATATAGGAAGATCTGTCTGTGTTTTATATTTTTGTTGGTTTATTTCTACATTAATATTTTATCAAATATTTTTCAAGAAGCAAAAGAAGCATATGCTGACAAAACCATTAACAGAGAATGTCAGCTATTCAGAATGAAACAGCAATGTTTTCCAGATGTGATTGGAGATGTACGGTTAATCATTTATTATGCAAAAAGGGATACTTTTCTTACTTGGCCATCTCTAGAAATGCATTGAAGCATGAATCTATACTGAGAACAGTGTAACTTTTCCAACTGATCGGTACTTTTCTTTTGGCTGCCATTACGGTTCATAGAAAATGCTGTTTCCCCCATCAGCATAAGGCATGAAGAGCTCAGCATTGTCTGACTTGAAGACTAATATATTTCCATCAAGGTTATTTAGAAAAGAAAAGAAAACCTTGTTGTTAATTCTTATTCAACATGCTGGATACACCCTGCCTAATTTCAGGCACTATTCTAAGCTTCCTTTCTATGGAGGGAGAGACAGATCTCTTCAGGGCACAACTCAAGCTGTATGTAGGTTAAATTGCCTAATTCCTACCTGACTACAGAGGTATTTTGGAGTTAAGTTTAGTGTTTGGAGTGCAGACTTTTCACCTCGGCACTGTAGCTAAATGCTGGAAGTTAGGTGGATGAACCTAAGCCTAAGAGCCTGACCCAAAGCTCAGAAAGTCAATGAGAGACTTCTCATGACCTTCACCAGTTTACTGGGTGCTCAGTTCTAGCCTGTAGGAAAAAAAGAAAAATACTGGATCTTCAAAGTACTATTCACCTTTTTTTATAGTTCTTGTTCAGCCTTGGTTTACTTTTGTGTTCTGTTCAATCTGTGTGTTCAACATCCCTTCATACACAAATGTTTCCACCATCTGATTTCTTTGCATTTTTTCATACCTCCTACTTAAGCTAAGTTTCCAATACATTGTATAAGTGGTGAGATTGGCTTTCTGATTCACAGTTTCCAGAATAATCCTTTAGAGTGCATTTGTTAAGCAATACACAATGTTAATTAACAACTCATTTAAAATGTCATTTAAATGACATCTTTTCTTAGTGACTCAATTTCTGGGTTTCTTTCTGAAATACACTGTAAAATCCTTCACATTTACCTTCCAGACTTTCTGAATTATTCACCTCTTTTTGGCTCACTAACAATGTCTCTGAAATTATCTGTAAAGAGTTCTGTTAGTGCATATATTTCTCCTTTGTCTTTTGAGAATACTAAAGTAAAAGAATTTATTTCCTTTGCCATCTCCTGATCATTTTGGATTGACTCTTTATCCTCTGGTGATCTAGCAGGCCTAATGACTCTTCTGCAGGCTTTCTATTTCTGAGATACTTTAAGAATTCCTGTTTAGCTTTTCTAGGTACCTTCATGTATTTTCTCCTCTTAGCCAACCTGTATGTTCAGTTTTATTAACATCACTTTGGCTTTATTCCCACTTTTAAGAATCCTTTTTTCTGACCTGAATAAATTCTTGTACTATGTCTTGTCATGTAACTAACTAAGCCCTCCAGTTTAAATATTCCTCTTTCTTGATGTTAAGTATCACAGGCAGAAGTAGGTGATCTATTTACAGTGAATAAATTTTCCCCTGAACATAAACACTTTCTGAATTTTTTTAAAATAACCTTTACAGAATTACTTGGTTTGCATTTTTTCTTTTTCTTTTTTCTTTTTCTTTTTCTTTTTCTTTTTCTTTTTCTTTTTCTTTTTCTTCTTTTTTCTTTTTCTTTTTCTTTATTTTTATTTTTATGTTTATTTTTCTGTCTTTTTCTTTCTTTCTTTCTTTGCTTGCTTTCTTTCTTTCCTTTTTTCTTTCCTTCTTTCTTTTCCACAATTACCTGACAAATATTCTATAGCATATATAGCACTCCATGGATATTTTACAAACTTATTTGTTGCAAATGTCACTGAAAGGTTCAAAAGTTTGGCTTCTTTAACATATGCATTCATTAAATGGTCTTTGTTTTTCTGGAAAGACAACACAAGTGCTTTTATCATCCCCTCCAACTCAGATCACAATGGCTGGGTGATATGTAAGAATATTCACCGCGACTTCCACAAGAAATTCTTCCAAAAATCTCCTGTAAAAACTGGGTTCCCTGGCTCAGCTGTAGCTGTATACTATACAAAATGTAATATACTGATGACACACAGTCAAACTCTGTTATTGAGACAGGAGAGAAGGATAAAAGTCTGCTCATCAAAACTAGCAAAATTAGTAAAAACCAGCAATATGTTCCCACCTCCTTGCTGTCTCCCATCCCCTTCTGTTACTGTATTCCCTTACATCATCCAGTCCTAACCTGGAAAATTGTCATAACAGACTTTTGTGTCCTTATTCAAGTATTAAGCAGTTTTGTGGAATGCTCCTGACCCATATTATAGTATTTACTGTGTTTGGGATTCATAGCCATAACATGACACATGTCTGTTCCCGTCACCCACAATAGCCTACAGGATCCTTTCAATTTCAGTGCTGTGCTCTAGTACCTAAAGCTAGTCTTTTCTTGCTGCATTGTTTGAGGTCAGGAATTAGGCTATTGATTACTCTGAGGCTTGAAACTCAAGTTCAGCAAACTGCCAAGTTTGTTAGAGACACGTGGCATACTCTGAAGATGAGCCATATCAATTGGTTCTTAGCATAATCATGGGTGAGTCACAAATACTGAAATACAGTAGACTGTATACACAGATTTTCTGAATTCAGAAATATCAGCTGTATCTAGGGGTTCTCCCAGGGCCTAGCCAAGCCTTTCAGGTACCCAGTCTTGCTGTAAAACTTCTCGTATCATGGCAACAGAATGGCATGGGTGGCTTTATTTGTATCCATTTTTCTTTTTACTAGACCAGTGCAACATACTGGATGTTTTCCTCCACCTTTCATCTCCTCTTTCCTTAACTTTTTTAATTCCCACTGTTCAGTATACTGCACTACTTTTACCTTTCCTACATGTTTGTTTAATTTGGATGCTTTCTCCAATACCACCTCCACCCCCCCCAAATTAATATTCATTTTCAGTATAATTCTATCTCTGCAGAAGCAAAGGACATCCCTTGCCTTTAGACTCGCTGCTCACAACTGCCTAATAAGCCCAAATCTACAGTGGCAATTTAGCTAAGACCATGAAATGTCTTGTGAGGTGGCTCTGTTGATAGCACTGAACATATTTCAGAGAAAGCTTCTAAGCAAAACCTGAACTTAAAACTTGTTCTTAATGGTGTTTGGCAAGTTGATAGTGCCACCCATTTGTAAGCTTAACGTAGACTTCCCACCATACATATGCCTTTGCATTTGCTTATAACTTCAGTAAACTTTAAGTGCTTGGCTGAAATTGGCTGTGCTGAATCTCTGCTGCAGGTTGGATATCATACGCTATTTGTTTTGAAATTTCAGCCAGAATGATTCAGTGGCTTCTAAGAATAAGATTAGGACAAATAGATTTTTGCATGTACATATATATATATAGTGTAAATCTTTACCGTTCCAGTGATTTTAAACTCAAACTCAAAATCTGGCAGACAGGATGATGTCTGGCATGTGCCACATTGGATTAAACTGTCCAAATTCAGCCAAGCAATGTAGCTTTGAAAAATTCTACTTACCCATGCTCAGAAAAGCCGCCTGTACTGAAGAGCTGAAATTCTCCTAGGAATCCATAATCACTGAACACACTCACACTTCCCACAGTGCTGAGAGCTCACCAAAGTGCATATTCAGTCACATCCCACAGAGCCTCCACAAACCTCTTCACCCAGTTCCTATGTGTACTAAACAATGTGCATGCCGTCCTCACAGAGGAACTGCAGCTTAAATAGGTCTAAAATACAAATTGTCTTGGCAGCTCCCCTGTGCAACCAGACTGCCACTATATTATCCTTAATATAGCGAAACCAAACTTCCCTTTCTGATTTTTATTCTTTTGCTGCTGTCTGTCATTGTGCAGTGCACTGGGAACTGATTGCTATAGGAGAGCAGGAGCAGCATGTTCCCCCTGTGCTGGTAAGTTGGCAGGAGCAGAAGTATGGAAAAGAGATGTGGGGGGTTAGAGAAGGAACTGGGGAGACGTAAGCAGAATGTGGTCTGAGGAAAAAAACATGAAAGACCAGGAGATGAGGAAAGGAGGAGAAACTGAGGTGACAATTAGTATCAAATGAAAAATAGGAAGGACACGGGAGGCTAGGACTACAAACAGCAGTGTACCAGATTCCAGCACCAAACTGGACTTCAGGAGACAGAGCTGGATAGGACCAAAAGTGCAAACCACTGCAATCTACTAAGCAAATGAGGCAAAAACATCGAGACATGCTGAGAAGCTTGTGCAGGAATATTAAAGCTGGCAGTCAGCAGGGATGGAAGCATGCATGGATGGATAGAGAAGGGAGCCAGGAGCTGACTAGAAATACAGAAGGGGCACCCAAAGAATAAGCAGCAGAAGTGGATAAAAGATACTGGTGGGGTGGGAAAAGTCATGTATAAAAAGAGTGGGAGGATGGATGCAGAGAGGAAATGATAGGTGAAGATAGTGATTAGTATGCAAAGAGACTGGAAATTAAGGTGTGTAAAACACGGTGTCCCTCACTACCCAAAAGTAAATCCCTGATTTTTTGTCTTATAATTCTTCTGGTTTACTGCACTACCCTTCACCAATGCTTGTCCACAGAGAGGACAAAAACCTTCTGCTACTCTCATTTAGTTCATTACCTCTATTAAAAGAAGCTTGTGTAGCAAATCCAAACCCACTGATGTTTCATATTACTTTCAGTACTAGATGGTAATTTTATTTTTTTTTTTTAGTTTGTCTAAAAAGTAAAGTTAGTTTAGTTTGAAAAGTAATTATGGGATTATAGATGCAAAAAAACAACCCATGTTTTTTGAACCATTAATAATATCACAGAAGTAAAATACTTTAATATCTTTAAAAATATATCAAGACACTTCCTTTGTGACAGTCTTTAATTTCCTGGTCAAGCTCTACCTTATGGCAAGGCCTCTTGCCTTATTCACTGCACAAAACTATTAATACTTAATTAGTGAAAAGACATTCAGGATTTGGCTTTCTTCACTCTTTAACATGGGGTTACATGTTTTATTTACTACATCTCTTCAACCCATTCTGAAAGCCAAATTATTCTTTTCATTATTGACTTTTTATTGCTGCACAAACATTAATGAATTTATCTTCATTATGTCCTAAGAGATGAGTAGGCAATTCTGTAATTTCAGAAAAGGGAGGTATACAGAAATTGAGCTTAAAAATTTTACTAACTTGGAGAACCCAGTCTGATACAGATGGGAAGCAGTTTTTTTCCAAGTACATAGCAATATATAGCACTTAATATGCTCAAAGCACAGCACTGGTTGCTTTCATTTGCAGCTCTGTGTGTTCAGCACTTACTTAACACTATAGTACAGCCTCAGATCAAGCACTCAGAAAATGAAGCCCCCACAGAGTCAGTAAACTCCTATCAAAAGTCTGGGGAAGAAGACCTGCTTAGGATAAAATATAGGCTCTTTCCTGCAGAGACAGATATGGAAGCAAGTTCTTCAGTTGTCTTAAACATACCCCATTATTTCTCTTCCTAGCATCCCCAGACTCCTTCACTACACATTTTCTGAATTTCTCAGGAAACACAGTGAGGTTCTAAAGATAGTTTCTGCCATCCCTGCACAACACCAACTCATCCATAACCCCATGCAGCTCCATTCTGCAAACTTAGAAAGGCAAGGGAGAAATGCTATGTAACCATGTAATTACAGACCGTATCTCCATGTATACACATGGTGCTGAATTAAGGTAGTACAGTGTATATTAGTCCTTGATTGTGAAAGTGGCTTTTCTGAGAGGCAGAAGCAGACCAGCTGTAATACATAAAATTATTAACCTCCCTTTTTTCTTGTACAGGCATATAAGATCAACAAGCAGTATATATTTACAGATGTTATTTTAATATTATCTATAACATACAAAATCATAAAATGCATAAGGCTAGATTGTAAGGCAATGCACAAGGATTTTCCTGCACAGATCAGGCTGAAGTTCACAGGGGTGGTGTGAACGCAACCTCATGTAGAAGTTCGACATTTTACTGATTCACTTTACCATATTAGACTCAAGCTTAGCTGATTTAGGAATAGGATTTAGGAATAGAACTTAGGAATTTAGGTACAGTGCAGTAACTGTAGCGAGCAAGTACCATAGTGAGTGTATAGGGTCTTCTTTTTATCCTATATACAAGCAGATAACTGTGCTAATATCAATTAAATTTAATAATCTTATTAGAGTTTGCAAACAGTGCTTTCAGACATACAGTAGTCAATTCACACATGTTGTAATTACAAAAAATACTGTAGCTTCCTTTGTGATGGAAAGAGAAAAGTAAAGATGAGACACAATTACAGTTGGGCAGATGAGATATATTTATAAAAATTATTGTTTTCTTCCTTGACACAAGGTGTTTTGATCACCTCAGCATAAATTAGCTCCACATGGATTAGCTTTGCCTAAGTAAGAGTGTTCACAGAAGTTCAAACCTTCAGAGGTCATACTACAGAAAAATGGGCTTAAGTGAACACACAATGTTTGATATCCAGAAGTGCTCAGTGTTATCTCAGCACCCATGGACTGAAAGCTGAGCTGTTTCAAGAATCTACACAGTCTCAGAGAAATTAGCAAAACCCCATACATTAGGCACAGAGGATTTTTACCAATACAAAATAGATGGTCAACACCTGGCCTTTAAGCAGATTTTATATACCTCATAAAACATATATCCTCCATACACACTAACCTACAAATACATTGAGAAAGTTCCACTCATTTCAAATCATGTGTTCACAAAACCATGTGTGCTGGGCTTTGAGGTCTGGGGATTATAATAGCCACTCATTTATAGTAGTATTTCACTTAGAAAGTGGAACATGATGTGAAGTAAGCAGCAAATAACTTCCAAAATCAGAAAAAAAAAACCACCACCCTATGAAGTTGCTTATTATAACAGCAAGATTAATTTAGGAACCTTCATAAAAAAGTAAAATAAATTCTACTGCTTACTGTATAGTTAATCCATGCATCTTTAAAGACTTACATTTTTAGTCTCATACAGCATCTGAGCATACAATGTTGAGTTCTTTTTAAGATATGAGTAAATGACTTTGATTTATCCAGACTTTTTTTAATCTTATGTGAGTCTTTTTTTAAAAAATAAATTCTGTGAAAATTAACCAAGTGTTTTTTATGCACAATCCTAGTTAGCTACCTTTATGTTGCTGATCTGTCCAGCCACATTTGCTGATCTGGGGACATTTCTGAGGAGCACACAGGAAAGACAGGACTAGTATTTCACATAACGGTGTGAGGTTGCAAGATGAAGCAGTTACTGCAGGCACCACACTTTCCTGTCTAAACACCCCTTTTTTGTGATATACTCCCTTTATTACCCCAAAGAAGCTTGGGCAGAGATCCTCCTTCTTTCCTACATGTACAACATATTTATTTGCTTGCCACTTATGAAACCTTTAAAAATTTATTTTATGGTTAAGAACCTGTGCTCCGGTTCAACTCAGTGCAGAAACTAGATTCAAGATTTTGTTTGCCTCTGTCCCACAAGTGCAGGTTGGGGAACTGAGAGGTATGCCATCACCTTTCTCCTCAGAATTTTTCGGGGAGATTAAATAGGGCATTATCAATTTGATATGAACACTATTGGGGAAGGAATTAGTCATCAGCCTGTCTTTTTCATTCATCCAGATGCTTTGTGAAAGCTCCTACATCTGGTTAGGCCAGCATACTTAACATACTCTGTACCAGCATCAGCACACATAAACACACTGGTTATGTTCTCAAGTGAGAGGGAAATAGGACGAGACTCTGTATCCAAGGCTTTTCTGAATTGGTATCTATTTTGGACTGCATGTGACAATGGGGTGACATTCCTCACTCATTCCATCATGTGCAGCACACAATTTGTCAGACTAACCAATGCCATGTTTTAGCTGATGGCTGAGGGACCCTATGCACATTTCTGTATTTTCAGAGGATGTCAGCCTGGCAGGATACCTAAGGTCAAATTGATTTCACAGCTCATGCCGCTTCCAAGATCTATGAATACCAGTACAGCATGGTGCTTTTGGATGCCACCTCACAAAGTCAGTACAAAGTAGAACTTCATAAAAAAGTCAAAATATTTTGTTCATATATATATATATATATATTTATGCACAGAAATGTGATCAGCTTTTGGAACTTTTAATCAAAGTCTTTTGATGGCTGCTATACTCATAATCTTAGTTTACAGAGTTCTGCAAGGATGTGAATTTTCACTTGATAACAAAGCAGAATAAAATAATGTCACAGTTGTGGGGAAAAGAGAAGAAGAAGAGAAAGAGGGAAAGAAATAACACAACCACTTTTAAAGGCTTAAGCAAAAAGAAAGCCTGAAACTCCAACCCAAATGTGCTATAATCAAGTCACAATTATCCACAGTACTACAGGGGTGGGGTTACTTAAATAAAGCAAAACCATACGTAAACTACACTAAAAGAACACATTTAGTACATTCACTTTTGAAGTATTTCACTTACTTTCACTTGTAGATAGCTACCTATGGAATGAAGGAACAGCATTAAATCACAGTGAGCAATGCAGGCCTGGTAGAGCAATATTTATTTTGTGTCATGTATTCTGCAGCTATGGGCTGCAGCCAGTGGTGTGGGCAGCAGATGGACTCTGGTTGAGCCACAACCCAGGTAATCTATTTACAGATAATTCAAATTGACTGCATTATAAATCTCAGGAATTTTAATACAGTCTTATGACTGTTGAGTTATGGAGTTGAAAATATTACAAACTGTCAAAAAATACAAGCCACCCTCCAAAAACCTTCCTCCAATTAAATTCCCTTGGCTGTAACTTAGAAAAACTGTAAGCCTTGTAAAAACCTTTTTACTGAATGTCTCCACCTATGTTTTTTCCCTCCAGCTACAAGCATATGAAAAAAGTAGTTGAGAAATGAAGAAGTTGTGAAATTTGATAATTGGGTTAATGACAATAATAAAAAGAAACTCTTGAAAAATTGAGGACAAAAAAAATCTTTTATTGGAAAGATGTTTTTTTCCTTAGATGAATTATAGATCAACTCTGTGGAAAAGACTGTTTGATAATTATTCTAGGGCTCCTATGATTAAGAAAACAGTACACAGCCTGTTCCATTTTAAAATGTCCCCACCCTTGCTTAAGCAGAAATCCAGTTACAATAATTTTATGGTACATAAAATGAAAACAGTTCACCTACCAAGTAACAGTGAAGCAACGTACACATTTTTATTGATGTACAGTATCATTTAGAACCCTGCTGTTTCATTTGAATTGTGTTGAATCTTTTTTATCATTTCTTCATCTAACCTAATTTGCCTAAACCCTTTATTTAATATTCTTCCTACTGTTTGTTTATTTCTCACTGAAAGAGTGTAATAGCAACAGAAGCAATAATATAATATAAATAAAGGCTAGAACTGGTGGTATGTCTTCTTAGAAGTGTGAACATTCCTCTATCCCTGTCAATTCCAGTGTTTCAAGACTTTTCTTTGTTAGGGGAGAATTTAATAAGACAAATAATCAGTCATGAAGAATGAAGTAGAACCCTACTAGTGACTGCTGAGCCCAAATGATGCATTGTACAAGGAAGAAGACAATACAGTAATTCTTTCTAATAGAGGACACCAAAATAACAAGAAGCACACAAGACAAGTTCTAAACTATTACAATGAACTCTGGGACTAAATACCAGATCTTAGCTTTTGATAAGGTTGTTTTTCATTGCTTCAGCAGCACAGTGATGCCTAAAAGATGGTTTAAATGGCTGGGAGGAAAAGCCTTAAAATGAAAAGGATGCCCAGTGTCACAGAGCCAATATAGCTGGTTCATTCAAAGTGGACATTAGCTATTCCTCTGTATAAAGTAAGATATTCCAAACAGCCTTAAGATGACCTAAATTACACCAGTTTCAAAAATCTTGGGAATGTCTGAAATTTACCTCAGTTAACTCCCCCATTTTCAAATGCAGAGACACACTGGGACATCAGGGCAATCCTGGGGACAAGTACATTTTTTAACGCTCATGGTAAAAGAACATTAAAAAGTTAAAAGTTCTTAAAGAGATGGAAAGAGAATAAAGCTTAATTTACTATCTACATTTTGAAAATGAGAAAGCACATCGAACTTTCTTCCTGAATGGAACTATTAAACGTATTACAGAGGAAGCAAAGTGAAGTTTATAAGAATCTTGCCCTCTGAGAATTTCAATCGGTAAAAGCTGTGGAAATTTCACTTTATTGCCACCGTTCCGCCTACCACAAGGGAGCACTTGTATTATTGATTAAATTGGACATGGACAGCAGAAAAATATGTAACATTTATCAAAGCCTGCAAGTGCAAGAAAACAAAACCAGAAATTCCATTCGTTATTATGGGGTCTAGAAAAATATAATGGGCTGTACTTTAAATGCAACAGGAAAACAATTTGTGTCAGATTTTGGAGAAACTGTACCTAATTCTTAGTCTCCAGAAACACCAACTTAAACCCAGCTCCAGCTCACCCTCTTGCAAGCCACAGATGAAGTTCAGAACTTGGCCCCTGTCTCCTGTCCTGGGCCAGACATCATTAATTCTGTCATTCCACCCATATTTATTGTTTTATGCTTCAATATTTAGACCTCAAGAAGTTTCGCATGTATTACCTCCCAAACTGAAAATGGTTGCAATCAAAGTGGATTTCATTCCTTTTTAGCAAGCTGGCTATAAACAGAATCTTTGGCACCTGTGAATAATCTAGCTTTCCCACCACCACCACCACCGCCATCCCCTTTGGCTACCTTAGCACATCTTGCTGCAGGATTTGGGGACCAGTATTAATGTTACAGGAAGATGCTGTCTTACAAACTACAGATTCAGGAACTAAATGCCTTGGTTCTTTGTATTTAAGTATTTGTATTAATAAAACTATGAGCAGCTTTCTGGGGAAAGATTGTCCTTTGTCCTTTTTGAGCAAAGGCCTGTTTGCCCATTTTAGAGTGGATTGTCAATCACTTCCAAAAGGAGATCCCATTAAATTTTCTACTAAAAAAAATGACTAAACTAAGGAAGGTCATAACTTTCACAATATCCATGAAATGATATACTGCTGTTTTGATAGAACCATATTAATTCAGTTTAATGGAAATTAACCAAGAAATCCTTCTTTCTGAAGGCCTTATTCAAAGACCCTTCTAACTTGCCCTAAAATTAATCAGTGAGGTGATACTCTTACTCCATCATAGCTTATCATTATTCAAGAAACCTAATATTTGCTAAAATACAGTATCTCTTAGCCTATCAGTGGTCTTTAGATTATTTTCTATATAACAAATGCTATGCCACTTTTGCAAAAGTCTTAAACAAGTGAAGAATTGGTACAGCCCACAACAGGATTTGCTCTGCTTTCTCAAGTCTGTTCCTTCATAATTAGTGAATTAGGAGGTAGACTTGTCTCTCCAATAGTTTTATAAGTCTTGAAAATCATAAAAATCACTTGGGAAAATAATTTTTCACATTCAAAACAAAAAAAATCTCATGTTGTCCACAATGCAACCAATAATGTTGCCTTTCCGATACCATGTGTGCTTCCAAGATTTCTGATAGAAGTAGGTTGGAAGCACCTCTACCTCTGAATTGTCATGACAGTATCTGAACTCAATTTTTTCCAATTAAAAACTTCTAACAATATGGGGTTGTCAGCAAACATATCTAAAAGACTTAAGAGGTTCTGCGGAAATCAGTCTGCATGGAATGTAACCAAATAATGCAAAACAGCACATGTATATCCCTCAATAGTGAATAATATGTCAGATAGAGAAATGCATTAGCTCAGCCACTATGTATTATAATGCATTTATTTCACTGGAATCTTTATGAAAACTAAACATACAGTTTTGGTTATTGTTACTTAACTAGCTCAATGAAATAAAGGAAGAAGGACCAACAGATGAACATTGTAGGTTTTGAAGCTGCCAGGATAAAATTATTTGATTCACAGCTACACCTAATATAGCTGAGAAACATAAACACTAATATCCTGTGTCTTACTCTGGATAGCAAATCTTGTACTGCTTAAATCTAGCTCGTCCTGAACTAATGCTACTTTATAAAAAGAAGAGAAAAGCTTATCAAATATTCCTGAGAAATCTCTGTAAACAGTAAATACCAGTCCTTTATTACATGCTCTGGAACAAAGTCAAAATTCTGCTAAGTTCCTAGTGCAGAGCACAACTAAATGGAAGTTTGGATGTTTCATAAGTGAGTTTCACCAAAGGTATCACACACTAAGATTCCAGGCCCATGTGTCATGCCCTGAAACATATGCAACAGAACATAACATTCTTAATAAATGAGATAAATAAAAAGTGTGCATTTAATTAAATAATTCTGAAAATATATCTATTCATCCAAGCAGATGAAAAGCTGTTTATGATTTTGCTTGGTGGGAAAGGAAATTTATAAAGGAGATTTTTCAGTTCTGTTGAAATACACCTGGAATATTTCTATGAGAAGACAACACATGGGTTTAGCAATGTGAAAATATATGTGCTCCAAAGATTTTTGTAAAAAGAAGGAGCGCCACCATTCATATCTCTTTACATGCATCACTAATAAAGAAAAAGCATTCTATTTTATCATGTTTAATAACACACTGAAAGAAGCCACATGTACTTTAGCATTATACAATGTATTTCTATGTTTTAGTGGAAGGGAAGGTAACTACTTAGAAAATGTAGGTTTTCATTTGTATGCTAAATTAATGCTAATTATGTTACCACTTATACCACGTTCTTATCCCACTCTTGCAAATTGCTACAAACAATTAAGAGCAAAAATCCATGCAACTTAACAACATGACAAGTTTTCTGCTACTTCAGAGTATTTTTAGGTATGGTATGTTCTTAGCCTGAGCTGGTTTTCATCTGTTCCTGTAATTCGCAAGTCCTCAAAATAACTCCTTAACACTCTCTCTTTTCCTTCTTTTTTCTTTTTTTTTTTTCTTATTTTTTTATCACTGTTTAATCAGGATGGGGATCTGAACTGTGATTTTATCCAAACCGACCTCTTTTTAGTGTTTGGGTTTTTTGCTGTGCCAAACCACTTCTGCTGTTTCAAGCAAGGCAATGACAGCATACCTTCTTGTTATTATTTATGCATGGAAGGCCAAACCAAATGCTTGGGTGGGTCACTGAAGACATGAAGTATGTAGTTTTTTCCATCCACAGGACCCCATTTACATTTAAATGAACTTGCTCCTTGTGAAAGATTGGCTCCAGCACAGAATACCACATGACCACAGACACTGAAATAAAATCACAATCGCAAGGATAGAAGCCACCAACATACTGCTGAAAACAAACTACAACACATATCTGCGTTGCCTTATGTATGTCAGTAATAAAGAGAAAATGTTCCATTTTATTTTATAAGATGCATCCCACTGTGTTTTCTTAATCCATGTGTATAGTAAGACACTGCTGCTCAAAGCAAGAATCAAACAAGTAACACACAAAGCTACCTCTGCTATGACTGGATTTCTCAAGAGGGGTAGGAAAATTGTCATGTGCAGCTCCAGGCTTTAAATAGATGATTTCTCCTGGCTGATGCTGGAGTGGCCCTGACTTGACAAATGTGGGAAAGTCCTCAGCTGTGAGATGGGGGCTTAGGTTGTGGGCTCGTGGTCAATTGAAAGGTTGCATTAAATGTAAATTATAGAACTGTTACTTAGATATATACCCTTCTCAACCAGGTGAAAGGCAAACAGTGCCCTGCACTAATTCACAGATGAACTGGTGATAGGCTTGCTGAATAAGGCAAGCAGGCACGCAGCAGGCAATTATAATTCTCATCTTTGAAGGAAGGAAGGAAAGGTATTTTTATATAAAACCATATTAAATTTCCTTTTTTAAGTGCCTCTATGTATTTCTCTTTTCAATTTATATGGAAAAGTATTAGGCAAAAATCTACAGCAGAACTGGCAGTAAATATCACAGTAACAATTGCTCTTTCATTAAATATTTATTGAAATAAATTCCTGTGCTTTCTCATTTTTCTTCTTCTGCTTCCAATATTTATTTACAGCTGATTATTAACATCTGCCAGTGTAACAGTTTCATCTGTACAGAAGCCGAAGGGTAAAAAAGTCACACACCCCCTCTAACATGACCTGTAGTTAGACAGAAAACAGTTTTCCCAGTCACCGCTTGGCTTCCTGTCTGTGACCTCTGAAAAGCATTGGAGGCCAGGGTTAATGGCCTTTCCAATCTCTGTGATAAGAATTCATTTTGTTCTATTACCAGCAGTTATCTCAGGAGCCTGCTGCATCACTTCAGCAGGGTTCAATCAATGAGAGGACCTAATGAAGTAACCAGCTGTAGCTCTATTTCCCTGGTCAACTCTATCAGACAAATAAGATCTATCAGTCACATCTTAAGGCCAATCCTAGAAACAGCATCCTCACATGCTGAACCCATATGCATATGAACCAATGATACCTGACTGTTTCTTTTTAATCTTTCCTTTTAATATGGCTTTTCTAACAGAAAAGGGAACAAAATGGGTTTGAAATGTTGCATTAAGAGGACAATAATGCTGGATTAAGAAATAGTGGATTTTCAGAACAGCAGGAAGCATTTATATTAATAGCAAAAATAGAGTAAATTATATTGCATGACATTTTTTTTTTCCCCAGCAATCCCTATTCTCCTTAGATAATACTCTTGAAAATAAATTTTTGTTTATTATTTTCTGCCTTAAATTACTATGTGCCATAAATAGTTTTTATTATGGGACTTAATTTTTAGTTTGTCACTCAGAAAGGAAATATAAGTATGGTAATACTTTACAGTCAAATACCAGTCAAAATAATTGTCCATAAATTTTATTTTATATTAAAATCAGATCACTGAAAATAAAAATGTTATTTTTTACAAAACTGTTTATATATAATTTTGTGATTTGTTATTATTAACTTTACCCTCTCATACTTCTAAAAGGTCTTAATTACTTAGAAATACAAATCTTCTTTAAAAGGCACTGGATTTTAAAATTGAAAAATAAGAAAAATAATAATAAAGGACAACTTCAGGACTTCAGAGCTGTGTACATCAAAGTGTGACTTTATAATTCATTAGAGGGTACAAGAGGAAAATGAAATTCATATTGCTTGTACCAAAATGTACAGTTTGACTTCATCACTAGGTGTGACAAACTAAGTTGTAGCAGGCCACTATGGGTAAATTACTGAAAGTGCTGTGGAAAGGTATGTTAGAAGTGTGTTGTATTTGCTGAGATGTTGAAAGCCATGTTTAGCTCAGTTTGTTTTATTAGGTTAATCTCAATGAATCTCATGAAATGAAATTTGTATCCTTTTAACTTAACTGTCTGCTTTGTCAAATTGAAATAAAATAAAGTCTGGCTATGTGCTGCTATGGAGAAAGAGAGATGATACCCAAGGAAAAAAGCTAAAAATTATAACTATTCAACGTGCATACGCACTGTGCACAGAAACATCTATATAATTAAAAGCTAAATATCATTTTGCATATAGCAACACATCTGATGGATTATGACACACAAATTCCAGAGTACATGTACTTCAGATATGCGCTTATATCTCTTTTCCCTATGTGCAAAACAAGGGCATTCTTTTTTTGCAGTCTGCCTGCATTAATAAAATAATAGGGATATTACTTGTGCTATCAAAGGAAATCCAAAAAAAAATTCCTTTTTAATTTTAAACTACCTTAATGAAAAACAAGGGGAAGAATTTGTTTTAATAGTGCAGTTTGGTATTTAAGGAAAGCACATTTTTGCTATAGATACCTAGGTATATGTGCAAAGGACTGAAATATCTATGCTACATATGTAAACAGATAAGATTATGCCTAGCAGGCATTTTGGGAACATCTGTCAATTTTTTTATGGAACACACTGATTGTGGGCTATTGATTGCATTTAAACAAAGTTGTTTCAAAAAAAAATCAGCTAACAATTCGTGTAGAAAGGACTGATCAATATTTAAATGACTCTCTTTATTGATTTAAAATTAACTTTCAATTAAGAGATCCATAGGACTCTTAACTGCGACACTTATCCATTCAAGAGAAAATAAAGGTACATTTATCGATACACTTAAACAGCAGTGGCTGGTTTCCTATTGATTCAGTCATTTGCGCTGGGATTCGTTAGCGTCATCTGACTTTAACTTGCTTACTAGGTCTTCACAGTGTGTAATACTGCAAGATGCAGGAATGTACAAAATGATACAGGGGAAGTGAACAGAATTAGAAGATATATGCAGAGGTAAGTCATAATTATGTTTTTTACATCTCCTGATGAAGGAAGAGCCCATTTAACAACTGCCTGGTTTTGGGGTTTGGTCAGGGACAAATCCCTGTCAACCAACTTGTTATGTACTTTTTGGAACAGGAAACATATAAATTAATGAAATCTTTAATATTGATAGTTAACAGTTCTATTGGTTTCTATCAGCTCTGACAAGATCACCTATTTCAGTGTATTGATTAGCGTATAATCAATAAAAACTTAAGCTCATTGTTTGCAGTATGTTTTTAAGTCGCAGTATTGTGATGTCCTGCATACGTTCATATATATATATATGACATCTATCTAAGTCCAATATAATTTAATATTGCAATTATGAAATCAGCCATCATACGGATTTTGAAAGACTTACTGAGACATTTGAAAGTAAACATTAAGTGTGATTCTCTGTTTTACAGAAAAAGTCAAATATATTTGTACTAAACAAAAATATACTACAATAGCATAGCTATAACTATAAACATGTGCAAAAGCATCAGCACATTTAGGAACACAAATTAAAACCAGGACTGTAATTACATACTTCATTATTTATATGTATTCTGGGTATTTTAGTATACTAAGGAAGCTGGACATGTAATCTCTATAGTTAATAATAGACTAAATTCATCCCAGGTGTAATTTCATTGAAGTCAATGGACCTGGGACTGCACCTGGAATGAATTTGGCCCAATGCTATGAATGCCTTCTGACTCTCGCCAGCCTAGATTTACATATAAGATATAACACAAAAATGAAATAAAAATAGAAGATGTCCAGGAGGCATAGCATGTTTACAGAGCAGAGTGGTAATAACCTTGCCTGATATATATGTGGCAGCGCTTCGCTTAGCCAGACAGTATCACTGGGAATCGGGGAGGGTTATCTCTGATGGTGGGTCAGGTTTGCCTGTGTCCCTTTGTGTCTTTGCCTATTTCTTTCTCTTTTTCTCTTTCTTTCTGTTTTTGAAGCATCATACCCCAGAACCATCCAGTGAAATGAAGCTGCCCCAAACTGACCCATTTATTACCTATTCATTTGCTGTGATGTAATCTCCAGGAGGAAAAAAATGCTGCAATATAGTAATGTTTAAACATTAAGGCCTGTTCTAATCAACTGAGATTATTCCTTAAACTGAGAATCTCAAACAGAATGTATATAAAATCCAACTTGCATATGTGATCACCAACATTTTATTCTTAAAAAATTAGATTTTGTTAACAAATCAGATCAAGTTTGTTGAAACCTGGGTGCTTTTTGCACTATGATGAGCTGCTGCTTCCATTATTTATTCTTTTCTCTGTCCACTAAAGGTTAAATCATACTTACCAAAGGCTCATTTGCAAAGTTATGATATGAATCAGTGATGTCTTTAGAACCATAATACCACAGAAAACTGGTTATGGCCTTTTATTGCTGGGTGGGAGTCAAGATCAGAAAGACTGGTGTGCAAATGCAAAGTAAATACCCCCTCCTAAAATGTCTAAATCACATAATGTTAGTGTAACATAATTTGGAATATATTATGACGGTTACAATTACTAAAAAGTGCATGATGCCATTATTTCCAACTGAAAATTAGATGATTATACTAATTAAGTGATAGCAGGTGGCACAGGATGACTGCTACAATCTTCTCTGATGTGCAGAGAGAGATGCATGGTTTGCTATCTAAAACACTCAGAAATATTAACAATTGGCTTAAGCAGTATTCTGTCCCAAGATGCAGAATAAGAATTCACTTTGATTTAACACTTCCTTATCATATCAAAGAGGTGAAGAGGCATCTTTATGGATTGGCTTAGGAAAAAGTGCTATTGGTTCAGCTTCTATCCTTGTAACTAACATCTCTTGCTATAACAGAATTACAGTATGAAATGAATTCCAATAGAATCATGTAATTCTAAAATACCAGCAACTTTCTTTTAAATTGCAACTGGCTTAAATTGATCATTACTGCTTTTAACTTCCTCAATTCAGAATTGCTATAGGTGTGCTACTGAAAGTCTCTGAGGTCAAACAAATTGGAAATGCTGTAGTAAAATAAATATTTCTCTGGCAATGAAAGCACTAAATACTTTTAAGAAAATATGTGGTCATTAAAGACATTTGAGTTTTAACTCAAATTTACTAAGCAGTATTTACACATTATTTTTACAGCAAGATTTGAAGATTATTCACAATTGCATTAAGTTAGACAAATAATCCTCTAGTCCCATGAGTCATTCCAGAGCTTGTTTTTCTTGTCCACTCTGCTCTATGTTCAGATTGAAGTAAGTCTAAGTCATTACTATCGATTAGTTTTCCAGATCAGCCATCGTTAGTTTAAATACTATGAGATGTGGTTAAGAAGCTGCTACTTTTTTTTTTTTCGGTCTTTCATATGTTTCTAGAGTGTGATCTCAGTTTAACGATGGCAGAGGAACAGATCGCTGAAGAAGAACCATGCTGTGCGAGAATGCAACCAACATATGCCTAAGAGGCAAACCAAGTGATTCTTATAAATGACAGAAAATAAATGTTATCTAATTTCTGAAAATCTCTTATCTAGCTTTATCTGTCTTTGTAGCATTCATTTCAGCTTTGTTATTGTATTTCATACTACAGATCAAAAGCATGGCTGATAAGGCTTGAGTTTAGATATATTTGTAACATGCTATGATATCTTACAGCACAGCTAGTTAATTTAAAAAATTACTGCCTTCTCCCTCTACATCTCCCAAAGCCTTACCTGTGCCACAATTTCAAACAATGTTTGTGCCACCTGAATTTTCAGAGATGAATACAAGAGAAAGCCAGATTGGACATGGAAGGTGAAAAACTGTTGTTCTCCCAAGGATGTTGTGCATTACATTTTGGTGATATTCTCTTCTCAGTGGTGAGGTATGCAAACTAAGAATAGCCTACCTTCTTCCACAAAAAATCATAGTTGTATGTGCTATGATAACAGCAAGTACAGTGCAGAAGATGTCTGTAGGTAGCAAGGGCAATAAAGAAAGGTCTCCAGCTTACAAACCTAAATGAACTTTTTTATTTCTTTACAGCAAAACATGAAAGTTTGTGAAAATCACTCATCTCCATTTGTTTTATGCTTTAATAGAACTAAATGGAATGGAACTGAACTTCTGATTACAAAAAAAATGCCTTATCTCTTCCATGAATACTAAACTGCTCAGAATTTAAAGTAGTATCATACAGATGTTCTTCTGTGAATTGATGTAACAGTTGCATCTCTTCCTGGACAGAATTTAAGCATATTTCCTACAATGAACATGACAAATACCTCCCTCTCTGTGGCTAAAGTAAAAACCTTTACTCCTGCACCCCAGGACATTCAATTAGCTGTGCAAATGGGAATAAGGGTAGACAGCTACTCAGAAGCAGCTATTGGAGAAATTTGAACTTGTTGTTCAACTAAAGAAAATAACATTATCATACTATAGGCGTGAGGCCAACTCTCACCCTTGCATGCCACTGATTAGTTCAGCCTTAGCTGAACAAAAATCCTTAATCTTCTCTTTTTAATATTGAAGAGGTAAACCCTCTTTCACCTGCATGTGGAGTCTCCTTTTCATCAAAGCTCAGGAGATTCCAGCAACAAAATCAATGTATGCATGTTCAGAGCAGTTTTCAGGGTTTTGTAAGACAAATCTTTCAAATGGGAGCTAGTTTAATGCTATTGAGCTGAGTTTCGATCTGACAGAGTGAGTGAACAACACAGAAACAGTTCACTTACCACTGCTCACACTACAGGAGGTGGGAATCAGGTACAGCTCCATACAAATAGAGCTGTGCAATTTCTCAGCAAACTCTTACACTACCTAATCCAATGTTAAATGCAACAGTACAGTGTTTAAATAAATAAGATTTAAGAAAGAAACATAATTTATTTCTCTGTAGTAATTAGAAACAAATAGGATTTTCTCATTCAAACTGGTGAAAATTAAGAGCAGGTCCACTAAATTTAACAGAGTTGTGCCAGGCTCTGTGCACTAACAGAAAGGTATATCTGAACTGTGATCAACAAATATCTTGTTCTGCATTTCCATCCTGTTTTAAAACTTCCAACAACTTGCTTTCTGGGTTTTGATTTTGGGGGGATTTTTGGAAGGAAAAAGAACATTCAAAAAAATGTACTTAGTTCTACTACCAGACATTGTAGATTAATATGAATTGTATTACAGCTTTGCACAGACTTTTATTGTTCCTATACTCTGCATCTTTGAATGCCAATACTACAATCAACTTAGGATCAGAGACATTTTATTCCTCTTCTGAGAAAATGGTATTACAGCCACATGTCCATATCACCATTATATCATTATAGTCTCCATGATCATACATCTGATTAGAAAAACGATCACTATTCATTTCTTGAGCTAGGCAGTATCTTGAATAATATTGTATATTTTCCTTCATACTGTTTATATTCCTTCCTTTTAATAAACAAATTAATGAGACTTTTAAAATGCTTAGTGTAAGTATACAGTAAGAGTGGCAAAATCTAAATTAAAATGAATCAAACAAAAAGAACAATACTTTAAATTTGTGTATTAGAATGACAAAATGCCCACACTACACAGTTATGTCTTTTGTCAATTACAGATCTATCAATGGAACAATATTCTACTAAGACAACCAGAGGCTCAAGCGAATAGCATTCACACTCAGCTAGTTTAAATACCAAGTTCTGGGCCCAGAAAGGTGCAAACAACAACCTGTCCTGTCATTCAATTCAAACCCACATCTCAAAGTAAACAGGAAATGTAATTATGTTAGTGTATTAACTTTATGTGAGCCCTGAATGTTCCTCCTTTCAGGATGTGCAGGTGAGGTAACTAAGTTGTCACAATAAGGGACAAATTAGTTCAGTTTCTTCTGATGTGCTTCAATATCTGTAGAATTCTGATACATATATAAAAAATACGTTTCTGTAATTCCTACAGAAGTACTAGATAAAATAATGTACCAATGCATGTTTCACACACAGAACAATACAAACTCCTATAAATTATAAAAGTGAAAAAAATACCAGATTCAGTCTAGGTTCATCGTACTGGCAAATTTCCAGCAGGCTAGCCATCTTCCTTATGTTAAAAATGTCTGTTACACGGTGTAATTTAATAACTGATAAAACAACATCAGCATTTTAAAAGTATATAAATAACCTCACCCCTAATTACCATTTTGCTAAATTTTTCATATATTGCAGTATTATGAAAGGAGGTTCTTGGTAAAGTACTTTACCCTTTCAACAGCTATTAATAATTTAATTAACAGGTCATTTTTTAAAAAAAACAAAGCCTTATGTAGAAAGAGCAAGGAAGTTCACAGTTGAAAGGAGAGCTCTCTTTTATGCTATAATCATGGCTTCATGGCTGCAGTAGCGTAAAATGTTTTCATGGCTTATTTCTCTTTCAGCACAGTCTTTCAGTAGAAATGATACCTGCTTTTTGGTGCCATGAATAAAATCCTGTGCACATGTCTCAAAATACAAGTGCATCCACCTGGTCTGGAACTTAAAAAGAGCCATTTCCCCATGACAATTATTTTTTTACAAGTAAATTTGTGTATTTGTTTTTAAAAGAACCCACAGAGCCAGTCATGTCACTGCAGTCTTCACTTTATGAATTAGAGGGGAAATCCACTGTCAAAAATAGAAGCTTAATTTTATCCCACCAAGCATTTAGACAGTCACACCTTCCTTTTCCCTAGTATCAAGGAAGGAAAGCGAGGTGCATGGCTAAGAAAAATACTGTCGGGCAGAAAATGCAGTCCTCATTCATGCATAGCCTAAGTAAAAAGCTAAACATCTGAAAAGCTTTGAATCATGGGTGACCCTGTAGCATAACAGACTTGCGTTAAATAAGTGGCTGAGAATCACAACTGTGGTTCACATAGCAGTAATGTTCAGAGAACATAATAAGAGCTGCAACATTAATGTTTTCAGACTTTATAATCAGTGTCATATTTTGCTAATTTCCAGGCACTTTATTTACCTCATGACAGATAATGCCCCAGTTAAACTTACATCTACTGCCACAATTTCAAAATGTCATCTTGAGTTTTATAGAAACCTTATTCTTTTTAGAAGTAATTAGCCAAGGCATAGTTTGCATGGCAATTAAAAAACACTTGCTTGCAGAAGCTTGTAAGCATTGTGTAATTTTTTTCAGCTACAAGTACACATGCATATTCTTGCCTCCAGCTTAAATACAGTGAATGCTGTAGTTGGTTGCACAGGAATTGTCTCAAGAACATTAAAGCAAGCCAAACACAATTGTATTCCAACTAAAATTGCTCTCTTTATACTGTGTATTGAAACTTGATAACTGTTGGTTATAAAATTCCTTTGATTTTCTGTAGGTAATAAAATACTTTGGCAATTACTATTGACAGTTCTGGATAATCTTGAAGGCTGCCTTGCCTGAAGAAGATGAGTGTAACAAATCACTCCACTGAAAGAGGGAAGAACAGCAGCAGGCAGCAGACAGGTTTCAATTTCACAATGCTGATTATCTCATTCGTGATTCTATGCATGCCTAAATCTGAGGATCCCTCAAGCAGCTATATGGACTTCTACTTTTAAAATGCCTATTACGCTTTCATACTTTTTCCTGCTTCCTGAAGAGTGCCATTTCGCCAGGCTTAAATAGCAGAAAATTGCACTGCTTTTCCTCTGCCCATCTCCTCAATCTCTATTAACCTGCACAAGAACAAAGGAGTATGATAGTCCAGCTATAGGTTGGAAAATAGGTTTGAAGTTGTTTTTCATTTACTGGTACATATCTTCCTCATTCATAAATGTATCTGAACAATAACATTATTTTAATATGTTATCTAATGACTGAAAGTATAGCCTTTAATTACACCTCCATTTATACTAAGAAATACACTGTGTTCAGAAATAAATGCGGCTGTTGTTTACACGGGCATCAAATGATACTGTAGTGCTGTCAGCATGTGTCAAGGCTTAAGCGGAAAGGAATAAAAAAAGGAAATAGCAAAAAATGTTGCGGGTTTTTGTTTATGTTGGGGGGGGGGTCCTATTTGGCTACAAGAGAACAAGCAGAAGCAGCTACAAGCCGAAAGGAAAATTGTTGAAGCACCTGGTTCTAATGCTTGCGGTAGGCCTTTATTAGATGTCATAAACTGAATGATGCATTACTCTGTGGACGACTTATAGCCTGCAAATGTTGAGGTAAAATGGAGGACAAAGAATTCTTTTAAAACAAAAAGGTTAAATGTTCCTTTTCAATCAAACAATACTTATTAAATGGAGAAATCATAATAGGCTCAGAGAGATTGGATACTATTTCTGTTATTTTTTAATGTATTTCTGTATTACCTTAACAAATAAAAAGTATTTTACTTTAATAATTCACATTTTATGTAAGAATGATTTACAGTCTATCCTACATTCACCTGTATTATTAAACAAAGGAAAAACATTTTAAAATCCTATTGCTGATATAGGTTTGGCAGCCCAATCTCAAATCTAAATAATTGCGTTAAAATCCACATAGGCCGTCAGCTACCACCAACATAAAGGTAATTTTGTCCATCAGAAAATGTTTTAAAATAAGATCTGCTTTACATTTAAAAAGATAAAAGAATGTTTTCTAAAATGACAATTGCTGGTTGGCCATCGATTCTGAGCTTTAATCTCATGGCCTACTCAAATTTCCCATTATGTCTGACGGAGGCTTAAGGGGATAGAAAGGCCGAACCGTGGGCCTTCAACAAAAGTGGAGGGGGGTTACAGCATTAAGAAACACAGCTGTTGCTCACAAACTGCAAATGTTAGAATAACTCACTACTAGGTTTGGGTTTTGTTGTGTTTTTTTTTTCCTTGCTGCTAATAAAAACTTAAAGTGTTTTGCATGCTTTCTATAAACAGTGCACTTAAGTTTTATAATCTAGTACATCTTATTAAGCGTGAAGTCTGCTGATCCCTAAATTATTCATAACATGGTCCAGACTGATTAAGATTGGCTTGTTAAGGAGCACAAGAAGCAATTAAACTGACAAGGCAGTGCGGCCTTGATGTATACATTTATTATCACAAGAATACCCAAAGTGAATGCCCTTATTAAGCAATGAATTTCACCTCACTGGCCTTCTACCATTGCTGCCACAGGCAGAGAGAGCTAGGAACAACATGTCAAAAGCTAACTCTGAGGAAATGCCTATCTTCAAGTGAAACCGATTTTGTAATGAACCTTTCAGTTCACTCCTGAGGTAATAAATCCTGACTGGTGCATTAATTACTTGATAACATCCCATCAAAATGCAAATGCAGCACTTGACCCATAGGAATGGCTCACTAGCTGTTAACTCTTCAGGGTATACATAAATTGTCTGTTTTCTTTTATCAAACAGGGCATTTATTTCCATCTTGCTAGGGTGAATGTCACTCCCGCCACCCTCGGCCCCTCAGTGGCCTGACACCATCATTTGCAGAGGACTGTCACTATGTGCCGACATCCTAATTGTGCTACTTCTTTGCTTTGTACCTTTGAGGCAGAATTTCCAGCTTCCCCCTCCTCCTCTTCCTTTTCTGGAGGAATCTTGCATGTCAAGGACAAAGCTGTAATAGCGTTACAAAGAATGACCCCCACCTCTAAAGTACACTAATCTTTCTTTTCAATGGCAATACATTAAACAAGGAATTTAGTTCCTTGAAGTGATTAAATGAAAGCTGAACATATCTACTGAATCACTACCCAACACAGGCGATCATGCATGCTTTTAGCAAGAACACCACCAAAGACATATTTACATGTTTTAAAGATGTATCCTCAGTCCCTTCAATGAGTGTTCAATTTTGACAATCCACAAGCAAATAACATGTCAAAAAGTAAAACAAATTTAGCAACGGTGAAATATGATGCATCACATTCTTTTCGCTTGCCAAGAAAATAGGCTGCTTTAATTACAAAAACTATTTCCACAATAAATGTTAATGAGGAGCTGCATTTTATATTTCCCCACTCAAAATGCTAATCTACATCAGTGGGTCTGACTCTCCCACCTGGGTCAACCTGCTTTACAGTTTTTCTATTTGTCTTGAAGGCTTGGTGAAAATCCTTAATTCAGGTTACTAGGCAACCCTGCAGGTGAGAAAATATAATGTTTGGCCTACTCCATTTTCAAATACACACAGTGGCCTAATGCCTTCCAAATAGACTGTGCAAAGCATGCACTGATAATTCCCTGCTACATTTTCTAAAGGCGAGGTCAGAAGAAAATTAATTGATGCTGAAAATAATGACAGGAGAAGAAGAACCACTGAGACTTGGTGTGACTGGCATGTGATGATGTTAGCAAGAATCCCAGCATGTGACTGGACAGTGTGATGAAAAATATACTTTATGTGAAGGAAAAACAAGTTGCAAAACTTAATTAGTTTTTGACACTTCTTCATAAGTTATTATCTTTTCATTTGGAACATTGCCTTGGGACATCGATACATAGGAAGAAATGAAACATTCTTACTGTAAATCGGAAGGAAAAAAAGATGACTTTATATTGCTCTTCTCCTTTTACATGTCTTTTTGAATAAACAAAATATCCACTGCAGCCTAAGGTGTACAAGCCCCTGAAGATGTTTCTGCTGAGAGCATAGAATAGACTTGTTCAATGTAATAATCCTGTTACAACTGATTATGCAGTTTCACTTTTAAAAATAAAGGGGAGGAGGATTGGAATCCAAAATGGTCACACATAAAGAAAAAGCTATAGATGAGATTCAGTTAAATTATAGCACCTACAGCAATAATGCTTCCTGTACAGCAAATGTATTTTTAATTTTTTCCACTAAGGCTTATACCTAGAAGTAATTCACACTGATTACTAAATAACCCTTGTGAGTTGCTTTGTCTTTTGAATTTTAAAAAATACACTTGCCGTGAGCAATGAATTTCATAAACCACCAGCTCTCATGCTTGATGAATCATTCTTATTTTATGCAGTGCTGTGTGATAGAGAACTGAGATAAAATATTCTATCCACAAGCTATTCAGTACAATTTATCATCAGCGGCTCACTAGTCCAGTGATAATACCTGGCTTGCAGATTGTAATGATCAGATTCTGTTTTTATTTCAAACAGGAGCGATCCGAATACCAGAGTTTTTAATTTACATACATTAGCGAGGTTCAAATGTGGCAATAGCTACAAGCAAATTCACTTGCAAACTGAATGCTCGCCTTGCATAATGGGTTCCCTTTAGCTATTACTCACCAGTGAAGTACCCAGATAAAAATGAAAACAAAGAGGAAATAAGGGAAATCATGATACAAACACCATACTGTAGACTAGGATAATTATTGAACCACAGTGAAGGTCACGTTTATATCTGTTTTAGTAATGATTTCTTATATTTTCCCTTTGCATTGAAAGCATAAATGCCATCTCTTTTCCACATTATTACAGTACTGCATTCTTTGCATGCTGTAGTTTCCAAAAGTTCCAGCACACTATCATTAATAAAAAAATTTTTCTTGGTTTAAATACGAACAAACAGAATACTGAAACAGTTGATAAATACATAAGCAGCTTCAAAGTCTCTGTAAATTACACCAGCCTGAGCATTTAGTAAAAAACAATGGTCTTATAATAAAATACCTTTTATAGCTATATCACTTTTATACTGACCACGGTATTGAGCTTCAATTCCCAGCAGCATCATTACTAGACATTTTCTGCCACCTTTCTAAATCTGAAAAGCTTCCTACATTTAGTGAAGATTAGGTAATGCTACAAGCAATCAATAACAGCTATCAATTCCATACCTTGTTCAGAAGAACAACTTGAGTAAAAGTAAGTAAAAAGAGTGGCTTATGCCTTAAAACTATCTGATTCTTCTAACTACACCATCAAGACAAAAAATATTATTCACAGGCCAAAGAGGTTATGACTCAAACCAAAAAAAAACCCAGAATATTCTAAGTTGTTTGACAGTCTTACACAGCAAGGAGACGAGAAGTAGGAAAGAAAGAAAGAAAAAAAAAAAAGAAGATGCAGAGGCACAAGTGAAAAATATCATGTCAACATCAACTTTGATTTTTTGGGCTATTCTTAATTTGTGTCAAAGCTTCAAAGTTCTCTACAAGTAGTCCCTGCCTCTGATTTTTATTCTTTCTGGATTTTTGTCCCTCAACCAACAATCTTTTTTTTTTTTAAATTGTTAACAGTTAGAAAATGTCAATTAGTTACCAGCAACATAAAAAAAAAAATAATATTGCAAAAGCAGCCATCACAAGCTCAGTCACACACATAAAAACACAAGACTTCACTTATTAATGATCATATACATTCTTCTGTATGTGTGCAGCCTTTAGTGCGTATGCACAGATAACAGCCACGTAAACTAAAATACATTTACATAAATATGATCTTAGTTATTTAGGTCTTTTTCACATTGTACCCACTAGTGACCTTCCAATCTCCTGAATCTGAATCCTGAATTTTGGCAAGTCAACCAACTTAGAAAAACTTCTAACCTTCCAAACAGGGCACAAAAGAAAGGAGGTTTCTTGTGTGAGAGAGAGAGACTCATAAAAATTCACCACATTCCCTATTTTCTAACTCTATGCCCATAGCCCAGGCAGTTTCATATTCCTCTGCTAGAGCAACTCCTTTGCCTCACTAGTGGTGAGGAGAGGCAGTGAAGTGGCCAATAGCCTGAAAATGTGTTTAATCTTGATTAAATAAATGACAGAATGGAAGATGAGATCCCCCTCTTTACCATTCATCCATGACTGCTGAACGTGGCTGCCTGCAATGCCCCTATGACTGGCTCTGCTGCAGGTGGGAGGGACTCCTGCATCCAGAATGCCTTTACGTTTTGTTGAGGTTCCTCTCCATCTGTCCTCCTTGAGTGCTTCAGTGCAATGGGAAAATTATGGCTAGCAACTCCCAGTTTAATGCAGCTTCCATAATAAAGCTGCCAAACCTTAAGAAGCAGAAGTCGCTAGGCAGTGGCCCTTTAAAATTTTAATCTAACTTATGAATAGAATCACATACCAGATATTGCTCTTCAGCAGCTGGAGGGCAAAAAGCATCAGTTATATTGCTGCAATAGCTGCCAACAGATGCTGTTCTTGGTTTTGGAGAATAAACTTCTGTAGCCCTACATATCCACAGAAAGTCAGAAGTCCCTTCCTCCATACAGGCCTCTTCTGTGCTGTGTCTTTCTGGTGAAATGAATATTTCTGAATCTGGAATTGTTTATACTCAGAATGGTAAAGTTCACCTCTCTGCTTCTCAGAAAAAAAAAAATCAATGTGTGTGGGTAATCTAAAAGAGAATAAGGAAATTGCAATATATGATATGTAGTCAAAGGACTACTCCGAAACACTTTATTGGCTGTTATTTCAGCTCAAAGACTAAATGAAGTAATGCTTGATCACACTGTCATAAACTGACAGGTCTGGCCCTAACAGTCTTATCGCATGTTATAGCTCTGTACAGAAACACATCTAGTCTCTTGCAAATTGTGCTCAGTTTGGGCTCTGTTGTAGAATGTAAATGTAAATTCTATTGCTTTAGATGCTGTTTGAGCACAAGAAACACTATGCAACATTTTGCAGCTTTGATAGTAGTGTAATTACCTTTGTGTGATCACTTCAGAAGAGATTTCCTTAGAGATGTAATAACTTTATGGTATTTCTGAGACTCCAATCTGGCTCAAAGTCACTACAGTAAAAATAATCTTAAGTACACTTGAAATTACAAAGACCAGGACATGTGGAAAAGCATAACAGAATTAAAACCAAATTTCTTTTATTTTCTTCCCCCCCCCCCTTTTTTTTTTTTCTAATTTTTATTTGAGGGAGCTGTAAGGCAGGTGGGAAGATTTACTTCTTGCCTACAGGAGGAGGACAAAAATCAAGCCTCAAGCTAGTAGACAAATCGATTACAGTTAAACAGCTTTCAAAAATACTAGGTATACATTATATCTACACCTTGACAAACTGATCATCAGAGTCTTAGCTTGCTGCAAGTTTTAGATTGTCTTGCCAACTGTCTGAAATGTATTTATAGTGAAAGTAATTTCTGCTGCAGTAGCATAAAGTGTGCTTCTGTGCTGCAGCATGTGACACTGGCTGATAATAAAGAAACATGGTGTGAGGCCATGCAACTTTTATAGCAATTTCAATTGCTTTATTTAATTTACAAAATAAAATAAAACAAAATAAAATCAAGAGGAGAGAATTCTAGATTATATTCTGGCATGAATTTTTCTCAGTGGAATGTTGCCAAACAAATAGGAAAATTAAGGAGATTCTGTGGAACTGTATAATGTGGACATCTGATGCAATAAGTCAAATTTCTAGTTAACAGACCAAAACTGTGCCAAAAGAATTGTAAAATGTTTCTCATGTGAGAGTGAATTTCTGCTAGGAGATAGGGGGATGGGATGAAGAAGGGCGGGATGAAGAAGGAGGGGAGAGAAAAAGGGAACTCATTTGACAATGGACTTGAGTTTGCTCTTCATTAAATAAGTGATAGAATTCCACTAAACTCAATAGCACCAGAACAGATCTTATAAGGAGAGCAATATTTTAAATAATCAGATACTTCTAGCCAGGACAAAACCCACTCTACACTTTATCACCCTCTATTTTTCTGAATATCTGACTCCTCCTCTGTCTGTCATTTTCTCTATGACACATCAACAGAGTGCAATGCTGAAAGAACCCTTGCAAGACTGAAGGATACAATAGTTAACTTCCCTGCCTATCCTACATTTAGAGGAGGGAAAAAAACCTGACAAATAATCCTCATTGCCATTGTGCGGCCGTTACAGTGTCCTGCGAGCCTGGACAAGTTATTAGGTCAGACGCTAACTTCCTAAGTAGAAAAATGATGTGGTCGCCTTTGTCCTCTCTACAGTAATGGCTGGAGTCAGTACTAATTAAGGCCCTGCGGCAGTGTGGTACGGGAGAGGTCAGAGACTTCTTTCTGACACCTAAACAGTGCTCAGCTCAAAGGAACTGCCCCTAATCTGAAATGATGTGATGTAGAGCTGGCCTTTCAGCTTCACTGTATATTTAAGAGAAAATGACAGTTAATGACAGGGGTGTCAAAAATGAGCAGATGGAGAGGCTAAGGAAAACATTGCTCTATGGTAAAATTTACTTACAGTTCGTCACTGTGCTCAGAATTAGAGGTTACTGCACAAATGTAGAAGGTTTGGATACCTTTCCATCATTTTGCTGAAGCAGAAGAAATTATTTGCCTTATGTACATAACTCTAAGAAAGGTTATTGACAAAGTAGGCTTGTTGTTCAATCATTATGCAAAAATCACTACATACATACCACCACACAACCTACATTGCCTTCAGTTTTCTCTTATCAAAATAAAATATAAAAATAATAAGAAGAACATTTAATCTCATTCAGTGGATTACTACTTTCCATTTTATCTTGTTGGGAGTAACCATTGCAGTAATTAATCTTCTAGTCATTTTCTTTCTCCCCTTCAGGCATGGAACTTGGGAAACAAAAGCAATATTCAAAACAGAAACCAAGATTTATTGTCAGTTAGTCATAATAGACACCTGCACAGATTACTAATTACTACAAAACCATAAGGTCTGCTGGCACAAATCCTTTTGCATTCTCTCTTTTTATCCACCCCTAGTGACACACCTGCAAGCCTTTAATTGATGTTGTATTTATCTCAGGAGTCCTTGTTAGCATTGCATTATAGTGTCACCATACACGATGCTATAGTTAAGGTTCAGTCAACATTTCCACTGTTGAGGCTTCCCTCCCTCCTTTTCCTCCTTCCCTTCCAACCCCCTTCTCCAAGGTTTCTTAAAAAATTTTGCTACAAGCAAAAACTTGAGTAGTAAGGTCTCAATCCAGGCTCATATGATTCTTTTAATCAAACCAGAAAGAGAATTGGTTTGGAATGTTTTAAAGTTATATATAAAAAGCAAAAAAACAACAAAAATCCCAAAAAGTTTTTTAGGTTCACGTAGTTGAATCAATTCTTTGATGTATATTAAAATAATGAAAATTTAGCAAGTAGTTGGCCCACCATAGGGAGTTGTAACATCTGGTATTTCACTTGAAAGTCAAAAGGGATAAGATCCATAGTCACTAAAAAAGAGGTTTTCAAAGAAGTATTGTAATGACTTCCTATAAAATATACTAGTAAACATTTAGAACGTGAATGTAAAAAAAGCATTATCAAACAGAGCATAGATAATGTAATTTCTGCCCCCAAATGACATATATTATTTAATATTTTTGCTTTACAATTGTAAAGAGTTCCTATCCATATATTCCAGAGGACATCTTTTACTTGTATACAACTGCTCAATATTATTACCTTTTCTAAAGTAATTTTTGGTAATTAATATATTCATTGATATTGTAGAGCTTCCATTACATATATAGAAACTGACATCTATCTATATACATCTATCTCTATATGTATAAAGACAGAAGGGCAAAGTAATTTCAATCCATAGTTCTGCCTAAGACAGAAGGGGGAAAAGGTAAGAAAACAGGGAAAAATGAAGGGAAATCAGTTTGCCTCAGTCTTGTGTCATGTGGCATCTGACAGAGACAGAGTTTAAGAAACATTTTTTTTACTGTGTAGGTTCTCCCTACACAGCCCAGGCCTCAGTTCAGCAAGCTAGTTAAAGACTGTACCACATTAATTCAGGATACTGTTTTACATTTCTTGTTGAAGTGGGCCTGGCACAACTTCAGTATTTCTGTTCCTTTCTCCTGAAGGCCCATTAGAATCTGACTTACCACTTAACACATTGCTGTAACAACAACAAAAAAAAAAACAACAAAAAAAACCCAACAAACCAACCAACAACCCTAAACAAGACAACTGGCTTTAATGTGACTCTTAATTCTACCTAGTCAATAGATTCTAATTAAAAGATTAACTGTGACCAGTAAGTACATTACCCAGGTTTACTACTTCAGATTAGCTTTGGGTTTTATCATGTTTGGAAGAGATTCATTGAAATTAAATCCTCTTCTATTGCCAGAACATTTTGCCCTACAGGAAAGGTCAGCAGCAAGGACTCAGGGCCTTTTCCATGGCATCCCACCTGGGCTAGGTAACTACCAATTGACCCTGAGCTCAATATGTGTCTTGCTGCCCACAAACAATTACTGCACTGATTCATTGACAGATTATTCAAAGAGCTTGATCTCACAGTTGCATGGTGTGGACCCCACCGGGAAACACTAGTGGAACCCCTGTACGGTGAGGTTGACATGACTGCAAACTGAACTCCACTTCTGCCTTCTTTTTCAAACAGTGTAGCTGATTCCTCCTTCCCAATGAGCAGGGGTAACTCCAGCAGAGAAGAATTTGGCATAAGGATGCAAGCCCTTGTCTGCAAGGCATCTTTGAATGGGACACTGCCCCACTTGACTTTCCTGTGAATTATGTAGACTTTGAAAGAATTTCTTGGGTCTTGCACCCCATTATACCTCTACCTCTCCGCACAGCTCCTACTCTGAGGCGGCAATGTGTTTTGCATATTTTGTTTATTATAAACTGGTATTTTTCCATGGGCCTGATTCAAGTTAGGCCTTGCAGCTCTTTTTGCAATCTCACTCTGAACATATCCTACAAACAGCTGTTCTACTTTAAAACACATTGCTTAGAAACAAAGTATCAGATAAATGCTTTTTTGAAACAACCAGCACCCAACATGAGTCCAACTTAACTAAATTTCTGCCATTTCACAATTATCTAGACATGTCTATTTTCCTCTGACATCATCGTTCCCAGCAGGTTTTGGAGCCTAAGTCACACTTTTCCTTTTCCTACTGTCCCTCCTGAGACACTCTCCATTATTAACCTCTGTAGGTATTCTTTGTTCTCCTGTGCTCGCAGCTTAAGCCTGGTCTGCTGAAAACTAGATGTCTGGAAAACTTGCCAGAATCTAGGATGCTATGCCAGGGAAGCATGACTATATGCTTGACCTCTTCCTCTGTTCATTCCCTCAGCATCTGCTACTGACGGCTGTAAGGTTCCTATTACAAAACCATCTACTAGTGCCAGCACTGTCCCGTAACCAGAAGTATTAGCTGGTAAAGAACAATCTGAGCCCATTTGTTTTCCTTTCTGCCTGTGTTTAGTCATATCTGTTGACTGAAAAGTCAACACATCCAAACATTAAACCTCACCCCAGTAACCAGTAACACACAGTTGCCATGAATAATAATGATCTTAAGGACACCTCAGAATCCACTGAATTACTAAATTCCATATCTAATTTTCATATTTAACTATGGAATACAAGCTGGAATCTAAACTTGCATGAGCTGGAATATAAACTTGGGATCAATAATTGTCCTCAATCTATAGTGAATGTAACCATGTATTCTGAACTGGGTCAGCCATCTCTGTATTGTGTTCCATTGCTGATACAGATGCAACTCCAAACAGATGGGATTCTTCACAGAGAAAGGCACTTTACATCTTTCTTCTAAAAGTGGATTTCACTTCTCTTGCAAACAATTAAGTAAAATTTGGGGTACTGCTGGAAGTTGAGAGCTCCTAGGAGACATACTAATACACTTCTAGAAACGGGGAACATTTAGAAATATATTACTCTCTTATGGATCACATTCATTACTTTGCAGATCGCCAGAGCAAAGTCTAAGCACCAGTTAAAATCCATTTAAACTCTATTTTGAGGGCTTAAGTGAGGCTTAAATGATGCCTAGGTTTTGTGCTAGCCTTCTGCAGAGAGGATGAATCTTACCCTTATATGAACTAATCAGTTTGGATGTTCTCTCTTCCATTTAAAATCAGTGAATTATTAATCTTTATGTGTACAGTAACTTCTTGAAGCATATTTTATATGCAAATTCATATTAACATCATAGCAACATCTATAATACAGACTGAAATAAATTACGAGGTACTGTGTAAGGCATCCTAGCCATTATGACCTATCAAGTCAAAAATGCAATGAAATTAAAAAAAAATATTATGCCCTTTAAATACATATTTACATAATAGACTGTAATGACTCTGAAAAAAATCTCTTACAGCATGTAAATAATGCATGCTTTCAGATTTGTCTAAATACATATTCACATGTATTTACATATTAACGTGACAGGTTGCAAAGAAACTAAATGAACTGGTTTGTATGTTTGTATAGTCTTGTACACTACATGAGTGTTTTTAAACACTTAGAAGAGAAAACTGAAATCCCACATCTACCCCTTAGACTAAAGCAAAGACCTGATTTCCTACTCCTCCAGAAAAACTTAGCACTTATACTGAATTTCAAATCAATATTCCCAAGCTTTCCAACAATTTATTGTGGATATTCTTAATTCAAGATATTCACACTACCTGCTTGTTGACATACTACCAGCAATGCCACTAATCTAGAAGAGGAGATGGTAGCATATACAGGTAAGAAATTCATATTTAAACTCTCACATAAATTTTAACTGGCAATAGATTTTGCGATTTTTGAGTTATAAAAGGTGGAAGATTGATGATTAATTTGAATGGATATTCTGAAAATGTTGACCTTGCAAAAGCCGTAAGTTTGTGAGAACCATCTACTGCCTGTCATGCCGCTTCAACATCACTTGTGTCTCATCAAAGTTTACTTCTAATTCAAAAAGCTAGAAACACCAAAATATGCATAGAATTTACCTGAATGAGTAGTGACACACAAGCCACTATAAACTCTTTAGTGAGCAGAAATTAATTGCATATTAAAACATTTGACACCACCCCTCTTTCCTTTTAGTGACTTCAACAAAAGTTCAGATCCTATGCTGTGCAGCAGGTAAGCTAGATAGATCAGTAGACACACAGACAGGCAGAAGAACCTACTGTGACTCAACCTATAGGTTTACACAAGAGTCTCTCAAAGGCACAAATGAATACTCCCTATTGACTGTAAGTGCTGTTTCATCACTGTAGGTATAGTCTGATAGGAACTTTGTAGCATTCTGAGAAGATAAAACAGCCACTTCTCATACTGTGAGTCTACTGAAAGTCTTTGTATTTGAAATAAAAAATATCAACAGTCAAGCATGCAAATGTCCATAATCATTGTAAATTATAACTGTCAGTGGTCACAAACCTACCCCATGAAAACATAAGGTAACAATTTAGCCTTATATAACTACTTTCAGAGAGGAATACTCATAGGAAACTTCAGTAGTATGGGGATTACAGCATATATTCTAAGAATAGAATGTTTTGGGATTCTTTTCTTTTTTTTTCTTTTTTTTTTTCCTACATGGAATATTTCCATATAAAGCACTGTGTGCAGAATTTTAAACTCAGTTTCCATTGTTGAAATTATACCAATCTCAATTTAGAGGTAGTGAAGAGGTGCTTAGTGATTTTAATTCTGAATGGAACACTGGAAGGTGCCAGGAAAGCAATAGCTTTAGCCTACAAATAATAACATCCAACCACAAAGGAGGAAAATGTACCCTCCCTCCTTAAATATATAGTAAAAATAATGCTGAAATTGCAGGCAGTTGCTTATCTTTATGATCTGGACAGTGTGCCTCATTTTCATTTTCTCTCACAAAGACAGATTGAATGTGTAAAGACAGTTTCTTACAGTTTGAAAAGAGGAACAAAAGGAAGCTATATTATAAATTAATATGAGAAGTCAAAGATTTGTTGACTCAAGTTGTGTTAAGAAATACGTAATTTTGGACTTGCTTTTTAGGAAACTGCAATCTCATCAAAATGTCTTTGATATAAAAAGCAATATTCAGGTTTTTGGTTTTGCCAACAAGACAAAGATGAGACATATTATGGACATTAATTTTTGCTTACTTATCTTACATTGTGCCAATTTATATTCACAATCCTGCATTTCAATAATTGTTCACAATTTGAAAAAGAAATGGAGAAAGGGAAAATGAAAATGAATATAAATACACTTAATTAACAAGCTCGTTTGATTATTCACCTTTTATAAATACTTGATGACAAATCTTCTGTATTATAAAATATATTTTGCCAAGAAAGTGAATCAAAATTATGATGTCAGCACAAAGAATGCATTCAAATGCATAAAAATATTTGACTGGGTGTTTAAGGAGTCCAAAATGAAATTCCAAACCGTGTGTGTTATGAAGCTTACTTAGGTTTAGCCATTCCTTGGGGTTTTGGGGTGGGGTTTTTTTTGGTTTGTTTTTTTTCCCAGTTATTAATGATCATGTTTTCCTGGAAGATTTTTTTTTAAAAAAAAAAAGTGTCTATAAGTAAAACTACTATATTCCTTGTGTACATTGTAACTGCCCTCCAAATAATTACAGAGTGGAGACTTGGCTGTCATTCATGTGTATCTATTCCATTGTGTGAAGAGAAAAAGAAAATGGTTGCCCATACATTAGCACATCACCCATGGCTAGTGCAATGACAAGATAGATTAGGATGTATATTAAATCTCACACATGACTGCCTTTCTGTATCAAGGTAAAAAATACTTGCTCTTACATACATTAGGGACTAGTGTTGGACTGACATCTACATTAATATTGACAGCATATCAACGTTTTTTACATTAACTGAGTCAATAACTAGTCTAAACCTGGTAAAACTTAGATAACAAAAATGAACAAAATATCTGGCAAGCAGCATTAGATTCTTGTATCTAAGAAAAAAAAAATTAACCCCCAAATACTACATTGCTTTTCTGAATTATCAATCCTACAGCAATATATCAACCAGTGTATACAGCTGTGACTTGGTAATCCAATCTCATTTGTCAAACAAGAATTCTAGTAGATAAGGAATGCTTCTAGGAAAAGAAAACCCTGCACAGACAATAACATAAATATTATATACATAGGAGGCTGATTATAAAAAGCTGGATTAGCATCATTGTATTACTTCACCTCCTAAACATTACTTTCACAGACATGATGAAATTGTCAGGCAGTAATCCTACTTCCACAATAGCTGTTCGTGACAAATGTACACAAAACCTGCACAAACTCAAGACCATTTTCCTATTTTACAGGGGAGTTAAAATGTTTATTTGTATTTTCCATGTTAAAAAATACCTTTAAATCAAAAACACTATGTAGATTAGCTTAGGAAAGAGATTTCATTATTTACCTTTGCTGTAAAATCTCCAGTAAATAAGCAGTCGCTTCTCAATCTAAGCCAATGTCTTGGTTTCATTAATAATTAAATGTTGTTTTCCAATGATATCTAGCTATTTCTTACTCTGATCTTTGAGATATATTATCTTCCAAATGAAGCTCAAAAAATAGTATTAATGCTTTTAAGGTGCCCACACATTTTATGAACATGCATATGAATGCTAAGAGATAACAATGTTCATTCTTCCCGATTCACTGTGCTCACAGTGTTAGTGAAAAGGGAGAAACGCTAAGGAATCAATACACAAAAACTTTTGGTAACAGTGTCCATTAGATTCAGTTATTGGCCCAAAGCTGGTACGTAAGATATAATTTCGATCTTAGCAATTAGGTTGCTACAATTGGAAGCATCCCAGAGCATTATTAGTCGGCAAAAACAAAAGCATAAGGCAGCCATGCAAAGTTTTTAGATTTTAAACACACCAAGGAGCAACATTTCAAGTGTCATTCATCTCAGAAGTCAGAGAAACTTTTGTTTAACCATCTTTCTCACTAACAGCTACCTTCTCTGTTTTAGTGTACTGTGGAAGATGATGAGGGTTAAAGTGATATTCTCAGCAATATTTATCTCCACACGATCCCATCTTTCATTTATGCAAGTCCTTGAGAACAGTGATGAAACACACCATGAAAAACCTAGGCTTATGGACATGAGCTTTTCCATCAGGCAATACTATGAGTAAACAATGGGCAGGAAGAAGAGGCCTCTCTCTTCTGTTCTGCTAATGCTCTTCTAGGCTCTTCTAGCTAAACATATAAAAGAAAAAGATGTAGAGAAATGCCTGGCACAGAATTGGAACTAGCACTCTAGTGCTTGAGACGTTGACAGCATTCAAGCTGATTAATTAATATCAGTAAAGCCCACTGAAAAAGGTTAAAAGAGCACTTTAACATGCAGTGATATTATCATGATCATTAGGATGGCATATTTCTGTCTTTGCTAATGTATCTTCTTTTATCAGCTCAATAAACTGATGTAGGAGTGCAATTTTTCAATTATGTTTTCGTAAACAGATGGCAGAATTTTAAAAAAATTAATCTTTAGAATAATGGTACAGTTATGAGGCTTGTACTTTTACAGTTTTTGCTCTGAAGCTTTTGATACCAAATCCCAGTAATGCCAATCTCCTTAGTTAAGGGTAGTTTCATATTCCTAGGTTGCTGTATAATGATCTCCGACCTGATTGTTTCAATGTGAAGAGATATGGGTGACTGTAGGTAGTAAGCTTAATTTATTTAATAACAGGGATATTAATCTGTTTATCAAATTTCATAGACATTTTAACAAAAGTTTAACCTCCCTGAAGATTATCCTTTTGAGCTAAAACACGCTGTTGCAGGGCAGAAACTATACTTAAGTGCTATTGCAGAACGCATCTTTTGTTGCTAAATTTTATTCCTAACAAGGGCTAAATGATGCCCCATTTATAACATTTTCAATTTGCAGAGTCCACATGTGGCCACATCCTAGGATTGCCAGACACAGTGTACGTTTCAGAAAGCTAAACCTCATAAATCTCCAGGAATTCCTCACATCTATTATGTTTACCTTCTGCTGCTGATGAGCCTGTTGGGCTCTGTACAGAGGAAATTACAAGCGCTCCAGAAGATTTGGCAAGAAGATGCTAGAAGAAACAATGGGCAAAAAAAAAAAAAAAAAATTCTTAACTGAAACATCACATCCAGCTTTGGCTACCATTTACATATTTGAGATTACAGCTAGTAAAATGGAAATTCCATTGAAATGGAATAAATTGTTTTCAAAAATCCCTATCTGATTAGTGTTAGTTATGTCTGAAATTAAACGTGTTAAGCTACACTTGGTGTAACTTATGGAACTCGGCAGAAGTCTAACATTCATACTG
>JAVJGJ010000037.1:37287856-37323756 GCA_035590215.1 Microhierax caerulescens
CCCCTATTTTAATACCTGAAAGTGGTTACTAACAATCTGGTAGGTGAATCTGTCCAATACTATGGAGACATGACACATCTAGTATATTTTTGCAAACTCCTACAGGCTCCTTTTTTCTCTTCCCCCTTCTTTTTTTTGTGTCAGTTTGATGTGGTGAATTAAATACCAATTGACAGAAAAGTTACAAGTCAGTGACTGTATTTTCCCCCACTCTACCCTAAGCCACAGTAAGAAAGAAAATGTCAGCCCAAGCACCTGTATGTTATGGATCAACACCTGTGAAAACAAACATCGTAATTAGTTTATCAAAACGCTCAAAAAAAGTTCAAAGGAAGAGATTTGTGAGTACCTTGAGCTCATTATCTTTTCCTCCAGTATCTACATCTAAAAAATATACCTAAGCCTTGACCAATACACGAACACACACACACACACACACACACACACACACACACACACACACACACGGCCCCCCAACTTCCAAAAAGGAAAAAGCAATCCACAAGATTACCTTCTCTACTGCCTTAGATACACGAATTTGCCTAAGGCCAAAGAAAGAGGGGATGGAAAAGATTTTAACAACAAAACACACAAAAGCACTTTCTAGAATGGGAGATGAAATTAAACTCTTTTTTTTCTTATGTAAATCAAGTAACCATTTAGACCAATTAGTATGCAACCAATGCTTTTTCTAGAATTTAATCCCATGTTTATTAATAAAGCAGACAGGTCAACTCACAAAACAGACTGCCTTCTTGCAGTGCAAACAGAGCTTCCCTTTCCATACAGTGTACCTGGGGGGGATTCCTACATCAGTTGGTCCATAATGAATAAAAATTACATTAATATAAAGGAGCAAGGAGCATCTGAAAGTCTCATTTGCTTTTGTCTACATCCAGCACTGTCCAGTGCAGAATATCTTTCCTTGTAACTTGGATGTGTGAAGAACAGCAGGCTCTGCCTTTCAGCTTGCCTCATCAGCTGTTAGTTTTCATTTGAAGCACTTTTGCATTAAACTTACTTTTTTGCCAGCCCATCCTCACTCATGTTGCACCACCTAAAGCATTCAGTCACTGCTCTCCCCCCAAGCTAGCCAAGCATATCAAGTGTGCCTGCAACACTCACAGCCTAATGAACAATGCACAAAAACAAAAGTAACAGCAAGACTCCTATTATCTGATCTTCCGTAAAACACAAAAACTGCCTTCTCTGGTACAGAGGAAGTGCCAGTAAGCCCGCAGGTGTGAGCCAGTTAAAAGAAAAGGCTTTGCCTAAATAGATTCTTTGACTACCAGGGATTAGAGTCATGGCACCAGTGGTAACACACATCTTTTCCTTTAATTTACAAAATTTTCTCACGAGTTTGCAAGAGTTCACCCCATCAGGGGCTTTCTGAGGCCATTGAAATGTCTTAAGTTTTAATTAAGTTGGAGTTGTCAGAAGAAAGCTTTTTTGGCACAGAGTCAGGGTCATTAATTACTGCTATCTTTGTTTCTTTCAGAAAAAAGAACTCTACTGACTTGTTGGGTTACTTATACAGCCTACATTTTCTATCCTGCAGCCCTTTTTCACCTCCAAGCAAGGCTTGATTAAGCAGTTTACCAATTACTTCCATCAATCTGATTTACAAATCCTATGGGTAATCTTAACTTCAGAAGCTTTTCTCTCTGCTGATTTGAGGTACAGTAGTAATGAAAGCAGCATTACTATTAGAACCACAAAGCATTTTAAAATTCTATATTTTCCATCCTAAATGGTACTTGAATCACATTCCCGATTTTATCATTTTGAACCCATCCTCTTACATACTTGTAGCAGGATTGACAATTATTAGCAGACACAAGCTACACTGCATAAAACTAAGCAGTATAAACATAATTCCCTTGCTATCTTGCAATTGTTGGGTAAAAGTTCATGTTTTCTATCAGTCAAATAAATACCTGCAAGCAAGCCAGCATTCAAATCACAGGACATATCTGCATTTGATAATAGTAGAAAATTTACTACTGAAAAAAATTTAAAAATCCAGAATAATTAATTAAAATTGTTACCCCATAACATTTATTCACTGGCCTAAGTAAAAGCTAATTTGTAGGCTTTGTTTCCACCAGATGCATTGACATCATGAAAAAGCCAACACCTTAACTGGCACTAATTTGCTGCTTCATCAGAGTTTGAGATACGGGGAATGCACTGTCTCCCTCATTCCTAGAGATAATGGCCTCAAGGCTCAGTGTGAAATATAATATTATATAGCAATATAATATCCATTCCATAGATAAACTGAAGATTTTGATTTCCAAGCCTGTCAATAGGCACACATAATTGATATTCCTCAAACACAAATACACCACAGTTTGATAGTCCTATATTTTAGATATCCAGTAAATTCTTGAGTTTATAAAGTATTCTGCATAAATATCATCACCATTATTAGAAAGCTTGATAACTGTGTATCTTTCTAAACACACTGCTTGTTCTTCTAAACAAAGTTTATTTTATCAAAATCCTTAAATTCTTTGAAGCCTGCAAAAGGCCTATGTTAAACTACATATTTTGTACTGTTTTTAATAAAAACACTGGCAAAATAATGTTTTTTCAGAAACCCTGACTTGGATTTCTGATTTCTGGAGTATACTTTACCATTTTGAGCTACTCAGCTCAGCAAGTGGTTGCTCAGAGACTGCAAGATTTGAAATGTCTGTGGCGTAGTATAAATTATTTTGATCCTCCCTTGGGTATTTACTTAATTTCTCACCATTTACTGTACTTCACATAAAATAGCAGAAGTGAGATAGAAACTATTAAAAAGCTAGGAACACCACCAAGTACGTTAACCAGCTCAGGGAAGTTAGATACCTGCAACACAGGCAATCCACAGTTAAGGGAAGTATTTTGCTGTCATGCATTATGTTTCTGTGTTACCTCTGTTTCCCAAATCCAACACCAAAAACAACAATCCCATAGAAATTGCAGTGGCTATTTATTTCATAAAATATTGAAAACTGATACTACAAAGAGATTTCAAAACTGTGTTGAAACTTACTATAAATAGCCATCTCTATTTGTGGCATTTTATTGTAATAATTTTATTGTGGCACTGATTGCCAAAGCACCATGGAATTGCATTAATCCTTGTTACTGTTTATATTTTTTCACCTTAGTTAAGATCATCTCTTACACCAAAAGCAGCCCAGACTATTTATTTATGCCTACAGGATGAATCTATATAGAAATACATAGCTGCCATCACATCCCTGAATTCTTTCCTTCCACATAGAATCCCATTGTCACCAGCTTGGCCGGTGTATACTTGCAAATTGTTGCTGAAGTGCTCTTGAAGTGGGACACTGGGAGAACCAAACCTCAGTGACATGGTCTCCCACCATTATTTTTTTCAGGCTGCAGCTACCACCACTGTGAGGTATGGTACCTGCACCTACAGCACTGGGAATGAACTGTTTAGAACTTTGGGCTGTTTACTCTCTCCTCTAGCAAGGACTTTACCCAGACTTGTCAGAACTCCACCTTATTTTTATTATTTTTCTTTTGCAGTTGAACAATATCTTTAAAAATCCAGCTCTCTGTTTAAATAAATACACACAGAAATAAATACACTGATAAGAAAAGACCTACCAGACTGGCAGTGTCAAAAACCCCTTTAAGAGGCTTACACGTTTTATTCCACAGCTAAATGTGCAATTCCAGCCCTTTTTAGCCATGATGACAAATGGGAAACTTCAGCATCCCAGTTCTGATATTAAATGTTGTGCATGTGCACCAGCAAAAATTGGAAACCTTTACATGAACACAGTAAATCAAAAGCTGTTTTAACAAGCTGGTTTAACAAGATATTAAGATGTGTATTCAACAGAGAAGGTGGAGACTCAAGCTCTGTAAATGGATCAACACAAATGTAGCACAAGTACTGTGATAAAAAAATAAAAGTTTGTAAATCTTTTCTGAATCTTGAGTCCTCTATTTATAACCCTTAATTTGGTTGTTAAAGCAAACAAGCAACTACTGTTTCATTCCATATTGCTTGGAAATAATGGATTATTCTCTTGCAGTTTTGGTCCTTTGCATGATTCTAACTTTGTATCTATAAGCATATAACCATGCTACTTGACCTGAAGAGTGCCTTCTGTCTTAATAAGTGTACTGCTAATATGTTTAAGTAAGGATGAAAAAAAAAAAAACCCAACATGGTAAAGTACTATTACACTAGTATAATCTTCTAAATGTGATATTTCATTATGAAATCCCATTTCTGTTATGCAACAGGTTATAAGACTTGCAGACAGGCTCATCTACCAGTAGCAAAAATTGTCAGTGTTAAAGAGACCATTCAACTGTATTGACAGCTTCACTGAAGGTCAACAAACAAGAATCTTACCATACTGATATTAAGAGATACTTTTATAAAGTAAAAGAGAGAGCAGTGGATCCTTCCATTTTAATAAAAATGAATATTCAATGACATTAGTAACTAAAAATCTTTGTTGGTTCCTTTTATAATAGAAACATTACTAGAATACATATTTCTCCATTCCATTTTTTTATCAATATGTCAATACACATACTTATATTCTATGGTTGTTGGTGTGACGTGAAAAACTATAATGGGTAATATTTACATATTCCCTGTTCTGTGAAGGACACGGGCAAGAGAGATATGCTTATCTAGCAGCCTGGGATCTCATCTGACTGCATTAACTTGAGGTAACAAGCATGCTTTTGGGTATAGAAAGAGAGCATTGGTAAAAAAGCCCAGGCTGACCTGGCAAAGTAGGACCTGGCTGGATTTCTAGAATCACTAAAAGCAGAGAAAACCAACTGGATACAAATCAAAAGGTCTGCAGCACCCACACACGCCTGGAGCAACAGCTGTACTTACTGAAGGGCTGTTAGCAACTGTTTCATCCTTTTGTACCCTACTTCAGGAGCCACTGTTCTGAAGGACAGTATTCCCTGCATTTCTGCTTCTGCCAAAGAAAGCCCTCTACCAGGGGAGCAGACTTAGGTGAAAAAAATAAGTCAAATCACATATGCAAAACTGTAGAGTAATTTATGAAGTTCACTACCTGACTACATCAGCATGTTTCATGCATATTAATGTAGATAGATATAGGTAGACAGATAGATAGACAGATTGATTGATTGATTTACACACATATGATGTGACTTTTGACTGAGTGGCTGAAAGATACTCAAACTGCAAGTGTCCAGAAATCTGAACATACAGGTAAGGATAAGCGTGTTTTAAAATGATCTTTTCTTCTGGGTAGCCTTCTTTCATCTACTGTCTTAGAGAAGAAAACAAGCACATCCTGCTACAGATCACCATGCAATGAACTGAACCACTTGGGCTAGGGGCAGTTTATTATGGCTAGTTCAGCGCCAAGATGTCACGGTTTACAAAATATCTGACCCAGAAAAAAATGAAATTAACACGTTTGATGTGCAAAGATACTTGGTTCAACAATAACTACTGTCCATTTTACTTGCCTTGTATGGAAACATGAAAATTAAAGCTAAAAAAGACAGCAGCATTCATCCATCCATGCAGAATGACTTCCTATTATATGCTTCAAAATTCATTGTCCAGTCTCATTTCACTATGAGAGAGCTTCCAATTACTACACCTATTCATATCTATTATTGTTTTATGACATGCCTAAAGCTGTGTGCAGTATTATATCTTATCACAGTCTATAGGAGGGGTCTATGCCATTTGTGTTCTATAACATGACACAAGCAAGAACAGAACTGTTAGGAAGGGGGGCCGGTTGGTTGCCATATCATACTGCAAACTCGTACCCGATTTGCTGCCCACTATCACCCCTAGGCCCTTTTTCAACATCAGTTCTTTACAAGCATCTTTCTCCTGTTGAATACCTGCATTTTGCATTATTATTTCAGCAGATGTATCAGATTCCATTTGCCAGGTTGAATCCCATTTTGTGATTTCCTGTCCATATTTCTAACCTGTCCTCACTTCTTTTTATATCTTCACACTGTCCTCACTGGTGTTGGCAACACTTCCCAGTTTTAGTACAACCTGCAGATTTAACGAATGGTCTGTTTACCTCCCTTCCTTAATTACATGATCAACAAATTAAGTCTTTCACTCACATCTGAAGAACACCTCTGGACACCTTACTCCATCCTCAAAATACAACTTGCACTCCTGCAACCACCTGGAAAATTCACACGGCAATATGGGCACGTTTAAGTTCATCTCAACTGCCCAAAAACATTTGGAAAATTGATTATTTATCCCTTCATTTAAGCAAAGATCTATGAAATGTTTTCCTCCCTATTGTTTTTTTTCTAATTAAATCACAGCTTCCAAATATTTTTGTCTGATGTTCTGCACTTAAATTTATTTATTCCCCTCCCTATCTCATATCCTCTGGAAACTGCATTCCTGCGTTTCCTCAGGAAGTGGTCCAAGGTTAATTTGGACCTTCAGCACCCACGTTCTCCTCATTTCTCAAAGAGCTGGAAAAAGTGGAGGGAGTTCCACTAGATGGCATGGTCCCCCCTTCTTCTTAAACCCTTAGAAGTCCCTGGGTGCACCCTTTGGGGATCAGGTGTTGGGAAGAGTAAAAGAGAGCGCCAGATCAGACTATCCACCCAAGAAGCCTGGAAGGAAAGCAAACCCAGAAGATCACTTCTGTTATTTCATCTGCGTGCTTACTTCTTTCCATACTCTGTGAGTGCGTGTGTAGGAACACAGTTTGTTCAGGAACAAACTATGGCCAAGAGCTCTTTGAAGTACAGCTCCATCTTACTCGTCTTCACATGAGCCAGTTGGAGGTGCCAGGCAACAGGAAGGATGCAAGTAGCACCTGCCTGGATATTCTTGGCCTCCTGGAAATGCCTTTGGGCTTAGCAAGTGGAGACAAGAGAAAGCACGGGGGAAAAACCTTCAGCGTCAGAGCAACAATATTATCTTCTTTCTTAATCATTGGTGTTACTTCAAATAGACCACAAATTTTAACTCAGTCACAAAGATACGTACATACAGAGAATGAACCAAAACCTCCTGTATTTCTACTGTTCTTGTCTTCAAACTACTTTACTTTTAGGTCCTCTTCAGCCAAGACAAGACATATCAAGTAAAAAGTTCAGTTGTTTTGCAGTAACGATGGTTTCTTGCAGCTTTGGTAAAGTGCCTATCACACCACTAAGCTTTATAAACAACAACAGGCAGCCCTATAGTAATTACCAGAATTACTCTTTTTTTCTTTTATTAAAGATTGGTATTAGATTTGCTTTTTCCCAATCCTATGATAATTCCTCAATTGTACTTTACTTTTCAAAAATAATTACTAGCGATTATGTAAATTCATTATCTATGTCTCTTAAGACCCTACTATGCTTATCATCCAGACCTGCTGATTTGCATTTATTCCATTTTTTCTAAGTATTGCCTTACTCTTTTTTTTATCAACAACTATTTTGAAAAGGTCTTAATTACTTGATCTATTATGTCCTTACTCCTTTTATTTTTCTTGTCAAAGACTGATTTTGAAAGTAGTTCAGTGCATCAGCCATTTCAGAACCAGCTTTCATTTTGTCACCCTTTTCATTTATTATTGAGCTTGCTTTTTCATTCCATTATTTCCTTTTTTCTCCAATATATTTGAAATGCTATTCTTATTTCCCCTGGCTCCTTTGGCTAGTATTAACTCATTCTGCTTTTGCATTTCTTTTAACTTCTCCAAGTCTTAAAAGAGTTTTAATTTTCCTGGTTGTTTCCTCCTTTCATTTCTGCCCTGGGAGAGATCTGGCATCCACAGATCTTTGAGCAGCCCCTGGTGAAACTAGAATGACTTCTGCTTATTCCATATATTTTCATATTTCTCAGAACTCTAGTTTAGTGCCTTTTAGAGAGTGGAGCTACAGCTGGAAAATATGATTGGGAATACCTGATTGCTATTTTCAACTGTGATTGAGCTATAAAATATAAAAAAACATTTTGACAATCCTGCGACTCAGTTTCCCCATTAGTAAAACCCGTATATTATCTATGTCTTCAAAGTACTGCACTAACACTTGCATAATAACATGATATTCTCTTCTCAGATGTCATAAACAGGGAGATTGTTAAGATTTTAGGGGGGTTTACAACTGTTAAGCTTCTGAAAAGGAGAAATATGCCAAAATCTTTCTTCCCTTTCACGCTCAAACACCTTGAAGCACCTACAAAGTGAGTCTAGCTCAAAGGAACAAAAGGCGGGGTTTTCTTAAATTAGTATATATGAATAAGATTTTAAACACTCCTTTGTGTACATTAGGTGTGATTTTCTATTTGTTTAGCTGTGGTTAGCTGCAAAATATTCACATACACAACATGTCTGGCCATTTACTCTATTTAGAGAGCTTTAAAAAGACATTGCTTTAGATTCGGTGTGGTTTACAATGTTACTGTCCTTATGGCTAGAAAAAACATATCCTAGTAAAATTCAGCCCGTCAGAATTCAGTGTTCTTTGGACAAATGAAAAATCATTACTTGCAAGGCTATGCAAAACAAATTGAGACCAGTAGTCTCAACAAAAAATTGTTCTGAATTATAAAGTAAACAATAAAAACTGTTTGCTAAATAATTTGAGAAATTCCTAGCTTTGTTGCCACTATTAAACTGCTTAAATGTGTGTATGAGTACAACAGCAGTGACTGACACAAGATCTTTATAGAAGAGAAAAATACAAATTGTGTTTTAATAAGAAATTTAGTCAAGAACATCAGAAGTAGTCTCAGAAACAGAGTCAGTTCTTTGCTACTTTCATCTCTTCTTTCTCCTAGCCCCCAGCTTTGGAAGGAAAATAAAGCTGAAATTGAAAATTTAAATGTTCATTTAAAATTTATGGATACCCATACCCCGTATGTTAAAAAAAAAACAATGAAATTACTATATCCCAGTGAAAATAAATGTCCTGATCACTTTTCCCCTCTTGAGCTCTCTGCTTTTCCAGGTGGCTGCAGCGAGAACTGTTGTAATAATGGAGTACTCCAATCTTTGATAATTAATTGTACTGGATTACTGTTTGGCAATGAACCAACTGGTTGGCCTGGGGACAAATCATTTTATTTAACGGCTCATCACCAGAACCTGCCAGCATGCAAACAAACATTACCATTCTGCTGCTGCCAAAAAACTTGAAGAACACAGGAGGCTAATCACACCTGGGAAACACTTGCCTAATGACATACACAGGTAAGTGACCACTTGAAAAAATTAAGGACAAAAGTCCAAAGAACACTGAAAAACTTGAAGTGATCAAAACCCAAAGATTCACAGCAAAAAGACACTTTTATCTAAAAGGAAAATCAACTAAAATCAAAACAAATAGGTTTTTTTCATGCTTAATTACCATTACACTTACAGTAAGTTGTTACTTATTGTTTGTCTAATTTAGGCTTGAGGGAGGAATACGTGAAGAGTCCTGCTCCAAAAAAGCTTCAAGGAAATAATTTATGAGAGCTCACAGATAAGAGCCTTTAGATTTGACATTTTGATTTCTATAATAAATTGTTTTATTTAAAAAGTAAAACATCATGTAAATTAATTCATCCCTCAAGCAACATGTAGAAACGCCTCAGACATGTTTCAACAAATGTTCAGTCTTCAGCTATGTTCATTATAATGTTCTACTATGATAATAAGTGCTCTGTAAATCAATAAGTAAAAGTACACAGTGCACAATTTAGAAATGCGGCTTCCGTCTCCTCTCGTCCTTAGCAGAAGCAAATGGCTTCTGCTGTGTGCTGTTGTGTCCTCTCCTCTACTGTGACTGCAGAAAGATTATGAAAGGCAATCTGTATGACTGGTTATGAAAGACATAGAGCTGGGTGGTGAAAAGTTTTGTGGAGGCTGTAGCAAATATCAACATCCCATTCACAGGGAAGGAGAAAAATGGGTGTCAGAAGTGATTGTTTTCATCTCCAAGCAGACAGGTGAGGAAGGAAAAGAAACTAAAGCCTATCAACTAGCAGAATTCCATTTCTTATCCTTCCTTCTACCCCTCCAAATTAGCATCCAGGTGCTTTACTATTGAATGAAATTTACTATTCGGCTTTTAGGAAAAAAATCATCCTGCCCTTTTTTTTTATATATATATTCATTTTTTTTTAATGCCTCTCCACACAAACTTCCTTGTCTTTTGTTTTCCTTTCCAAGCTGCAAATGCCCAGTTCAGAAAGATGGTTTGAATACTGCAGACCCAATGAGGAGGAAGACTATTTGTTTCCTGCCACCAAGATTTCCAGGGATACTAAATAGATGGGGTCGGCCTGGCTTTTTTGACCTTCCACCTCATGCTTGTCTTCCCCTTTCATAGGTGCCACTTGCTGCAAGGTCAGTAGTTGTTGGGGTTTTTTTTTTCCTTAAATACTAGGTAGACTTCAGAGTGAAGGTGCTGATCTAAAAGAATAGACTATAAAGCACAAAAATGAGTTTGTAATACAAACATTAAAATAAAAATATCAAATATAAGAAAATATTGTGCATACAGTTTACTGTAGCCTTTCCTTAATCAGAAGATTTGTAGAAGAGCCTAGCACATTTGTATTGCAAGCACACATAACAGGGAACATGTTAATAACTTTGCAGATACTGAATTTCTATAGAACGCTCTGCACTAATCTAGCAGAAAGCAGCATCAGACAATCATGCGATAAAGCACACCTGTTTATGGTGATGTGCTTGTATGTCTTAATGCACATACGCAGAAAACACGTGTGTATGTATGTGCATGCACAAATACAAAATCAATGTTACGACACATGGCATGTCCTGATATTCCAATTAATGTCTTAAACATCACCATGTTAAATATCATAGTTATTTTATCATCCAGTCAAAATAAAGAGCTGAAATGACAGGCTGCAGAAGGAAGCACCTATTAAAAGTTCATAGATGAGTCCCTAAAAATATACCTTTATAGTAAAAGCAATCAAAATACAGAGGCAATGATGAGGATCACTGAGCAGAATCTTGCATAAAGCAACACACAAATATAGCAAACAAATTGCCTTCTGGCACTACCAATAGTAATATCATAAAGATGATAACTATTTTCTACAAATAAATCTAAAATGACCTTTTGGGCCACATACAGTCTGTGATATTTAGTAATTTACTTTCCTTAATAATCGTTTCACTGGATGCCTGGATTTTCCTTAATTTGCTGTGTAGGATGAGTTAAGTACAGAGACACCAATAAGCAGAGACAGTGAATTAGCTGAGGCTAGAAGCAAAAGGTCTATTAGGCAGCTAATTCTTTGAACACTGGACCACGTAATTTCAAATGACTTAAACATCTGTACAAGAAACAAATAAATCCCAAAGGGTCAAATCCTACAGTCTTTACTCAGACAAAATTCCCAGGGACTCATGGGATTTGACCCTTAGTTGGGAATACACACAGGTTCAGACCATCTTTTTCAAGCTCAAATGTGGAAATTCTCTTTGGACCAGAGAAGTCCTCAGGGAAGGGCTTTCTGATACCACAAGCATCCAAGACACCAGTCTAGGCTAATCACTAACAGGTTAGCATCTCTGAAAATAATACTGTCTAACAGGAGAGGAATGTGTAGTCTGTTTCTCATAAAATTTCAAACCTGGGACAAAACAGAAGAATCTGGTAGAGCTACCTCTTTTTTCATCTGAATTAATAACACATTATCAGTTTGGTAGGAAAATATGAACTGTTATTATCAAGCTTCCAGATATACAATGAAACTTGGAAGCAAATGTAGCAGTAAATATTTGCTACTGCATATTCACAGTAAATGCTAACTATTGAATACTTATTTTTTCAGTATCCTTACACTTTATTTTATAAATAGCTTATGGATTATGCTGTTATAAAACTGTAAAATCATTCTAAATTTGAACATCCTTTGAAAAATAAAAAAGCCACCACAGCACAGGATAATCAACAGTAAGTCTATCCTTAAGAAAATACAATCTCTTCCCTTAAAGGAAGACAATATGTTCCCTGGCAGACAAAGGTAAAGGCCAAATTCTAATATATGTCAATCTGTTTGTTTTAAAAATAACTGACACAAAATTTAACCCAGTTTATCAGTACCTCCTGTTTGTTCCTGTTATTTTCCAAAAAACAGTCGCTGATTTTTTTGGGGGGTGGAATTTGAGCTTTAAAGGCTCAGCTTTAGACAGTACAGGTGAAATTTTCACAAGGAGTGAACAAAGCAGAATGGTACCTGCAGGTGCTCAGCACCCCCGCAAACGCATGTGTTAAGGTATATGAACCAGGGCAGCTGCATTAAGCTATTTCTTTTGAACAGCTGGTACAAAGTGCTGGCAAACTTCTGCTGCCCACCTTAGCTGGCTGATAAGATTTATATATTCATCCACAGGAGAAAGAAAGAGCCCAGGGTAGCAGATGCCCACAAAGTGAAGGGGAAGCCTGTCACCTGGGGAAGGCATGCAGAGATCAGAGGACCTAAGTACTGCTGCGGCAACTCTGCTCCTGGTAGGCGTCTTAATTCTACTTACAGGGGGTTCTCCCTGGCTACAATGTCCTGGGGACCCATGGACTTGAGTTTTTTCACAGCCTTATTCCTTTATCATGGGAATCTTTACAGAATTATGGGGGAAAGGTGCTATTGAGCACCCTTTAGCTAATGCACATACATGTGTCCAGTGCCTCCCCTGGAAGAGATCCTAGATGTGCACAGCAATCAACATAAAGTCTCAGTGTGAAAAGGGATGGTCTGTACTAGGTCTGTGCATCTCAAAAAAGGGAAGGGGCAAAAATTTCAGAGCCACAGAAGCACATCTGCAATGACACAATATACAAATATCAGATCTGGTAGAGAAAAGAAACTACATAAGGGGAGAAAAATTAAAAGCATTTTCTGACAGAGGGCAAAAAAAATACTTATTTAAAAGTTCCTTTAAAATATTAAACATTTGTCCTGAGTACTTACTCCTAGTTGTTATATTGGTTTAGCCTACTGAAAAGCAAAATAAAAAGAACAAAGCCCCTTCCCATAAACAAAATAGAGCACAAAAATTGTGATGGTAAGTGAATCCCACTTTATCACTCTGTCTGGAATTTCCATTGCAGAAACACAAAAGTCTGACTTATTTTTAAAGCATTTTAAACACATTACTTGGAAACAGGCCAGGTAAAAAAATTCCATCAGAGCTGACACCCTACAAACACATGTTACCAGTAACCGCTATTGAGCCTAAAGAAATAAATGAAATGCTATACCTTTGGCAATGCAACACTTGGCACTTTGTCAAAGATTCATAGCAGCAAGGTATATATCTACTTTAAATACACAGTAAACTTAGGACTATGTATTAAACACATTTGTTGTTCCCCGCTACCCCACCCTTAAGAGAAGGTTTTTGTCCCACAACTTTTAAAATTAATTTAAAAGCTTTTTTAAACTGAAACACTATGCAACTTCTATTGCATAGCTGGCCAAATATCATGACTATGAAGTCTCAGAAAATCTAATCCTTGCAAAAACAGGATTTACCTGTTACTTAAACAGTCAGGTTTTTAGAACAAGAAAAGAAGAGTATAGGTGAGGGTACTTTGAGGTGAGAGAATGTTTTCTTGAAAATGTTATCTCTAACAGAAGTGATAGAATGGTTTCTGGGTTATCAGGGTCCCAAGTATGTCTAGCAAATCATGGCCTGAAAGGCTTTCATCATCATCTTAGCAGTCAGTTAAATAAAAAAGAATCAAATGCAAATTTAATATAAGCAGGGGTGGTTTCTGGGGTTAAATGCTACCTGCACCATCCATGTTGGCTACATTTTTATCTACTCCATAACAAAACAACCTCCAACAAAGAGCAATTCTCAAATAGGCAGTGATGTTTCTGTAGAACACTACAAAGTACAGTTATGGAGTGTTTTATGATAAGCACATGAGTAGATTTAAAACACCTGAAGATGTTCTTGTGTTTGGAGATAATTTAGACTTATGGTCATTACCAAAATATTTCCATGGGAAGAAAAGAGATAATAATACATAAAAAAGACCAGAAATCTTCCGTAAATAAGCCTTCTACTCCATTGCTAAGAATGTAAACTCACTGAAAGACTGAGAGCAAATTTCACCTCTCTCCACATGTACCTTTCGTGCTGGCATTTGAATACTATGCGTGGAATACAACTGCTGAAGTCAGGAGTCAAATGCCGCATTTGTCCGTCTCCTTAGCAAATATGCTGGAAAAAAAAACCTATGCCACTGCTACAACATGTGGAGGCATGAGAACTGAGGTTTTACAGCAAAAGATATGGGCTTGAAGGACTTTAAGGATATTCAAGCAGGATTGTATGTGAACCAGTAGGTGAAATCACATGCACCCCTGGTGCTGGGGAGAGGTGTTAATTTTAAAATCTGTTCACTAGCCTAAAGGTGCAAGAAGGGATGGCCTTTGTCCTGCTCAGCTTCTAACAGTAAATGATATCACCTTTTAGGAATTTTTTTCTGGTAATGAAAGCCACGGTGGGCTGGAGGGAGAGAGTAAGGGACACATCTGGATCCTCTTCTGGAATGACAATTAGGCAGTGGTCCATATTAACAACAGGCAGCCAGTAAAATCACCCAGGCTCATGCATCAGATATAAAGTGATTACCTTCAAATATTGATTTTACAGCAAGACTGGTCCCAGAGGTTATAATAGTTGTTGCTTGTTTCTAAGTAGACAGGTTTTTGAGCACTGGAAGTGAACTCCGCAAGGAACTATTACTTCCTAACAAATATTTCATGCACTTTTGGTGGTTAGTGCCATGGAGACTATCCCAACAACTGGTGCCTCTAAGGGATTTGAAGAACTTATTAGGCCAAGGTGTTTTGTTGTTCCTCGCTTTCCCCATCTTTTATGTCACAGTGACTTTGGACATTTTGCTAAGAGACTTAAAGTCCTCCAATTACTCTAATAAGGCCAATGAGTCATACAACTTTCCGACTGCCTGAAGAAGTTGGGGTTTGGATAAGTACTAATGGTGTAAGGCTCAAGGTAGGACAGGGTTATACGGGTTTACCACAGCACATAGAGGAAATGCACAGATGCATTCTGGGGTTGGATGGACACAGCCACTTTGAGGTTTTTACACATGTATGGCTATGTGGGGATATAGCACATCTGGGCATCCAGAAGTCAGGCAGTCATGCATGCTTTTCAGCATAGCTGTGTGTGCTTCTGTGTGGCACTCGTCACTGCTGTTTATTCTCTTCCTCCAGAAAAAAAAAATGACTGAATGCAGTCTTTCCCCAAACCTATTCCGAATCTGAACTGCCTGTAAAAGACTTGTAATTTTAGGGATGCCAATGACAACCTGAAGCAGTCTAAGGCAGCAGGTGAAGTCACCCAAGCCTCCAACAGCAGCAGGCTGAGGCAGGGCCAGGATTTGATGCAGAGCCCAGCTCCATCACCCACACTGACTCTGCTGAACCTTGCTCACGTCTTAGGCACCTACTGTACAATCAGTCCTAATGCCCTCAAATAAGCATCTCTTGTGCACTTCCCTCAAGGGCTACAGTAATGTTTTCTACTTACAGCCACTTGTGAAGACCACTGAAAAATGGCAGCTAGTGCTGAAAGCAGCTGCCCACTTATTTAGCAAATTTTCTCGTAGATAGCACTTATGCTCTTGACACTGCAGGTGCTACTAGTTCCTATCTACATGAATCTTTAAGAATTTCTTTAAATGAGGTTTTCTAACATGTCAGAACATGTTTCCTAGCACAACTTAAAAGCTTTTAACTCAGCTAGGTTGTGTTAAACCTTCACAGGAAGCTTAGGTTTTAACTTGACTATCTTCTAATAGGAAGGTTTACATTGTCTGATTACATCACATTTAAAATGCGCTAGCTAACATGTTCTTATCAAAACTTCCTCACTAACTAAAATATTGGCATCTACACACTGCCTCAGTTTCTGCCTCTTCCTCTTGACTGTGTCCAACAGCAGATTCCAGACAAGGTTTATAACTTTGGGCATCATGAGCTGGTGCCTGTGGAAGTCCCTTGACCACAGTGTTCAGCTGCCCTAACAAAAACAAAGTTTTCTGGTTTCTTTGAGGTACCAGAACACCCATCACATTATCCATACTCTCCCAGAAAATGGGGCGAGTTGTGAAAGCTGCAGGTCTACTGGAATTTAATTAATTATTTTGCTGTTGGTCTTTTAGGGACATTTGGCTACCCACATAACTTCAGGTGCCCATATATCCATATATTAGATGGCTCACTTATCTACCCTAGTACATATCACTTCAATTTGAGTTAACACGATTGCAATATATAAAGAATGTCCCTGACACTCAGATGAAAGATATGACTGAAGCATCACAAAAACACATTGAGCAATCAACACCAACACACAGTTAAGATAGGTTCTCTTTTGCATAGGAGGACATCCCTGCTGACATCTTAAACCTAACACAACATGAAATGAACAGAAAGCATCAAGAAAAATCCACCTCCAGAAATGTCATCTGTAACAGTGTGTGATCCTCTAGATGTACTCCAATAGCACAGACAAACTTTTAGAAAGTATAATATAATCATTGGTGGAGTGACAAGTGTCCACTGTTAGATATTCTGATACTTGTTGAAATATACTAGTAAATCTAGCATAAATAAGCAATTTATTTGTAATAAATAAGCAAATTATAAAATATAAATTTAGCAAAATTGCTAAAAATGACTTATTGGTACATTACCATTGTGATAGGACTTAAAATACTATATATGCCTCCTGAATAGCTCCGAGAATATCCCTTTTCCTTGGCTTGGCTTGCTGTGTACTTTCACAGACTTTCAGGTGCATAGCAGCAAAGCAGGACTAAAACAGTTACCACCTGTTAGGTCTTTACTGGGAAGTAATGTAGGTGTACTGCATTTTTACTCTGTGGTATGTTCTTTCCCATTCAGTACAATTGGAGAAATTAATGAAACATGAAACTTACAGTAAAATCCAGGTAGTTTCTGGGTTTTACAGAAGTGTTCGGGAATGATAAGTACACAAAGCAACTTCTCACTTTAATAAGATATGGAAGATATCTAAGATATGGAAGATATGGAATTTAATATGGAAGGACCAGACATGATAGCAAACTTCTGTCCTCAAGATAAAAGGCCCAATTGTTTTCTTTTCCTCTGAGCTACCTCAGGGCCAGAGAGCATCCCAAAGACAGAGAGATGAACTATGAATACATATTCATTTGTTCCTTCAATATTTCTTGAGGAATTAATCTATAAATAACAATTAGACATTTTAGGAGTTTTCTGACCAACCATGTGCTGCAATCCAATGCAACTTCTAAGGCCATAATAGAAACAAAGTTGGTAGGTAACATTTTTATTTATTTATTTATTGCTCATGCTATTATTCCACTCTCAAAATATCCCTGCTGATCCATGTTCTGAAAATTGTATTAGTTTGGGTAGCACCTTCCTCTCCAAAGAACATCAAAATACTTGAAAGGTTTGTCATAGAAGAAAGCATTCTTTATAAAACCAGGGTTTGCAGAATATGGTTCCTGGATGATGACTCACTGGGCAGGAATGTGGTGCATTGCTATTATCCATTTACGATTTAATGACACAGATTTTAACGTACAGCTCATACCAGAGTGTTCCAAATACTCAGTGTGAAGAAATCTCAAATTAGCTGCAAAATTATTCTGAGACCTTCAAGCTGCCATGTTAGCTGAAATCAGCAAAGCTAGAGAAAGGAGGCATGCAGATATTAAAGCAATCAATATGAAGGCCTGGTCTAAAAACGTTTCAGGAATGTTGATGTCAAAATATACTTTTTTTTTTAAAAAAAATCACATCTATATGGGTATCCATTATAAATCTATTCTGGTCAAGTATTTCAATTGCACTTCAGATTGCTAGTATTAATGTCAAAAGGAAGACTTTTTTTTTTTTTTCCAAGGTTTTCATACTACCTCTTTCCTTCTGATCCGATTCCTTAGTACATCATTCATTTGTACTAGTTGAGATATCCTACTTGTTTATAACTGCAAAATATTTAATCTTTATAAATACTCTCTCAAACTTTGAGGTCTATATTTCAAATATATCCAGAACTTTCAGGAAAAGCTTACAATGAACTGACCAAAATTGATCTGTGGTACAGTAACCAATTGATTTCTGTTAATGTAAATTCTATTCACTGGTTTTAGAAAATAAACACAGGATGATTTTCCCCCGCTATCAATGTTTGACGTGACACTCAAGGATACATTTAAATCAGACACACAGAACTCTTGGATTGATGTAAGAGTGTTAGGTTAAACTCATTTTTTTAAAAAAATTATATTTTAATCCCTAAAGGATAAACATTTATCCTCTAAGATACAGGGATAAAGATTTTAATGGCATCTTGCTTTGGGATTCAAAATAAATAAGGCAAAGATGAGTTTCCATCTTCTTAAAACTAAATTACAGAGATTAAAATATATAAACACAAAATGAATGTATTCCATTTGCATATTATATTTTGCTCTTAAAGTTGATATTGAAGATTAAGGGTCAGCATTTAATCCTCACTATCCTAATCCCTAAAATTACAAAGACAGGCATAAGTGCATGTCTGCTCCACTAAATTACCTTGAAAGAAAGCAAATTCCGGATGAAAAGGGAAGCATATTTATATTATGGTGATTTAAAATCTGTCGCCTAAACACATCTTCTCCTCTCTATCCATTGACCTAAATTGCACACTAAAAGCTTGCTTGTCTGCAAATGGGCAGCTAACACTTTGAGACAATCCAGAGATTCTTCACTTACGCACAATCGTGCCAACTATTTTTCTGACTACAATAAACACTGTCTTGTTCATATTTTGCAGAAACAAGGGTCAAGTTATAAAGCAGAAAAATTTCTTTACTTTTCCAAGCCTGATTCCTAGATATAGATGAATCTAAAAATTTAAGGTTCTGAGAGAGGAATGTATTACTGAAAATTAGTGGGTCAAGCATGCTCTGGCTTAAACAGTTGCAATTTTGGGAGGAATTACACCCTGGTGGATACTGTGCCTCAGAAGAAGCAAAATTGTAACATAAAATACCCTAGTCCCTAGAAAAAAAACATTACTTATGCTGGAATGTTACCTCATGCTGTAGGACAGTACCAATTAGGTTCTATTTGGCTGCTTCTCTAAAACACTAGGGGGTTCCATAGGTTACATGGTGCAACTGAAATTAATGATGGAGCTGACATTGATCTGAATAGGACGAGGATGCCAGCCCTCACTCATCCACTCTGTTGCCTTTACCAATAGTATATTGCAATGGAGAAAAAAAGCCCAATAGATCAACCATCAAAAATACCAGGACATAAAAGCCTAAAAGCAAACTGAAGCTCATAGAATTGCATTCTGGATTTCACATCCAGCATTTATCTACTTTCTAATACTGGAAGTTGACAGAAGTGCTACACCATGTAGTAAGGTAAAATATCAAAGCTGTATCTAGCCCTTCAGATTTGCCTTGAGAATTGTCTGTCTACGTTTGCGCCAAGATGTTCTAATATTTATTTTTGAATAATTATTTTGTAATTTAAGCCATCTAGGAGAGAACAACTTTATCGTGATTATCAAACTAAGCAGCTCTGTAATTATAATCAAGCGAGCACCTTCTTTTGAAGTTTATTTAACATAATTTTATACTTTAAAGGGGGAAAAATCTCTGTATAAAACCTATTAGCCAATATTTTTTTTTACCTGTAAGGAAATTCTTATAAATGGCCATAATGTTTCTTTCTACTTAACAGGATGTGTGGAGCTACAATACTATCACTACCTTTAAGATGAGTGAAAAACATTTCAAGCTTAACTAACTGAGTTTGTTTTTTTAACTCTGCACATTCCTCCATTCAAAGCATATTTTAGAATCATCTTAAAATAGTTTTCCCACTAATTTTCATCTTCTGTAGGTATAAAAAAACTTCCAAACACAAACCCTTCAATTAAAAGGTTCAATCGTCTCAAAAAGAAAAAAAAAACAACCCACACAACAAATGCTGCTGTGATACTTGGTATTTCAGAGCCAAACCCCTGCTGCTTGGTCATGATAGTTACAAAAGCAGACTAATGAAAGCAGCAAAATTCACAATTAATTTTAATTCTGATGAAATCATACTGCTCTAATCAACTGCCTATCAAATGTCGGTGTAAATTACACTAACAAAAACAATTATTAGAACAGGTTGGTGGAATAAAATTTTCCATATACTCCATCTGCATAGAGAAAGCCTGTGTGGGAATTACTTTTAATGAACAACAAATTACAATTACTAAACTAAATGAACCATCTGCCTTTTTTGTTTGTTTTCACAGTCTCACTGGTACAGGGTGCACTGTCAGCTTAATTGCCATTCAAAATGGCAGACTGACCTATCACCAGACTGGCACGTCCACGACATTTTAAACGAAAAGCTGGAGCAGATGTTTTCAATTTTATGAAGAGGACAAGTATGTTTCATAAATATATTCAAAATATTAAAGGCCAGTGTTTAAATAATAATAATAAGGTACATGCCTATTTCAGGCTGGAGGGCTTGTATGACTAAGTAGCCCTAAGCCCTAAATGAACACATGAAGTATTCATGGACCAATAATAATAGAAACAAGTCTTGATGTGCTTTATTAATACTTTTATTCAAGTAAATGTTCTCTCTCTAGTCTCTAATAAGTGACCATCTTTTTTCAAAGGGGCACACATAAGGACTTGCAGTAATGACATCTATTAATAAACTTTTACCAAGCATTTCTAAAGTGCTTATTTGGATATGTCACCTGGTATCTGCATTAAAAAAAAAAAAAAAAATCAAAAAAAAGGAAAACCAATCTTTTATTAGCTATGTCTCATACTAGCTGAGCTTTCCTTACTGAGTTTTTGTTGATCATGATATTTTATAACAGTTGGAATATTGACTGTCATCGCAGTCACTGGGGGGGAAGAAAATCTGACCTGGACATGCGCCTAAAAAAGAAACTCTGTTTAGTACCACTGTATGATACAAAAGGGGTGGTTGAGGAGAGACTTTTTATTTCCTTATATTACTACCTAGTGACTATATCAGCCATATTTTCTAAAAGCCTGGCTCATCACTTATTATTAAAAAGCTTAAAAATATTTCTGAAATTGAACCTTTTCTGTTGAAGGGGCTGAACTGCAAGCCTTAGAGACAAAAGCTTCCTCTCTGCCTGAACTACTAAAATCCTTCAAGCTAAACCTAGAAGTACCACTGCTAAAAAAAAAAAAAAAAAAAAAAAAAAAAGGAGAAAAATGACACAACACCCAAAAAAACAAAAAAACAAAAAAAACATGAGTGTGTCAGTATCCAATTCCAATGAATCTTTCATTTCTCTCTAAGACTGTCCACAAATGCTACTGTGTTATTTCAGGTTTGAATCCCTGATTCAAAGGATAGTTGTAAAAAGGAAAGTGAAAAAGGCTCTAGTTTGTTTTGAACAGCTTTGGTTCACATCTTTGGGGATGTGATCAATAAAAATAAATACTATTTTTACATTCTGTTTTTAATGCTATTTGTGCGTTTATTTTCAATTTATTCTAAGCTATTGTGATAAGGTATAAGACAAAAATAAGTGACTAAGAGAATGGATGTCTCACTTCTAATTATATTAAATCATTCAATGAGCCATATATACAAATTGATGCAAAGACATATCAACTTCTATTTTCAGATTTCCATAAAGCTGGATAAGTGAAGGTGGCTTAAAAACATTCCTGTTCTAGGTCAATGATATTTATCATTGTCCATACTAGGAGCTACTGTACATTGCTTCAGAATAATAGATTTAGCTGGTCTGCATGCCAGTGCCCACTCACATACCCATGTCTGACTTGAGGATTAAAATAATCCTTATTCCCCTCCCCCTTCTACACACCTCTGGCTAAGACCAGAAATAACAAAGAAAAAAGTGATTCCTCTACAAGGATATTTGACTTTAAAAGGTACATTACAGTGCTTGCACTACAATGTTGTTACAATTAATATTTACAATTAGCTAGCTTGTAATACTGGTATTGCTAGCTACAGTTCTTTGCAGAGATATATGAGAATGATATGATAAAAACCTATTAAGTTAATTCACTGAACAGCATTAATAAAATTGTTTCATTCTCATCTTTTATTTCCAGTATCTTGTTTCTCTTGCTATTCAGTCTTTATTTGAAGAAGGCCTTATCTGAAAGCCTTTGACTGGCTTCCACATCAGTTCACCCTCCAGGGACTGCATAGGTTTGTTTGGGCCAGTATTTTTTTATCGGTAGTTCATACCATTACAGCCTGGCTGCCTGGAAAAATTGCATCTCTAATTTTCCCTTTGAGGTCTTTCCTCAAATAATCAATGTGTTTTCTTCCTTTCTACTGGAAGCAGCTTTCCTGTTCTTTTGGGTCAAGCAATACTTTTCCCTCTTACAGCTCTTCTTCAAGGCCCACTGACATCCTAAAGTCTGGGAATCCTCCAGTACATTATTAATGCTCTGCAGAGAAAGGGAAATACAGAAAAGTGGAAAACAGCACGCTAAGCCATATGCCCCTCCCTAAAGAAGACTGATCCCTTGTTGCAACTCATGTCTTCTGCTCTCCCACATTCTGTCTGCATTACAGAAACCACTAGTGCTTCCCAAGCAGAAAGTCCAGGTGCATGCCCTGCCATCTCCCAGCTCTGTGTCAGGACAAATCCATGCAGTGCATCATCTTACCTCCGCATCCCCCATTCCCTTTCAGACCTGGTTTCCACACACAGATTGACTGGCCAGTGCTGGAGAGTTGCTGCGGCAAGACCTAGAGAGCTATCTGGACACAACCTTGGTAGGTCTGGATCGTTTATCCTGATAATAATGTTCAGAACACTGGAGTTTTTCTTCCTAATCCTTGCTCAGGCCTGAGCACACCAAACAACTAATAACAGCTACCACACAGAATTAACATGTTACTGTGATGCTGACAAAACTGCAGTGAAAGACAGTAACCTGAGTTGAGCCATATCTCACATCGTCCCATGTGGATTCTACAGAAACTAGCTGTCTCAGGAGCCGGGCAGCAGATGCCCTGTCCTCTTCCAAGAGGTGGAATAAAATTGCTGTGCTTTCTAAAAACGCGGAGAGATATTGTGTGGCACTGAATCATAACTGCTCTCAGAATGATCTATAAAGTGTTTCCAATAGTCATCTGAGTTTAAAAAACTCATTCCAAGTCTGTACGTTTACATCCTGTAACTGGGGATATCAAATTACCTGTGGAGTAATGCTGATGAATTATGACTCAAATGTGAAAATGCAAGTCCACAGGTCTATGAATGGTCATTTGAAGGGAAACTATTTGTCATGTTCTTTGAGCAGAAGCAAATTAATTAGTTGGCAAATGGCCCTTTCTGTCTATTGTTTGTACTTCCAATTTAAATCAATGAAACACTAATTATGACGTGGGCAATCCTCTCCTAGACTGAGTGACAGGTTGACAAAGAAAAATAAAACAAAAAAAACCCCAGACATGCGGATTTGGTTGTTTACTGCTGGAGTAGTACCTTGCCTTAGCAAGACTACAATTGCCAATAGAAAGGCACCTTATTTACATTTGAAACACTCAGTTCTCATACTCATTTTTGAAGTCTAATGCTGTCCTCTGAGAACAGTCACTGAGGGAGACAGAGAGATGGAATCTCAAGAGTAACACTATGAATCATACCCTTGGCCCAGCTATTCTGACGTGCTGTCTGTGCAAGTAGCTAATATCAGAATCACAGAAAAGCAGTGTACGAACACTAGCCCTCAGAGAGCATAAATGAGCGTGCAGCATGACGAGGGATCCTTGCCTGACCCTGGAAGACGGTCTGTTTATATCCTGACTTTAACAACAATAACAGAGAACCAAACATTCTTGTATCTTTTTGTTTCAGCCCACATAATCAGAAACATCATTAATGTTCATCCCCTTATCCTTCTCAAAAATCCTGATAAACTGTTTATCCGGATAACGCCCCACTGCAGCAATGAATTTCACAGGCTGATTATTTACTGCAGAAAACAAAGTAGCTCTGAGTTTCACCGAAGGCCATCTCCCTCTCCTACTACAGTGTCAAGTAAAGGGAGCACATGGCTGGGTTTCACTGTCTCCTTCATCATTTTATATACAGCCCTAAGCCATACCACCTTGTGCTGTGATCCCTTCAGATCTTGCAGGCTAAAGCAGGGTCAGTACTTGGAGGGGAGATCTCCAAGGAAAACACCAGTGCTACAAAAAAGAGTTTTAGTAATTCATTGATGGTGCTCTCTGTCTAAATTAGTAATGAGTCAGTGCCCTAGACTGGTGTTTAACAGCACCGTCCTGTTAGGAAATGTTTTCTTTTGGTTGAAACAAAGAACAGATTTCATAACTGCTTGTACTTAATAAAGTTATTAAGTACGTGGCACATTTTTTTCAAAAAAGGAAGAGTGTTAAGACAAATGTCTTGGCCAAATTTCAACTTGCAATTATGTTTTGCCTACCTACAGGCAATTCCCCTTGCAGTTTCTCTTGAACACGGCTTTTTTTTTTTTTTTTTTTTACCTGCTTTGAAAATACCTGCAGTGCAATGCTGCTGCACACAGTTAAACATGAGCTTCCTCCCAGCCTACCAGTATGTACATGAAGATGGCCCTATATGCACTTAGGCTAACACAGAATGGAGGAACACTGAATTTAATTAACATTGTTAAAACATTTTGAAAGCCTCTGAATAAAGGCTTTACAGAAGTGTAAAGTATTACCATGGTTCCTACTGTCTATTTATTTAGACTTAATAAGATTCCCTTCCCACACACACGCACACTCAAAAGCCACCTTTTTTTGCTTTGCCAAGTAAAAGCACATTAATAAATAGCACTGATATCCAAGGCATCAAAATTTCTTTTTGCCTAAGAACAAACTTTCCCACCATGGGCACCCTTTACTCCCTTTATCCTGTAAGAAGCTGAAAGACAAGTGCACTTTGCTATGTGGTGGAACAATCAAAAATGACAAATTTTGATCAAGAAAGCGAGAAAGCAGATCCTGCATTTGCCAACCACTCTCTGAAAGCAAAAGCTTCCAGAATCTTTCAGATTAAACCCAAGGCACTGCTAGCTGATCTGAATTAACATGTATTAAGTGAGGTTTTTAGCAGAGAGAATCAGAGTCCAACTGATTTGTCTTTATAGGCTAAAACAGAGTGAAACTGCAACTAGAAACAAGTTGTGAGAGTTGGAATAGGTTTGGGACAACAGCTGCATAATACTTGCTGTCAGAAGCACTGGCTAATGGACAGACAGCTATATTCCTGGCAGCAAAAATCTCCTAAGGTTCAGAGGTTTAAGTCTCTCATCAAATCTGAAGGTGGGAAAGTGTGGGCCACTAAATTCAGCATTTAGAATTAAAGCATCAGAAGGAGAGCTGGAAAAGAGTGGGTATATTAATTTTAAATTCCTGAATTCGTTCCTACCACACCCCACCTCTGGGTTCTTTGTTTTCCATTAATTTCTATGAATTAAATCTGCTGACCTAAGCAAGGAATTTGTTTCAGAAATAGCTATGTTTAAATGCATACTGCAGAATATCTGAGGAAAGCACATTCTGAATGTGTAAACTGAGTATTCACAAAACAGCCAATTTCTAATGGTACATTTGCAATCAATCAGGGAGCAGAAATATACCGTGTGTCAAACCAAAACTAACCAACAAAGCACAAATGTTTAAATGTATTAAATATTGCAAATGACTGTAGGTTGAGCAGCAGCAGCAGGACTGAGCACAGTTTGGGGGAAGATATTTCTAAAACAAAAGAAATTGAGAGAAGCTGATTTGAAAAAGAAGCAACATCCATCCATTTAGCACTCAGCCATAAATAAATAAACAAGACACACTTATCACTCCTTGGGTTACCTCAGTAGCCAAACGTAGAATCCAGCAAAGTTGATGACTATAGGACAGCTACATGATGCTGTCTTGGCCATTTCTACCAACTGTTGAATCCCACTGGTATGCTCTCAGTTTACAGCACAGCTACTATATCCAAACCCCAAGCCTAGCCAGATACTACACCAAACAATTGATTTCATTATCCAATTCTGATGAAATTGTTGTGAAGATGAAAATCATCTGCATCTTGGAGACAACCCCACCTCAAGCACAGATGATTCTCCCGTAATGGCCTTGGGCATATGTTGATCAAGAAAGGCAACAGACTAGAACTCAGCAATACTCCACATGGGAGCACATGAGTGCACCCACTGGGCTGATGAACAACCATCCCAAACTGCCCCCACTCCCAACTCCTCCCGCAAAAAAAAAGAATGGAGTCACTCAAGAGTAACTTCATTTATTGCTTTTGTGGCCCTCAGCTATTCATCAATACCACTTTATCATCAAATGTATCAGAAGTATCCAACATCTACAATAATAGGCCTGCCTTTAATAGTGCTGAGGGGTAAAGAAATGCCCTGATGCCTGTGTCATCACCTGCAGCTGGCAGCACTGATCCTCCCTGTTGTCTTGCCTTTAAATATAGCAATTCCACATGCCCACGTGTTGAAGGGGCAGTAGTTTCACCAACTGATAGCAGTCAGACCTGATTTGACTCTACCTTCTGCCAAGATAGTGAGAGGATGTTGGAGCTCCCAAGTCAAACACTCCACATATTTTCATTGTAATTGACTTCCAATATTCTAAAACATGTATATGTAAATACATGTCAATAATTAATACAATTAGTTATGCACATCAATATTTAATGAACTTTTCCACTAAAGGTTGAACTGTTTAAAGGGCTGGCAATAGGAAACAGTATTTATTTCATTGGTGGGTTTTAAGATCCTAAAATGAAAGACAGAAAAGACCTGTTCCTCCTTATTGCTAGTACAGAGTTATTCCCTATAGAGATTTGGCCAGATTGAAAATCAGCATTTAAATAGAAGCCACCAATTCAAAAGAGTAGTTCAAATCTGGAGTGATTACAGTACTTTTGCCTGCCAGCTGTCTAGCAGTCCATCAGAAATGGTCTGGCACTCTCACACTGGTTTTTGATTGGGGTATAAGTCATCGAAAGTCACTATTGCCCTTGTCAGGCTTGTTACTATCAGCAGAAAAGCCAGTAAGTGATAGCTCAGGTACCAGTACCCCTCCTCTATACCCTAGGACCATGCTTTCATTCAAGTCATTATGCTGGGAGATTCTGCACCGAAGTTCTGTATCACCGATGCTATCAGTTGTCTGCCCTTTCAGTGCAACATTGAGAACTAAAATTCATTAAAATAATTTTCAAAAATCAAAGCACAAATTGAAACTGAACTGTTTAAAGATACTGTTGAACTGCAAAAGACTTCTGAACATTAGAATTAAAAGAAACTGCTGATTTATACTACAGTGCTTGAATCCAATTTAATGTGAATTTTATATTTTGATCACCAAGTAAAAGTGGATACTTTAAAAAGTGTTGTTTTGATATGTATCTAGCATTGTTTATTATAGTATTTATTATTATTTATAGCAGCATAACCCACACAAGCTCCCAAAGGGTTAATGCAACTAGATGAGCTGAAATTCATGAGCATAATCCTAAACAAGTGAGTTGAAGTTCTATCAGGTCTATTTCATAGCATCAGGGATTACTGCTAGCAGTCTAATCCTACTGAGCCTAAGGGAGGTACGTTGTATTGTATTTGAAATCCTGGCCAGGAAAGAACGGAAGGTTAAATGGGTGCCTTGCTCTGTAATCAAATATCACAGGCACTACTTATCTATTCAATGAACAACTAACGTAGAAAATCAATTAGGAAACAAATAGCTTCTTCTTTTGATTTTTTTTTTTACCTAACGAAAAGGGAGACTGAGGAGTAAATGGTTTTATAATATATCTTTAACAAAACTATATCATACTATCCACTGTAAAATAATTCCACACGTAGACTGGCAAACATTAACTAGAAGGCACAAAGCACCCGAAAGCAACTGCTGGTGTTTTAACGCTATTTCTTTAAGTACAAGGGCTATTTTCAAGGCTAACATGCATTTGAGCATATCCTCAATGTCTAAAGCAGCACACAGAAACTACGCATACAAAAGTATTAACTGACTGCAGATAATTGGACTCTGCTCAAATGAAATCACAAATACATATCCGGTGGTTTGTAACTGAACATCTTAAATTATGTATCAGTTGTGAAGAGCATTTCTTCAGCTGTGCATCATCTTTTGTTCACTTGGTAAAAATCCCAGGAGTACTGAAAAAGGCTGAAGCTCCTGCTGGTCTTTGTTCCCAGCAGGGAGAAGTCCCTTTTGGTGGTCTTGAGGTTAACACCCTACCCGCCCCCCCTCCCCAGCCCCCACCCCCCATACCTGTCATTCTGAATAGACTTCACAGCCTGTGCACACAGACAAACAGCCTGACCTGGCCAGCTAGCTTGACCCCTGGGCAGGAAGAAGATCACATCTGGTTATTAATATTGGGACATTAAAAAAATGTAATCTTCTAGGCACTTGGAGAAGCAGGCTGGCAATTATACAATATGCACTGCATGTCAGTCAGGGAACATGTTAGCCTGATATTATGTCCGAGAATGCTAAAACATTCATTTTGCTCTGATGAGGGGTTTCAAATACAGTCTCCCTCTGTATCTCTGAAAGCTGTTAAGAGAAATTAGCCCAAAGCACTTAAATCTTCAGCTTATCTGTTCTTATACTTCCCAGTTTTTAGTCTGTTTTACACAGTTTTATAATGTAAAACATTGGTAGTTAAAAACTGATCTAACTAGAAAAAAAAAAAAAAAAGCTGTGATTTTACACTAGGGAAGGGCACCTGATAAATAGAAAAAAAACCTCTCAATATTACAGTTGTACTAAATGTGCCCCCATTACATTCTCCGAATATTTTACCACTTTTTAGTTAATACGTTCTAGACATCTGCATATTAGATGGTTTAAACACACTTAGTTTATATAATTGCCTAAAATATACATTAAACATATGTACATGTTTGTGATGTATATTATATACATATGCACATACACAAAGCTTTATAAAATATAGATTTAACAGTGCCATGTGTGAAATCTTAGTGCCACCAAAGTCAATGGAAAATTTACCGTTTGCTTGAGTTGGGTCAAATATTAACCCTTTCTAAACACCACCACCGCACAGTCTCATTAGGATATGTTTGAGCATACCAAACCCCTGGTCTGACACCTTTATATAGCCAGATAATTATTTCTAATTTCCCCGCTGGTTATGCCTAAAACAGAATGAAAGACCCTGGTCTGGAACTCTTATATGCTGTATCTTGATAGCATCCCAGCCTTATTGAGGTGACATAGAAGATTTTGGATTACCAGTGTGAATGCAGCACAGGTCCAGCATCGTTCACAAAGAATGCTCTGACCACCCAAGGTACACTTCTATACCTGTCATGTGCAAGGTTGAGGAGCATGGTCTTCAGAGAAGTCTCAAATCAGTCATAGAAGATGGTATCAACCTAATCTCTGTGCTTGAAAGGGGACCTAAAATTGTCTCTAAGGGTAGGTATTATTAATTATCCCAGCACAGACAGCTTAAATCAACAGTCAGTTTGGTTTTGCTGCAAACCACCAAGTTTTTTCCCTTGCTTCCTTTCAAATGGAAAAATTTCCCTTCAAATTACATTGGGCCAACACCCAGGATGGGCCTTCTACCAACGATGTGTTAATCTTGTGATCTGTGAGTCTGAAAAAGGAGTTTTATAGCACTGGAGGTGGGAAGTTTCCAGGCTTTCCAACAGAATGTTAGCACTTTGGGTTTAGTTCTGATAGGCCTTGAGATGTCAGACCTTCAAACTGAAACACTATTATGTATGGAAAAGCTATTATAGGAAAAAAGTAAGACATTGCTAAAATATATTAGTCACAAAGCCACAGCAGTGCTTTTTCCCCTTAGTATTAGTGGAGCTTGGCTCGGTACATGCAGCTATATGAAAAAAAGAGTATTGATACAGTTAAAGAGTGCTCTACAAATTTCTAACATATTTTTCCTAATGCAAAATATGCAGGAGTTTCAAAACGCATGCTAGTTTCCTGTGGGATGGTCAGCATACCTTTTTCTGTCTTTATTACTTAAAACAACATAGCCAACTCAAGCTCAAGACAATAAAACCTTTATCCCACTCATCCCAAATAATTAAAAATGTGTATCTGATAATGTACACAAACACTCACACATGTATACACAAGAGAAAGTGGGAAAGATTATTGGCAGAAAAGAGAAAAAATATAAAGCTGTTTGGGGCTTGGCAAGAGCAAAACTGGGCTAAATGCTGCAGAAATGACACTGTTCCAGATGTAGATGGCACTGGGAGAACAGACACGTAGAGATGTTGGTAGAGCAGCAAGAAGAAGAATGTGGTGAGGTGGTAAACCCTGGCTGTCTGTGTGTGGAACTGAGGTTGCAGAGAGTAAACCACGAGGCATGGATGACACTACGCACAGTCCTGAGGGAGATGGCATTTTGGAGTGAAATTCCAAGCTTGAGGCAAGAGAGGAAATGTTTCTGACAGGTTGGGGCCTTTCAGGGTGGAGGCTTTCTGGTTTTAAATAGTAGCTGCTTGAAAAACGCTCACAAACGTGGAATAATTTAGGGGGAGAAACAGGCTATGGATGAGGTGACCTAGTGTGTATGCTCACAAAGTATGTCATGGCTATCAGTACCCAGTAACCTGTTTTGATCTGTAAAAGATATTTAGGAGGTGGATTTCATCCTAACAACACACACACTATCAAACAGGGAAGCTGTTTCAGTGAGAGGGAAAACACTTCCAAATTCAAATCCTCCCCTCTTTTTCACACCCTCTTTGCAAAGCAGTCTCTCTGACTCTTCTTTTGTAACTAGCCTTTTCTCTAGAGCACCAGAAACAAATGGAAAAAGCCTAGAAATAAACTTCAGGAGAAAAACAGAAACAGTAACCATCAATTTCAGCAAGAAATTACCCAAATAACAGAACTTTTTGAACTGGGTAATTTCTCACAGCAGTGACAAACCACAGTAGTCAAACCACAGGAGAGCCATGTCCCAGTCAATTGACAGAGTTAAGAAACACTGTCATTTTGGAAAACTCCAGGGCCAACTCCATTCTTGGAGTAACACTACTGAGATCAGGAATACTACAACAAAGAAGGATTTGGCCCACGTTCTTCCCATCTTTTTCCTCTCATCACAATTTTAATATGAAACAAAGAGATTTTTTTAAAGCTTCGAACAAAAAGCCTCTACAGAGGATAAAAAGCCACACAACCAGCAAAATCCCCGTATTTTTCCTGTATCTGCAAATGTTTAGACTGTGACCTATCTCATACTAAAGAAAACACCTCAGAGACTCTGCTCGTGTCTTTGACAGCTGAATGACTTATCTTTGTGGCAAATGGAGGAAATAATCCCCACAAAAAAACTAAATACTAGATGAAAAGTTGGGGGGTGAATGAGGGCTGCTGTATGTTGTAGCAACTGAAAAGAACAGAGTTTGGAAACAGCTGCGGTAGTTCCTCGCACCCGGGGTGCACCGACACAGCCCAGCCATGCTCCCTGCAAGACGATCACGTAAGAAATGAAACCAACCTGGGCAAGAGATCAAAATACAGGACTGCAATCAGACCCTACAGCTTGTGACAGTAGCTGCTGCCTTTCTGTCCCAGACAAAAAGGTTCCTGCAGCCACCAGCATCCCCCTAAGCCAGCTCTACCCGGGAGCTCCCCACAGCTCCCTGTGCAGGGGGGATTTCTCTCTCGCCACAGACACACTCACACATACTCTGGCTACTGCCCTTCCCAGTCCTTCCCCTGACACATCCCTTGCGTGGCTGCGGTGGGGAGGACGGTGCACACACAGCTGGCGCTCTGCCAGCCGGAGACTCCCCGACACGAGCACAGTAACCCTGCCCTCCCCCACGGCGGGGAACTTGCATCAAATCTCCCAATTTCTTTTGCTCCATTAATGGCAGAAAGGCAGCTGAGGCACGGTTAGAGAGGGTTGTCCTGCGACCGTGTGTTTGCCGGACGTTTCTTTATTTCAAGTTTTCTCTGACAACTAATCCCTCTTCAAGAGTTTCAAATAGAAGTTAACTATTCTGAGATGCAAACTGCTGGAGATGGCGAGAATCATTTAGAAGTATTTCACTTTATGGGGGTGTAGGATATAAAAAAGGAAAAAAGCCAACAGTTACATATTTTAACTTTCCAGAAAGAGGGAGGGGGGAGAATCTAAAGTATTTCAAACCTAATTTTGTGAAAAGATATTCAGTGAGCTACTGCCAAGATAAATAAATGCATTTCAACATGACTCTTTTGCTTTAACTAATTAGCAGTATTACAGGGTTCAGTAGTGACATTTCAGCAGTAATTGATCCTCTGATGCAATTTTTGTGTATTTCAAACTAGCCAATACATCCAGTCAAGAGGGCTGTACAAGGACAGAGGCTGGCAGCCAGCACAGAGGGGCTGGTCACCGCCTGAGCAAGACCTTGGACCCTGGGATGCTAAACACATGCAATCAACAGGAGCTGCTAGCAGTCAGCATTTCTGAAAATCAGAAACCTAATGCCTCCACTTGTAGCACTTCCTTCACCACTGGCAGGTAGCACAGCTAATTGAAAATCAGGTGGCAACTCCATTAGTGTTTGTATATACTTGCACAGGGAATAGGGAACTTCCTGGCTTGCTCTGAAATTAGTATTTCATTTCAAATTTTGTGCTGACTTGGTGGGGAGGGCATTTGTCATCATATTTTCACATTACTTCACACTACATACAGGGTAACTTAGTAACTATATATTTCTTTCTCCTCTAAACCCTAATGTGAAAGGTTTTAATGTCAAGCAGCGTGAAGGCCAGAACAATCCAAAAGTCAACACAGCCCCCACAATGTGAGTTCAACCACGTCAGACATCCCATCTGTATTTCATGGTGTACCTTAATAACAATCAATAATACATTAAAGTTAGTGCTGAACAGTATAAAAAGAGCACACTACAAAGAGTCCATTTGAGTTATGCCTTAGCCTGGTAGTCCGCATTAGAAACAATATTTTCTGTTTTGCACCAGCAGATTAGTATCTGGGGTAAACATTTGCAGATAGATGGCTAAAAAGCTATTTCTGTTCTTCAGGCTCAATAAATAGGTAACTGCCTATGGGGATTTGCACCCCAAGTCACTATGTATAGCAATAAATGTGGGAAAGCAACAAAAAGCAGCTGTCTGAAGAGGCGTGTGATATGGGGGTAAGCTGGGTGCTTCTTTCCCTCACCCTCTTAATATTAGGGGGAAATTAATTCTTCCATGGGGTAAATTAGAGCTGTAGTTTTTCCCTCTCATCTGACTAAGTAGGAAGTGACCAAACCACTTAATGCAGGCACCTAACACAGAGACAAAAAAGTTAAGAATTAGAAACTGGCAGTGACAGAAAAGAAGCTAGAGGAACTAACAGGCCATTTAACAGAACAAAAGTTACCTCTGTGTCTCCTAACATCAAACTAGGACTGACCTTGCAGAGGGTGTAAACAAATTCATGCCAGTCAAGACCCGCCAAAGAACCACCAGGAATGTCAGAGAGGTTTAAAGTTAGCTGAGCATGCAGGTGAAATTCAGTATTGACAAATTAATCCCAGAAAATGTGTATTAGAAAGAATAATTTGAACCAATCAAACAGTTACCAGTAAGTAATGTTACCAGTAAGTTAAACCACTCTAGGACACTTGGGCATCAGTATGAAGGAGGGCGTGGGAAGAGACATGCAATGAAAGGCAACATATTTCCAGCCCAGAATGCAATAGGATTTGTTTAAAGCAGATTATATTTTTGGCTACACCAGGCATGGGACAGTAAAATCAAACAGCTACACTAAGAACAGTGTGTTCAGTTCTGAAATATCTGTATGTCTCACGAAAAAGTTAGCAGGGGTAGAAGGAGTTCAGAGATCAGTGATGGGAGTAACAGAAATGTGGAAAAACTTCCACTGAAAGAAACACAGAACAGATTGAAATTCTTTGGGGTGTGAATAGTGTAAGTAAAAGACAGACATGATAGAAAGATCATAAAATAATCATAAAGTTTGTTAGGAAGACATAAAGATTATCTAGAAAGTCCATAAAACAAGTAAGAACATATGATCTTTCTTGTTACCAGATGACTAAACAAACAAAACTTAATAACTTAAATGAATTTTAAAAGAAATTTTTAAAAGCTAAGAAAATATATTTATATGGAGTTTAAATTAACCCGTGGAACTCCTTCCCACTGCATGTGATTGAGCCAAGAGTTCAGTTTATAAATTGATTTAATGTTTATGTACATATAAGACCACCCAAAGACACCTTTTCAGGAAGAAAAAAAAAATCATATTTGAATTTGTATGATGCTAATTCATTGTTCTTTAAGTACAGAGGGCATATAAGAAGGATAAGAATTTTCAAGTATGAGCAACACTGTTCCATACTGGCCCAGGAAGATTTTTTTTCTCTGCTCTGAGAAGCAATTGTTAGCCAGTCTGAAGCAAAGAGATTAGATAAGGTGGAATAATGGTATAATTTGCTGTGTTAGGACAATGATTGCATACTTGGCCTATTAATGTGTTGTTGCTTATAAAGCAGCATTCTCTTCTGTTATGGACAGCCACTACAAGAGATGCACTTGACTAACTTTATTTGCAATGCAGTACTTTTCATTAGGACAGGTTGGAAAGATATGTCATGATTAATTGACTCAGAAACAGCTCCAAAGAAGAAACTAATGTTCTTTACACCCAGACCAAGTCCTTATAATTTCAGTGCTAAAAATGTTTGTAAGAAAAATTTGAGAAGGAAATTACAGCAGAAAAGAAAATCCAACCTTTACTACAGCAGACACTAACATATATAGACCTTTATACAGTAATATAACAGCTGACAGTAGAAGACTGGGGTATGTATGGACACACATAGTTTTAAATTCTGTTTATAGTCTTGCGAAGTGTACATTTTTATAAGCACACAAACCCAGCCTTTTTGCTTCCCTGTGCAAGAAACCCAGCTGCTAGCAACTTGGTCCCTAACACTAGTGACTTGGTCCCTAACACTAGTGACTTGGTCCCTAACACTAGTGTTGGATAATATCTGAGTTCTCATGAGCATGAACAACTTCAGACTCCATCTGTAAGTCTTTCCTCCCAGTAAGAGACACTTTGCTAAGCACCTGTACAGATAAATATAGGCAGACAGAAAGACAGATAGATATTTCTTCACATATGTGAAGAAATTAAGTGGTATGCTTAATTACATTTCTATAAGGTCCATTTAGATTGCCAAACACAGTGAAGGCCAACCTTTCACTCACCTCTGCTCAGTTAGAGACACATTTTCCTTTTTCCCAATGCCATGCTCTGTTTCCTAGTCCAGACAGTATTGAGCTTACCTTCTAAATCTATTAGGACAAACAACTACTAGAAGTAAAAGAGAGACATTTGTTTAGTTCCTGCTGTGAACACGTGAGGCACAAAGCCTTTGTATCTGCAGAGCACAAAGGCTGAGAGAACTGGGATACAGGCTTGAACTCTGTAACATCAGATTTCAGAGTTCTCTTTTTATTGATTACCTGCTCAACTCTCTTCTTTATCATAAAAAATATTACATACATACAGCTTTTCACAACCAGCATAGCTCTTGTCCTTTGTATACCCCAATGTGCTTTAGGTAAGCCTTATCATCTGATTGATACTTTTGAGGTAGCTAAGACCACAGAATTCAAGATGTTCAGTGGAGAACTCATGAAAGAAAATAAACTGGAAGATGCCTGGATCCAGGTCCTACATGTAATATGTTGTCATAAATGATCCAATTTTTCAAGC
>JAVJGJ010000037.1:37339672-37342172 GCA_035590215.1 Microhierax caerulescens
TGACAACAAGATAATGTAAACTAAGAATTCTAAATATTGCAGCCATCGACAACACAGGCAGAACTCTTTGAAGGTTCTCATTTTACCAAGTAAATCAGCTTACTACAAATCTTCCTTGTGCAATAGCCCTCAGCAGGTAGCTGGCTATCCCTGATTAAGCACCAATCACAATTCTTCCCCACACTTCAGTCACCTCAATGGGCAACGGAACAGAAATTAATATTTACTGCAACCGGTCCCATCATCCTAGGGGACAATCGCATGCACTCAGTTTTTTCATTGCAAAACGTAATGAACACCATTTCAAATACCATTTTGATGTTATCAATCCTGGTGAGTTGCCCATCTCTCAACCACTGCCTCAATCAACATCTCCCCTAGCTTAACAAATCATACGCAAGCACTACTGATGAAAATCCTTCAATCATTTCTTGCAGGCAGGCATCTTAGACCATAAACTCCCTTTGTTGAGAACAAGATGCACTCTATAAAAGCCATATCAGTGTCTGGCAGCAGCGTAAAAGCACCAGAGGAAAGTTGGGCACACATTGGTTAAAAGTCTGCTTTCCTTCATTTTTTTGTGAGCCTGCAAGGCTCCAGCCACTGTAATAGTAGCCTGATTACAGCCTAAGCTACTCCGAGTCCTTGCAGATCTCTCAGTTTGCAGAATGATGGCACTGTACACAACAGCTGAGTACTCTGAAACTTTGGTGTTTATTTTCAGCCTATGATACAGACTCTGCCTTGCTTTTATGCAGGAGGTAAGCAATCCTCATTCCAGTCATAAGTCAGAGTGATAGAGCTCGTTAATTTTAGGCAAAAGCAGTAGCCAATTTATCAGATAAGTTTTCAATTAAGTATAAAAGTTTGATTACACCCTGAAAACTATTGGTTTAGATATCTGAAGCATTAAGGTTTTCTACATCTTCCATTTACAAGAAAAGGGAATCTAGTAAAAAAATTTGCATTGCTAGACGATATATATTTATATACGCAATAGCCAGGTGCTATATCCCTGCATAAAATCACTCAGTGCAATTTTGGGATTAAAAAAAATAGAAATCCTTGCCTAGGAGGCTTCAGTGAAGGTCACTGAGATATTAAGTGTGAAGGATAGCTGCTTAATTTTTTTTTTTAAGTGTAATCAAATCTAATCTTGTCAGCTAAATCAGAGAGAGGAAGTGATCAGTTTAAGATACATCAGAAGATTTGCATAGAATGAAAATGAATCAAAATTAGTTTTGGTATCTGAGATGGCTAAAACGACAACCTAATTGCTCCTGAATCAAACGTCACAAAGCTTGGTGTGTAATTTTAATCATTGATGAGAGCCAGGTTGGCACACATGCAATTTAAAAACCTTGTGAATTAATCTGATCGCAAAGACCATGAAAACCTAATAATTCTCTAATTGGTCCAGAGACAAGCATGTTTACCTTCCCATTTGGCAAATCTGCACAAACAGTGTAAGCATCCTGAAGAAATCCTACATGTCTGATGCATTCTCCTTCTAAGGCCTTATCTACAGATAAAAAGTTGCACAAGGACCAGAAAGCAAATCCCAGCCCCTTCCATCTGTAGAGGACTGGTATAAATGTCTTCATACTGGTATCTCTCAACCTGACACAAAAGGATAAACAATGCTGGTATAAAGCATTTTTACATGTATCCACTCAGCAACTGCACTCGTGAAACTATTTCAGTCACGCGTAAACACACATGCAAGCATGAGGACACACACCCAGCTGGCACCAACATGCACACAAGGAATTTTTTAGATCATTGCACAGCAAAAGAGGCAGTAGTAGTTCTGTTTTGTTTTCCAGCAATGATACAGGGAGGCATGTGCAGTAACTCTCTCCTGCCCAGAATCAGGAAAGGATCAGTCAGGGTAAAACCTTTTTAGTGGGTAAAACTAACAGATAAAGAAGGAGTTAATACAGCAAATGGAGTCAGATGCAACTGTCTAAAACTATTCTAGCCCTGTCTGAGGCTTTCCATTTAACCTTTGCTGCTTGAAGCAAGCTCTACCCATACTGCAGTACAGCATGGTATACCATCGCATCACAGCGTCCAGCACACACACAAAGACAGTTGCCAGAATAGTCATGGGCATGCACACTATACTGTGTCCAGACAGCATTGATAAGCATTAAATAATTTTAGGCAGATACAAAATGGGTTCTGCAGAGTAGCATCTCACCCTTCCCCTTCTTCCCACAACCCTGCACTGAACACTCTTGCTGTTGCAATTTCTAGTCTTAAAAGATTTAGCAGAACTAAACCAGATTTTAAACCTACCACGTAACCAAAGTAAAAAACAAAATCAGCACAGTAACAAGTGTTATAACATTTTTTCTGTTACTTAATCAACATTTTAAAATAAACAGCACATTTACAGTTATCAGTTTCCTTACATAACTTCAATATTAATCAGTACTAAACAATGACATCAGCTCTCTGATCACAATCGTATAAACAATAGTATATTTCATTCCAA
>JAVJGJ010000037.1:37347172-37349345 GCA_035590215.1 Microhierax caerulescens
TTGAGTTGAATTTTACATGATCTGCCAGTAACCTGATTACTTTAACTTCAATATCATTACAGGAAAAGTATTTCAGGAAAAATAATTACAAGAATTCCAACAGGAGACAAGCTTAATTGTATTGATTCAAAAGATGCATGTATATAGGAACCATGCTGAAGGAATAATGTTATCTTAAATCTACAGTTACTATTAAAATGATATTGTCTGGCATGAAAAAGGCAATTTGAGATTGGTGTCTGGAAAACCAGAGATACAAAACTCACTGAAATCATTATCTTTACACCATTATACTTTAAGCAACAAAATATCAATGTGGAACAACTTCAAGGCATGAAGGTTTGCAGGTTTATTTACTGACTGGTGTATCTATTAGTACCAGGAACAAGTGGAGCTGTCAGGACATAATGAAGGTAAATGATTAGTTAGCACAGAGACTGAGCTCTTCTTCAATACAATAAGAGTTAATTAAAGTTTACCACCAAACATCAACCAAAGCAGGATGTTGATCAGGTTTCAGCATTAAGTGCAAACAGACAATGGTTGGCAGCAATTAGTGCAGCTATCAAATGACATGCAATGATAATTATACATTTAAAACAGCTAAAGGGCTTGTGGAAGGGAGAGAAGAATCTCATCATCTTCTTTGACTATGTACAGTCAAAATGTAGGAAACAGTTATCAGATATTTCGCTCCAATACTGTAAATCAATAGAATTAAACAAATAAAAAAAAAAAAAAAAAAAAAGGTTGTACAAGTACATTATCTAAAAGAGGACAATTCACTGTACATGAAATGGAAGAAATCTGCAGATGACTTCTAACAAAGATAAGTACTAGTTAGATTAAATAAATCACTTTGCTGCTGCCACTCATGCTGACACGCATAAACAGAGAAGTGTTTGGGGTTTAAAGGCTAGAGGCTGCAGCTTTATTACACGTTTCTATGCCAGACTCGAGGTTACCTGGTATCTTTAGTCCCTGTGGCCATGTTCATAGCACGAGAAGGCCCAGAAGGACCACGGGCCTGAAGCCCGTGACCACAAAAGGTAGTTTCACAGGCTAGCTGCAAGCCGGCTGCAAGGAAGCCTAGGCTTACCAGAGGCAATTACCTGGTATCTGAGCCACAGCCTAAGGCTCTGCCACACACCCCCTGCTCTCCACCCCCTCCGATCAGCATACGCACTCCTTCTGCCTGCTCCCAAACTTATGCCCAAGTTTTGGGAAACGAAAAGGAAGCGAGGGCTTTCCTCCACAGATGAACACCGTGCAACGTATGGTAGCAGCACAGACACGCTAATAACCCAGAGCACAGCGAGGGCCAGTGCTGTCCTCCACCACGCTCTGCTCCGTTTCGAAGGCCTTGCATAATGGTGGCAGCTACCAGATCAGTGATACAATGGAGCCGATACCAAACAATATTCTTCTCAGCCTTCCATTAAATCCAAAGGGAAGATGATAAACTTGCAGCAGCACCTCTAACAGAAACAACAAACAAAGGAAAAACTGCCGTCAGCCCAGCGCTGGCAGTCTGCTGAACCCCCTCGGCACGGATCTGTGAAGTTAAAATACTCCCAATTCTGCAATATCAAGCACACAGGGAGTGCAGCAAAACAGGTAAAAATCCCTTCCACAGGCAAATAGCCATTATTAACTGGTGTAGCCAGCCAGACAATTATCTACACGTGTCTAGTATTTGGACAATTCCTCACTAACCACTCCATGCACTGAAGATGGAATAACTCACTCCTGCTCCCTCCTCTTGGGCTGGCAGAGTGCAGGTAATGGGGTTACCTGGTTGAACACCTACGTAGTGCCACAGCAGCTAAATAGGTTTGGCAAGTAGGATCCCCACCTCAAAGAAATCAAAATTTCTTCAGCATTTTTTCAGTATAGGGGCAAAAGCACCCTGTTCTTCCTAGGTATGTAACAGGAAGCAAGATGAGGCTTACCAAAAGACAAGTAGCAGGTTTTCAAGAAAGCTAAGCTGTGACAAATTAAAACCTGATGATCAGAAGGGCAAAGGGGTTAGACAGTAGGACTCAGTGCTGCAGGATACCATTGAGATCATGAATCTACCAAGGGTAAAAAACAGAAGGAAAAGTGGCTGCCAAATGTATATATAGAGTACAAAATGGGGGGGGGGGGGGGGGGGGGGGGGAAAAAAAAAAAA
>JAVJGJ010000037.1:37349445-37360994 GCA_035590215.1 Microhierax caerulescens
CCCCCCCCCCCCCCAGAAAAGAAAATCGGTAAAGTATATTAAACCTTGCTCTTCAGAGATCTAAACAATTTGCATTTGCAATCATGGCAAGGAGGCATATACAGCAGGTTATCCTACATCTGCCTACTGTGATATTCTTCAGAAGCATCTTGTACAGACCAGTCAAAGGGAGAAAAGGCCAGCCACACCAGAGTCACAGTTTGGCAAACAATATGTTCCTATTGCACGAATTACACCTCCTGAGTAAAGAAGTGTCTGCAGCAAGGAGACTACCCTTATCTTTTATTTGAACTAACCCCTGCCAAAAGATCATCAGCATCAGATTATATTTAAATATGTTGTATTAATTTCCACTGTGTCAAACTCAGAAAACCTTCTTTTAAGACTGTGAAGACTGTATTTATTTTAAATGCGCTTATTTTTTTCTAGAAGCAAACCCACATACATATGCAAAATGCATTAAGATGAGTTTTATTATAATGTTGGCTACCAATTGTAATTTTTGTTGGAATGTGTGTACATTCACCTTGCTAAAATTATTTTAATAAAATTCCTTACTGTTTTGCATAGCTCCTGGGCTGCAGCCTAGAGCAGTTCTACAGATATATATTTTTTTTTTCTCTAACAAACCTCATTTTCCCAACTAATTCTGTTATGCTAGGGATTTGTGCACAGAGTTGGCTAATCCCAGTATTTCCCTAGAGCTGCATCTAAGCTATGGCCCACTCCCAGCACAAAAGTGTCTCCAAAAGCCCTTTCGCCCCCTTCAGCACTGATACACTCATTGGTCCTGACATTTTCACTTCAGCCATGACAAATGAGCTGATGGCTGTGATCAGATTGCACACGAGGACTGCTTTATCAAAGACTTATCATTAACTCTCATCACTGTCTTCCATTATGACTCTTTTGGTCAAATCTGCTGTGAAAATGCAAGTCAGTTTAAAAATATAACCTAAATGTAGCAACAAACAAACTTCATTAAAAAGTAGAAAAGAAAACCAGACTCAGACAGGATCAGAAAGAGACTAGCGTTAACTAAATGTTTCTCTGGGGATTTAAGTAACTGTACTCAACCTCTGCCCCAGTGCAAACATGGCAGTTGACCGTCTTCGAAAGGTCCCTTCCCCCATCGCAGACTGCGAGCACTACTTTGCCTTTTTTAGAGAAACAAAAATAAAGCAGCAGCAATCAAATATGCCTAAAAACGGAGTCAAGTTGTTGTGGTTTGGTTTTTTTTTTTCTTTTCTTTTCTTTTCGGTCTCTGAACTACTTTGCATTTCTGTGTGCCTGCTTTTATCAAAATACGTTTCTCAGACTAATCCCTTAAAGAATATAAAATTTTCACTTGAATCGCAGCCACATAAACATACTGTTTTCTGACTCACATTAAAAACACCAACATAAAGCACTGTCTGAAACGGAAATCTCTCAGTTCACTATGAATACCACAACCTTTCTGTCAAGTTAGAACCTAAGTTCCAGTTACATGGTTCTTGTTACATCTACAGGGTTTACAAAGTATATATTTGTCGTAACCTCTTCTAGCAATTCATCTGAGAATACACATCTAGCAGAGTCAACTGTAACACAACAGATCTTGGGAATGGAGGTCATGCTTTGAGATAAAGTGCTATTCACTTTTGGACCATGCAAGAAGCTCTTTATTCCTGTTCTTATTGGCATCAGTTCCCCCTTACCAGAGCAAGAACAAAGCCAAGTGCTCGTGTGAGGTTTATGAATAAATCAGAGGTGAGCCACTTTAAGTGCTGCCCATGATTTCCTTGTTGACAGTGAGCACTTAAACAGGCTTCTATGACCAGCAACTCCTGGCAAACCTTAATGGCTCCTAATCTGTACCCTGCCTCATTTCAGGAAAGAAATGACCCACCCCAATTTTTCTCAAGTCTTCACCTTTTGGGCAACTACTGTCCCACCTTTTTAAAATTTCACGTTCAGGGACTGTCCTGTTTCAGTGCCAAGTTTTCACAGAACACACAACATAAAAATCACCATTTTCTTCCTAGAAAACAAATGACAGCTAATAAAATATTATTACGCTGTGCAGCTAAGTAATTCCCAGACAAACCATTACACAATTCAGCATTTGTTTAAATTGCATAGATTTTTAAATGAACCTAAAAGATTTCTAATATATTTGCCTCCAATTATTAAAATCATGTAAAAAATATGCTGAGAGCAGATTCAACCCTTCTGTACAGCTACAACTGAAACCAGTAATGTTTAAAAATCACTGCTCTTGTATGTATTTTAAAAATTCAAACAGCCTCAAAATCTATTTTTAAATAGTGATAACATTGAAAAACAAACTGGTATCAACAGCAGACTCAGTGGTGGGCCAAACAACTCTGGTCCAGAAACACTAACATCCAGTTGTGGCAAGACACGAAGTGTTTCAGTACGAACGTCTTTGACACACAAAACCACTGAGGGACCTGCGCTGTTCAACGTTAAAGCAGCAGCCTCCATGGAGAATACGTTTCAACATGGAATGAAATCCTGCATTTTTAAGGTCTCCCCCCACGCCCCCTTTTTGCACATGTCACAATCTCCAGACGGCTGAATTGACTCTAGTGGCTGAGTTAGTGTCAGGCTCCCAGCTCCTGCTATATTTAAAGAATAACATTTTTTTACACCATTGTCTCTTGCTGCCTTTCCACTCACTCGGGGAAAAGTTGTGACCACACCGCCCTGCCCTGTGACTTCAGCAGATGGCCCTGGCTGCAAGGCCGGGGCCGGGTGGCCGCTGCCCGGCAGGGCTGACCTGCTGCTGCTCGCGCTGCAGCGGGTGTCTCAGTACACGATACTCTTCTGTGCAGGGGCCTGATCCAAACCCAGGAAAATCAATGAGGTGGCATTGGACTTCGGAAGAGGCCCTCAGCCGTAATTAGAAGCTGCAGCACAGCTGGGGAAAACACCCATCAAGGGAGAGAGAAATCCACAGGCCAGACCAGTTGGGACTTAAAACTCAAGTGATGCTTTTCACTGGAGCTCACTGGTGGACGACTCAGTGAGAAATCACATTTTGCCTCCCTACGGCAATCGGTTGCTCCTGCTGGAAGAAGTCCCGAAGCACACTGCTGTGCTGCAGCAGAGAGGCTCGTGGTTGTTTGTGCATGGGGTGACCCTTCCCAACCCAGAGACGGCTGCACCACAATAGCAAAGACAGTAATTTTTTTGGTGAGCAGTTCATAAAACTCAGAGGAACTGAGGGACTGAGAGATGACATTTGCCATATAGCTAAATAATTTATTTTGGAAATGTTACATTTTCTCTAATTTAAACACTCAGCACTGTAAACAAAATCAATAACCGTACTTCAGTATAAAAAAAATATAAAAGGACCAGGGTGAAACCCGCAGGAATAGGGTTTCTGTTTAAGCAGTTACTTTTCACTCAGAACCTTCATTTCCGAAGTGGGGAAGGCACTAAACAAGGAGAAACTCTTACTTGAAGAGGCACAGCCATGGTTTCTCACACAGAAAAACCACCCGCATTTGAAATTGTCATATAACAGGGAAAACCCAAGGATTTCCCCACCACCACCTCTTCTTACAGAAGCTCTGGCCCTCTGAATACCAAAAATCAAATGATCCTCCCCAGTGGAGGGGAAGAAAGAAAGGTTCTTTCCCTTCCCCAGGTGAAGGCAAAGAGGCAAGTTGTGGTTTTGTTATTCTTCAAAAAGAGATTATTCTTGTCTGTTACACTACCATCTTCTGGAAAAAGTGTGGAAATAACTGGTATTATTCCAGGTTTCCATCACTGCCCCAAACACTGGAGCACTACCAGTGACAGCTGCCTTGTCATCTCAGATTAGGTGAATTTATAAGGCAGCCTTGGTGTCAAAACAAGGAAGAGCGAGCCTTCAGCCACTGCCACTCCCAGGCCCTCAGCTCTGCTATTACCTGGTGAAAGGCACCGAACTGACCCTCTCTGGAACACCTCTTTCTTACAGACCCTCCAGTGCCTTCTGCGCTAAGCGCATAATCCTTACAAATGGAAATGGCAGAAGAGGAGATGAAACCTTTTCAATCTGGTTTTATGGGATTATTGTCAAATGGTCACTAAAGGCCTGATTCTTTCTCTGCTAGTATCAAAACTGTACCTTTTGCCAATTCTGCAGCCATATCACTCCTCTGAATTCAGAGGAGTTATTGTGAATTTAATTTGGGATGAATGAGAAGAATCCCATTCTTTTTGGTTTATGTGTCCTAGGCTTACATCAACACAGGTGTTTCGTAAGGATTTCTTTGTTTCAGAAGCAGAGTGTTTATCTATATTTAAATAGTTTTAGATGTACATCTAGTATGCGTATCACTTGCTCTGCAGACACTGCTGCAGCCTATATGGTAAACATTTGTTTTCAGAGTCACCATGGTCTATGGTGTACATACAGCCTTTAGCTTGTGAACTATTGACCTGAAGGACTATAACACCTTCTTAGGAGCTGGTACAGCCTATCAGATCCCTGTGAGTGCTGAAAATCTGCTAGATTTGTCTGTAAAGAGATCTCAGTTCCTGGGCATCTTGAAAATTGTTCTCAGAAGTACCAAAAGCAAATAAAATGTAATATGGACAAATTGCCTTCTAAATCTCTCTCTTTTTTTTTTCCCCATTGAAACCTGATGTTGAGTAATGTCAACATATAAAAGAGTGCCTTAATCTAGAAAACTTTTATTTTGATTATATAACTTCGTTAAACCATTCCTCAGAATATTTGGTTTAAAGCAGAAAAAGTCATTCCTCCATTAGACTGCCATATTTCAGTCTGGTACAAACTTTTCTGGCTTAGTTTGGAACTCAGCGAGAGCTGCAGTAATAATGAAAATACCGACAAAAACATGCTATAGAGTGACTATTAAAAAAGAAATAGAGTAATATGTGTGAAAGACTAAACCTGCTGCCCTTATTATGCAAAACCAGTTTATCTCTACAAGTCTACTGAACTCCACTATCAACAAATGTGTTTATTACCCCTTTCAAAAACAACAACAAATCTCAACAACAACCAAATGGAACCTGCTAGGTTTGGTTCGCCTACCAGGTAAAACAACCCATACATGTCTTTTAGTTTCTTCTATCTGTGCATCTGTTCACATGAGCACATTCTGTGTTACATCTCACTCTAAAATCTTGAATCCCAGTATCTCAGTGTGTTGGGTTTCTGCCCATTCAGTAAGAATGCAGACATCACAGAAGTTATTATTAACCCATGTGTTATCCAGTTCTACAGTGGCTGGAACTTTGCCAGAGACAACACATGGTGCTTGGTTAACAATATTTTAAAATATAAATGAATTTATTTTTTAAATTAACACATTTTTCTTAGGGAAATACACTAATAAGCTGTTTCCAGAATGAAAGAATATCCTCTAAGCATGTTCCTTTAACAGAAGTTTTAAGTCATTTCATAAAATTAGCAGTAAAACATTCTCAAATCCCAGAGAAGGTCTTTAGCTTCATCTTGAAAGATACAATTTTTGTGCCTTTATTCTTACCAAGCACTTTCTGCATTTACGGTTTTACTTTATTTATCCATAAATAACCCTAATTTCTTAGGGGCATCTCTAACTGTTTAAATATTATCAGATCAAGCCCAATACTGAACTAACAAGCATTTACAAATAAACGTTCTGCAAACAAAAAACAAAAACAAAATTCCCCAAACAAGTTAATATTTAGTCCAACTACCAACAGTTTTCCACAGTAGCTCTAAATCGGTAATTATGCTGACCTGGAAAAAAAAAAGAGCCTATTTAATATGCATACGTACAAATAATTATTCACACTGCATTTGATTTACATACATACAAAAGAACCACTTCCCACTTTCAAAAGTGGCTCAACACTTATGGTATTTTAACTGCCCTAATTACTGTTGAGAGAACATAATTAGAAGCACTGATCACATTGTCAACAGCTAACCAGTTGCAGCCCTGTCTGGGGGCCTGATCCTGCTCCAGTTGAAGTCAGTGGGGGTCTAGCACTGACTGCAGGAGGAGGCCAGGGCCCTTGAATCTACTGGAATCCAAATGTTTTAAACAACCTAAGTACGCTGATGCAGTCACGCCAAAAAACCCACTCCTCATGCACAGGTATCAATTTCTATTTCGGTAAGCTTTCTCTATTTTCAAAGCCGAACGAAGAGAGTAATTTTTTCTCCAGAAAGGCTCCTGTACCACTGAAACACAGCACTGAGTCAGAATTCATAACTTTTTCCAAAAGAGAAATAGTTTAATAATTAAAACAGATATTGACTAAACCCTGCTTCCTTGAATACTAAACTTTATTATGCATCGATGCATAATTTCCATTGGCGACTTTTAAAATAGCTCCTTCCCTCCCTGCTGCCCTCCCCCCTCTCCTTCTTTCTTTCCCTCAAGCAAAGTGCTGGGAATCCTCGATGCCCAATAGTCAATATTTGGTTTGCCTGTCATGTTCCTGGAGCTCCCCTCCATACGAACCTGCGTTTCTCATCCTTTCGCTGCACTACTCTCGTACATATCACTTCACATGATGATGGAAACTCGAGGCATCTTAGCAAGTTGCTAAAATCTGAGCTTCTGCTTGTTTTCTCAAGTCTTGGACAAACATAACTTTAGGGAGAGCTGAACATAGGCATAAAGAAAGAGGAGCCTGCATTTTCATCTTCCTTTCATCTCAGTCATTCAGTCAACCATTCAGTGCCCTATTCAACAGAGCTTTTCATTATGCAAAAAAATGCTAATCCTTTTCCGATGCTTTCACACTTGTATAAACCCCCATTCCTTCGACTGAAAAGCAATTATATCAGTTTACCTTTCTGTCAAAAACAGGATTAATATTCCAATACCAGAATCTCCTTTATTTTCCTATCTTTTGCTTTAGGAAACTAGAGATTATTAGTGGAGGTATTCCTTAGAGCAAGAATACATTATTTAAAATATGATTATTTTAGCCAAAGCAAGAGGGGGGAGGGGGAGGGAGAGAAAAAACTTCAGTTGCTGCGGAAACTCTTTTCAGTGACAGAACTGACCTTCCCTTTGCAGAGGCCTGAATAGAATGAGCCTCACTCTGGTCTATTAATCAGAAACAAATTATGAAAGAATGTGGCTGGACTGGTTGACACTATCCTGTCTTGGGAGACTCAGTAACAGCCTAGTAACAATGTCCTCTTCATGGGTAATGAACAGCCATGACAAATGGGGCAGAGAAACTATTTATTTGCATATGCAAATTCTCACACAAGGGAAACATGTACAAACAAGTGTCATTGTAAGGTGGATTAGGCAAACAACGCTTTCTTTTTAGGACATTCTGCAGCCCAGAACATTAGTCAGCACAATTAAACCAGTCTCCATGGAGACTAATGAAATTTCACCATGGTATGAGTTAAATTAGATAGCTAGTTATGTGTTTTCACAATCCAACTTGAAATCCATTATTGTTTCAGAACAATACAGCAATTGTGCCTGGCTGATCTTTGCCAGCTCAACAAGCTCCTAAGTTGACAATTTGCATATGTTAATATAATTAAGCACTAATTACATGAAACTTGTACATATTCACATGCACTTTCCCTGGGCGCTTCTCAGTTTGAACCTTGGCCAAGTCTTTAACCCTTTGAATGAATTTGGAGCAGCAAAGCTCTGCCTTCTGGGTACAGCCCCAAGGCAGATGCAGAGAAGCTCTTCATTTATAAACACAAAGCTTAACCTGGTTCTCATATTTCTATCAACAAGGCTAGAAAACATTTTTGTGTGTGTTGGGCTAGGAGAAGGGGGGGGGGAGTGGATTAGAAGTCCTTTAGAGCCTCAGTTCTGGTACCCCTTTTGCATATGAAAATACAAATATTTACCCACAGAACAGGTTACAAACACATGTATTGCCAGTGTCACAGGTTCTTCAAGACCCAAATTGTCAAAAGCTAGACTGGGTTTTAAAACAGTGTTCTCAAAGCCACAAAAATGAGAATGAGAAAAGGAAAAAAAGAGCAAGCAGTAACTAATGAGCTTTACATAAATATATGCAGAGGCAATTAAGCAGTGTTAATTACTATGACAGCAGTTAATTGAATATAATTAGATATTTTAAGCTACTGACTAAGGCATAGTTAAGATTAATTTTATTGAGATTAATTGTAAATAAGAATAGATTAACTGTGTGTTTTGACAGGCATAAAAAGTAGTTCTGCAAATTAACTAGGAGAGCAGAAACTAGCACAAAAATCATATATTATTTTAATGTCACACCTCAGAATCATCTGCTCAATAAACATGACTTTTCAAACCCAAACAGACAGGAATCTTGAAGAAAAACAAACAGCTTGCAGAGATTAAAGAGCCTTTTGTCCTTTTTCATGTGCATTTCTTTTAGCAGACTAAATTAAGCGAGTCTGGTGTACGTTTTTAGGAAGGAACATTTCACACTGAATGGAAAAAATGTTCTATCACATATGAAATTCATGCAGCTGTGCGGAACTTGGTCCAGATGGTCTAAGACTATAAAACAACACTAAATGATAGACAGTAGGGCCTTCCCAAGATTATGTGATAAAGTCACAACCTCGTATTTTGACCTAAATTTTCTGTCATGTATTGTTTCCTTCCAGATCAGATAGCTCCATTTTAATTTTTAACTGATCCTGAATATTCAATGGAAACTCTTAATAAACATTGGTGATAAGCATCTGAGCAGATATCATAAAATATTTACAAAACACCCCTTAGCTTCATTAAAACAATGCTGAATCCCAAGTACAGAAAACAGTGCCCTGGCTCTCCCCACAATACTGAACTGTTCACGCCACTTAGCTTAAATAGGTAAAAATGCCTGGTTTTAAATACAGTTCAGAGAAAACCCGAAACACATTCTACCAGCAGATTAATTCATGCATGCTGTTTAAGAAAATTAACAACAAGGCTGAAGAATGCTGAACAAATCACTAATAAGAAAGGAGCTTCAATTGATTTTGAAATAAATCAATAGGTGATTAACACAATATTTTTAAAGCAGTAGAATGTATATATATTATATAAACATATGTATTATATTTTCAATACCTTTTTTAGCTCTTAATCGAACATGGGCTTTACAACAGTGAGCATGTCCCTATACTGACTATCAACTTCTTTGGAATGCCTTTAGTCTTTTATAACGAAAATCCAAAAACGGTCTGTGAAACAAGGCTACGACAAGCCATTCTGCAGTGAAAGATTTTAAATCATCCAGCCTCTTCTAATAGACTTGAGACTTATTGAGGTAGAAACCATAAAAAATGAAGAAGGGAAATTTAATCCCTGAAATATTGATTTGCACATTAATATCATATAGGCAGAGGGCAATTTGGCTTCATGGAAATGACACATTGTCGACCCTTGGTGAAGTCAGAGCCAATCTAACTGCTGAACATGTCTGAATCTCAAGAGTTATTAAGGGCTTCCCTTCTTGCCTTTATGACTTTTCTTCAGCCTATCAATGCAATCTTAAATGTATTATCTTTAAGAAATAATTGTAAAACCTCAGGGGTTTTCCAGTTAATGGAAGGGAGGCTAAACCACATCAGATTCTGAAATGCAACATTAAACCCTTGCAATCAACAAAACCACCTCAATTCTCATCCATCCAGTGCAGGATTTAATATTGTTATTAGAGATAATCAAATTTCATTGTGTAAATTTAGGCTTATGGTCAGAATGGAAGCAGTAAATTCTGCAATATTAAACAGTGATTTTTCTCGGCCCCCTTTATGTGTTATCTGCTGGTGCACCATCTTCACAAATAAACCTAAACTATTCAAAAATCGAGGAACACAACTGTCTCCCTGTTCTGAAAGATGCATGCAATGCCATTTATCATCTCCACAGCTTTCCTTTAGTTTTAACTTGATCTAGCAGATAAGTTTCATTTTATAGAATAATAAAGCAGTATCACTGCATAAACCAAACAGCAGGTACTATTACTGTGACTTACACAGATGGTTTACCTGACCTTTCTTTGTTCCTTGGGTAGGTTTCAGTTTTGCAGATTTACGACTTCTCCCTCTATATTTCATTGACCCTCTATGTTCATTATCATAAAAATGAAAACTATTGAATACATGTTTATGTTGACAAAGTCCAAAAAGACCACGACTAAAGGATAAAGAGATGCTACAATGCACTGTGTGGATCTCTAGATCATACACTATAAATATTCAAGCACAGATAGCACGAATAACTGAATAATCCTGGTGAGCCCCAGCTCTGGAGCCAGGTGCAAGAGGTTAAAACAGCTGGCTAGCCATCTTTTATTTTGTGTGCCTTCCTACCGGCTGAAACCGCAAACGCTGAAAACTAGCAGATATTCCCTCAAGGTTGATTGTTTTTTTTCGTTGGTATTTTTTTTTTCATTTCAACCAGTTTAGTAGGATCCCCCAGTCGAGAAAAGAGAGAAACTCCTTAAATACAGTCAGTTGAATAGGAAGTGGAGCAATGATGATTAAGGCTCTTCCCACACACACACACCCAAAGCTTCAACCCCCCATTTATTTCCACAATCTTCTTTGTGCACCTTCCCATCAAAATGTTTGTACTCCTTATTTCAAAGAAAAACACTCCGGATCGTTCTGTCAGTTTTGCCAGTAAATATAAAGTAAAACAAGTGTTGATGGCACTGAGAGTGTTACATACCCAGGCTGTGTTTTTGCATTGCTCTCAATGGAAGCGATCGATGCCCATGTCACAGTCGCGTCCCAATCGCAGCCAAGTCTCTGCCTCAATCTAACCAACAACAGGCAGGGCTGCAAAGCCTTCTCACTACCTCTTCCATCCATCCACCACCAAACTAAAAATATAATGCTACATATGATCTTTTTAAACACTCCACCACCGCTCCTAAGGATCGAGCCACTGCAAATCCAGGGGAAACACAATTGGAAAAAAAAAAAAAATACACCATCAAAGAAAACACCCTCACAGCAACCACCCCAAAAGCACCCAAGCCCTTTCTTTCCACTCTCTTTCTCGCTCTCCTCCTGCCAACTACATAATCCTTGATTAAAAACGGAACAAGGCTAATAAAAAGAAATTTTTTTTAAAAAAAAAAAAAGAGGAGGACGGAATGGAGCCGAGGAAATGCAACTGTCAGAAAACGGGATGGTCAGACTTCCTGAGTGAACCTGCCTGTGTCTGGCTTAATGTAAATCCACCATCTTCAGCCTGGCAAGTTGTCTTTCGGTTGGTTTTTTTTTTTTTTTTTTTGGTGGGGAGGGGGGTGTTATGTTTGCGATCTCTGCCTTGGTACCTAAGGAGGAAGAGGAGGAGGAGGGTGTGTTATTGTATGGTGGCTAAAGCCTCCTCGGGACGGCGCTGAGGTGAAACAGGCTGAACCCGACTGATGTGGCTCCTCTCTCGGTTGGACCCAGTGCCCTAAGCAGCCGATGAGAGACCCCCGGCCGCCCGACTCGCAGGTAACAAAAGAAATACCAACCCGTGCATTTTCTGCTGCCTCTGCTGGGGAGTCACAAGGGGGGGGGGGGGGGGGGGGGGAAGATGCAGGGGGGGAGGGGT
>JAVJGJ010000037.1:37376843-37413222 GCA_035590215.1 Microhierax caerulescens
TCTCAAAGGCCACCCCACCATCCATGTGCCAGCCCCAGCGTGATTTCAGCTGCCACCCAACAATCCCCAGTCACTGTGCCAGCCCCTGCCTCATTTTGCCTCGAAGGCAACTGCCCCCTTGTCAAGTTTACAGTTTCTCTTGCATTTCCAACCACAATCCCAGCCCCAGAGCGATTTTGGCTCCATCCCTAGAATTGCCATCGCAGACCTGCTATTGCCGGCATTTTATGACGCAATGTTGCAGCACCCCCCCCCCACACACACACAGACACGGGTACAGACACAGACACAGACACTCTCAGTGGCGATGAAACGAGGCATCTACAAACATGCAAACAAACTCTCATAGACGCGCGTGTGCACACACACACACAGAGCATGCTACATACATGTTTTTAAAACTATACAACATGAATTGGCATAGAAGTTCCTAGATAGTTGTGCTGGCATACTTATTCCAAGCTAGTCGTGCTAGGTGAATATCTTTAATTAAAGTATCTTTAATAGTTTTATATTATCTTGAGGTACTGCATAAACAACTGTGAGACAGAGGAAGGAAGGTGAGAAGGAAAGTAGGCAGTTTTGTGTGCAGTTGAGATTCACATGCTCTTAAACAGTTTGATTTTTTTTTCTTCTGGTTCATGCTTATCTTAAGGTTATAATTAAGCATTTGATAATATGGTCCCACGTAGAGACTCCATGTTTGTTAGAGTGGTTTTAACATGCATCTCTATTTTCTGATGAAAAATTGATACACTAATGCTGACTGACATCTGTCTAAAAATCAAAGAGGCTAAGTGTATCTGAATTTAAATTTATGAGCATTAATCAGAAGCTAATCAAGCAGAGAAACTAACAAGGTCCACTGATAAATAACGGAACCATATTTAATACTGATGCTTTTGAGGGAAAGACAATGTTATTCGATTAATTTTTTCCCCATTAGGTATTTTTAATAGTATATTCTCCATACAAATAGCTAAGGAATCTTGACTGTAAATTATTCATGCGCACCTTTGTGTGTAGTAAAGACTTATTTTAAAGCAAACCTGGGATCTGAAAGTATAACTATTTTCATGAAAGAAACAAATACATTTGCCTGGGGTACAAATACTGTCAAGTTCCAGGCAGAAGTTTAACTCCTTAAGAAAACAGCTACATCAGCCTGACTTTGTAAACTTTTAGGATGCATGTGTTGTTTTACTGTACATGCTATATCTTCCCAAAAACTCTGGATTGCTCATTGTGTGCTTATTTACTGCATCACACTTGCTTACCCAGAATATTAGTTACATATTAGTATGTGACACAGAGTTAACTTTAAAACGATAGGATTTTTAGAAATAAACTTTGAATTAACTGTTTTTCAAACTATAATTTTCTTTATTAACCCTTATAAGACATAGCTACTAAGTACTATCATACAATCAGTTCATACTGTCTTTTCACAGAAATGTAACCGTAAAACTATTATAACATATTTTACTACTGAATGCATATAAACATTTCATAAGATTTCCCAAGATGTAATTTATATAATAAATAAGTAAAAGAATTTGCATCTGCTTTAGTAATTACTAACATAATTGGAAAAGCATAATAATTGATGGGTAGGTACATGCATGGGAGACAGCAGCTGAAGGGTAGCGTTACTTTTATTTTAAATAAGCAGATTATCCAAGTAAATAGACCAAACAATATCTGGAAGATTTCTCTTTCCAAGTGCACTTATCCTAAACATATTTAGATCCGTGGAAAATAGTCCTCAAAACCTTCAACAGCAAACACAGAGCAGCAGACACAAACACTAGGAATTCCCATACCACACCTGCCTCTTTGGTGCCTGAATATGCAGCTATTTCTGCCCTCACTGCCTTTTTTTTCCCTTTGGTTTCTGAAGTGTTGCTTATAGAAGCTCAGGGAAGGGAAAAGGCTTTTCTATGAGCGTCAGGTTGCAATAAATGTGTGTATATGAGTGAGAGAGAGAGTGTGTGTGCGCGCATACAAAGATATATTAGGAAGGCTAGACTGGTCATCTTTCAGCATCTCTCTTTTACTGGGGTTCAGAACCTCTGCTACCACTCACTGAGCTTTAAAGAGGAAAGAGCAGGGAGCAAAGTTCATGCAAAATGCTTCTATTTTTATATTCAAATTAGCAACATTTAGAGTAAAGCCTATTGCTTGATATCAGTATTCCCAGTGGCTGACTGGTTACTTAATTTTTGCCTTCTCTCAAAAGCGTTTAGATGTGTATTGGTAAGTCTAGACGACTGCTCATCAGGACTTAAAAAGGATTCTGCATTTTTCCTTTTGCATTTTCTAAAATATGGATCACGTATGATAAAGCAGGGGTCTCTGTTTTGTTGACTTTTTTCTTTTTTTTTTGTCTTTTTACTCCAAGACCTCTTTTTTCTTTGCCTCCTGCAAAAGATAATAGCCATGAATCCTTGCAGGTTGTCTATGCATTTTTGCTTTATAAGACCAATGTGTCACACAAAAGATGTAAACATTTCTTTACCAACTATAGAAAAATAAAGTATTTTTCTTTCAAAAATCAGGAACAACACCTATTTTTATCCTGCTGCTGAAGGATGCACATGGAAACTGTAGTATAAACATCGTGGATATGCTAAATAAACCACTATGTGTGAGTCTAATACAGATTGAAAACAACAGAAGAGCTATCTTATTTCTCAAGTAACAGATTCAGGGATAAGCACATATACTTCGTTTTTCTCTTATCTTTTAGGTGTAGTCTAAATCATAGTTTAGATCATAGACTGGTAGGCTAAACAGAAAAGATTATTTTTACATAATCTTATATATAATTTTATAAACTACTAAAAGTTTTAGAGCCCTGCTGTGGAATGCAAAAAGGGTAAAAAAAAGATACCCCAGATTTCCTTGTCCTGATGATAACAGTTTAGGTGCTACAGTAGGGATTTTTGTTTTTGGTTTTTTTTTTTAATATTTGATCTTTCTTTGTAGTTTTTATTCTAACTTAACTGTATTTAGGCCCTGTTTTCATCTTTATAAGGCACTAAAGGCACTAGGTTTTCCTTCTTTGTAAGCCATTCTCCCATAGTGCATCTTAGTTTAATTCACTTTTAGCAAAAGAAACACCCAGGTTCAATCTGGAGACCTCCTTCCAACATAATTTAGCTAGACCTTTTCTTAGTAAAGGTTTTCTGGTTTTCATTTTCACTTCATATTCTCAAATAAAAGATCCTTTGTTGTCTACCATTTGATTGGACTTAATGAAAAACACTCCATTTTAACTTAACAGTATTTCCCTTTGAATTTATTATATTTAAGGACACTGTCAAAAATCAAGCATTTAATCTCAGGTTTTTATACTTAAAATTATATTACTATCATATGGTTCAATGAGGTGATGTAAAAAGTATATTGAATAGATTTCAAAAAGAAAAGTGAAAAACTAGCCTCATTTTAATATGAAACTAAATACTATGGCTAATGTGCAGATTGGGTATGGTAGTTGACTTTAAAGACTAACATGTGACAGGGTGCCAACAGCTGAATTGTGCAGTATTGACTAAATGAGGTTCACTGATTTGTATTGAGGCTAATATCTTCTTTAAACAATTCCGTGTAAATTGTGCGTATAAAGTCATTGGAAGCTATTTCTCAGGACAGCCTTGCTGGCTAGCTACCTGCTGGAGTGAGGAAGATAATCAATAGAAAGAAATAGAGCTGAGCATGAGACTAGGAAGCTTCAGAGCAGTTAGTGCTGATAAAAGTAGATGATGTCAATATTTGGGAATAACACAACTCTAGGATAACAGACAAAAGAGAAGTGCATATGTTGTAGAGTGTTCAAACAGGGGCAGAATTAATGCATAAGTGGCAGATGTTGCCCCAGGCTGCAAAAGACATTATTTATTCCAGGTATTGTTAAATTCCTAGCGAAACACCACTGCTCAATATAGTATATTAAAATTATATCTAGCAACGAGAGAGGCAGAATACTTCTTCCATGAATAGAAATTCTCGGATATAAAGAAGCTGATGCACCCTATTGATAGAGAGCATTTTCCTCACTCGTAAGAAAGAGCCTCTGTCAGAAATGAATACTGCAAAAACAGTGCCCGGTGCTCTCTAATTAAATGAATATTTAGAACTAATATTTCAAATATTAACAAAACCAAAATGGAACATCATAGTTCGGCAGAAATCAATTTTTTACTTTTAAAGATGTAGAAAACCTTGAGTCCACCGTCTTGCTCCCCTTTTTGTGTTTAAAGATTATTGAAACAAAAAATTCCCAATGCTCGTTCAGAATTATAATATGGTGAATGCTTTTAGCTGTGGTGTACTTATTGGTAGTGAAGTATTGGTATATTTTTGCTAATTTAATAGTAGAAATCAGTTTTCCTCTTGCTGTCAGGCAATGAATTTTTGTTCTTCTATGCTGATCTTTCTGTTGATGTATTATGACATAGTCTGTCAACATGAACAGATATGTGAAAGGGAGATTGGGTGACTGAGACATGCAACCTGAATATGGCTCCTCTTGAATTTTAAACATATTATCATGTTTGGATACAGTCAGTAGAACTGTAGGATTATTTTTTTTCTCTAAAGAAAGCTATTATTTGGATGTAATTTAAGCAAAAGCAAAACAGGTGGACTATGACAAGGTCCTAAAAGCAGAATGAATGAGGTAACTCCAAAACATATGCATGAGAGCTTAAAAAGCTTTCACATCTAAGTTAATAGCCCTTTAAAACTAGCATTTGCAAAGCGCAGAAGTTCTTCTGTAAGAAGAACCAATCCAGGCTTATCTGATTATTAAATATTGCTATCGTTTTTTAGAAATTAAATAATTCCACAAGCTTTACATGGTTTTGTTGTCACAGATGGTTTTATTGTTTGGTGTTAGATATCTGGATTACATCAAGTAGGTGATTACTATGTCAGCTAAAAAGGTCAAGTTCCATACTTTTTATTTGAAACCATCATAAAGAAACCTTTCTATAATGACACACATGTCTATACTGTAGATCTCTCCATATTCATTTTAGAAAAAGCTTCTATCTGACACGTGGCTTAACAAGAAAGAATTTCATATTTTGGTAGTTAATACATTGTCAATATTCATGCCTAAGAGAAGTACGTGTGTACTGAAATAATTAACTTCTCCACTGCAAATTTCTTATTGAAATATCAGAAGTAATCACTAAATATATAATTTATAGCACTAAAAGTTGTTATTATTGAAGTGACGTGCCATAAAAGCCTTCTTATAAATTTTTTTCAGTTTGCTGTTCTTTAGTTGTCATACGTGCCATCATTCCATCTTAAAATTACAGGAATATATAAGATTCCTGTTTAATACTTAACTCTAAAGAAGCATTCATTTCAAATAAAGCATGCATTTTTGTTTGGGACATAGTAAAAAAATCTTTAAAGATATATACATCAACTAATTTGTTAATCTTGTGCCACTTTTAGCATTTGTCACACATATAGACCAGGAAATTGGCTCCATCTCATTCTAGCTCTGTGTTGAATTAAAAACCTCTACTGCAAAGAAGAGCATGATGTGGGGAAAGAATAAATTTAGTTCTTTCTTTAGTAATGCACATATATTTCCATATATTTCACATCCTAAGGGAGCCTGTGAACACATTCAATAAATACAAAACTGTAATTCCAGGAAAAGGGAATTTTTATATTATAAATTTCTTGTAGTACTTTAGTCTTAAAAGATCTGAAATTATAAATATAATTGGTTTTAGTCTTTTATAAAATGCAGGACATACAAAAAAATGAAGGCATTGAATTTCAGGGTCATCGGTATTTCTGAGAGTATTAGGTGGTTTAGAACAAAAAAAAATATTCAACACTGGCACTTGGAAACTAAGAAAATATTAGCTATATCCAGCCAAACTAGCTCTACCTTACATATCTAAAATCAAAATCATATATGTAAGCATTTATATGGAATGATTGCCTATCTTCACCTTATATATTAAGGTCAGCAAAAAGAGCAGTTTATGGATAAAGGGCAATAATAAAGAGGTAGCCTTTAAACATGATTAGTTGGTGTCTATTAAAGATGTGTTAAAATGAAATATATACTGCAGGTGAAGGAAATTACTAACTCCTACTAGGATGATAGACTCGCTATATGTGTATTTCACTATACCTTTAAAATATTTGTGAATTTGACTGCATTCTGAAGAGACAGAGCGATGTGGTAGATTTATGAAGGTCTGATGGAAACAGGGCTAGGAAAGATTATAGCATACTTGTTTAGAAAAACTGAGAACTGAAGGTTCCTGATTTACACCGACATATATCTAGATGAAACTATAGTTTGCAAATTGCCTAGAGGAGCTATCTTTTATTAAGTGTTTGATGGGTACAGAAATGTACATATCTATTCTAAAACAGCCTAGGAATACTGATGCAATATTTGCAAATATAATTTTAACATTTTTGGATTTTCTTAAATCTTTTAATTTTTATGGTCATCTCACCAACCCTGTTCTGAATGCCTGCGCCTACTGAAGAAGCCATACGGTTAGAGAAGTTTTGTTGTGCTATTTTGAATTCTTGGGATAGCGGTATGCTGAAATGCTCTCTGCACTGCAGGACTAGGAGACATCAAACTGTAGGTTAGGTACTTTTTACCTTTTTCATCAGATTACCAACATATATGGCATATTCTGTGTCTTAACTGTAAGAAAAGGAAATGAAGCATTTGATTTTGAAATTAATAATACCCAACTTTCACAATTAATGCATTTCCAAAGGCTTTCAGCTTTGACACTATGTTGTGATGACGTCACATACATTTGTTGTGAAATTAGACAAGGAGTGACAGATAAGGCATGCAGTTTTACCAAGCACTGTAAGATTTCTTGCAAAGCAAGCCTGAAAGACTGGTAAGTTCCTTACTCAGGTCAACTTTGCTTGTTTTATTCCAACTGATACAAGGTAGATGACTTATCAGGGGAGGTGGGGGGTGCACAGGGGCAGGTAGGCTGGATTCACACTATTATTATTTTTGGTACATTAACTTCCTCTTTCTTTGGGACCAGTTATTTTTTAATCCTATTTTAAATCATTACTATCACAGTGAAAATCTTTATTAGTACAATTCTACTTGTAAATGTTCACATTTTGTTTATGCAATTAATATTGGTATTTACTGATGTTTCAAGAACAATTTAATATCAATTTAACAATGGGTGATGTTATGCATTCTAGCTCTGTCAGCATATTTTCAAGCCAGGTGAATGCATTATACAAATATCAGGCAATGTTTTACATAATAAACTACCTTTGAGTTGGGGAGTTTTGTCATGCTCGTAGGTGCACTTGGTCACCAATTACATATAGAAAATGTTTTTTTTTCTCCCACTTATAGATGTGGAAACAGGATTAAAATATCAGCACTTTTTAAAGATTTCACTGGCTTGTAATAATGGCATAATAAGCACTGTCTGTTAGTGCAAGATTTTGGTCAGCACAGAGTAAACAAATTTTATGGTCAGACAACTATTTACACTTTGGTTACAAATACAAATTCACTGTGTTCATAACTTTACCAAAGGCTTTCTGTGTTATAGTATTATATGAAGACTTGTATGTCTGTGATAAGCAACATGCACTGAGCCATTTTCATCAGTAACTAGCATAGTTTTCTTAAATCATTAACTCATCAGATCAGGGCAAGGATGCCTGGATCTTTCTGGATGTTTGGATAGTGCCTAGCATAATATAATGTGTACTGGAATATAAGGAAATAATTGGCACTTGTTCGTTATAAGCAACACTTGTTAGCATAGACTTTCTAGCATGCCAACAAGCAATTAACCTCAGCATCAGTCAATCACCTTTTCCTAGTTAACTCACATTATACTTTGAGGACAGCTGCCATCTTCTTGTGGAAAAAATACATGTAACTATGCCCCTAACTGTCATGCGAGTTTTAGACCAGTAACTTTATTCTATTCAAAAGAGTTAGAGCTTCCTAAATAGGAAGGTAATCAAGAAAATTATTTTTCTTCCATGACTGTAAATTAGGAGTAAGTGCACTTAATTCATTGGAACTACCTGTGTGTAAAACTGTGGCACTGAAATCAGAATCAATCTTTTTTTTCTGTACCTAAGAGGTGAAAGTGTAGTACTGTACATAAGTCAATCAAAGTAATGATGTTGCTTAGCAATGTAAATGCAAAAGAGTGGATTGCTGATGCCAAGAAATTTGCACCCACGTATTGCACCTGTCAGTGAAAGGGAGGTTGCATTGCAAGTGCAGTGCGGGATTAATGCCCTAATTAGAAACTTCTTCATCTGTATTACATATGCCTGACAAGACAATATGGTGAGGTTAGTTATCAGCTCATCATTGTTATGGGTGGCAGGTGTACCTGGTTTTGTTCTTTTTCATCCTGCTTTTCTAAGATGTAGTAGACACTTTCAATCCATTTTTGATACAAATAGGTGACCAGAAGAGAGTCTGTGTGTTTGTGTAGATCAGATAGGTTGATGGAGGGTTAATATAACTGCATTTGTTCATTTCTCTACATGTAAGAGTGATTTTCATGGAAGAAAGATATGGATGAACCAAACTGTGATTTAAAGCAGATGATTTTATTTCAATAGCAAGAAGCAACTTCCATAAATGACAACTTTTTTCCTTTTGATAACTCCAGTGAAATATGGAGATGAAACCTGTATGAAGCATTATTTTTAGGAAGAGGGACTGGGACACTTCTTCTCCCTTGACTATTGAAATGACATATAAATATCATTTCTTTTACTTTTTCTGTGAGTTTTGTGACTTGTGCCTTGGTGTGTGACTGCTATGTGCATTTTTTGTTGACAGATGTGAATAAGGTATAGAGAGTACTAAATAAAAGTGTGCCTGGTCCAAATAGGGAGAAATATGCGGGATAACTTAGGAAAAAAAAGAGAAAAAGTGGATTTGATGAAAACTTATTTCTTCCTGGTTAGTCTTTTTGGGAATAAACAAACCAACATGGAGTATTTTTCCAGGAATGATGGAAACAAAAAAAGGAGAAAGTTGAGGCCTATAAGGTATTTTAATGTTGCTTTTAAGAGTTATACATATTCAATTCTGTATAAATAAATCTTTCAATTATGAACTGGAATCTATCCACCTCAGGTACAAAATCCATAGAATAGAAGTTTCTTTATAGTTTTCACCTTTTGTGGCCTGAAATTCTTTTGGAAATATTTGAAGAAGAGACTTCTTAGCAGATTTTTTTGTGTGGGGTGTTCTTTTCAAGTAGCCACTGTGGAAATCATCCTGAGGCATATTCTGATCTCAAATCACTTTATACTGGATTAAGTCACTTAGTAAAGTTCTAAGGACAAGTTGAGCGTTACCTTACCTATCTGGAGTGTAACATGTAGCTAGAACAGACTGAAAATGCTTCCTTTTATAGTTAGCACAACTATGGTCAGAATGCACAGTCAAGCTATGCTTATGTTTATATGAAGCACTTCCTCATATCAATGCAGAAATACAAGAAGATATGGTACTTATTGCAGAATCTTTTTTTTTTTTTATCCTTTTTAATGTTATGCAAACTTCTTGGTGCAACTGCAGTACAAGTGGAAGATATATGAAGCCCATTGTTGCACATAACTATTACATGCATCAAGATAGCAAAACGTTTTGGGTTATATTTCTGCTTAAATTGTTAAGCACACTACTGAAAACAATTCTTGAAGGGAAACTGAATTATTTGGATTAAAATATTTGTCAGTAGTGTGATTAATTATGTAAGAACATGAAGAAAATTGAGAGGAATTAGAACCACGTGAAACAGAAGGAAGTGTCCTCACTGGTAAAGATGAGGTGAGAAAATGTTATGTTTTGGTATAAAACATGTTTCCTGGTAGTACTTCTGCTGGAATCGGCATTACGCAGCGGACCTATGATGGTCATCAGTTACGTAAACTCCGAATGCACACTCGTAGTGTGTTGTGAGCCTGGCAAATTTTTTTTTTTTTAATTTTTTATTTTTTTTAGACTAACTTGTGCTTTTACTTGTATTTAAAGATGGTAGATACAGAGAGAATGGGGTAGTTCTTTCTTTGTTCTGCCTCAGTAACAGTTCTATTGCCTTTTTGCCTAGGGAGTTAGAGAAGTCTTGGTCATTTCACTCATATCTTCAGCATGTCCATGCAGTGCCACACGTTTTTGCCTCTTGGTTATTAAGACCGGCTATAAAAATACATTTTATATGGTGACTTAAGAACTGCATCCCTGTCAATAAACATGAATTTGTAGCCTTAGTCATCTTTGATGATTAAAATAGATGGTTGCATAACGTAAAATAGTATTAATTATTCAGTCTAAGTGCTCTATTCTGATATTTTTTGTACTTATATGCACATTTTCTTTTCCTAGGTGCCTTTTAATGCTGAAATGGGCATACTAATTGTGACCTGTGTGGTAAGAAGCTCCTTCTAAAATATGCAGTAACTTATTTAGTGGAATTTAACAGGCTGTGTACTTCAAAGCTTTCTTGCCTGTAATCACGTGAACAAATCGTGCAAGTCATATTGTCAGCTTGAGATTCGGCACAGTAACAGCAGCGCTGAAGCAGCCCCCGCCGTTAGGCAAGGTACAGAAAGGAGCTGGTGACCTGCGACAGGACAAGGGACCTCGCTTACCAGGATTTGCTCATGGTTATGCTTCTGGCAACTGACATTTCCATTTTACTCAAAGCTTCTACATCTGTGGCACCAGACAAAGCCCCATGAGTGGTGGCAGAGCAAACTATAGCCTTCATTTTCAAGTTCGAAGAGTAAAAATTATTTACATGTCCAAATCCCAGAACCTGCTGTTCAGAGGTCACTCTTTGTTACCCACTGCTTTAAACCAGTAAGGTTTCCAAAAGCTCTTTAAAGAAATGGGACATAGTTTGGGGCAGAAAAGTCTTACTGTTTTCAATTTGCTTAGTTTCATTTTATTGTATCATCTGATTTTTGACCTACCAGAAGAACATGGAAGATGGGATGTTTCTGTCATTGCTTACAATGAATGACTGCTTAAAGGGACTGTCAGAGATTGCAAGACAAATCTTTGACCCTCCTTAAGATTGTTGTATACTGAAGGACAATGTCTTCTAATTCATTAGAACTTCAGAGTTTATTTTGTAAGGAAAATTATTGATTCATGCAATGACAGCTCTTTTTTTAACACACTTCCAACTCAGTATTTTTATACTTTTTCAGTTATGAATTTAGGCAAATGTTTAACTGTGTGTTTTTATGGTGCACTGAATTTTATTTTTTTTTTTTTATTCATGTTTTCCTGAGTCAGACCCTTGAATTTGATGACAATTAGTACAATTTCCAGAAATGTTATTGTTTTCAGTAAGAATGCTGTGTACCAAGGTGTGTGAATGTAGATGTTAAGGGGGAGCACAAGAAATTACTTTTTTTTCCCATTCATAGAGAAAACAAGAAGAAGTTGAGGTAATTCAATAGAAATTGATAAATGCAGCCTGGAAAGGTATTTATTTTCTAAACTGCAAGAGGATCTCAGAAACAATAAGGCTAACATAAAAACAAAAATCTAAAGATATTGCTTAATTTTCTTAAAATATAATTAGAACAGGGAGAAAAAATAATGTTTCATAATGAAGAAAATTTTCAAGTGGGGAAAAAAGAGTCACTGGACACAGTGTTTAGGGTAGATTGAAGGAATCATTCCAGGAGCTCCTGTTTGCTGCTACTGCAGAAGTGTGTCATGCATTTAATCTGTCTTAGTTGCCCTATCTGTAAATAGAAGGTGACGGTGCACACTTCTGTCTAGTGTTGTGCAGTCTTTAGGTGTTTCACAGTACAACAGAAAAGTGTTTCACAGTGTATTTTAAAATTTCCTGTTGGACTGCATGCTTTTGAGGTAAGAGACAGTTTGGGCTACACATCCTGAAAGAGCTAGTTCCTTAAGGTGGTGCTGGCAACTTTAAGTTTTTGTGGGGTGTATTTTTTTTTGTTTTTGTGGTTTTGGTTTGTAACTGTTTCATGGACTGATTTTTAGTATTTTCTCTGGAATATGCAGGTCTCTGGAGACTGATAGAAGGGGGAGTTGCTGTGAATAAAAAGCCTCCTTTAGGAGATCCCATGACCAGCAGAAATCTGTCATCCTCACAAAACCATACTTTGCATTAGCATGGCCCATGTTTCATATTTCAGCTACTAAACTTCCATGGACATCTTTCTCTGGCTATCACCCCAAGGCTGTTTGTTAAAAGATATCACTGGAAGACCCCTTACCTTCAGACCAGTTCAAATTGGGGCATACCATGGTGTGAAAAGTAATATGCAAATGCCATGGCTTTTCCCATTAAATAAGCAGGCTGATTTCATTAGTATTTCTTGAAAGAAAAGACAAAAAAAAAAAAAAAAGACTCTGATTGTTGTGAATCTCCTGTACAGAATTTTATTGACACAACTGTCACCATATGGCTGTGCATATTTTGAGCTACATGAAAGGAAATTAGCAGGAAATTAATGGAACTTGTAGAAAACCTATATAAAAGCAAAATACAACAAGCAAACAGTGTCTCCACAGATTGCACTGGCAGTACCGATGTCTGCTCTGACAATAGGCATGGAGTATGCTCAGGGTGGTGTGTCCCCTGAGCCTCACTCCACGTTGCCAGACTTTAGCTCTGCTCAGGACTCAACTCTCGGGGGGTCTGCCCACAGCCAGGATCGCTTAACCCATCTGCCTTAGCAACAGGTGATCTCAGGGCTGTCCTAGGATGTATGACATTGCCAGAAAGGTGAGTGGCTGATTGTCACTGCAGAGCTATGCAAGGGGACTGTGACCACCTGAGATTTCTTCTCTTGCATGTCCTAAACTATGCCCTAGGCTTGACCCTGAGTGTGGTTTTATGCTTTTGCAACCAGCCTTGAAGTGTATTCTGGCCTGGAACACAGATCCAAGTTTATAAGGTTAGAGACATTTAAAAAAATTTTCATTCCTGTTTGAAACTTTCAGCATTTACAGTAGGAAAGACAATTAACAAATCACAGAATCAGAACAGTTTATCAGAACATCAAGATTAGGAATGCAACATTTTGCTTTTTAGATTATGAGTGAAGTGACAACGATGTCTCTTACCTGCTGCTTTGCCAGCGGCAGGCGCCAGCTCACAGCCGAAGCGCGGGTGTATGATGCGCCTGTCATATCACTGACACCTGCTCACCAGGTTCCACAAAAGGTATTGGGCCCTACGCAAAAATAAGGAACTATAATTACTATCATACAAAGGGACGTGTTAGGACTGTTGGTAAATTGAAGATTAAAATAGAGGCTAGCCCTTGAGAATAACCTTTCATTTATTAGATGCCTTTAATTAAATCCAGAGTAGTTTAAATATATAGGGGCATCTTTTGGGCTTGTGTTTTGTGAAAGTGGCTAATTTCTGTATAATTTATTCATGTTGCTATTTCAAGTTACTTTAATTGCAGTACTTACGTAAATTCAGGAAGCAGAATTTAATTCCATCTGGTGATTACTTATTTACTTACATTAATCATGCAGTCAGAAAACAGAATTAAAAAAATAACTACTGAAAACTTGATTGAACATACTAGAGAAATTTATGTGACTAAATGTGTCCATATGGAGCCTGAAAATTTCAACACACTTTGAGAAATTAATGTAGGAAACCGGCAACTACAAATGCTGTGATGTCCCCAAGAAACGTGTTTTTCCTACTATTTCAACTGGCTTATATATCAAAGGTACATGTATATAAAACTGCTTTTGGAGCTATTTTCATATTATTTTTTTTTTAATTAACATGTACTCACTGAGATTGAAGCTGTTTACTTTCATTAGAGATTCATGTGAATCTCTAACCCAAGTTAAATACTCAAGGAGACCTAGTATATGTTTCCACCTGGCCAGACTAGGTCTGGCAGTGAAATATTCTCAGACTTAAGCAGATGCCTGACTCACCTGAGGAAGAGGCATCTTAAACCATTTACGAGTTGAGCACTTTCCAGATCATGAGCCCTATCGTTCTGATGTCTTTAAAATCCACTAAGGTGACCTACAGACCATCATCACCCTCTAGCAGATTATTGCTCAGGAGCCTCTCCTAAATCAACAGCAAGTCTATAAGTGGGCCTCTATACTGTGTGACGTGACCATCCTGTCTCCTGTCCTAGACGTGGAAGCTCTTTTGTATTCTCAATAATTTAGTTTACCTTTAGTATACTGAAATTCAGAGTGATTTATACTGGCACAATATATCAGATTACATCACAAAAAAGCGGTTTTGCTGTATCGTTATGGACATTTAGACTACACAAACAACAGGTTGCAATGCTATTTTAAAACTCCAGTGGTATGTGAATGTGCACATGTGCACAGCAGATCACTAGTTATTGCAGAAAAGGCAGTCTCTGCTTCTGCTATATATTTCCCAGCTGATACACTCTCTTTTTTTTGAGGCTGTCATATGGTATAACACTTTTACTAGTTAACTCCTCCCACTTTTCTTCAAACCACATCCTGATTTTTGGCCTCAGAAACTGAACATATGCACAACTTGCAGAACAACACATGATATTGTTTCTGTATAACATCATACCAGCTGGGATATAAATTCTTACAGACAATTTTATGCGAATGAAAAATACCTACATTAAGACATTTTCCATAGTTATGCAATACATACCACAGTAGAGCATATGGTCTAGAGTCAAAGATCCTCGCTTAGAATTATAACACAATCCCCAAGTCAGGCCTCAGATCTTCAGATAATGTAATTTTGAATAGATCATTCTAATTTATCTCTATTTTATGTCTTCCTTTTTCTATTCTGTTTTGGATTTCTGAAATCCAACATCAGCTAGTTTGCTACTATGTCAAAGACCCTTAAATTTTATCTATTTAACTTATTGAGTGTCAAGTTCAATAAAATTATTATCTAACAAAAGAACAGCTAATACTTGTGGAATTCTAACCTGTATCTTGATTTGAAGATATGCCAATAAGAAGAATTCATAATTTGGAGGTGATGTATTTTGACATTTATTTTCATTAGTAGAAAACTCTTTTGTTTCTGATTTGTCAGTGTTCAGCTTCCAGAATTTATTTTTTCTTTTTTCTTTTGGGGAATGGTGAGAGTGTGGGGGTGGGGTGGTTGTTATATTATAAGCAATTCAGGATAAAGAGTCTTTGTATATGAGGATTTTCTTCCATGATCTATAAACTTCAGTCAAGTCATCCTCAACCCTCCTTTTTGAATTTATTGAATATTTTGAATTTTGAACCTCCTCCAACTGAATTTATACTTTCACAGCAAATAATTTTCTCCTGCTTACAAATTAATTTTGAATGCAATTTTGTGAACTCTCACATTTTTTCCCACCATTCCCATTAAAATATGGACAGCAGATCTATGGGAATTATTCCAACATTTGCATCAGGATTTAAGGATCACATTAGCTCTGTTCATGCAGCTTCACAGTGGGAGTTCATGTTGAGTTGGTGGTCCACTATGGCCCATAAATCCCTGCAGAGTCAAGACATTCCAAGGCACTGTACCCCGTATTTTTGGGGGTGAAATTCCTTTCTATTGATGTATAACTGTACATTCATCTCCGAAAATGCTCATTTTTACAATGGGTCTAGCTTGTAAAGAGATCTCTTCCTTGATCTCATCATTGTGTACTACTCAAATAATCTTTCTGTCATCCTCAGATCCTTAACATGGTAATTTCTATTTGCACCTCCAGGTCACTGCTGGGAATACTGAATAGCATTGGGCTTAGTGCTGATGCCTGCTGTATACCATTAGAAACAATTCAATATTAATTTTCTTTTTAATGCATCTTTTGATGATCTGCTGGCCAGCTCTTAATTGAAGTTGTGAACACTGATGCTATGTAGTAGATCTTTTTTTTTCTTAATAAAAATATCATGCAGCATTTGCAAACTTTCATTATGCCTTTATCAATTAAATGAACAGAAAATCTGTCACTCCATAGACAGGTGAAAAAAAAATCAGTTGACCATGTAACAAATAAAATGCCCAGGATTAATTTTCTTCAATTTTCTCTGCACATGTAACTTCATTCTACTTTTCAAAACATTTCATTTATAAATAATACTGTTCATGTTTCTGAACTGGAGGGATTCTGATTTGCCTGACATATCTATCTTAAAAGGTGTAGGGAATTTCAGAATTTATTGAAATCACCTTCGGGAAGCTTACAGAACTGATGCCAGACACTGATGTATGCACTTTCTTCAGTTTGCTAACAGTTTATCTCTCAGGTTAGACAATGTATGCTCTATAATTTGCTGCAAAACACAAAATTCATAAAATTGGGAAAAAGATTTTAAAATAATTCTTAATCCATGCTTTGGCTGACATACCTTGTGTTCACTTCTGTCTGTAAAAGAGACAGCATTGCATCTGTTATGTCGACAGGTAAGATACATCCACAATCCTCGCAAAACTTTACTAATGTCATAGCTCCCCTCTCCACACCCTCCCTCCCCCCAGCATTTAAGGGAATTTGGTAATGTGCTTGAAAGGTGTTTGAGTTTTTCCATGTAAAAGGAAAGAAGGCGAAGAGCTTTGAGAGGAGGAGACTAATGTAAAATGTCTCATTTTCTTTTTTTGGACCCTTCTCCCTTCCAGAAGAAAGTTCTGGTGAAGTTTGTTAATAAGAAGTTTCCAAGCAGTTTATTCTTTTTAAAACAAATCTGAGGCTTTTGGATTTATTGGACTTTTCTGTCTTTGTATAGGTTAAATATCACAGTTAATAGCACAGCAATAATTACATGTCATTCTCTTTATCCTCTTTGTGCACTGCCAATCGGCAAAGGTGTCTCATTTCACACATCATTTGTGACGTCCTATGGTAATACCACGTATTTTGGGGAATAGCTATTGAATGTAGTCATTAATCTCCATTTTGAGATGTGTAGTTCCAGATTGTGGACCCAATTCTATAATTATTCTAAGCACAGAGTTCTTGGTGAAGTGAATGGGCTAGAAAGCCTTTGCTCAGATCCCCAAACAAAAAGTACAGGTAACTTCAAACTGAACTACGGGACTGTAGGATTTCCCAGTCGTACAGCCAGGCTGTGCTGGCTGCAGCCCAGCACAGGGAAGGAGCAAGTTGCTCTGTTTGTCTGCAATCGATGACCCATAGGGTCACTGCAACAGGTGGGAATTGGGGTTCACGGCATATTCTGGGCACGCTTCCCACATTGTGGAGTGAAAGAAAGCTGTTCTGATGGTCGTGTTGCATTCGAGACAGCTAGCACGAAGGAACACTGTTAATTCCTACTGAGGCAAAGCAGCCCCGAGTCAACTGCGATCCAGACCCAACTTCAATGCAGAGGCAGCCTGTGAAATAGAAAAACAGGAACAAAACAAAAAGTACAATACATGTCTGAGAAATCTTATCAACCCTGGCAGAGATATTTATTGCTTACTGATGACTGAGGATCTCTTCTTGCCCAGGGACTAGTTGCAAGTTACTAATGGAGTAAAAATGTGGGGTGAGCAGAGAATGACAGTCTATGGCTGATTACTCTGATGTCATGCTTTGGGAACGGCAGCCAGAAATGTGCAACTCATTCTGCCTTTAGAACCAAAGGCACCTAATTACAATCTCATTTTGTTAAAATACAGTGCTAATGACTTGCTTGTGCAGTAGCTGGATACCATATCAACTGCCATATAAGCTAAGTTTTTCCATTTTAACAGTGCTAGTTACAGTAATCCGACAGCCTGTGCATAAACATTGCCAGTTGTTGCTGTGTGTCACTGGAGGGAAAAGATGCAGCAGTTTCTGCTAGGCAGTGAGTGTGAGAGGAGTCCCTGGCAGATAAACATTGTGCTAAGATGTCCTACCTAACCTTAGAAGAGCTGTTTTGAGTCATTCATAAAAAATGGTCTTTTAAAAATCCAACCATGCTTGCTCAGGTCGGATTATTCTGTGGCACACCAAGAAAGGTTAAACGCTGTTGTCTCTTGTAATGTCCCCCTCCCAGTTCTTTTTAATTTTTATAATCTGTCTTTTTTTGCTGATGTTCAGCTCTTTGTGCCTTTGAATTCTTTTTATACCTATGTTGCTTCTGCATGTTTGCTACAAGTTACACATCATCCAAAATTTTATTACCAAATATATATACACACACACATTTTCAAAGCTCTCTCTACTTGCAAAATATTATTTTGTGTTAAGGGTTACTTCTATTACCTTCCAAGTATCCTGCTGACAGCAACTCTATTGTTAAATATCAAGGGTACCTTGTTTTGTTCCCTTACCTATGCTTTTCCTTCAACAGATCCCAAACTAAGCACGTGCATGGGTGACATGCATTGACATTTGCTATTATTTGATCTTATTCCATTAAATCCTCTTCAGCAAATTCTGCACATTTTAATCTGTTAATTATAGCAAAGTCTATACTATTAAATATTTATCTGAAAGGTGCTCTCTGAAAGTACAGAAATGAGGATAACTTTCTGTGTCCTGGCACACAACAAAGACAAACTTTATACCAAGCCACATTTTTCACAGGGCATTAGATGGCTCCAGAGTTTGATATGTTTCGTTTTCTGCTACATGTCTGATGCAATCTATTACACGTGTAATTCTATTTCTGAGTATGTTCTTCCTTCAAATGTGAATTGCAATAATTCTTTCACTGTGGCTGGTACTGTGACAGTGCTCATCCCTCTAAATCTATGTAACTGGCATTTTCTCCAAGTCCATTGCTCTTGTCTCCTCAGGTCTCTGCCAGTTGTTTTCAACAGCCTTTCACTGAAGTAGTGTTACTATAAGATGTTGTGTTAAAAATCAGATAGGATCTTAAAGAAAGCAATGTGTGTATCAAGCTATTCACACAGGTAGTGTCCAGAATCTATCAAGAGGAGAACAAGGTCTGTAATTATTATTTTTAAGGAGCATGGAGGGCAGCTGGAAGAGTTGAAGTAGAAGCCCTTCCAAGTATATATCCTGAAGAAGCAAAAGGGGCAGTAATAAAACTAAACTTCCCTCTGTAAAGAGAAAGATTGTTGGAAGGATGGACTCATTAGCTAGGTGTTGGGGGCCAAGTCATTCTCTATTTCCTTCTCATTACTTCCAGGCCATGACTGTGTTCTAACTATATCCCAGATCACAACACTACCTGGGAGTATTAGTGAGCTGGAAATGAAACCTCTAAAACAGTTATGGTCCCAATGTCAGTATGAAAACCAGGACCATGATCTTTTAACTAGGCCAGTAAGAAGTTATGTCAGTTGTAATTTCTGCTTCTTGGAGATGCCCAGCATTCCATCTCCGTCTCCACTAGCTCATTCAGTTTTATTGGATTAAAAAATCAGGTAAAAGCTCTGATGAGCTCCGTTTCCATAGGCTTCTTGGGGAGAGATAGTAAAAAAGCCAGCCCACTCCCCAGTCTCTGCTGAGTCCTGATCGGGGTGCAAGTTCACTTGTAGAAGTTGGCACCAGTCCTTAAGTTGTTTGCCAGCTGTGTGTAGCCAGTGTATTGGGTATCATTGATGTCTCCTCCTTCCCTGCCTCTCCAAAAGTGAGTCTGCTGGTGACTTCTTTGCTCTGCTAGACAGCAGAGGGATTCTCTAGCCTCTGTCCTCAGGAGCAGTGCAACAGAACAAGGGCAAGCTATAACACATTGCCTCTCTTATTCCTCTCAATCTTACACATTAAAACGAGAACATGAAAAACCCTTATGATGTCATCCTTCAGACCACAAGTGATGCTGAGTCAGCAAATGGGGAAGAAAACTACATGTATTCATAGTGAATGAGCAATTATTTCTTTTTCACAAAATATTTGTAGCTAATCAACTCAAATAGCTGCCTATCTAATAAATACAAGCTGCATACAGTCCTGCCAAAAAAGTGCACTTGGAGGGTATATTTGGCAGTGCTGAACAACTCTTAAAGCATATTAGATGTTCACTGTTTTAGTCAATAGGGTAAGACCTGAATAAGATTAAAAAAAAAAAAATTGATTGTTTTTTTCATACTCTGTGTTGCTTTTATTCATACCCAAGTTTAGCTCCACCGATTTCTGTAGAGGTAATGGTGGCAGGAACTGAACCCAAAGCTAGCACTTAATTATTTTTTTTGTATGTCCTAATTACGTTCCTGAGCTTTTCTTTGTCTCTTTTTTTTTCTTCCCTCACACTTTTTTAGGCACACCAAAAGGGTTCAGCTTGAATCTGTTTGTTTGAAATTCACAGAAATCCAGCAACTATATTTAAACATGTAAGTTAAACTCAACAGACAACCTCTGAGTATTTTTGTGTTGTTTATTGTAAAAATGAGGATCCATTTGATACACTTCACTGGTGTTAGGTTTTAATACCAATATATATTCCTTACAAGATTTTAAAAAAATCATATATTGTGCAAAACACACTATGATTAAGAAGATTATGCTTTCAAAAGAGTATTGTTTCAAAACTACCTTTTCGCCCATTTGTTATTAATTATCTATTTCCTACCTTTGAACACATACCATCTTAAACTTTGAATGCCTTTGCTGTAATCGCTTTATACTGCTCCATCCTCTCATTCCCCACAGGACCTGGTTACCTTGTGCAGGTAGCCAGGCACAAAGGTTCAGAGAGCAAAGTTGGGAACAGTAAATTCTATCAACATTAACTTCTCATTAATTTCAGCACACAGATTTATCCACGTAACTCTCATTAAAATTAATGGGAATCATGTGACTCAAACCTCTGCATATTGAACAGTTTCCTTAGTATTACTGGAGTCTGCACCTGCTTTCTGAGTCCCTAAACAGAACGAGGAAGGTGCAGTGACAATATATCACTTAAATGCCACATGCGTTTAGCGTATTACAGAGGTTTGAAGACACATCTATGAAAGCAATCTTTGCATCAGAAGTCAAAAGTCCCAGGGAAAGTTTAATCTATATTGCAAATTTAGGTATGGTTTTCATCATAATGATAAAACAGACTACTGTATTTGCAACTTACCCTCTAACTATACAATTTTTTGACTTAAATTCCCACGAGGAATGTAATAAAGGAAACGTTTTTCAGAATAATAGTTTAGCTTGGTCTTACTTTTTTTAATCATTTAAACTAATTTTAAATGACAGCCTATTACTAGACCGTTAATATAAACATTATTTTAAAATGAAATTTCAAGAAAGGTTAGACTTGAATAAACTACAGTAAGAACAGGCAGAAGATGATGAGATGACTTCCAATGAAATAAGGCTATAAACAATATTTATGATGTTATGGCCAAACAATTTGAAAACAAAAGCTGTAATTTATCTTTGAATTATATATATATATATATATATATATATATATATACATACATACATTTCTATGTCAATATTTAGAAGTCCACTGGCTTAATATGAAGTTACATAAGCATGAGGACATATGCAGATAGCATAGTGGAATAAAAAGATGTCCTTCTGAGTGTCTAAGTGACACATGGACACTTTCAAGTGGTTCCAAATACTTTCTGAATCTGTAGAACATCCCAAATCCTTCTGTTTTTCCTCTTCCTTCCCTTTTCTCCTCCACCTCATGCCAGGATGCCTTCTGCCTTTACACAACACTCACAGCTAAGTCTTGTGGAGTTGTGAATTTCCTCATGTGTCACTGACCTCTAGGAAAACTCTCCAGTTGAACCCTCTTCAGGGAAGGTGTCCTATTTATTATGAAGTAAGATATTATGTTTCTTAAGTTTATGCTACAAGAAAAGCTGAAAAAGGTAATCAGCATTTTTCTAGTAAGGTATAAGAGCTGCAGTACTGACCTTTGAGAAATTTAAATTTAGTGCCCTAATTTTTGCTTATTCATGTCACTGAATGTAAAGAAGTTGGTAAAGATTAGGGTCCACCAGTGTCAAGCAGTGTGCTGTCTTCATAAAAGGTGTAATAAATGCTCCTTATAGGTTATAGCTACATGATAAAAATAAGAATATTTATTCTGAAACTTTCATTGACGTTCCTCTAAAGACCTTACGTGTTTTTTTAATAATTTAATAATTTAATAATGTAATAATTTATTAATTACACAACTTCAGTCCTTTTGTGTAGCAAAAAGGATATGTAGGTAGATAAACAGGGACCATTCGACTTCCATTGTAATAATTTTCTCTGGATTTGGTGTGGGTGGCATAGCAGAAAGAACAGAAGTGTCACAGCTCTCTTAGTAGTGCATAGGAACAATAATGCAGTGTGTTTTACTGTAGGAAGTGACAGCTATGATGGTCAACAGAAACTTCAGAGGAAAATTCTGCACAATTAGGTTCAATTCATGTTAAATCAGAGTTGAGATGTATCCTGGCCATAAAATATCATTCACAAAGCACTATCTCTTTCTTAGTAGCCAAAAAAAATTATCAGTTTTTCTCTCATTTAACATAACAGCAACAACTATAGAGGATTTGCTAAACCAAACTAGTTTATTTTTGACTCAGGAAATGCTATCACTTCTTACCATGTTCAGCAATAGTTTTGTATTCTTCCATAGTTTAATGGGCTGAATATAGGGTCAGCTGTTGTCTTCATCACTCATAGGAAATACACCCTTGGCTATTTCAACTTCACCTCTGTTTTGTCATTACTATGAACAGCATATACATGTTGGTTTACCAGTGATGCAGCTACTGGTTTTGTAGTACTTTGACTAGACAATCACAACATAAATACATTGTATTATTGCTATTATTGTTTGCAATCATATCTTTACTGAGTGGGTCCTCTGCTTTGAGATGCAAATACACAGATGAATGGGCTTATTTGGTTCTGCTATTCTTGAAATTACGTGGAGATATGATGGAGATCGTTTATGGTGGTTTTTTTTTTTGTTAGATACCCTTTTTTCTGATATATTTTTCCTCCTACTGATTCCCAGATCCCTATCAGGATCCTATAGATTGTGATTTGCAATGATTATCAAGGACACTGACATAAGGTATTATTGTTGAAAGCAGAAACAGAGACTTTACACATCATCTTAAAACACTTTACAAATAAATTCATTACCATCATAACAAAAAAGTCGAAGACAATCTGCTTCACATACCATAGAGGACAGTTCTGAGTTCTGTGCTAGCATGCCTTCAACTTTTTTTGTAAAAACATAGGATTGTTTTAAAAGAAAACATCATATTTATGAAAACATTTGAGATTTAAATGTCTCTCACAGTCTTCATGATCATGAAAGCAAAATTAAAACTTAGATGAAAAGAAAAATATAATCATGGCTTTGAATCTAATATTTGGGCATTAGCCCCAAATGTTTACTAATTATGCCCTTAAGTAACACCTCAGGATCAGAGAAGCTGAATAGGGGAAGGAACGTGAAGAAAACCAACTATTCTTTAAAAAATTAAAATTGTTCATTCAATTGAAAAACCCTTAATAAAAGTCCATACTTGAGTTCAAGTTGCCCACGGGAATGTCTAATTCATGCTGGCCATTAATGAAAGCTTTACATGACCATTAAGGAAAAACCGACAAGTTACCACAGCAACCTTAGTAATGCTTGTTAGCATATACAAGAAGTAAAGGCGAAATACTTAGAATGCAGCCTAAATTCTTCTTTCATAAGGTCAAACTTAGTAAAATCTTAATAGGTTTAAAAGATCTGTAATTTCAGCTACTGATACATTTCTATGTATGTTTTTAAATGTACTGAAATTTCTTTCTTTTGCAGATAACAAGTCCACTGTTCTACTGTTAGATTAAATGTGAACCAATGTCTGGCAATAAGCTGGCCATTGTGATGCTTCTTTGCTTAATTCACTGAGTATAGAGATAATATTTTCTAAACTAGAACTTAAATCAAGCATTTGTACAGTATAAATCAATTTAATGTCTAGAACTGGTTCTTGAACAAATGAAAACAAGTAAACTCTATGTTTTAAAAAAGAGGTTGGTGAAAATTATTAGTTTTGAGGATGTACGTATAGCTTTTTGCATTTATAACACTCCAGAGCTTCAATTATAAAGACAAAGTAAACATCATAATTCCTATTTGGAAAGAAAAACAATTCCGAGGCACTAACACATTTTTTAGATATGTTAATTTTTGATACCTCTACTTTCTGGGTTGGTTTTTTTTTCCTTGCTGAAAATTTGCCAGTAGGCATTCTGAATTGCATCCCATATCACTTAAAAAAGTACATTTACAAGTCTTAGTCAAAGTCAATATCGGGATAATAACAGAATGAGGGAGGAAAATAAGCTTTTTTAAATTTAGAGCTCTAACTTAACCACTGGATCACAGTTATCTTCATATAAACCAAATCCAGTGGGTTTCATATAAAAACATTTCCACTTTTGTCAGAAGACATCTGTAAGGGTTATGTAGGATGAACTAGTCTGCAGTGTCGCATGGATGTTTTCTTAGACTCATAAAAAACAACTGTACAGCAGAGTTTACTATACAATGCCACCAAATTAATCTAGTAGTATAGAGCAATCACTCAGACCATGAATTTTTCCATTGGTGACTTAACTTTAACAACAGTTTGTAAAAGATTTATCCATTTTGACTTTTTTACAACACTGGTAACATGTCCATTGATTTCATGTGGAGATGTCAACACAACAAATATTGCAAACTTCCCAAAGCACTTATTACAAATAAATTGAAATTTTAAACTGCATCACTGTCACCTTTAACTTATATCTTGGAAAACTCTGAAGTCAGAATGGGATTAAAGTTTCTGGTCACAGTCAGTAATACTTCTGTTCTTAAAAGTGATGTTATTGTTGCCTATTAAGACCCAGGATGGGAACAAACTGAGTATCTGTTGACCTAGAACATAGGTACCTCTGTCCTTAGAATTAGGTGGTACTGACATATATATAAAAATCTTGGAACGTCCAATTTTACACTTCAGAAGCTTCCTTCATTTTCTTTATTTCATGATGGCTTTTTCTAGGCTTCTTTTCTCCAGCAGTGTGGCTCTGTCTTTGGAGTGAATCTTCCTGTTCACAAATGTTCATGGAGAGTCTCTTCTTAACTTCCCCTTCTCCCAACACTGCTGTGTTCTTCATCTGCTTTGGTATAAGCAAAATCAGCAAACTTTAAGCCTCCTTCTGTTATCACTTTTGTCACTGGTGGCATACAGGGCTTCCACTTGGCTGATTTCTGCCAGCTTGTGCAGTCTCACTCTTGGTGTGGAGCTGCTGTTGGCAGGAGTGGACACGCCTGCAGGCTGTTTGACTGAGACAGCTTGGGGGTGGCCTTTTTGTCATTGCTTGTTTTTTGTTTGTTTGTCCATTTCAAAGGTCACAATCCTATTCTCATATGACTTTTCTTCATTTAGTGCCGTTTTGGCTTGGTTTACAGAGTATGGCTCTCCTGCCTAGCCCTGGTGTGACAGACACTGATCTACCTAGTCATCTTAACTCTTTATAGTCTATCTGTTCTATTTAGTCTATCTATTTAGGTGACTGGGGCTTTTTTAGGGCCTATTTTTCATCCTCACAATTTATTTTGCCTTATGCAGGCCTATCGTTGTGGTGCTTACTAATCCAGTTTGGTTTATACAGACCAGTGCTCTGAACGGTGCTGCATTCTTCCTGCTATGGTTAAGAACAGGACCCCAGATGCCTCCTGGAAACACCGTACCCACTGTTCATGTTGCTACACGGCCCTTTTATTTTGTTTCCATGCATTCAGTAGCAGCTATAATCCAATTTACTCTCTGCAAGGTCATGTTCTGAAATACATAACAACTCCATCCTAATAATTTTGTCATTTTAGAAGGTTTGTTATGTCCAAGCAGCCAAGTCTTTGCAAAAGACAATACTACCTGATTCTTCCAGAAGTCAAACCCTTGCTCTTAAACATACAGTGCCTGAGATGGCTGGCATAGCCCTACAAGCTCCCAGCAATCTACCTCATGAAGAGACAACAATAATTTGTCCCTTGCTAAAAGTTGAAAGTAAAATGTAAGAATGGATGCTCATATTTATATACCACCCACTATATTCCTGACTCTGCATTCTCTAACAGTGAGGTGACAGACTAAAGAAGAGAAAAGATTGCTCAAGGACTTTATTTACTTTTTACAGTGGATTATAGGCAGATGGACTACGGAGAAATGACATTATATACTGGCAAGATTCAGCTACGATACAATTTATTCTATAATCTGCCATGACAGCTTGAAAATTCTAGATCTTAATTGCTTGCTATATATAATTTCACTTCTTCTCCCAGTCTAAAAATATACAGTCCAATAGTAGCAGAAAATACAGGACAACTGAGGTGACAAAGGATGGAATTACTCTGTTATTATACAAGTATATTTCCCTAAAAAAAAAGAAAAAAAAAGTTAACATGAACCATGAAGAAAAAGAAATATCCTAATAATATTTTGCCAGCATCTACCTGAATTTAGGAATTCAGGACTAAGAGTGTGCTCCTTAATCAGAAAAATCTAGTGACTGCTTAAAAATAGCATACTTCACTAGGAAGTCCATACTGCATTTGTACTTCAAAAAGCAAAGTGGTGTTAAGTGGACCTCTACACATTTCCTATGGATTCTTTGAAATCATGATACTGTGTCCTTTTTGCATGTTTTCCATACTTCATATTTTCTCACAAATCTTATATAAAAATGTCTTTATATACTGGAGTTATAGCTGTAGTCTAACACTTGAGGATTTAATGAAAATATGTGAGTTTGAAAATGTGTCTTTATACACATTTTATTTCAGATCTTCTCATCTACCACTTCCAAACAAAAGATGTTCAACTGGACTCTTAAATCTTCAGAGCAGAGCCTTTTAATTTTCATTATTCCTTTATGCTGGACTGAAATTCAGTTCTGCTTCTACATTTATTTTCCATTTTGTTGGCTTACTTGCCTTTCCACACCCTTCCTATTCCTATAGTCACAAGTACAAAGAATGTTCTTATAATAGTATTAAAAAACCCCTGAATTCCACTAGTTTGAATACTTCATTTTTGGCATAGCATGAGGCACTGTCCCAGGAGCAAGAATTCTGTGCTGCTTCCAAACCCAGATCTTTTCTGTGGCAGTGAAGTCTTCTCTGCATCCAAGATATCAAACTGTCAGGCTGTTGTTTTTTAAAGCCAGAATTGAGGAAATACATCTGATTTAAATAAATTAGGTTGTTTCAACATGCCTAAAGCAATAGTACAAATATGTCACTGTTTTCCTGCCTCTTAATGTGAGTCCAACTAAGTCCATTGGGCAAAGCATTTTCAAAGACATCTCTGCTTCATTCATTCATGCACTGTTAGAAAGACAGGGAACTATTGTAGGATATTCTCATTACAGTCTAGATGTGAAATTCTTTTTGTGGTTGCTGTACACCTTGAAATGGTACTTTGCATAGGTTCCTATGCATATATAGGTCCTCCTCTTTGGAACACAGCTAACAAGAGGAAAATATCAGAGAATTTTTCATACTATCTTGGACTTGATTTCTTCTGTACTTCTAAGAAATTTTAATTGAAAGCATGTAGTTGAGGGTGTGGGATTTTACCAGAAGTGCGTAATTTACTATTACTGATGTCTTTTTCACAATATCTATACAAATAAATTCAACAGAAATGTTACTTACATGTTTACTGAATTGCTTATCCGTTGGCTGAAAATAATTGTATACTGAAGGATATTAACTAAACATGGCTGTCAGCATCAACCATTCCCATTGAATTATGGTTTAAAAAAATTTGACAGAAAACCCTCAACAGAGCATGATGGGACTGGCAATGGATTCGAGACATCCATTTTATTAGTTTCAGTTTAAAGGGAGGTGTTAATGGCAAACATTTTTGGCAGTTGTCAGTTAAGATTTAGGGCAGCAGGAAAGGAAGAAATCCCTGACTATTAGAGGCAAATTCAACATGTAATCTCTTTGTAAACTTCTTGAGCTTTATGTCAAGTGCAGATAGTTTTTAGTTCTCAATAGTGTTGTTGCAGAACGTTACACTCACCATATCTGTAAGCATTCTGCAAATTTCCACATCAATTCATTTATGCTTAATTAGTTTTCATTCTTCCTTAGCGTAAATAGGTCTCCTACTGCTGTATGGCATATTAACAAAGTACATCTGTATTCTTTTGACTTCCATTTTGCTAAGCTAAAGAAGTTAAGGTTCTTTTCAGGTGTTGCCTGAGCTTCTTAACATCTCTTTGCCGTTTCTCTGAAACACTTCTGGTTTGACTGCAACGTTCTTGCAACAGAATTTTATGTGCTATGCCAGAGGCAGTCTTGCCAAGAACTTGTGCAAGTGGTACTCCCTACCAGTACTAGAAAACATCCCAGCACATCCTAGGATTACACTCCTTTTTCATGGCAGCTTCATGCTGGTAGTGATTATCATCATGTGATTGACTGATTAAACCTGAGTCTTTCTCCTCCTGTACCATTTCCAACTGATGAGCTCCCAGCTTACAGCAGAAATTCTTGTCATTAGTCCCTGAGTGCATGACCTTACACTTTGTACTATTAAATTTCATCTTGCTTCTGTTACTACAGTTGTCAAGGTCATCTAATTCTTCCTGTATGATATTCCAGTTCTCTTCAGTATTGGCAACTCTGCCAAAGTTTTTGTCATCAGAAAAATTTCATTAACACACTCCTAGTGTTTATATCCTAGTGTTTATATCAAAGCCGTTAATGAAGATATCAAATAATACTGGTCCTCAGACCCTGAGGAACTTCATCAGTGCTTCTCCGTCCTTTCCTTCAACAGAAGTCATATTTGTCTCCTGTTTAAGCCATTATTTCAATGTTACAATTCCTGTGCTAATTACCCTGTTTATCTGGTGGTTCTCCATGTGGTACTACAATGAAGTTAAGATAAAAGTGGTTTCACTGTAGAGGAAGAATTATAAACAAAATGTGAAACTGTGACCTAGGGAAGGCAATTCAACCAAACCAGACCTGCATATTGCCCAGATTGTTTGGAATGTTGGACAGGAGAAGACAAAAATCTAACTGGTTATATAAGCATTAAATCTACTGAGAAACATCCAAGAAAAAGTAAAAAATCAGCAAGTAGAAATATTGTTAAATACTGGTTTGCAAATAAAACCTTTGCATATAGCAAAGTACTAAGGTATTTCTGGACATAAGTATTTTCATACATCCAAACAATGCTGCTTTATATTCACTCAGTATAACATCATTATTTAAGCAATAATGATGCAATGGTCCATTATCAGTTGGTTGTTCAGTTAATGAAGTGCCTGAGGTGAAGGCCACTGCTTTACTTACCCAACACAATGTTTTATTAAGAAACAAACATTTATCTTGATCACGGCACCAGTTCAGCATCTACTAAATTTACAGCTCTATCTAGGAATATGTTTCTGTCACAAAGGAAGTGGTATCTGCTGTCATCTGACAAGTGTACTTCATTCCCTACCTAGATGTACCAACTGAGACTTCTCTACTGCACAGGGTATCAGCTCCCTTGCTTTATAGCAGTAAAACATACTCGTATTATCAGCAGTTATGTTTATCAGCCCAAAGAAATTTGACCTATTGATGGCTACCGTTCCCAAAGATTAAGCCCCTTCACTGGTTGTTGCTTTTTATATATAAGTAATTTTAAAGGTTAATTTTAATAACTGGGATCTCTTCACTGATTTGGTGAAGACCATGGCCCTAAAAGCAGTGATATCCCCACCCAGCTGGTGTGTCAGTGAATGATGTCAGAGGAAAGTGGAATCCCAGGCCTGGAGCAGAGAGAGGCTGGCTCTGGTTTGCTGTCCTTTCCCTTTCCACCACTCCAGAAAGAATTGTTTAGAACCAATTTCTCAAACGTGGGTAACCTGGATGTTCATAAAGCCCATGTCTGCTAAAGCACAGAGTGCCACAGGTATGGAAAACTCACAAAAGCGAGGAACATTGAAGGAGTTTAACTTCCTGATGTGCCTGTGATATCTGGGTGGCTGAGAGGGGAACTAAATGCAGAACAGTGTGTTGCAAAATCTTTGAAGTTTTCAAAGAACTGTTCCACAAGATTTTTAAAAGAAATTCTGTAATGCAGAGGCTAGGATATTTATTATTCCTTATTTTTCCATCACATTGGCCAGAGGTTTAGGCAGGGATACCTGAGTTGTTTGAAGCTCTGGGGATATCATCCACAAGTAACTCAAAGGTTAGGAATTTTCTGTAGTGTGCAAGGGCCACTCTACAGTGATATCTCCTTATCAAAGAAAACCAGGAGAAAAGATATCTAGCTCTGAATTTCAGCCTGAAGATCCAGTGACAATGGTTAGATTCTACCCAAGTGCAGTTAGCTTGGAAGCTGATGGGAATCAGCACCTGAGGCCAAGTTAAACAGTCTGGATGGTATATTTTTTAATGATTGTGCAGTCATTGTTAATTACATTTACATTTTGAGTTATGCCATACATTTTTGTCCAAGTCTCCTACCCTTTTCCTTTGCATTTAGGAAATTCTTGCTTCCATAGCCTTGGTGGATATAGTTTTATACTATATTAGAAAGAACTGATTAAAAATTGATGTACTACAGGTAAAAAACATTGTAGATTCAAACTACAATAAGCCACAGAACTAAGTCAAATCCTGGGTGGAGTTAAGACAGCTTTATGCTACTTCACTGATTGAAAGCTGGCTCTAATGCTAATAATTTCTGAATCAATATTGTTAAAACTGATCAAATTCTGCATGAAAAACATGCCTTGTATTTGATTCATGCTTTTCTTGGTCTTCATATTATTTATGAAAAATCACAAGTCTGTAGATGATTACTTCTATTCTCTTCTGTTATCTCTTCTTAGGGAAAACGTGTATCATACATAGATGCTGTTACCTTACGTATTTCTGCTAATTTACCAGTGGCTTAAAGCTCCTTTGTATCTGGCAGAACAACCCTGCTCTTTTGCCTAATCCTTCAATCCAGCAGCTCCACAATGCATCAGTAGTTGCCTCAGTTGTAAAGCAGTGCATGTCCCTAACCCATCAGCTGAAAGCCTTTCTACAGTATGTCAAGTATATCCGCAATATTTGTTCAAGTTGAAATTTAGATGATGCTCTCTTCACATGCATGAAGACATTTTATATTTCTGTGATTTGGAGTTAATGTTTTTTTGAATCCCAGACAGAAAAAGAGTTCTGATTATCTATGGAGGATGATCCACAATTCTTTTTCATTCATTCCAGAATAGCAAACGAGTATGTTTACTCTGTCATCTGAAAAGATGATACCCTGAAACCACACTATTGAGACTGTCACAGCCGTGTTAGAGGCAGGTGACTCACTTAGTGACAGAAAAGACTAGAAAATATAAAGGTAGGATGAGGTTTTATTTAAACAAAACTAGCCCTGATATGAACTGCTTACTTGCTCAGACAATGGACTAAGTAATGATACCTTAACTGCTCACCTATTATGACAAGACTGGTACCAACATGAACACCATTTAAATTTTAAAACTTTTAATCCTATTCCTGCTTTCATTCTAATGCATCTTCTCTAGGTTGTTGAAAGCCATTTTGCTACAGTGTTGTTTAAAACTTGCGAATTCAAACCATCCCAGACAGAAGCAGTACAAGGATTGGTGTTAAACTTAGCAAATGGCATTTGAGAGATGCACAATGGGATTACCATTTTGGTATTTTTTTTTCATAGAAGTTAACATCAGGAGAGGTCATTATATTATTCCCTTGGCTTTCCATTATAGGCCTTCACATTTTATCCCCTTGTTCTGTACTGAGGGCAATAACTTGTGTTTGGGTAGCACATATCTTCCAGAAATAGAATCTGTCCTGATCTGTAGACATTGAAAGATAGGGAAGTGATCATACCATTTTATAACTTGTTCCAGTGGTTAACCACTCATGGTTAACATGTGGCTTAAGTCAGCTTCCAGCCATTAGTTCTTGCTATCCCTTTCTTCTCCTGATTAAAGAACACTTTAGTACTCTGTGATTTCTCATAGTGAGAGTACTTGTACTTTCACAGTTACCTCTCATTCAAGTCACCACTCAATCTTCTTTTTGATAGATTAAATAAACCAAGCCCCTAAAGTCTCTCACTAAATGCGTTTCACACAACCTTGAATCATTCTGTGGATCTTTTCTACAACACCTATAGATTTAAAAAAAAAAAAATCCCAACAAACCAAAGCTCTTTAAACTGTGGACAACAGAAATGGGCAAAGAAATTCTATCTGTGTCATTATTATGAAATAAAGACATAGAAATTCCAAATCCTGTTTCTCACTTGTTTATTTATAGGATTCCAGTTGCTGTTTTCCAAAACTGTGTCTGTGTTTACCTCTTCTGTATGATATTTAAAGCTTACTCAGTCAATGTATTCCCAGACAGAGGTGTCCATCCTGCCTGGCTGGCCTGGACCTTTGGCTTCCATGCATTTCACTGAGTTGCAGCCTGGGTTGTTTTTGTTGTTTTTTTTTTGAATGATCTCATATTACCAACAATTTGCATTGCAATGTACGGCTCTGTTGTCCTCATTATTATTTGCTGATTCTCCAATCTTTCTGCCACCCACAAATTTTCTAAGAATGATTTATGTCTATGTTTTAACTCATGGGTGAAAATATTCAATACCACTGAGTCTAATGTTGATCCCTGAGGAGCCTCCATGGTCACATCCATTTGAAGATGATTTACTAACTCTGACTAACTTTTTTGAAATCATTCATTTTACAAGGTCCACATTCATCTGCACTGTGCTCTGATGAATTTGCATCGTGTTATCAGTGATCTGAAACCAGACGCTGAAAGTATGCTAGTTACAGTGGCAGGAATTCCAAGCATTCATTAAGACAGAATAAAACACAGGTGGTTGCCCAGGTTGCAAAGCAATGCATTCACCTCACCTGTCAGCTGAAGATCTTTCTATAGTATGTTAAGTATTTCTACAATATTTATTTAAACAGAAATTTAGATGGTATCTTTTTATACCTATGAAGATATTGCATATATTCCTTTGTTTACAACATAAATCTAGAAAGATTGAAAATGTTAGATAAAAAATTAAAAAACCCCACAAAACCAAACATCTGTATTTTTCATTGTGGTTCTAATCCATTCCTTGTGCAACAGAAGAGGGAGAGTAGCTGTGTGTCCCAGTTAATGCTTTGGAAACTCATGCACCACACATTGCTCAGCATGCTACCTTTCCCTTCTATTCTAAATGGTGCACGCGTGGATACTAGGCAAGAACAGTAACTTATTTTAGGATATTATGTCCAGAGAAGAGGTTTCAAATACAAATGGGGCTGGACTAATGTGATTAATTTAGACATACTTTGTTACTTAAAATTAGATGTGACTTTCACCTATTATCTGCAAACACAAAAGCTTCAAATATTAATTATTTTAATTGCTAGTCCCTGCCATGAAAGAATATTCTTGGAATAACATAGTCATCTTTGAGACATCTCGATAAAAAAAGATTTCAAAATGCCACAAAAATTGCTGAAAGACTGGGCATTTAGATTTGAATTTGTCACCTCACCAGGGCCATCCTGCAGAATCACCAAGGATAAGAAACACAGAATTAAAATTCATGCTGATGAACTTTCTGTTAGAAGGCAGAAGCTGAGTGCCAGCTGCATCATCTGCTGAGATAAAGGCAGTGAATAACAGAGGTAGAAACACAGGGAAGGTGAAAAGAAATAGAACTGTATCATTTAGATCCCATATTTTCTATAGAAACAAAAGTACCAAAATGGGCTAGTGAAAATAATTTCTGAGAACACATGATTACTAGTGGACTAACTGTTGGGGTCCTTTACAACTGCTCACACACTTTAAAATATGAGTGTGCTATGAAGTTATATCTATTTCCATTAGAGAATATTCCCCCAAAGAACTGAAAATGAATGTGAATTTGCTTTTCTAAAATGATCTAATGACAACCAAAAAAGTACAGTAGTTTCTATGTTGGGCTATGCCAAAAGGATACCCTTAACAGGAGCCTTAAAGATCTTGATAGACGGATTGAAAGACATCTTAGTAAATTGATGCAGTTATTCACTGTTCTTTCTTCCAGCCCAAACTTGCTTGAAGACAGCACATCAGTTCTCAAATGGACCACCTACTATAGTCTTAATTCCTCCTCTAACTTTCTTCCAGTTACTTACGATTGCATATTTGTACTTTAGGGCCAGTGCAAAGAATGATAAACCCTTAAAAAAAAAAATATCACACAACTAAGCTTTCATCAGTTTAAGGTATCTTAGCAACTTGAGTAGTATTTTATCTGTTTTCAGTGGGATTTGGTTGTCTTTATAGCACCCTTGAACTGACCCTGATAGCTGGTGTTTCTATCTTCTGTCACCCCTGAGTCTTTTGAATCACCAGTTTGAGTTGTGAGACCCTGCCATCTTCACATGAGTGCCTAAACTTACTTATCCTTGCCACCCAGTTTGGGTCTTTACTAACATGCCGGGAAAGGTGCATCTAGGTCCTATGTGCTGTGTTATGACATCAATCCCATAGGAGACTCATGGTCAAAATCTGATAACGTTAACTTTATTTTCAGTATGAATTTATGATAACTAAGTGCGATTTATAGCCTACATGCTGACATGGCATCCTTTTTTTTTTTTCTTTTTTCTTTTTCTTTTTTTTTTTCTCCCTGAGATCTTCAAAATGCATACAGCATTCTCCATCCTTTCCTATTCACTGCCTGGGATCCTTCCATATAAATGACTCATCATAGAGGAGAGAGGCACTTTTGCCCTTTGTGGCGTGCTCCTTCAGTGCGGTAGCTATGGATCTAAATAAAAAGCAGCATGTTTCCAGGCACTTTTTTCTCTCAGGGCTCACTTGCTAAAATAGAAACCCAAGTCCACATGGTGATCATATTTGCTACCTCAGGGACTAATTTTCTTTTACCTCCTTTCCTGTATTCCAAAGCTTCATTCCCATTATCCTCTTGCTCCCTATGCACTAACAAAAAGATTTTAATGTATTCATTATGCAAAATCTTGTCTTTTGTGACCTTTGCCAAGAGTGCCCCCAAAGGACTGGCCAGGCTTAATAAGCTCACAAATAAACTACGATGTCAGCCAAGGGCACTACTGGCCAATTGAGCCCGCACCATTGCCCTCTCCCCAGGCCCCCACTTCACACCTGAGATACCCCGAGGTGGGATCGTGGGGGTGTTGTCTGCCCTGGAAAACTGTTAATCCTTTCCGGCGGCTCTCAGCTAGGCAAACAATCCCCTTTGTGAAGGCTGGAACAATCACACAGGCAATATTGCCTTTTGCCTCTTCTGAGATAGACTCTGCCTTCCTTTGAGTTCCTCTTTCTCGTCTCTCCTCGGCTATATTGTCTAATGCTTTCATTCTTCTTATTGCATTTATGTTATGCCCTGTAAAAGCTTTGTCACGGGCAAGCCATCTGGGTCATTGGAGGAAAGGCACTCACTCTCTCATCAGATCCTTGTGTTAGTCCATTTTCCTCCTGCCCAGTGTTATTGTCTAGGTTCTGTGGGGAAAAAATCCACTCCCCCATGCAGTCATTGATGCTGTGGCAGATTACAGCAGTTTCTGTCTGCTAAGCAGTCAGGCAAGAAAGGAGGAAGAGGGAGATAGCGGACTCTGCATTTCATATTTAAAAGATGCAGATAAAGTATATAATATCAGAGAATGACATGGCCAGTGAAAAATGTGAATTTATTGGGGAGGAATATAAACTTTCAAAACTCTGAAAGAGATCACGTTCGTAAAAGATAGATATTACAAATGTTAATGCAAATTATTAGTAAATCTGACCCCTCTACCCCACTATGACACACATTTAAAATTTATTATGGAACACATTCAGGGGAATAGCTTTAGGGAATTCATTGCTCATCTTTCTCTTTCTTCCTCCATCTCACACACTAGCAGTCTCCAGACAGCTTCTCTGAATTCTTCAGAAATACTGCCACTCTGACCTCTGTACCATAGATCCATTGACTTACTTCATTTGACTGTCTGGAGTGACAGCTAAGGTACTAGTACAACATGTTCTCACAACTTCCATGGCAGTGTACACATCTTCTTTCCAGCTCACCTCTTTATTATGATGCAGAATATCATGACACAGATCGGTTAAATAAAATCTTTGTGAACTTCAGATGTTTTAACATATATATATAGGCCAAAGAAAAAGCATGAACAAGGCATGGTCTTTAGTTAGTAGCAGAATTCATCCTAAAACACATAAATTCCATTTCTGAGATTGTGTCAAATAGGGCACACTTTCAGCATAATGAAAACTTTTAAGTGTCCAACTGTCATTAACTGCAATTGAACTTAATTATATACTGTTTTTTGCCTGGGTCGTCGTGTGTTGTGTCGTGTC
>JAVJGJ010000037.1:37413249-37433927 GCA_035590215.1 Microhierax caerulescens
CCTCCCAGCCCATACATTCCCACAATCTCTTTATGCTCGCTTGTTAAACCATACAAGAAACCCCCAACCAAACAAAAACATCCTGAAATGATGACACTGCTTTCTTTCAGAAATCAGCTAGTAAACTGAAGGCCATGTTTTCATAGATGCTGAAAATCTAGGCAGTACTGTGGTGTGCTCATCAGTGTGAAAACCTAGTTCTTGAGCTTAAAATTCCTTTGATAAAAATCTTATACAATTCCTAAAGCCATAACACCAAAACACCTCCTTCAGCATTTTAAGGAAAAAAACCCTCAAACAAAACCCTAAAACTTTTCCTCATTTTAACAGTACTTTTACCAGGTCCTATTTGCAAACTTAAAGAAATATATATTCGTTAATCTGACAGGGTGAGGCAATATCAGAATAACGCGTTTTCCATATGTGGAACTGGAGCGTAGCCATTTATTCTTTTAATGTGTACTTCAGACACTCAGGCTGCACATAGCGGGTACAAATTATCTGTCCAGAAGCTCAGGAAGAAAAAAAGCACCTTTCTTTGGCACTTCTGTCTTGGGATAGGAAAAAGCCTCCAAATGCCTTAATAAAATGAAATGAAAGCAAGGAAGCTAGAAAGGCTAGAATGTTCATCAAGATCTGGGGAGGGAAAAAAAAAAAGAAAGGAAAACAAAAGGCACTTGTCAATAAACACAATAAACACCCACCCTGTATTACTGTGGTTACTAAGTGCTAACAATGAGCCTCTGGCAGGCAGTGAGGTGTGCAGACAAAAGGCCCTTGAGAAGTTGTATCGCTGCATCCTGTATAATAGTTGAAATCTGTGAGTGTTTTTCAAGGTTAGGCACAAATAAAGCAAAATTTCTTTATTAAGGTTCCAAATTACTCATCTTCTCCTACATTTCAGTCCATTGTGGAGCTCTGAGTACTGTAACTGACCTTTGATAAACAGTCATTTCACCACAGTGATGAGACTACATAAAAACTGGTCTGCACAATATAATGCAGATTAACTGAGGGGCATTCCAGCTTTTCTGAAAATAAGCCTGAGTGACACCAGAGAATTTGCTCATAATCTAGCTGGTTGCATGTCCGTATATCCTTTGTGCGTTAAATTTCTTTCCAATGAGAAAATTTAAACAATGAAGAAATTACTCTCGATATACATGTATCAGGCAATTCTATAATATTTTCTTCAAAGGAGAGTCTAGTCCATGCTTTGTCACAGGTGCGAAAGAACTGATGATTCAGTGTTCCTGTGCTTCACTCTATAATGGAGGCTGAGCATCGACGTTTATAATACGGGCAAAAAACCCTGCAAATGTGAAGTTGTTACAGGTTGTGTCATGAACAAGCTTCACCCTTCTGAGTGAAGCCAGTGAGTAAGCTGGTGCTGTAAAGCTTTCACAGTTATCTAAGGATAAAACCAAGTACCTGTTTTGATCAAGAAATCTTTCGTCAATAGTTGGTCTAACCTTAGAGATCATTAAAAATATCTACAAAATACAAATACAAAGAGTTAGCATATTTTGTGGCATGAAAGATCAAACGGAGTGATCGTGTCATGCTGAAGGTAGTCTGAAATATTGACAAGGGACCCTGCCGAATTAATTAGGCTATAAAGTTTCATAAGCAAAGCTGTGTTAACAGTGTGGTATTGTTTACTAATTATATGAAAAATTCTCAATATCAATTTGCAAAGGCATTTTAGCACACTCATAAGAAAAGAAAGAGGAGTAAGATGAAAAGATTACCACAAGAACTAGCACTATCACTTTGTTGTGTTGCACTATCCAGTTTCTGTCATTATAGCTGCTCCCAGTTTATCCTGTTCTCATTTTACAGGAAAAAATCATAAAAGGCACTAGAGATGAAATGATCAGTATTATTGTCAAGGCATTTTAAACAAGAATGCAGAGTCCTTGGGCCAGAGCTCCAGCAGTTCAAGGCAATCTTTAATCCAGCTTTGTTTCTCTTCCCTGTGTTCTCAATTTGTGTGTCTTGATGCCCATTTGCAATGAAGTCTCTAAATTACATCACAAAAGGCAGTTGTCTTTTCAGATGAGAAGCTGTAAAATTGAACTAGAATAATACCAGACATTATTACTGAAATGGCAAAATCCAGAAGTCCGTGAAAATAAAATCTGCACTTGAGGGTACAGGTAATAGATTCACCTAAACAAAATGCTGTAGTCTATAAATAGCACTGTAAAAGGCCAAGGTACTGTTCTTGCAGGAAACAAATTTTTGAATTCCACTTTTAATCTTCAGAACTCTTGAATTGCACTTGATGAGGAGTAAACTCATTTTTAAGAGCTAAATGGCTTTATATTTTGAATTTCTGAGCATTTCCAGCACCCAGTAGTTTCAATGGAAGCTGGTGGTGCTCAGGACCACTGGAAAATCCATCCAGATAAATATATCTATTATTTATATTGATATTCATATATTAGTTATATTATCTACATAAATAGTCCCACTATTTCTGAGTGTATGTTGTATTGGAAAAACATAAAGGCAAAGTAGTAGTACAACTATTCTGCCAATATGCATACTAACTAGAATTCTCTGGTGTGGGCTTGAACAGCTATGGAAAGTACAACAAAATAAATAAAATAAAATAAAATTAGAATGAAATAAACCCAGCAGATTAGAGAAGCTTTATGAGTATCATCCTGCCATCAGGTTTTCCTCTACTGATTTCAATGGGAGTGAGCCCTAAATACAAAGTGCTTAGTGATTCAACATTTTCTTTTCTACTTGCTTGCGGTAACAGAACAGTTAAATGACATGGAAGAAAATATTAAGGAAAATAAAAATAACACTTTAATTGCCTTAGGCCATATTAGGAAAACTGAGGAACTAATTTGTGGATTGCCAGTGTAACCAGCACGCTGCTGATTTCTGAAGCTGCTTCCTCCACTAAGAATAAGCCCCAGAAAACATTCATAGCAATTGCAATTTCTGAGGCACGCAGTACAATTTATTTAGTCAGGCAAATTTACGCAGTTCAACAGATTCCTAGATTCTCGTCTTGCTTTTTCATTAAGCCCTTTAAACTGCACTTCTTGTCAATAAATAAAACTATTGATGTTAAAAGGTCACATCTCTGACCTTTCACATGTTTCTCCTGTGCTGTATCTATATACACTGTATACTTTACCTCGAGAAGAGATTCTTTTATTTAAGAGAGCTTAAACTGTTCAAATTTGTAATGTACTGGGGATTTTGGAATATCTAGAGGGCTTAGTGGATAAAGAACTGACCTTTCATCTCTGAACCCAGTCCCCATCCAACCTAAGATAAGTGGAAGAGTTTTGTGTCAGCTGCCCATGTGATAAAACTAGCTTTACCCTGTATCATTCAACACAATTTGGCATGACTGGCAGTTTTTTCCTCTCAGGAGAAGCACATTGAATATGGAAAATGAATTGCTTCTGTCTCTAGAGAGGGTGGTCCTCCAGGTTAGGCTTTGAAGTTATAAATGGGAAGTGCTGGAAAGCTCGTATTATTGCTGGTTGCCAGCTCCACATCAAATGTACGGATAAACAGCCGGTCACAGTTTTAAATCAGTGATAGAACATGATTTACAAATACAAATATGCAACCACTTATGTGACTTTTCCTCACCCAAATGGAAACTATGTAGCGTAGCCCGAAGTCGATACAAGTGATTCTAAGGTCTGCACTTGCTCCTATAGGTAGTAAATTTTGACACATATCACAAGAGAGTATGTTTATGTATTTTCCCCCAGGGAAAAAAAGACTTCTCCGGACTTCCAAAGAACTACAGCTCCCTTATTTCCCTCTGCACGAGCCTCCGCTTCACGGCAGCCCATCCGCTGGCGAGAGGCTGGGGCAGCCCACCTCCACCCGCTCCAGAGGTGCACTTCCAGGCCAGCGGCTCCCAGGGGACACGCTCCCCCGGGCCACAGAGCTGCTCCCTTCCCACGAGGCGAGCGTCGCGGCTCTGCAGGGAGTGCTCACCCACCAGCCCAGCGTTAGACCCCGTAATCAAAGACAGGTCCCTTGTGCAGCACGCAGTGCCCAAACCACAGTGCTGGGGGTTCATTTTCTGCTGGATACGGTGCTTTTCCACTGGGGATGTTTTTTCAAGAGGAGTTGAGATTTGTTTTGATTAGAATTATGCACTGAGTCTTTGTGACAAACTTTAACATGAAATGAACAACCTGAAATGTGAATTCAGTTCATTTTGTTGCTGAAACTTGGAACCTGCAATCAGTTACCATGCACCCAGTAATTAACTGGATTTTTTCTGTCTACTGAATGTATTAATTATCTGCAATATAACATAATGCTCCCTCTTCTTTTGCAGCCCTTGGAACTAAGTTTGTTTCATCTGATACTTTTTATTACTCTTAAGTAATATAAAACATTTTTAAAAATAGCAATAGAAAACTGCTCTGCCAGTATTTCTGGAGACAAGGTATTTTTATACACAAGAAAACCCACCTCAGTGGCATTCATTGATTACTTTTATCTTTATAATTTTTCTATACATCACATAGATGGAATTTTTCAGAAATGCCGAAAACTGGATTTTTTCAGAAATGCCGTCAACGGCCGTTTGAAACCATGTCCACCTATTCCACGTCTCATGGCTCTGATCTCAAGTTAAAAAATCAAGAGAATAAATTTCCTTTAAAGATAATGACATCTTTGGAATGTTAATAGCACAAAAGTTTCAAAAGGAAAAATTATTTCTTAGCCGAACTAGCAAAGAAGCAGATTGGCTTATTCCGTTTTGCACCTTTGTGCTAGAGAATGACTGGGTTTAAATTACAGCAGCTTCAGTCTTTGCTTTTCAATCCCTTAATCCTTAAGGAGCAGAGGTTTCAGTTCAAGACAACTTCACACAGAACATAAGAAAAGATTCTGTGAGCCTACCTCAAGTATGATGAACATTTTTTCAGCTGTAATCTTTCACTTGCATCCCAAAGCAAAAAGATGTCTGAGGAAAACCAGTCTCAAATAATTAATGCATTTTCAATGAGGGGCTCTTTTCCACTATGGTTTTTATACGCACGCCTGAAAAGCAATAAATGCTTTCATGTGAGCCACTTGCAGATATTCATACCTATGGTTTTCATCACTGGTTTACTGGTATCCCCTCACATTAGAGAGCCTTTGTGATATGCCCAAGCTCAAATGGAAAAGGAAGCTAGCCTGGGAGGTTTTACATCTGGTAGCCAACACTATTACCTAAACAAGCTACGTCAGTTTTTAAAAAAAGCTACATAGGTCGAATCAGGGCAATTACATTCTGATCTAAGTCACATACATTTGTCAATTATTTCCAGGTGTTTTGGAGGCAACTTATTTTTCTTATCTATAATTAATATTCTGCTAATAGGGCTGAAGTGAAATGTCAGTGGCCTCTCCACTTGTCTTTAGTTGATAAAAAAACCCAGTTCTGACAGTAATCATTTGACAATGTTTAGGTTTTAAAGCACTATGCTATTTTATGTTACAGCTATTATTTAAAGCATAGTTTGCAGGTAACTGTGCATTACATTGCTATGTCTCTGCATTCATACATACGTAAGTATACATCTCAAAGAGGACAGAAAAAACTTGGAAATTAAACAGTAAATGGTTGGAGTGGACAGTACGATTACAGAACAGTTCTGGAAACAATAATGAAAACCTTTATTTAGATTTCTACCTATCATTTTGAACCTGTTGCTATTCCTTAACTTATGGAGGGTTACCATTGAGCATTCTGAAAACTGTACAACTAATCAGTGTATGAATAAGCATTCTTTACTAATACAAAACATTCAGACTAACCTCAAAGGTCTAGAAGCCATTGTGGTTGGCACAAACAAACCATAAAAAATGTTAAAAGAAAAAAAGAAAAAAAAAAGTTTTGAAAATCACGAAGATGGACATTTATGGAGAAACCAAAGTGACAAGTGGGTTTTTTTCGGTGACTGTTTCCTCTGAATTATAGGGGATGCCATATGACATTAGATTCATAATGTTAGGTGAAAATTTTCCTTTTAGTCTTTTGTAAGTTTGTGCTAAGAAGTGCTGACATCTCAGAATTACAGAACTCAGTCCACAGTCTCCTCTGTTTCAGACGGCTAAAGTAATGCATGACACTTTGAAAAATGCAAAACGTATGCAGCAACAGAGTTAAAAATTTTATTTTTGATCTTCAAACATTGTTTGACCTTAATCAATGTCTTCCAACAAGCTTAATATGACATAGCCCTGAAACAAAAACACACAGCTCCTGGGTCCGGCTCTGGAATGAAAAAGCTGTGATTATTAGTCCTCTGTGTGATCTTTTCAGATTGCACTGATGAGATGAAGTTTAATCTTGTTTCTCTCCTCTCCAGCACCACAAACCACAGGCAGTTTAAGGCAGCCTGGAAATCTCTTACATCTGGAAGAGCAATAATTCATGGGATTTCACTTGACAGCCATGACAGGCAGCAGGGCAGCCAGAAACAACTGTCTCTTATGTTGTGCTATTTGCAAAAAGTCAGAAGAGGAGGAGCAGGCACAGGACCACATCCTTCTTTAGCATATGTTAGAGGAGGAAACCCTTTTATTTTCTGCCAGATGCTCCATGAATAGGTCCTAAATATTACATAGACAGTAGCTATCACTTCCAAACAAAATTCCTTGGTGTCTGCTAAGCTGCAAAGCATATGAAGGCCTATTGTCTGGCAAAGGGTCATGGTTAAATTTGCACAGATTTTTTTTATAGATATTTCAGATTCTACGTTTTGATTTATAGGCATTTGCACACCCTGCTGTGCATGAATATGATACCATCTTCTGAGCAGGATTATTTCATGAAATGTATATGGGATTTAGCTACAGTAACTTTTACTGGGCAGCTTAGAATGGCCAGCAAAGTACTAGAATTTACTGCAGCACAGCTTGTGCTGTCAGGCTCATGGCTGGTGTTTATGATTTCTGCAGAAGCAGAAATAAACAACTTCTCCTTAATGGCTCTCTTTATGTGTAGGCAGCAGTAGCTCTATCTGGTCTCACAACAGTAGCTGGTGCAGTGGTCTGTCCTATTTCATGTGGAACCAATGTCTGAAAATTTGCATTTCTGCTTTTCTGAGTTTTCAGTGGAAGCGACCGGGAATGAATAAATCAACTGCAAATGTCTGAATGAGTAGCATTCCATTCTAGTGCTTTTTCATGCTATAAATACATCTGGTTGAAATGGCCAGGTTTTGGAGTAAGAGCAAAATGATCAGATTTAATCTTAGCTTGTCTTAGAGTCTGTACCCACACTGTAAATACTCTGATATCAACTGAGACTTACTTAAATTACTGTCTTAAGGAAGGAGACCTGCAATCTGAGTGTCTGTGGTTAAGTAGGTTAATCAACATTTTAATATGTATTTACATATGTATTTAAGTAAACACTAAAAACTGGATGAGTTACATCAGCTAATACGCAGATGAATTAAATATAAATTTCCATCTTTTATATCTGCATATATATAAAAAACCAAAATAGCCAGAATGTAATTGTCTAAGTAAAGCTTTTTTGATGTAACAACTGTTTTTAAAGTTCAGAAGAATGTCGACACACATGCTGTATATACAAGCAGGCAGAAAGTACTTTTTTTGAAAGAAATGAGACAACTGCTCTATGCCAAAGAAAAACAATTCCTTTGCCAAACTACACATTGTTAACTTAAAATGTGTTCCATGTGGAAGTAGGAAGACTGATCTGATGGAAAGGCTAGTGATTTAGTCAGCTGGCTCTGTGCCTGTCAACTACACATTCTGGCTTCCAGTTTTACAGCTAGAATTGGAAATATGTAGTTCCTTTTTTTTCCCCTTTTTTTTTTTTCTTTTTAGGGAGGGGGAGGCATAGTTCTCTCTCCTTTTCTAGTGATGCAATGAATTTACCAATAAACTTGCATATATAATCTTCCAGACTGTAAGCAGGGAGAATATAATTTTGAATCACAAATCTCATTCTGTGTTTTACAGACTTTGTTTTATATTGGACTCATTTTCCAAAGTGAATTTCCTGCTGCTTTTGTATATCTATCACAGTTTTCCTCGGAAGAAATTGTATTACCCTATCTTTTCATTATGGAAAAATATAAAGAGAAGTTTATATTCTGAGGGAAGTACAATATCTTACGGGCTGCGCTATTTCACCTTTCATTCTATTAGTATTACCTATGTTGATTAAGTCTTTAATGTTTGCCCCCCTGTCTTGCACACAAGGCACACAGTGCTGTCTCTATATGTGGCCTAAAGGATATTGCAAATGCAAAATATTCAGATAGACATGAATGAAACTGTTACAGTACACCTCATAATATCTTAAAAAGAGACTATCATCCCATGGTATTTTCTGCAGGATTCTCCAAACTTCATTTGTTATTCACATTGAACTTAGATCCATCACCCTATTTTAGAACATATTTTCCAGCACGTATGGCATGGTAATTGTGAATACAGAAGGTTCTATTCATTGTGGAGGTTTGGGTTTTTTTTTTTACATTCTTTAGATACACTGAGCACTATGAGGTTGAATTTTGATTACTGTACTAGATTTCTGGGCACACAAAACACACTTAGAGCATATTTGCTCTTATTTTTAGTTTTGAAATATTTCTGAAACATCTAGCAAGTCTGCAGATACTTAAATGGCAGAATTTCAGACATAATTCAGCCAGAGCTGTTTAGTGTAAATAAGATTGTAGAAAGCCTCTTTTTTTTTTTTTTTTTTTTTTTTTTGTCTTTTCGCTAGAATACCCACATTTTATTTATGATTTTGGATTTTATTTCACAGCATTCCAGTTTAGTTTAGCACGATGTATTTAATAACCATGTCTACTGTCTTAATTACCCTATAAAGCAGGGTTCCATTGGCATTTGACCCTCCATAGCATTCCAGAGAAACTGCAGGACCATGATAATTACCAACTGCCTGTGAGAAAATTAAACAAAAAAGGCCTAACTTTTAAACCACCATTTTAAACGACCTATTACATCTCAGGAATAAATCATTGATGAAATAGCCTGCTTAACAGGAAAATAGCTATTCCATAGCAAAGAATTTCCCCTTGCATGATCATGAAGAGAATATTAAGTATTCTTCAGCTCAAAAGGTTAGGTTTTATGTCTGTCCAATGCCTTTTAATGACACATTTTTGTGTAATTTTACTGTAATCAAAGCCTTTTCCTATGTAGGTTGTAGACTATGGCTATTTTGTCAGTCTTAAACATTTTACTGGTCAAAGAATAGAAAACCTATTTAAACATGTACCAAGAAAAAAAGTGTTTATAAATGTTGTATCTTTCACCATTAAAGGAACCTGCATTAATGTAGCTTGATGTACTTTGATTAACCATTTGGTATATATTTTTCATAGCCATTTGATATATATTTTTCAAAAATATGATAACCAATTTAAACTCATAGTAGTATACTCTATTAATTGCTAACACAGATAAAAAATTCTAATAAACTTTGAAAATCTAAATCATGGCTTGATTCATTTGATCACACTGTCTTTATTTTGTATCTGATAGCAATTACTGTACTTATTTCTATTACCTTACTATGTTTCATTTCTTATTGCTATAGTTAAGAGTTCTAGTTCATCTATCTTTTTCTAAATGTCAGTTTGTATTTTTTCAAAATAATCAATCTGGGCTGAACATTGACACTCCTTCCCAGATCAGATCAGCACTCCACATAGTGTGAAGTTAAGACCATAATCAGAAAAAAAATATTAATTATTAATTCTGCAATTAGAGGCATTATTTTTCACTTTTGCATGTATGATACAAGGGTGTAAATATAGGGAATATCCATTACTTTAAAAATTATTTCCAGAACATTTTCTAAACCTCCTTAAAACGTTTTACTTGAAAGCATCTCTGTTTTCAACAGAAGCAACTAGAAGTTTAATGAACAAAGAGTTTATGGAAAAGCCAAGCCACAAACGAAACTTGAATGGTTTTAGAAAGGGAGTTTGAAAAATAATTCTGTGTTCAATCAAAAATAGTGCAATTCTTCTACTTCGTGCCTTGTGGCTCAAAAGAAGTCTTGTGACATCTATCAGCATGGTTAAAGGCCTCTGGCCACAACTTTTATTATAAATTCCAGTTTAATTTATAATCCAAAGCAGAGATTAAATGCATAGCAGGCAACTGAATCCTAGCAGTATATTACAAACTTCTGGGTTTGATGATCTCAGTGCAGTTGTTCCCAGCCCAGATTTGATACTGTTATACTATTGTTCCCATACTACTGGGATACTACTAATCACTTAGACTAGACCTGGAGGTACGTACCATTGCAGCCTGGGAATTTCTGGAATAACCTGTAGTTTAAAATTATAACAAAATAAGAACAGCCATAATGGTCCAAACATAAGGACTAGCTACTCTCATACTGTGTCTCTGACAATGTCCTATAGCAGATGTCAGGGAGAGAGGATAAGAACCATGCACACGTGTAATACTGTTTCCCATATTCATCTGGCCCTTCGCTGTGATTCAGACTTCTTGAATGAGAGGTTTTTGTATTTATGTTTTTTCTCAATAAATTTGAGCACATGACATTTTTAAACATCCACAGTATATAGCAAGGAGTCCCACAGATTAGCTGCATGTTGCATATAAAGATGTAACTCCTTTTGTTTTGAACTTCCCAGATGCTCATTTCATCTGGTAGCCCGTATTCTTGTATGGGAAAGCACAGGGATCAATAATTCTCTATGTGCATTCTCGAGGGTGGTTGAAGATTTTGTAGACTCTTATCAGCTATTCCCTTAACTTTTCTTTGTTATTTATTATTTAATTTTATTATTTTATTTTATAATATTTATTTATCTTCCCCATAATGCAGTGCCCTGAACTATTTAATAAGTTTTAATGTGTGGAAACATTTTCATACCTCTTATCATTTTAATTTTTCTTCTCTGACGTTTTTTCAGTCCCATTATATGCTTTTTGGATAGAAGAACCAGAAATGCCTACTTTGTTAAGAGGAGCCTTGTTTCATATAGTAATTAAATTTAATTATATACCATACCATACTGTGCTGCCGGGGTGTGTACAAGAATCCAAAATCAGATTCAGTCATTTTGATTTCTCTGACACTGAATTTCAGTGTGGTATGTTCAAGCCCTAGAAGCTAAAAGCTACAACATGTGAGTGTTTACCAGGTATTAGGTAACTTAGTCTTTTTGGAGCCTAAACTCTCACGCTGTAATCAGTGCTGCCATAAGGCACTTGTCTGAGCATCTGGCCCACACCAAGCCCCAGTTTATTTCTGGTACAAAATCTTGTCACAGTCTTTCACAGCCAGTACTTCATTATTTAGAGCACCAGTCTGCTGTCCATGTCAGCTCCACAAGCATACGTTTTTTTCACAGGTCAGACCCATCCCTATACCCAGATGTTGTTGCGGGGAACTATGCCTTTCAGGAGCTCTTGACTCCATCTTTTGAAATCAAAAGTCATCTGAAGTGGTACTGGTCCCTTAAGCTCAGGTTTAACTGCTGGATGAAGCATATTCTTTTGTCAGTTAAGGAGTAGTACAGCTGTCATCATTCTTAAGTAGGCATGAGCACTACAGATCCCCGTTTGAACTGGTCACTGAAAAGCATGAGCTGGATCCATGCGAACAGCTTCCCAAATTGCCACATGAAGAGTTTCAAGAATCAGGAACAAAGCAGAAAACTTTCGTAGTCCCCTGGCTCGCTATTGACTAGAAAACCTAAGTGAAATGGGTTTGCAACAGTACACTTCATAAGGAAGCAATGACTCTCTATGGTCGCCTAGAGGCTGTTCTAGGCCTCCAGACCTCGGACCCTGTTTCATACCAGATTTCTAATCTTCCTTCTCTCATTAATGCTGTGCTTTTCCTGGTAAACAGAAATTTAACCCTGTCAAAGTGAAAATGATCCCCATCCCAGTGAGCTAGACTTTATCTTGTCCTTCGTGTGCCTGTAAACAGTTTCCAGGATTAGCTGCTCCATCCCCTTCCCAGGGACTGAGGTGAGGCTGACTGGCCTGTAGTTCCCCAGGTCCTACTTCTTGTCCTTCTTGAGGATACGAGTGACACTGTCTCTCCTCCAGTCCCCGAGCACTTCTCCCTGTTGTCATGATCATTCAAAGATTATCGAGAGTGGCTTTGCAATGAGGTCACTTTGCTAGTCAGTAGGCCAGCAAAGGGCTGCAAAATGCTTAAGAGACTGGAGCATCTCTCTGATGAGGAAAAGCTGAGAGAGCTGGGACTGTTCAGCCTGGAGAAGAGGCAGCTTAGGGGGATCCTTTTAATACATATAAATACCTGAAGGCAGGGTCAAAGAGGACGGAGACAGGCTTTTCTTGGCAGTGCCCAGTGACAGGACAAGAGGCACTGGGCACACACTGAAACACAGAAGGTTCCCTCTGAACATCAGGAAACAGTTTCTCATTCCAAGGGTGACCAAGCACTGGCACAGGTTTCCTAGCGAGGTTGTGGAGTCTCCATCCTTGGAGATATTCGAAAATGGTCTGGACATGGTCATGGGCAACCAGGTCCAGGTGGTCCTGCTTGAGCAGTGGGGTTATACCAATGACCTCCAAAGGTCCCTTCCAGTCTCAACTACTCTGTTGTTCTATGACCTTGCTAAGCAGTTCCTGATGACCACAGCTGCAGCTAAGTTAACTTATTGCACACAAGCAGATTTCAGGAAAGATTTGTTACCAATAAAGAGCAGACAAACACTAAAGAACAAGACAGCCAAAACCTTGATTCCCTCTTTTCTGTGATGTCTTAGTGTCATGTAATCAGGCAGTAGCAGTGGGTAGCAGAGGTAAGGGCCAAATAAAGTTGTAGAGGAGTGAAGCTGGGTTAATTAGCATTGATAATACACAACTGTGGGTTGGCTTCAGAGGTGGTGGGTTGGCCGATGTAGATAAGGTGCAGGTGTGGCTGGTTCTGTTAAGGGGTCGGGCAGCCAATGAAGAGAGCAGCTGAGGAAGAAGCAGAGAGAACAGATGCCCTGGATGAGGAGAGACCAGGAGAAGGCAGTAGAGGGACTGGTATGAAGGATATGTTGGTATGAGATGGTGAAAGACCTTATTGCAGCTGGCTAGTCTGAAGAGTGCGTGTGCCTAAATGAAGGATGAGTTCTAGAAGTTTAATTAGAATTTTGAATGGAAAACAAAAATGGATAATTTCAGGCATTTTTGGTTTTGGCAAGTTGCTTGAATTTACTGAAAATAAAAGGAAAACCAGCAAATGGAGAAGAAATACAAACTGCTATCTTTAATGCTTTTGTATGAGGACAGAAGGCTGTCAGAATTCAAAGGTCTTCCTCTTCAGGGTGAAATGTGATCCCTTCAATCAGTTTTCAGTACTGTAACTGTGGAATAAGGTGGAACAGGGGTAGATCTATGGCTTAAAATAAATTAAACAACATGCACACAAAAACTCAAAACCCAAACCCAAAAGAACTTTCCCCCCTCAAGCTGGATCTAAGAACAAGAATGAAAACTGTTATTTTCATTGTAGCAGTATGAGTTGTTGGTACAGTTGTCTGATAATTGTATGAAAGGTTCATGTATCTCCTCACAGTATCTTCATACACAGAGTCAGGTGATAGCCTTCTACTTATGCCAAAGTCTGAAGAGTTGTATGAGGGGAGAGAAGAAAAGAAAACATGTTGTGGAAGACTTGGGGAAATGAAGAACGGATGAAGTTTCAGCATATGCAGAATTGAGGCATTGTACAGGTGCGTAATATGATAGCAGTGACAGGCACCTCTTCAGAAACAGATTAGGAGGGGGAGCAGCACAAGGCATTTTAAGTTGCTTTTAAAATAAAACCAAGTACTATATGAAGTGAAGATTTATAAGGACACTTGTAGGCCGGGGGGGGGGGAGGGACACCACAGCTTCTCAGAGTACTCAGGGAAACACATAGTTCACAAGTACTCAGGATAGCAGTATGGTATGGGTATATTAAATAATGTGGTAAATTTGGCTAAAATGTCATAGATAATACTTTGGTGAATCTAGCTGTACTAGTAGGGAAATAACATGGTACATGCAGCAATTCTTCAGCTGTAGTTGAAGCTAAAGGTTGCAGCAGTTTACTACTTATCAAGTTTAATTCATGTAAGCCATGGTCACTTATCTGGGCTTCAGGCTTATATCTTTCTTCTTGATCTGAGGTGAGAACTTGGACGTGGGCTCCACTTCTCAAGATTAAATGGTATAATGTTTTTAGTATTTCTTGCCATAGCTACCCCACTGTATAACTAAACTGAAATTTGCAGGTAGAGAAGAAAGGATAATTGGAGGAGAGGCTCTATGTCTTTGCACCTAGTTCAGTTAGAAGGGGCGTGAGTATTCCTGTGAAGATAGATATTTAAGTGTTAAATTTCTTTACTTCACTTTCAACTTAAAATCTTAAATTCAGCCACTCAAAGACTGCCTCCATGTGCCAGTCCCTGAGATTTCTATGTCACCACAGCAGCCTCAATTGCTTTCTGTACCAGAAAACAGCCTTGATCTCTACATCTATGTTCAAATGTTAACTAAAAATATATTTTTATGGACACGCCTTGCAGTTCCAGGATTGTTTCCTTCTTCTGAAGAAAAAGAAAGTATCTGCATCACACTGGTAGTGGTGCACTAAACCCATCTATATGGCTACCAGCTTTTCAGTGCCTATTGATAACTTTGTGCGTATGTGGTATGTGCAATGCTATGTTATGCCCAGTCAGTTAAGTGTGTACTGATAAGCAGAGAAATTATTTGAAAGGTCTATGACTATTTTGCCCCATCAGTCTTTGAAAACAATTCAAGCAACTAGTTCTGCAGACCCTTAGCTAATCTTTGAAAGACATTTTTCCCTTCTAGTCCTTCTTATAAACTGTGAATTAATTTTTATGTTATATTCTCAGAGACGTTAGCAAGCATGTTATGCCTCTAGAAAGTGTATCAGGAAGTCAAAGGGATCAAAATTCTTGTCTTCCCATGAATTTACTTGTTGATGTAGTAAGACCTCTTCACAATATGAGGTTTTATATGCCTGTCCACTAAGAAAAGATTTTCAACAAGACAACTTTTGTATTTTTAGTTTCATCTTTTAATAGTGATGTCAAAGAAAAGGACTGGCAGGAGATAAATATAGACATAGGCAGAATGAAATGATTTGGCACGGCTCTGGAACCGTCCCTGTCTGAAACTGGTCTTCAAGCAAACACCATGTAATTAGGAGATGCACCTGCTCAGGGCTTGAGCCATGATTATTTTTTTACATCCAGACCACAGCACAGAACATTAGGATTTCTGCTTTGCAATGTTGGCATAATGTTCCTGAAGGGAACCAGAGCTTTTACTCTTGGTGGTGCAAAGACATACTAAAATACTTTTCTGGAGTTCAAGTTACTTTATCTAGATAGCCTTAAGTGACCCATAACAGTTTCTTAAAAAAAACCCATTATTTATTTGCTGAAAGCTGCGTAGCAAGCACAGCAAGTGGATGAAGCAGGAAGAACTCTATGCTTTTACTGTTAAACTATATTTATTTTTTTATTTGTATTCTGTTGATAAGTTCCACTTAGCTGATGCACTTAATTCATAGGCAAGTGTTATTGTTAGCTCTTGTGGAACCAAATGCACATGTCTTTCTCTGGCAGTTTTCTTCAGCTGCTGTTAAGTCTACCTTTTTTTTATTATTATTTTTTATGGAATTTAATAGATTATTGTCCCCTTTGATTCCAGATTTGGGCTGGGGTGATGAAACCTTGTTAAGCTTGTCTGATTTCTCTTAATAGCCAGGTATAGGGAATACCAGCAGTTTCCAGGTTCTCTATTGCTTCCACAAGGTTTCTCCATAAGCTGCCTAAAAATGTATTTTCTTCACCATTGTTTGTCTTCTTTAAATGTTCCCTAAAAGTCTGCTTGGAACTACACAGCCAGGCAGGATAAAATCAATGAAATAGGCTCCAGAGACACAGTTGGTATTCATAAAAATAATGCAGATGTCTCTCTCATTCTCTTCAGCAACTGATGAATATTACTCATACGATTCTCCAGCGGTTCAAAGAGGTAAAGATGCATTGCTGTCAAAGTTGCTTCCATTTACAAGAGCAGTTAATTTTGCCTAGCACAATGTAATGGAGGAAACAGCAGTGTTGGCACCAGAGCCTATGGAGCAGGCTATATTGTATATGAGCAAGAGATGGAGGTCTTTGATAAGAGATGATGTAGGGGGGTGGCTTTAATGCCTCAATTCATTTTCTGTGTGAGGGGGAGGGATGGCCTATTGAAAGTTTCATTTTAGGCCAGTTAACTAATACTACCCCTTACTGATTCTCCAGCCATGCTCAATTAGAGAGACTCCTTTGTCCTGACACCAGTCAGGATTACTACAATCCATCAACTTTACCCTGAAGAGTGCTTTTATACCAGCTAAAACTTTCAGCTCTAGCTGTGAAATGCCTAGTCACGAGGTTGCCAGTAGATATTTTTCCTCATCCCTGTAAACAGTAGGCCACTATAAGTATGCAAAGCTAACTAATAATAAGCAATCTAAATACATAGCAAGTGTTATGTATTTGGAAATTTAGAGTAGTTGTTAGTACATGTATTAAGCTGTACCAGGAGTGTAGAAATACATCAAATAGCAAGGGCAGATTTTGAAAATGATATTAACAACTTCAATGGAAGTAGTTGAGCTTGTCAGATGAGAAAGCTGCTATACTTCTAAAATGGCTTTACAGCAGTTTGGACAAAGACTCGAAAAAAACCCTCGTTGGCTTCAGAGTCAGGAGCCAGCAACCACAGACAATGCAATGTATCAGTTGTTGTGGCTGAAAGCAAGCCAGGCTTTGCCAACACAGCTTGGAAACTACAGAAGGTCAAATCACAGTGATTCAAAACATTTGCATACGTTTCTATGAAAACCAAATGTTTTCTCTTTAATTCCAGTGAACATGAAAATTAAAATAACAATAAAAATTGAAAAGAAAATTCTGGGGAACATGTTGACATGCAGCAAAAAAGAAGGTTTCTCTGCAACGTTAATGGAAGTATGAGTCATAGCAGAGAGCTATCTCATTGCAGCCATTTGTTACTAGTGATGACGTGCTAGCCTTCAGTTAGACCAACAAGTATTGTCAAGATTAGCTGTCTTTCATGAACATAGTTGAGCAAACTTTTGGTCACCACTTATAACCTCATACACAAAAGGCCTGGAGCAATCTAGTTAACACTTAGTATAAATGATTTTTTTTCTATTGAACGTACAGTTAATGCCAATAAAATTTTCAGATTGAATCAGCCCTGCTAGAGAAATAACATCTAAAAATTTCTGATTTTTAATCTTCTGATTTACCTTAAAGAAGGTTAAATATAAGATTTTTGGTTCAGTTATAGTTTGCTTTAAAAAAAAATAAATCTGATACGGATAGAAAAACAGAAATAAAAACACTTTTGAACTACAGGGCAAAGTACAGCCACAATATGTAGAAAATATGTTGTAACACCTAACTAAAAATGTGAGAGCAGGGAAAAATGGTTGTAGCTTTTTTATTTTCAAGAGGGGACTAAATTAAGTAAAGAACTGGAACAATTAATGAATATCAATTAGAGGATAAAAAATATTTCCAAAATTCAGGGTTGTATTTTTTGAAGTTAGTGTGCTTTATTTTGATTTAAATAGAAGCACAAAATATCTGACAGTTAGCACATTAGGAAATATTAGAAAAAATCCTAACCCTAAGCCAAAGCTAACCGAAAAATAAACTAACTATATAAGTCAAGCTCTGGACATTGTTTAAGCAATTACAGAATGTGTGGTTATTCTGTTTAGTAGGTCTCTTTTGGACCTATTGTTCTACTTACTGCAGCTGAACACAACCAGTAAAGTTATTTAAGAAAAATGTGGGACTGAACAGAAAAGTGAGTGGTGACGGTAGCAGTGAAAGTGGGGAAGTAAGATCTTGGGACACTTGGCTCCTGCTGCCACTGTAGGCTGACCAGTGTTCAATGATCATGATGATCACAGTCCCAATCCTGTAAACTTAAATCCCACCTTTCTAACAAGGAATGATCAAAATATTTTCCATGTCTTTGGCAAATTTTGAATTTCAGCAGACAAATGGGTTAAATTTTTTATAGATTTTGGTATAGAAAACCATGACCCCTTTATTTCTTGGAAATGTAAGGGGAAGTTATTGAAATCACAACATTTTTCACCTCTGCTTCAAATTTTGTCCGGAACCAGAAATATCTACATGCATCTTAGGCAAAAAAATTAAAGAATGCACCTTTTCAAGAATCTCTGTTTTTTGTTGCCAGCTGTGTCCCCTGCCTTATTTTTGTCACAGCTCATTCGGAGTGGCTTTCCTTTGAGCTGAAGGTAGAGGAAAGTCAGAATTAGGTCACAGACGTACAGACTCACACATGTATCTATACAAAAGTCTCTGTACTTATGAAAAGTTTGGGACAAATCCAATCTCAGGTGTCAGTGAGTCAATTAACCTTCAAATCCTGTATTTCTTAGGCATTCAGGTGCTAGTATATATTGCCTCCTACATACTGCATTAGTAACAAAGACATACAATTCTTATCTGATACTCTATATGTCTGTTCAGCTTCAAAAATAATTTTAAATAAAGAAAAATAAATCCAATTATCCTACGTGACATATATTTTAGATCGAAAAGTGCTCATTTGATGTGTTTTATTTAATTTACTTTAACAACAAACCAAGATCCTAGGGAAAGCCAGAATTTTGCACATAGTGCTCTGGAAACTTGAATGTTTCTAATGTACTAGATATGATTTCTGAATTGAAGAGAATTTTCTGAGTGTCGTTACTGTGTCTGCCTTCTCAGCAATCATAGAAGCTCACATCTATCATTTCCTTTGTTCTGCGAGAAACAGACTTCTTCCAAGGAGGAAGAAAAAAAAAAAGAATGGAAAAAGACTGGAAATATTTACTGTGATGCAATGGGAAAAAAAAATTAAAGATGCAGCCAAAATACTTCCTGCAATTTATATTTTGGAGATTTAAATATGTACTGGTAGTTACAGTATATACATTTATGTATTGAATATATGAATATTTTATATATTTAAGCTATCCACTATGTTAAAGTAATTGTATAACATAATTTATTCTATGTTATTGTTCTTATCTATCATTTCAAAATCTATGTACTTTTAAATTAATAGCTAGATGTAGTACTTGAGATGACTACGAAATCCTCTGCTGTGTTTTCATTTACACTCAGCCTTTTCTACAGTTATTCAAATTAATCATCTTAAATTGAACATATATTAGTTGTTTTGCAGATCCTTCCAGTGAAGCTTTTAGTGTATTACTCATTTTTTAATCAGATTTTCTTTGAAATTAGCCAAATTTCTTTAACGTGCCATATCACATTGGAGGTATGTGAAAGGGATCTACATTCCTCAAAAGAGACAGTCAATTAGAAAATCAGGCTCAAAAATTTTGTCCTAACTGAAAATTTTGTAACTAACTGGCAGCAGGTAAAAAATGTTTGCTGCATTTTTATTCTTTTAATGTGTTTGTCAGCATTTCAGAGAGTCAGCTGCACTGTTTTGTTGCACTTGTTGCAGAGCGATGCTATTCTCATGTGCCATTGCAGTGAAGTGCTCACATGTACGTGGTCTTTCTCAACCCCAAGTTAGCATTACAGCAGATGAGGTGTACTGGTGTGTGCATTTGAGACAAAAAGAGGTTTTATTTTCCTGGAGTATTTTTAATGGGATTGAATAGTACCCTGGGAACCCTTAGCCCATTTCTTCACTTTCTAGATTACTGTGTATTCTCCTTCCTACATATGGTTTACTTATTTAGCTAGGCGATATGTACAGTAATAAACAGAGCCCACCCTTGGTCACTGGTTGCACTAAGGGTGCTGTCCACCCTGGGATTTCAGGTCTGCTGACTCTTACCTTCTCAGCACAACAAGAGATGGAGGCTGTTTTAGTCTGCCTAAATCCCTACATCATGAAAGGATTAGGCAAACTAGGGTACTGCACTGAATGTGACTCTACAAAGTTGCTTCTTTAGAAACATATTCAAATAATTCAGAAATATGCTCAAAAAAGCAATGAGTGACTTCATTTATAACTTAACTGCTGCTAAAAAAATGAAGGAAGGAAAGTACCAAATTATTTCTGCAAAAGTATACCCAATAATATTAATAATTTAAAGATATGATCTTATTAATGCAGCTCTTCTATCTATGCTTTAACAAGTTTTAAGTATTCTATAAAATGAGAACAGATCCATCCTGAATTTTTTTCTATGATCTTTCTGTATTTTAGGAAGCAATCCAGAACTGTTTCTTAGGCACCAGTTCCAGCTGCTAAATATGCCTTTTCCTTTTTTTAATACTAAGTATCTCCAGGTTATTCTTAAAAATACAGTTCTCCTTGTCCCACAAGTACATGCTTCATGGATAGAATAACCGCTCATATTCCTTGACACAGCTGACCACAAATCATTCCTAAAATTATTCTTCCTCAGACCTTTTTCCAGGTTAAATCTGTACTGTGCACAGGTGAGAAACCACTGCTGTTGGGTTTATGTTGAGGGCAATTACCTCTTCTTTTTTTTTTTTTTTTCTTTTTTTTTTTCCCAAATACTAATAAGGTACAGGAATGAAGGTGCCTTC
>JAVJGJ010000037.1:37438848-37451098 GCA_035590215.1 Microhierax caerulescens
CCCCATCCCTGGAAGTGCCCAAGGCCAGGCTGGATGGGGCTCTGAGCAACCTGGTCTGGTGGAAGGTGTCCCTGCCCGTGGCAGGGGGTTGGGACTAGATGATCTTTAAGGTCCCTTCCAACCCAAACCATTCTATGATTCTATGATATATATGTATAGTATTGCACACATATATGCTGCAGACTTTGTTAAAGGAAAACAATCAAATAACACCAGATAATGCTTCAATCAAATAAACATTATTTATTTAACAGCAGAGGCAGAGAAGAGCCATAGCCATTAATTTAAGTTCACATCCTGAATATGAATTTTGTAAAAACTCCACATTTTGGAGTTCTGCTCTGCTTCTTTCTAACCCAAAAATTAATGCATGAATTTTTGTAAGGCAGATAGCAGTACAAAAAACCACAGTGAACAAAAATTTCACCTAGTCCTGTTGATCTTTGTACTCTTCAAAGAGAAGGATGAACAGTATTTTATTGATAACTAATTCAAATTATTAATTTTTGCAGTCTTTATGTATTTAAATAAACACATATAAAAATAAACTTACAGTGAGTGACAAAAGGAAGCATGTGCCTCAACCTTTACACACCGATTGTGGTGGTTACGGCTAGAAAGAAAGACCAAGATCTGAACTCAAGCATAATATGCAAACACACCACACACAGTATTTACACACCAACAATCATATACAACAAGATATATATATTCTATAGGATGAAATTTTTCATTCTGTTCCAAATGGTTTTTGCCATTTTAGATGGCCAAATCAGTCATGCCACCCATGTCTTTCATGAAATTTTTCCTCATGGTAAGGAAATCACAGTGTAACAATACATGATCATAGACTTTCCTTTCCTGTCCGGTGGTCAGTACAGTCACCGGTTTCAAAATGCACTGGACCAAGGGGAATAAAAGCATTTCAAGGCTTCCTTCCTTCACCAGGCTGGAAAAGCTAGGTATAAATTGCTTCTCTTTCTTGGTGTATGACTGTACACATGCATGCTTCTCCATCACAAATCTGTATTTTTGCATTGTTGTGCAGGCTCAGAGAGCTGAAAAATGAATCTTACTTGCCCTCTGCCTATATATTAAAAAAAAAAAAAAATCTGTGTAGACATGTTCCTTAATGTGTGGAGTACGCAGGACTTTATTTTGAAAAATGCACAAACACAACTCAAATACTCAATAAAAAAAGGTGGAGTCTACATAGACATGGCCAATAATGTGCTGTATGCTTTAAGAGATTCAAAAAATATCTTCCCATATGCTATTATGATTTATTAAGCAAATTCCTGACCCTAATAGCTAGTAAAAGCTAGCAAAGTGCAACTGGCTACTTTAATGACCGGAAACATAAATGCTGGTTCACAAAGTAATCTCCCAACCATCGTAATGTGCAATAGATCTTTCAAGACAATAAACACTTGACCGGAGTGATCTCACCTGCTGTAGAATACTCTCTAAAATCCTTTTGTTGACTGGTCAATGAGAACATTGTGGTGCAAAGACAGGACTTATATTAGCGTGTTGGAGCCCTCATCATCAGGCTACCTGCAGTAGACAATGTAGACTGCTTGGGTGGTGGTGAAGGGTAGCCTGCAGTGATCTGGTTAAGGAATACCCAAGGTGGTGTAGAATTATTTTTAAGTAGATCTCAGTGAATTGCGAGATAGCTGTCCAGCTATAGGTTATCTACATGGAGCCCTGCAAGGATTTATCTCACCCCTCCTTTTCCGAGACAACTGGGTCTGTGGAGACAATTGCAATATCACAATTGTACTGAACTTTCACCAACTCCACCAGTTGCATCTTAGCTTCTACAAACAATGTTATCATCCAAAGGAGAGAAGGTAAAATTATGGATTTTTTTTTTTTTTTGCAAGGACCTGAGTAGCTAAAAGGCCACTGATAGCTGGACAAACCAGTTACAATTTTTAAAGCAACCTTGTAAAGGGAAAAGTAAGTTAATGTAAAACACTGAAAGGAGCAATCAGTAATGTTGACTGTATCTTCAACAGAGGATATCCCCCCACTAGCTGATAATGGAGAACAATCTTGAGGCTGTATTAGATTCACTGATAGTCCTGACTACACTGATAATTGTGGTAAGAAATGGTTGCACTTCCACTTTCCCAAGAGACTGTGCCTATTCCTGTCAAAAGAAGATCTGGAAACTGTGATTCATACTTTTATCATCTCCATGTTCCTAATAGGGCTAAGGGCTCCACAGAAGTTTCATCTTGTGCAACACTCAGCAGCCCACCTCTTAAGCAGGAAAACCTGCCAAGGGATCATAATGGAAATCTGCACACTCTAATGGATTTCTGCATTCATTATCCAGATACAAATCAACTTCCTGGTCCTTATATTTAAGACCTCAACATTTTAGATACTGGCTTCTATCCAAGATCCACCATGCAACTGTGCTTATTGTAAATGCTAAAGTGTATGGAAGCCATGTTCAAATGCTCAAAAGTGTTTCCTATATTGTGTTCCTGACTCTGTAAAGAAAATTTAACATATTTCAAGGTGTAATGCAAATCACATCTTCTCACAAGCAAATCTTCCCATAATAGTGCAGCTTCAGGAAGAGTGACAAGGAATGAAGAAAAAAGGAAGAAGTAAAGTGGAAAGAAAAAAAGAGGAAAAAGTGTACACCTCGAAAACCTGTTAAACCTAAGAATAGCTATGGGCACATCTTTTTATAGACATCCGTAATTTACTTTTGAGCATGAGAGTTATGGACATATTACATGTATTGATGGCATTAATGATACTTGAAAAATTTCTGCCCAAGAACCTTACGATCTGAGAGTCCTTGTATGCTATGCTGAGCAGGAGCAAAAGGAAGGAGAGACATGAGCTGAAATGGAGATAAAATTTCTACAACTGCAAGGAAAATAGGGCATCATTTCTTTGTGTACCACTACACCCACACACTCAACTCCCTTTTTCACTACAGAAAGTTGACTTGCCAAATGTTTTTCTTAAAGCAAACAAGGAAAGAAGTGAAAGAAGAATGAGGAAAAGAGCAGAATATCAGCTAACAGGAGTTAAAACCTGAATTTTAGTGTTTTTACATGACATGCAGCTTTGTCACATATGTTTTGAGCATAGCTAGAAACTACCTGATCACAGGATCCACATTTTGCCTAGTTAAAAGAAAGTACTGTGCATACCTGCTGCTGTAGCTAAAGCAGTTTTCAGTAATGCTTAGAGGAAAATGCACATCAAAATAAACACACACGCCTTGGTCTAAATGCCATCATAAATAATTACTATGAATCAAAATTATTTTGTTGTCTATTGAAATTTTCAAGTTAATATATTTTCCAAGAACACAGAAGTTTCAGTGTTTAGAAAGGAGGGAGGATGCATCAAGATCCAAAATTGCCAATTTTTCAGCAGAACCACTGTTCCCCCAATCTAGAGCTTTTATTGCTCTAAATGACTTATGTTCAAAGTAAAGAACTTTGAAACTGAGGACATGGAAAATGTTAATTCTGTTGCATTATAACAGTATGGTAGGCTTGTCGAATAGCTGGTTTCCAGCTGGTTTGCCTAATTTTATTTTAGCTCATCCCAGCTCTGTCAGAACTACTAAGCATGGACACATTCATCAGTGCATAAGCTGCAGTCGCTAGTCTGAAGTGGTCATTAAAAATATGCTGTGGTGGAATGTCTACACAAACTAGCAGGCGCTTTCTCTTCCCATCAGGGGATGTGGCTTTCTCCATGTACTCTACATCTGAGTTTCACAAACACAGAGGCTCAGGGATGAGGCTCCAGTGGAATCATAAAATATTTGCTAGTCTGTCATTACCACCAACCTGGTTGTTAGTGGGGTGGGGTGCTCCATCTACTTTCTGGCACTAGCCCCAAGACTGCTGACAGATTTATGTGAAACAGAACACATACACACTTCTAGCTTCTGCCCAATGTGGTGAAGGTCTTCATTTTTTTTTCCCTACGGCTGGACGCCCTCAAAGTGTATTTAATACTGTCACATTAAGTGACTCCAATATTGTAAAGATGAGAATAGGTAAAATGGATAAACATTTTCAGAAATACATCCAAATATTATTACAATTTCTTTGTGTAGTGAGAACAGTAGGCTAGGCTGTTAAGGTGGGGAAGAAGCCAGAATATTTTCCTGTAAGACCTTATAAACTAAATGGCATGCAAAGACCCCAGTCTTGGGAGATGCTGAGCTGATATATACTACAGTGATAGGTGGTACTATATAACGCCTTTGGTTAGATTCCCGGAGCATCCTAAATGGTGTTGCTGAAAGGAGGAGTAGAGAGTCCTAGATTTCATCAATTAGGTGTAAATCAGCAAGACTGATGCCCTTGTATGTTTTTAGGATTTTTCTTGCTTTTGATTGCTGTTTAAGAATCACTGCTTCCACAGTATCATGCTAACTCCACTCATTCTGGGATTAGACGGGGTGATAGCTGGGGAGATAGCCTCAGGCTTGTGTATAAAGGAATGTCTTTCAGGTCCTGCTTTAGGCTGTGCCACCATTTGGCTCGGGTTGTTCAGATGGAGAAGTTAGATACTAGTAAGCATTAATGTGAATTTATAGCAATCTGGCTACACTGCACAGGGACAGCCTTTAGTAGAAAGTGGAGTGGGTAGCACCAAACAATACATACTGGGAATATCCATACAAAAAGGTACTTGTTTAGACAGGAATGAAGACAAAGTACTTTCCTTAAAGAACTTACTATCTAAACAGCATATAAAGAAAGCTCAGTTCTGTGAGGTGCTGTAGTTAGTGCTCTGTTAATTCACACCCTTGCTTACTGCATACTAACTTCTTGTATAGACAAGCAGAATTTAAGCCTTACAGAACTATGAATGGTTAAAGTGATCTCATATATCCTCTCTAATGGACATCGTGCAGGTAGTGGCATCAGTAGCCAAACTGTTTTAGCTTTGGAGAGTTCCTTCTTACATTGCTGCTGCTTACAGGTGGAACAGTAACTCCTGCAGCCACATCTGATAAGCCTTCACTGAATGTGCTAATGATTCTGCTGCTGTGAATGGCAATGAGGAGTCTGGGAGACAGGAGTTATGGAAATACATTTTGCTCACAGCATCTCCTCACTGCCTGAGTCCTTCCAGATGTTGGGTGCTTCCTTAACTGTTGGGTGCTGCCCTCCTCAGCACACTAGCCCGCCTTCTCGACTGCTACCACTAGGCATTATTTGCTGATATTTTTTCTGTGGGAGGCAGCAGTAGCTAGAAATGCTCAGGCATGTCAGAGGGACTCCAGAGGGAATGCTTCCCTTGCCATTTCTAGAACTGTTTGACTTCATAAGATGGCACACACTGCAATGTCATTTAAAGGCTTGGAAAAATCTGCCTGGCCCATAAAATGTTACTAGCTCAGAATTTCCTAGGAGTATCCAGTACAAAAGGTTCAAAATTTATATTTCATAATTCACCAAACACATGAGCAATTTCTGGAATTGAACAGTTCTGTTCAGTCCTTTACTCTTTATAAATTTATGAGTAGGTTTGTGGCCTGTCACTAATAGGTCTCTAAATTAATAAGCTGATGTGTATTGCAACACTCTCTAGGGCAAGCTTCTTTCAAGTTTAGAGTCCGGCAACCTGCCTTATGTCATACTGTGGATTCACCCTTAGCAAAGGGCTGAATTTTCAGCCTGCCTTTCTTTCTGTGTTAGTTTGCAGTATGTCAGCTTCTCTTTCCATGTCATCAGTTAATATTAAATGCCGAAAAAATAATAACTGTCTTCTAGTACTGAACAAGAAGATTAATGTCTTCTTTTAATGGCATTCTGAGAAGATGGAAGAAAGAATGGGGCATTTTTGCTTCGCAGATTCTTTTCAAGGAGGGCAAAGGCACAACCATTTTACTACGTACAGGCTGTGGTCCAGAGTCTGTAAACTCCGTAGCGGCTCAGGAGTCTTGGGCTTCCATGTGTGCATACACAGCTGTGCACTTGCTCATCACCTCCAACACAGCCAACCTAACAACGCACCAGCAGAACAGGAGGTTACATTCAACGTGCCACAGCTGGGCCCGTAGCATAGCACTGTGGCTGCACAGAGATTGCAGATTTTCTAGGCACTAGAGTCAGGACATGCCCTCTACAAAGGAGCCAGCCCAGGCTAGTTTTTTTATACTATTCTCACGTCTTCCTGACCACCCAAGAAATTTCTATGAGCCTGTGGGCAAAGAAATACCTAATCTCGCTACAGTAACAAGCAACAAAGAACCAGGAATTATATTGCTAGTGCATTGGATAAATGGGCTTTATTACTTCCTAAAGAGCTTTGTGATCCCTGTTTGCAAACAGGTAAGTTTCCCACCCTTCACACCCCCAACATGCACCAAGCTGATCTGTGAAACAGTGTGAGGTGGTACACATTTGTCTTATCTGCACTGGAAGACTTATGTATTGTGGGTTTAACTGGGCCTATGGAGAGAACAGCATGTAACTAGACATAGTCACAAAAATATATCAGGCTATTAGTTATTTAAAAATGGTCAAAAAGATAAAAAATCAATTTGGGGGAGGAGGGTTGTGGACAGAAATAATGGAGTAAGCACTGCAATACACCCATTTTATCTGCATTTAACTGTTCAGTCACCACATCTCTAGAAGGAAAGCACACCCTAAATGAGACCTTCAGCCGGCATAAATCAGGAAGCATCTCTGAAATCAGTGGTTTTGAATGTGTGCATCAGATAAGCACCGTGTTGCAGAGTTTTTGTCATTTCTTGAAGGCCAAATGAGTATGATCACTGCATATTATACAAGGATTATTTAGTAGGGAAAAGCTAGCTCTTTTGTTGAACAGGAACCTATTACAGAAGGGATGCATTTATATATAGCAGTAAAATGACTGCAGTTCTGATTAAATAAAGAGAAAGGCACAAAATAATGGAAATTAATATTTCTGTAAAGCATAAAAGTAACCACAAGCTCTTTAACAATTTCTATAGGCATTCTATAAAACAAAACAACTATGTATGTGAGAGCAAGAGAAAGACATTGACGCAGAGGGAAAGAGAGAAACATGGACAGAGGCAGAGATATAGAAACAGAGAAAAATATTTAGGATGCATGCTGCAAAGAAGTATTTTGGACAAGAGTAAAAATAAAGATCAGAGTTCAAATTAAACTGCCACACAGTCTCTACATGTGATCTGCTCATTATATATTTATTGTTTCTTGACTACTGGAAAATGATCGCTATCACTGTTATTTCTACCTGACTTTCAAAAAAAAAAAGAAGAAAAAGAAAAAGAAAAACGAGACAAGAATACATGTTATCTTTTGCATTATCTCAGCAGGCTAGATTATGTACTGTACATAGTTAAACACACAACGAAATGTTCATATAGGCTGCCCTCATTTCCCAGCTTCTCATTTTTACAGGGAGCAGCTAGGTGTGCCAGAATCCTTTTCTTTCTCCTTTGGCAAGAGGGCAAGCAAACAGTCATTTTGGTGACTGGTGCCAGTGCCACCTATGAGTCAGCGTGATGTATTTAATGCTCCATTTGTTAGAGGCTAAGTACATTACCCCTACAGTGCCCTAACCTCTAATGGCTCAGTGCCAAGGAGCCCAAGCCTGGTCCTGAACCTGAATTACTACTCCACATTTTACTGCAGTGACAGTTGTCTCTAATACATACATTAGAACTAGGTATCACAGTGCATCATTTTAGCATTAGGGTCTGGTATTATGAAATGTATCTTTTTCAGAATATTTCTCATTTCCCTGTAATGCATCAAAAATGGGAATAAAAAATTAGACATGAATTTGAAGTGCAAAAATTTTATGTTTTCATCATTTTGTACTAAAGCTGGAGTAAAAATATAGGTGTTTGTAATATGGTGCACGGATCTGACATATAGCTCTTGATGTTCAGGGTTAAATTTAAGTCTACATTGCCTGGTTACCAATCTCCACAGTTGCACCCAGGCAGGACTAGGAAAGATTGATGATTGTGATTGTGAGATTAATCCTGTAATGTTTACAAGACTCCTGAGCTGAAACCTGGTTGGTCATATCATGCTATCCAGAGAAGGCCGCTTGGCTTGCCAGGGTAATTTCTTCTGATGCAGTAAATAACTAGGCATAATGAAAATACTCTGATGTATTCTACTGCCTGATTGATGCTCTGCATGCGATATGGCAAAGCAGTGCACTTCCTATCACAAATTTACATATACAAACCAGCAGAAGAAGCATGATAATGTCAGCATCCTCCAGAAGCCCTAGGATGCTACACAATTTTATAGCAGTTATGAATTACTGTTGACCTTTCTGGCCTCTTATACCAGTATGCTAGACTCAAGCATATTGAAAGTCATCAGTCTGAAGCAGTCATTCTTTACATAATTATGGCTATTTGTGTGTGGGAGGATAGTGTTTCTTTTATTGTTAAAAATTAGCATTAAAGAATATCAATGCTGTGATTCAATGACCAATCTGCTTTAAGCATATATTTTAATAGAAGCAGAGAAAAGGACAATTTGAATTCTGCAAACTATTTTTGTAATTCAAACAATATCAAAACATGGACTTTTATAATTCAGTACTTAATGAAAGAGCATAGCTGGGGTCCGCGTTTCAACATATTTTTTTTTTTTAAAGTAGGCTAAAAGGTCTTAGCATTTAGCACTATCATTTAAACTAAATTTCTTGCTGGATTTTGAAAGTCTAAAATTAACAGGAAATGTTCAGTAGTGGTATAAAAGTCTTTCAAGTACAAATATAGATTAAATCTTTGAAATCATGTAGATGCATTAGTTAAAGGAGCTTCCATATTTCATACTAAATATTTGAATAATCAGGCTTTCAGAACATCACTAAAACACAGCTCCTTATTATCATTTGCATTTTAATGTCCTTAAAATTATTACACTAAGGGAAATGTTTTTGATACATTACAGCATTTCCTCTAAATGTGTGATTATGTTAATGGGTTTTCAATCAGGATCCTAGCCTGACACCATAGGAAAATTTATGCAAAGTTCATACCCTGTCAGGGCCTTTAATCAGGACCATTTATTAGACCCCTGCCTTCTTTGATGGTTGCTGCTCCCTTTATTAAATATACTGACTTGGCCATCTGAAGAAAAGGACAATAAAAGGTTACTGGGGATGAAAGCATGAATGCTATTTGCTCATGTTTCCTTTACAGACACTTCTTCAATAATTAAGGAAGGGCTTTCTTTGGCCTTTTAGGCTTTTGAAGTGCATATCAAACATAACACTTAGTTCTTGTTTTTATGGAATGTTTAATGCACAGATTTAGGCTTAAGCACAAGTAAACTAACTTAGAGGTTGCTAACAGAATTAATTTAAATAATTTTCACGAAAGTCACAGCAGTCACGTATGTCAACTGACTAGTCAACCTATATTCAACCAAGACAATCTAACTTACTGTAATTTAGGAGAAATACTTAAAAAATTGCATTCCCCGCCCCCCCCCCCTTTTTTTTTTTTTCTTACAGTGGTCATTTTTCTAGCTGCTTTCTAGGCAAACCTCAGCATAGCAAAGGCATCACTAAATCTTATAAAACACCTTCCAATACGAAAACAGTTTCCTAGAGCCTTCAATGTCTATGTTAGTTACTTTATAAAATTTGTTAATACGCTGCTTAAGGATTTATGGGAGGGTTGAAACTGGCATGAGTGACACTAATTTTTCCCCTGGATCACATGCAGAGAAAAACACAACAAACAGCAGATCTAACTAAGTAGTATTGACAACCTGGGGTTTGGATACAAATTCAATATGAGAAAACAGACTCACTTCAATGAAATACAAATAAACAACGAATTCTGTTTTGACATGTCTAAATAGGTAGTAGGTGACTGACAGGCTTGGGTCTCATAGGAAAGCCATTAGTAGAGCATTTGATAGGAAAACGTTTGATTTGAATGCAAGTTGCGTTTCCCCTCAGGGGGTGATCTGAGTGGTATACTGGGGATTCACAGGCGCCCTTTTCACTAGAAAATGCCTGCTGGGCTGTATCTTGATAAATGAAATTTGTAGGATCTCCTAATACTAACAAGTATATAACTATATCATCTATTTAGAAGGCATGCTAATTATATTGGTTCACTGATGTTCATTTTCTCATTCTGAAAAAATATATTAAAAAGTTTTAATAACGAGCACCTGGGTCAATTCTATGTCCAGCCTGGAAAAAATAATAATACTTCATTAGTTTAATTATCAGTATTTATTGCTCTGAAAAAAAAAGGAATTCATTATTTTTCCCCACAAGCAATTGGTAAATATTCAGCGAAAATATAGGATTACAGCAAGAAATTAGTTACGTAAATGCTACTGACCTAATCTAGAGTAAAGTTTTAGGCTAAGAAACTTTAAACTGAAGAGTTATCTGGCATTCTTTGCCAGAAACTGATTTACCACACAGAAACAGTATCCTAAATATTATTATGGGAGTCCTAATTATTCATATAATGAATAATCTCTAACAAGTTATTCAGATGAAAACCGGCACATCCTTACCAGTGTTTAGGTGCCTACATGCGTTTATGTACATGCCTTTAGATGATAGGCCCTTTTGCAACAAAAGAAATTGGTACCTAAATTGCACAGCAAAAAAATAGTGGTATATTTCAGAAAATCAGGAGAGATTTGTCTTTTTTGTCACATCAGAATCTCATAGAAAAACAGCTGAAAGTGTTATTTTATACACTAATACATGGCCTAGCCATACACCCTTTAAATTTCAGTTTGTTTCAATCACAGATCAAGAATATTCAAAGAATATGGGGCCAGGCTCAAAATAAATGAACAAGGAAGGCACTAAGGAGTTAATGTTCAGAGATGGAGCTTGGAGTTCAGGGTTGTTTATGATGCAAAAGATGCTGCTGAGGGTGATCTTATTAAAACAACCCCTCAAAATTAGTATTACATTTAATTGCATGCATGTGTTTCTGATATATCTCATCAGTGTTAAGCATCATTTTATCTTTCTGTTTGTCCACATGAAGCAGGCAGAGTAAATGAACCCAGTAATACCTGATAGTTTGAAAGCAGAGAATGCACAGTATGCAGCTTAAAGCACATCAAAGAAAATGTAACAGGACCTCAGTATGTCTTCCTATTAGACAACATGTTGTTATGAAGTAGAAATACTATTTCTCCTATTTATGCAGTTAATAGATCAGAAGATACCTTTCAGAATCATTAATTAGTAAAAAAAAACCCAAACCAAAAATGTTTTCCCTTTCAGTGTTGTAGAGAAACAAAAGAAAGAAATTTTATACTTCCCCGAATAAGGAGAGCAGGAGGATGTTAATTCTTGTGAAAAATACAGTTTATTGGTCTATGCTGTAGCAAGCTATCCTGATTAGCTAAATGGATCAGGTCTAAGGACATTAAAGGGGATAAGGTGGCTTCTGAACATTTAATAATATATAATTTATCATATAAATATATATCTGTATTTGTCTATATTGTTCATGCGCATGCACACACATTCTGCATATGTTAGGCCTTTCTGAGAGACGCAAACAATATAGATGAAAATCAGCATCTGCAAAAGGCAGCAATCCCATGATTCCATCTGAGCCTATCACTTAACATATCATTCATAATGCTAGCCTGCTCCCATCATCCTCACCCTGTCACTGGCATCTTTCTTCATTTTCTTCTGCTTCTTAGTTCCAAGAAAGTGGAACCACTGTATCATTTACTGTCCACAACCTAAGCTGCTGATTTAAGGGCTGATTTTTTATTTTCCATAATGTCATATAACTATCCTTTCTGCTTTCCACAAAAGTTTAAGTTCAGAAAGATCTCAGGTAATTTTAACACTGAAAACCATGCAGGGAGCTAATTTTTTTCCTTTTCTCTCCCATGTTCTCTTTCTATCATTATAAATCTTATAATTACAAGCTTTTAAAAAATATGATACACAGCCCCGTCTCTCTCCCCCCCCCCCGCCCTTTTTTTTTCTTCCAGGGTTATACAACTAGGTCATGTAGGAAAACTTAAGTAGTAGCTTTTATTTATGTTCAAGAAAATGTCTAAATAGAAAACCAAAATGTTGATATAATTTCTTTCTTTAATGACAAGACACATCACAGTTTTTAAGCATACTGCCAAAATGTTGATTGTTACATTTCTTTTATTAAAGATTCATAAAAGCAAATATAGTACATATTAAATCCTTTTTCATCATTATTATTATTATTATTATTATTATTATTATT
>JAVJGJ010000037.1:37451198-37463515 GCA_035590215.1 Microhierax caerulescens
ATTATTATTATTATTATTATTATTATTATTATTGTTATTGTTATTATTATTGTTACAGTGGACAGCGATGACTCTGTCTTAAAACCTAATCACTAGTGCCTATTAAATTGGGGTTTCATATGTTGCTGGAGGTAGAACTGATTATCATAGTGAATGAAATACTTGTTTGGCGTATTCCCAGAGGGCAAAAAGTCATTCTTCAAGGTGATGCATCTCATTTGAGGAATACATTAACAATTGAAGGCAGTTAAAAATACATGTGAACTCCCAGTGAGGCAAATCTGAGGTTGACCACATATATTTACTGACTGACTCTTGCCTCATTCAGGGGAGAAAACTGTGATATGGAAGGCTGGTTTCTGCAACACATGAGACCTTAATTTACAACTCTAATGTGGCAAGTAGATCATAGCTGCTTAGAAAATATTTAGGATTTAACGCTCTGAATGGGTTTTAGATGTCTTTTGTATCTTCGAAGGTTATAGAAAAAGTATGAGAAAAGATAAGGCTCAACAGCATTAAAGGTCAAGTTTGTGATAGAAATTAACTTCTTATTTCAAGGTTGCTTGATAAAATAAAGAATAAAACAGATGCATTTTTGAAACCATGCTGAGATTCACAGTGAAAAGTTTTTTACAATAGAAAGCAGGACACAGGCTACGTGAAAACCAGTATTATTGCTATGAAAGGCCAGGTTACAGAATGATTGCATTAATTGCAGCAGCACTCTGAATGGATTGAGCAATACAGAGGATATCCTATACGATGATGAAACATATTGCTGTAACAAATGTTATTTTTCCTCTATATTAACTTTCAAAACATTTGATATTTTAGTGGAAAGTAAAGCAGAAATAGAAAGAAAGTTAGGGTACCTAAATTGCTCAGGAAGACCTGAGCACTAATCAAGTGGAACATGAAATGTAAAGCAACAATATGTAATAGAAAACAAAACAAAACAAATCAAAGTAGTATTTGAGCTTGTTTTTTCATCAAATGAAAAGTTATATTCTACCAGGTAGCTTTTTATTTATTTGTAAAAAAGTGACTTTTCAAAAAATATAAATACTATCATTTTTATTGACAAAGAAGCACTATCAAATTGTCAACCTCTCTTCTGGCAAGTAGAGTCAGACAAATATGAAGGTTTGCAGAAGGGAAAACAGAGGTAGATTAGACTGGTATTTCTTCATCCCCAAATCGCATCTTCCTCCAAATTCAAGAAATGGTAATTTTTGCTACACAATAAATTTACATATGAATATATTTCACACCCTTACACAACCACAATCAGTGTGAACATGTGTGTGTTTGTCTGAGACAGGATAATATAGCTGACATATATGTTACTATTAAGAAAGTTTCAAGGCAAAACCCAAACACTAATATGCTCCTTCCACAACCCAAATGTTAACACCTAAATTCTGATTAGCGTTATGATAACAGTTATGTTCCACAACCCAAGCCATTTTCAGTTACTGGGTATGTTATGTCTGAAACTTCTTGAGATCAGCTCCTTGGTATAGTGGAGATATCACATCATTTTACTGCCGTCTATCAACTCGTGCTTTTCTTGAACACAGAACTACTGTGAGATTTCAGGATATCCATTTTCTGAGGCAGCAGCTGAAGGCGGACTGGAAAGTAGGGAAACAGGGAAATAGGATAAGGATGAAAAGGGACAGAATTTTGTCAGGAAAAAACCCCTCTCACAAAAGGTATCATTTATGCAGTCCATAATCCAAATTGTTACACAAGAAATCCTGAGCTGAGCCTAGGGATCTAATGTTATGTATAAAGCAAAATTGCATGGAGCTCAGGAAGCCAGCAGCTACATGAGAAATATGTGGCTGGAAAGCCCAAGGATTCTGCACTGAGACTGATGAGTTAGGATTTACACAGGGAGCTCTGTCTGTCAGTTTGATTAGCCAGAAGTGTGCAAAGGAACCTAACGCTTAGTCAGAAATTCCTGAAAGGGAATTTTTCCAGTTGGAGAATCAGGAAATATGGTAGGAAGAAAGCAACAGCCAAGCTGTGCCTTTGGGACGAGTGAAAGCCAATGGCTTGCTGAAAGTCAAGAACAGGTTTGGTTAAAATTACCATCTTATTGTGGAATTACAAATCTAACAGCACCTAACCCGGAACCACAGACTCCAGAGCCAGGAAGGAGCATTGCAGAGAGGTATGGGCCACGGAGCCAGTGAGTGTGTCAGCCCATTTACTCACGGGCTGGGAGTGTGCACATTTCTTAAAAGGATGTATGATCTTGCCTTTAAGACTCCAGTGGCAAGTCTACCGTATATTTTGATGTTTCATTGTCTTTATAAATTTTTAATTATTCTGAGAGAAATTAACTCTCCACTCAGTTTATTTTACAAAATAAGTAAATGAGGAGCCTTAACCCTTGGATCCTAACTTCTGCTACCTCTCTTCCCCCAGATCGATTTTAACATTCTTTTCATCTCTCTCTGCTGTTTTCTGTGTCCTTCCTGAAGTATGGGTGAATACATGACCTACTCACAGTTTTCTAGTGGTATTTACAGAGTGAAAATGAGTTCCACACAACTACCTGGTATCAGCTTTACATTCATACCAAAGGGACGTGTGAGCCATGGAGGCAGATCCTGCAGAAAGAGGTCAGGATTAGCAATTGTCTTTAACTGACTGACTCAATTATTATATTTCAATAATGAGTTACTGCTGTCCACTATTATCCAATTCTTTAACCAGAGGGTTTTTTTTTCATTCTTTGATACATTCTGTTTTATTGTGTTGTACTAAAAAGTGCAAAACCATACCCATTTTAACAAGCCATTCAAATAAGTCTGTAAAAGTGATATTTTCTCATCATTTATTACCCCACCGATCTTTGTGTCACCTGTAAGATGGAAAGATGTGATATTGGCATCTACATTCTTGATAAAGAGTTTGGCTAACATTGGATCAAGATCTGAAGCTCAAAGTATTACTGAAAAAGTCACTTCATTGTATCAGCATAAACAACTAATTTCTGTGATATATCTATAAACCAGATTTGTATGACCTGTTAACCCCATAGAGCTCAAGCTTTTTAATCATATTATCTTTCAGTAATAAGTCAGTTGGCTGGAAGGAGTCCCAGCTACCTGCAGAATGCTTTCATCGCCAAAGTCTTTAATCCTATTAAAAAACTCAAACAAAAAACCACATACAACTTGACAATTGTTGTCTTTTGGAAAGTAATGCTGACTGGCATTGACTATATTTTTGCCTCCTCTTATGATTCCATTTCTCCTCTTATGATTTCCATTTGTGAGTAATAGCTTAAATCAGCTATTCTTTTTTTTTTTACTTAAAATTAACACCATTTTGTCCTGTTAGTAACTCTCTGGTTAATCTTCTTACCCTTTGAAATATTTGGAAATCATTTACGGTCTTCTACTCCCTTGGGATCTGCTCTGTTTTCTATTTCTTTATGGTTAACATGGTTTAGAGGGATTCTGAGCAGTTCCTGAGCGTGAGATATCTTGGCCAGTTAAGTTGAAAATGTTTAATTCTGGCAAAAACCTTTGCTACAGAGGGTAAAGTTTCAATTACAACAACATCACATGGGACAGATACATCTCTCTGGTTTATTTCAAATAAATAACTGAAATATCTGCTGAACATTCCTGTCTGTATACATCAGTATTTGATCAAACAAACCTAGCAGTGAACCTATACTTGTAAGCAATAAGATTTTTAAAGCATTCTTACTACTTTTAATTCTATGTACAATTGATATTTCATTGAAACCTCTAGCTTTCCTTTACCTCTCCTAGAGGTTTTAACTTGCAGCTTATATCCACTTCCAATTGCTTTCCCATTTTTCCTTCCATCTTATAATTCTTGTTTTATTATTGTGCCTGTAGCAGCTTAAAGCCAAGAAATCCAATAGAAACTTTTTTTCTTGTCTATCAAGTTCTAATTTCCTTGATATCTATCAGGATATCCTTGAGAAATTTTTGCTTGCTAAAACTTCATAAGTAAATGTGTACGCCAGTCTTACCAACAATTATTATAGATTTGGGGAAATCAGCTGCTTTAATATAATGGTGATTATAGCCATCACCAGTGCTGCTGCATTTGCATTTTGCAAATTTTGAAGCCATAAGATCACTTTATTTATAAATAAAAAATCATAGAATCATGGAATATCTTGAGCTGGAAGGACCCATAAAGATCACTGAGTGCAAATCCCTGCTCCCCACAGGAGGAGGTGTGCCTTCAGATGCCTGATATCAAATTATACATCTTTGATGAAACATTTTCTTTATTATCTTTAGAAACTCAGATAGCTTTAAAATTGGCTGCATGAAATGACAATCAAATAACCATGTTACATTCTAGTGAAATAATTTTTCTTGTGGGTGAATGCTTACGGAGCCCCTGATCCTGCTTCCTGGTGTGAACAGGTATTTTGTGTCAGGTGCCCACCTGCAACACCATCAAAACTTTGTAGCAGGCACAACTTAAAACTGTAAATACCAAAGGCTTTGTGACTTTAAGTTTGACCCAACTCATCTCTGATGTAATGTGCCACCTCGTGTATTCTGCCCGTACAAAATTGATTTGAGCTGTTAGTTTTAATTGCCCACTCATATGACAGACCCTATCAGATTTAAGTAAACCACTTGATATTTCTTCTTATGCATTATTACCTCCTCTTGTTAAGAAATACTCGGTAGAAATGCCTCTGTGTTTGGATTTATCATATATGCGATACCAAGATAAGTTCCTGGACCACTATAGTTTGTTATCAGCTGTGGTCTGTAGTTTTGGAAGCCTTCTATGTGGAATCAAGAGGAAAATTTTGTGGACTCCAACTAAACTACTTCTTCAGGTGAACTATGACATGTTAAATCAAACCAAGCAATTATATTTAATACATAAAACTTAAAATCAGTTCTCATTCTTCCTTTTAATCTGTATTCTGCAGAACAGAGAGATGTCTTCCTGCTTACCCATCACCCTGGTGTCCATTTACTTTACATCATGTTCTCTGCTCTTCACTTGTTTTACCATGCTCATCTTCCCAAGAAAGTTATATCCATATGAGGAAGGAAGACCAATAGCTTTGTCGCTGTCTCTGCTTAAGGCAATTTTTTTTGCAGCAAACTTGTATCTCATAACATTGTTTTACACTATAAATATGTCTTTGTCATCTACACGTTGATTCAGGGGCTGCTCCCCTGTTTTCTTCAGATGGATACTTGGAAAAAAAAAATAAAAGAAGCAGTTTTCTTCCAAAAATGCTGCATATTTTCTTTACTAATTCAAAACCACAGCCCCTACTGTTACAACAAAGGTTTATAGGACTATTCTTTTTTAACCTCCAAATGCTTGTGTGTGTCTGTGTGCAAGTTGCAAACATTCACAAATAACACTTTCACTTACCATAAACATTCCTGTCCACAATGCCTGATCTATGGCTGTCCCAAAAAGATACACTCCTGCCAACTTCTTCAAAGCTGCCACATATCCAGAAAGCACTTGCCCTTCTACCTGATTTCCCTAGTGTAGTTTGTATCATTCCGCGATAACGTTTGTTCTAAGAGCAATATACCTCCTCAAAACATCACAGTTTTAACCCAGTTTTTGTGGTTTCTGTCAATACTCAGTCAACTTTTCTCCTAACTCTGGTCACAGACACTACCTTATGTTTTTCTTCAGTAGAAATTCATGAGAAAACAAGCCTTGAAGTTTTTCATTTTTACCAAATAAAGCTGGTTTTGTTGTTTTTCTTTCAGATAGGTTGATTCTTCCTTTTGTAGATTGTCCTTGATGTGATTCTTTGGGGGGCAAAAAACCCCAACCTGCAGAGCTCTTAACTGACTCAGGCCAATGCTGGATTCCTCACCAACTATTCCCTTATGTATATGGAGGGGGATCTTAAGACTCCCGCTGAGTGCTCCTTAGCAAAATGCTAACTTAACAGAGGGTTGCTCCTAGGAGAGATCCAACATAATTCAAGCATAATAAACCAGCTCTGAACACAGCTCTGTAAACACAGCCTGACTGAATTAGGAGCACCACAATTTGCAGCAAAGCTTCATTTCTAGATCTGTTGTGCTCCCTATAACTCAAGCACTGGCAATAGCATGGACACAAATTTCACCTGATGTGTTCCTTCAGTTTCACCCAACAGCTTCCTAAGCCAGATTCTCTCATCATTTATCTCTCTGGAAATGCAAATCGCTTTTCTTCCTTCAGATCCCTAAAGAGCATTCTCGCAGCCTCCTTCCCCCCTTCCTTCCTTTCCTAGGCACTCCTGCCTTTCTTAGCCAACGTCTGCACAGAGCTTTAGGGATTTTAGAACCAAGAGTAATTAATTTATGTTTGATTATCTTGAAAACCATCAGCAATCCACACATTACATTTGTGAGCAAATATGCAAGAGAAAATCTGAAGAGGCTATGAAACATCTGCTTACAAGCTAACAGCACTCTGAATCTGAAGCATGTTGAGGTTCATATGTCTTGGCTGCATCTGTGACATACCACTTAAAAATACTGTCTTATGGGTGGCATGACAAGAACTGCCTGTAAACAGGCTAGGAAGTCTTATTCACATTGAGGATCTCAGAAGGACATTGTCTATTCCACAAATCTGATTCCCTCCAGTGTTGTATAAATCTTTAAATTCCACATGCAGAAATTACAAATGCTCTAGATATAATCTTGCACAAAAGTCAGATTCTGTTTGGGATGTCAGAGTTCCTGCTGCAAGCCCATCCGCTCTCAGTATCATGTTCATACTTAGGAGATTGTATGTCTTCCATTCCAGGTGAATAAGCTGCCCAAAAGCCTGAGGATAGGGCACACCTATTTTTATCCTTTGAAAATTATAAAATGCTCCCAAAATTTACTGGTGTAGAGTAGAAATACCAGTGTCATACCTGATGTATGTGTGAATGCATATTTTTTCCTATAAGGGAACTTTAATGTGAAAGCTACTGTTCAATCATCCTATGCAGGCTGAGCAATTTTTTTTATTATTGGCTGACTCTCTTGTATCCTTTTAGAAGCTGAACAGATCAAGAGGCATAACTAAAATAATTCTGCCAAATGTGGAGAAAGATTAATTCTCTCAGTAAGAAAAAACATGGCAACTTTACCTAGGAGAAGGTGCAATCCCAGACCACGACATTTCTGGTGAAACAGCCCTAATCATTTTTTGTGAACAGAGCTTTTTTATTTGATAGTAATAAAAAAACCAATTAGAAATAAAATCTTGGTCTCCTCACAGACTAGATGTGACAGGCTAGATAGGTAATATTTATACTACACATGCGCAAGCACTGACACTGTTTCATAAGGCATTCTGGATATTTTACAACAGGCCTATTATTTGCAAAATATTTTGCAATTTTGAATCATATATTCCTATTTATAACAATTTTTTTGTGCATACAGTGGCAAAATCTCAATAAGCAACCCACTGTAAAACTTAGAAGTGTAAAAAGAAATATTACTCTTCGCACAGATTCAATAAATAGACTAGCATTTCTTTGCACTGCTGAATATTGTGATTAATGCTAAAGTATTCTCGGTAATCGGGAAGGTGAAAAATCTGAAGCTTTGCAGATTGTAAATTACTTAAGAATAATTCAACTTGAGTAAATTATCCATATGTTATTTTCAAATGACAAAGATATCCAAATCATCTACAACACTGACATCTTTAATGAGTCAAGGTTATTTTACCACTTAGCTTACATGTGAAAATCAATAGATAAGCTTTCTCTTTAGCTTTCAGTCAAGTTCAGACATGTTAGAAACTGGGGGACTTAAAGTTTATTTGTGGTCCTATCATACACGATGAAAATCTCAAGAGGGTTATTCTGATTTACCTTTGCTTGACCTCAAAGTTTTACTAGTTTGAGGTTTTAGGATGTCAAATATATGTCACACCTGACCTGTTGTCAAACAGTTTTCAAGATACTGTATGTAAACTTGTCTTTTAAGGTGAGTAGTAACACATTTTCCAAGACTTGTGGTATGAAATAAAATGCAGATTTTTGATTTAGGTGATACAGCTGTGCAAGTTCATATTTGGAAGGGGTACACAAAATGTATAGCTTAAAGATAAAGACCTACAACTTGTTTTACTTGCCCAGTGAAAGGAGATACTATATTGTCCTTTTAAGATCTAAACCTCAATAGAACACAACCTTCACCGTTGGTAATGCTGCCTCATTATAGCCTGTAGACAAGAGGCTGCATGTCACTGGCTGGTCTGCCGTGCTACATATGAATCTTCTCAACTTAACAGTGAGAAGTATCTTCCCTAGCCTGGAGGGGAATCCTTGGTTTCTGTATTAATGACTCTTCATACAGAATATTCTTCTTGGGAAGATCAGAAGCGTAAGTGCATCTTTGCAAGAATACACCTTACACTTCTAGTAGCTATGGATGTAATGGAACCAACCAACCATGTATATTTGCAACCAGCTACTACCAGCCTGCTATTCTTGGGAGCAAAAGAAAACAAATATTGAAGATAGTTCAAAAACTCTCCTTTGACTCACACAGAAGTCTAATTAGTACATACAAAAAAGCATGGTGTGATTCCAAAGGTGTAGACTACTGTCAAATTTTAACCTCATGGTTTAGACCAAGCTAATTGAAAATGTGGACAATCTGCAACACTGTTTAGCAGCTAGTGCTTTCTAAATTATGTATATTTGATGTCTAGTCTGTACAAGACACATAGGCTGCACTTGTGGCTCTAGTTGATATCCATCTCTTACTCATACACAAAAGGACACCTGTTATTCAGTCCCATACATTCTTGTTTTTTTCAGGTTGTTTTTGTTTGGTTGGTTTTAATTTTCCTCCTTCAGCCAGGCAGTAGCAATGAGGCTCAAATGATACCTTGACACTGCTTTTTCTCTTAACCAACCTTATTATTTCTCTATACATAGCTTTTGAGCTATGTCTGTCATTATGATGTCCACCCAGAACATTCATTGTCTCTCCTCTGGCTTTTTGTCTTAGTAAATATCATCGTGAATGGCATCCTATCCAGACACTTCTCGACATCTAAAGAAATTACCATAACAGTATTTCTAAAACTTTCTGTTAGTTCTTGCCCTTATCTTTTTCTTTATTACTGTATTTTTGATTCCTATTCCTTTCAACCTGCTGATTTCTGCAGTTGATCATAGAATCATCATAGAATCATCAAATAGTTTGGGATGAAAGGGACCTTTAAAGACCATCTAATCCAACTCCCATGCAATGAGCAAAGACATCTTCACCTAGATCAGATCAGAGCCCTGTCCAGTCTGACCTTGAATGTTTCCATGACTGGCACAATTACCACCTCTCTGGGCAACCTGTTCCAGTGTTTCACCACTATCATTGTAAAGAATTTTTTCCTTATATCTAGTCTAAATCTACTGTCTTTTAGTTTAAAACCATTACCCCTTGCCCTGTTGATACAGGTCCTACTAAAAAGTCTGTCCCCATCTTCCTTATAAGCTTTCTTTAGGTACTGGAAGGCCACTCTAAGTTCTCATGGGAGCCGTCTGTTCTGAAGCCTGAATAACTCTAACTCTCTCAGCCTTTCTTCATTGGAGAGGTGCTTCAGCCCTCTGATAATCTTTGTGGCCCTCCTCTGGACTCTTTCCAACAGGTCCATGTGTATTTTATGTTGAGGACCCCAGAGCTAGACACAGTACTCCAGGGGGAGTCTCATGAGATTGGAGTAGAGGGGGAGAATCACCTCCCTAGACCTGCTGGCCAGACTTTTTTGATGCAGCCCAGGATATGGTTGGATTTCAGGATTGCAAGTGAACCTTGTTGGACCACGTTAAACTTTTCATTCACCAGCACCCCTAAGTCCTTTCTTTGCCCAGTCTGTATTGATACTGGGGGCTGCCTCAACTCAGGTGCGGGACCTTGACTTGGTCTTGTTGAACTTAATGAGGTTCACTTGGGCCCACCTCTCAAGCCTATTGGGGTCCCTCTGGATGGCACCTCTTCCCTCCAGTGTATCAACCACACAACTCAGTTTGGTGTCATCAGCAAACTTGCCGAGGGTGCACTTGATCCCACTGTCCCTGTCATCAACAAAGACTGGAATAGTGCCTGTCCCGGTACAGACCCCTGAGGATTGTCACTTGTTACTGGTGTCCATTTGAACATAATTAACATCTGTTGTTTGACAGCTTTGGCCATTTTTCACCATTCTGACCCAAACCACAATTAGTGGCATGATTGTGATCACATATATGCTGCAGTTTCTATCATTGACTGTCCTGCTCTTATACCCCAAACTGCTGTAATCACTGACTTGGGAACAACTGAGATAGGGAACAATTTTTTGCATTCTTATGATTTGGAGCAGTGTGCTAGTTGTTCTAGGCTCACTATTTCTTAACTACATGTGTAAGAGCCTGATGATATAATACAGACAAAAGTGGCAGCAGCATGCAGCAGACTGTCTTTTCCAGCCCAAACTTCCATGCTATGCTTTTTCCATGGAGGGAAGATGTTCCAGAGGTGATGACTTCAAGACATGTTGAGATAAATATGTCTGGAACTCAAAGTGCTGAGGTCCATAGAATTTATTTCAAAACTTGGTGTTTTTTTTTTCTAAAACACCAAAACCATGAAAAATATTTTACATCCATGTATATAATTTCTTTGTTATTGAAGGAGTTTCTGAGAGAAGATACAAGGATGCTCAAAGAAAGCAAAGATAATTAAAATTTAGAGAATTAGACTTCAGTATTCCTAAAGTATATCAGCAGAGCCCTAGGTGAAATGACAGATGACATCACTAAAGACTTCAACACATGAACATATGAACACCACATACAGATATAGAAGCCTTTCTTGGCTTGTCTAAGAGGAATTTTGTACATATGGCTTCAAACCCTCTTTTGCTACATCTTCAGGCATTCCAAATTATGTGTGGCTTCAGTACATGACTTGAGGCAAGATGAGCTTGATTAAAAAGGCTGAACTAGTCACAGGACCGAAGAAGCTAAGGTGAATGTGCTTGGCTTATTATGAAATATAGGCTGTTTTGCCTTTTTTTGCATCTTTGCCCTTAGAGAGGTAGATGACAAAAGAAGCGCAGATAGTACCTGCAAAGGAGGCACAGATTCAGGAGCCTCTCTCTCTTGGTTGTGTCTCTTTGCTCTGCGGTACCACACAAGGCATAGTTCAGAAGCACTTTCCCCAGTTAAAATGCAAAATCTGTGTATGTTACCCTTGGATTGCAATGATCAAAGCAGCTGTGATCAACTCAAGTGAATATAAAAGAGAGTCAGATTTTGATTTCTAACTCTGCCAATGACTGTGTGATATTGTCCCCTTTTAACCATCTAAACCCAATATGATTTGAAAAGTGGTTTTATCTATACACAAAAGGGGAACACTGTAATATTTATGGGAAGTCTTTTCATCGAGTTTATATAGCCCATCACCAGGTTGTGCAATATAAGATTTTATCTTCACACAGATATATTTTCATAATTATCTTTAGTGCCTTTAGATGAAGAGTGGCAAAACCTGGTCTACTCTCTCAATATTAATGTTAAAAATAATATAGGTTATAAGATACAATATGACAGGATTGCAGGAATATTCCACAGCGGTGGTGAAATTTGTGGTATCTCTGACAGAAATGGTATTAAAGAAAGCCCATTGTGAATCCATTCATTGCTTGTCACATTGAAGAGAAAATGATTAATCACAGAGGCACAGAAATTTACTCAGTCAGTGTTTTTAGAGTCTTCCATTATATTAACAGTAGCTATATGGACTTTGAATGTATTACTTGGGAAAGAGGCTTTGCCTTCAAGTCTGGCAAACCGACTGACCTGCTGCACTACATATGTATCCCAGTTTCAGCCATGAGGTATCAGGTGCCAGAATCTGAGAAGCAGGTAGCACTGACTCATATCACCTCTTATAGTTTTGGACCTTGCTGCCTCTAGCCGGAGACAAAGCAAGTACTACTCTGCTGGGAGGCATCAGCACCCTGTAGCTGAGTTCTTGGGGTCACTGATGCCCACTGAGGAAATGGAAGAAAAAAAAAAAAAAAGCCAGCACCTGTCGCAGCACTCTCAAAGCCATCAAGCTGCAACAAGGTCTTTTCTCTCTGCTGCCTTCTCCTCATCACTCCTTCTCACTCAGAGCACACTCTCTCTCCTCTTGCTTCTTCCTCTCTACTCTTCTTCCTCAGCTGCTCCCTATTCACTGGCTCTCAACCCCTTAACAGAACCAGCCACAGCTGCACCTTATCTACATTGTCCAACTCGCAGCTCCTGAAGCCAGCCCACA
>JAVJGJ010000037.1:37463615-37466115 GCA_035590215.1 Microhierax caerulescens
GAGCTGTGTATTATCAATGCTAATTAACCCAGCTTCATTCCACTACAAGCACCAATATCTGTTGAGAGGCAGCAATGAGTAGTGCTAAGACAAGCACCTAATACCTGGCAATATCATGGGACTACAGTCTCAGTGGAGAAGCAGCAACTAACAGTATGACCTCCCTTCTCTAAGTGCTCATGTTTTGCTTGGGGAGAAGGCAGGTAACAGCATACCACCCATGTGAATTGGGTGCTTGTTCCTTCCCAAGCCTGGAAAAGAAAAGGTGTGCACTTGTATTTGGGTTTCTGTCTCAGCTGGAACGCTATGCAGTTAATTGCTACCTACTGTGCGAGACCAGAGCACAATTGTACAACGGCTCCTCCCTGCCCCTGTTATTGGGATGCAGCAGGCACCAGTCTCAGCTTGCAGGCACCTCTCTGAACTCATGCTTCCCAAGGATGGCAACAGATCTCAGCAACTCGTCCCTGCAATGCAGTTAGGAGAAACTCCCCACACAACCTTATCTGTGCCTAAGAGCCACCAAGCACTGTGCTGGGTGGCTCCACGTCTAGAGCCTGGGGAATGACAATGTCATTGGCAAGTGAAGGCTCCAGCAGGGACTGAACAGTATAATCAGTGAAACGTTGTAGTGCTCTGAAATCTTATGCCTCTTTGTTTTTATCTAGTGGTGGATATGTTTATTCTTCTCTTTTAACAGTCAGGTTTGTTTGTTCATGGCCACAAGAAAGTCTGGGGAGTTCAGCCATGTTTTCTGGGTGATTTTTAAGTAGCTGGATTTGCCCATAATGCATATTTCTGTATCAAGTTAGTGGTGGCCAGCAAAAACCTTGATTTTACTGAAAGCTGAATCAGGCACAATGGAAGTGTTACAAAAGGAAGAAAACTCAGATTTCCTAAGAAGTTCGATGTAGAATTTGGTTTCATAACACTCATGTCATATCCGTTACACTGTAAATGTTATATTCCTTTTCTCGCCCCCCCCCCCATTTATGTGAATTTTTTCTTTTGTTTGTTTGTTTGCTTATTTTGTTTTGTTATTTGGTTTTAAGTTTTTTTCTTTAATATATTTTTGTTCTAAGATATATTTCTGTTTCCTTTAATTAGTGTCCATATTTAGAATTAAATGATTTTGCTCAGCTTTACTTATATCCCTAACATATGTTAGGGATATATTCGATATATTCGATATAATTCGATAGATCATAGAGGCATCATCTTTGGACAGATAAGCATTCAGGGCTTTGTAACTCCTACTTTGAATAGCTTGCAGCCTGATGAACAGTAAAGGCTCATAGAGAGTGAAAAACTATCATCGCTGACTCACAGATGAAGAACTAAAACATTAAGGAATTAAATAGCTTTTCCAAGACTAACACAAAGAGAGACTTCTAAAATGTGACAGAGACAGAAGTTTATAAACCAGATTTTGCCAGTCTCAGTCTTGTACCTTCCTCCCATCCTGGTGAGATCTGGTTTTAATCCTGGTCTCTGCACCAGAATTCCAGTGGGAATGAGATCTTTCTGGGAGTCAGAGTTAAAGATGTATTCCAGCAGCATGCTGTGCTGCGTTGTGGTCAGCCAATCGAATATCAAAGGGATTAAGTCTGTGAATCATTTAACAGGAAATTTCTTCTGCCCCAGTAGCATTGATGTTTTAAGGTGTGAAATTCAAGAATGGCTTAGTTCTCCTTTCGTCAGACAACCGCTCTGCAGCCTGCGTTATCAAGAGGCAGTCAAGAAGTTCCCCTTGGGTCATGTGGCTGGTGTACATTTTTGTATTACCATAGTAGGCTAGTTTTAACCTGCAGGATGTAATCCTATTTACCTCACATGTGGTCTGTGCCCAAGGAGCATGTGCTCCACATATATATTATTCCCATTATCAGTGTACCTGGCAGCCCAAATCATAGACCAGGGCACTATTGTGCTGAGTGTGACATAAACGTACAGCAAAGCAATGCCCTCCCCTTCATCCAACAGTCTTATAACAAAACACAGCAGGTAAGATTTATGCAGAGTGGGGTGGGGAACAGAATTTGTCAGCATAATAGACTATGACCTTTGGTTACTTGCAGCCTGTTGCCAACATTTTTGTTTGTATTATTGAAGATTTTGAAAGATAACTTTCAAAGACATTTGAGAGCATCTCCAGGTAGCAGGAAGAGTAGATGGCAGAAAATGTAACAAATAGGCAATGACAACAGGTATGACAGGCCGATGGGAAGTAGAGGTCAATTTTTCACTACTGAACAGGAGAAGTTATGTAGGAAAGGGGTAGTCCAGAAAAAAATTGTTGAGACCAATAACAGCTTATATTTAATTGAAATATGCAAAGGAGGGGTGATGTTGTTAAGATGTAGTCCGGCATCCTTGGTTACAAGTTGGACAAGAATACATTCATCAGGTTTTGAAAGAACAGCAAAATGAGGCTTGGAGAAGGTATTTTGTGTGTTTCTTTTGATTTTTGGTGGTGGTGGGATAGGAAATAACACATTAA
>JAVJGJ010000037.1:37471115-37484230 GCA_035590215.1 Microhierax caerulescens
CTAGAATGAGTGTCAGAAGGAATGGCATCTGCAGACCCGTTCCACCTGGGACAATAACAGAATAATTTCTCCTGTTTCCTCCACAACTGCTTTTCCTCCAAAGCCTACTGTAACCTTCAGCCTGTGCTGCAGAACGGTGCAACAAAAATATGCAACAAAAATGTGCAATGAACATGCTTGCGTGGGCACCTGTGCATTTGTGTGTCAGATACCATCTTGGATAACTCACTGTAGATTACACCAGGCACCTCCAGAGCTAACAGCATGAGCTACTACAGCTTGAGAAAACAAACCAATCCCCTGTAGCTGTGGCTATAACAGACATATATTTCCTGTGGATCTAGCACAGAGGGGGACTTGTAACACATACTCGTCACTAGTTTATACATGCACAATCATGCGTGAGATTTTTGTACTTGTTGGAACGCGATTCTTTACTTAATAGAATACAAGAGAAGACAAATCAAAAACTTAAATAGAATAACATTTACAAAAAGATAAGGCTACTAGCATTACTGAGGTTTCTAAAGACAGAGTAGGAAATCAGGTTGTAAGAATTAGCCTGGAGTAACAGAAACCTACAGTCAGTCTTTGAAGCAGAATTTTCCAGTATGAGGTGTAATTTTTGAAAGGGGATGGGCATAGATACAGGTTAGCATGCTTCAGGATAAGAGGTATAGCTGCAAAAAAGCAAAACGAAACAAAACAGAAAACACAATTTATATGTGACATCCATATGAATGGCTGCCTGGATTTGTTGACAGCCTTAATGTATGAAGTGCACCAATTCTTTGAACAGTTTCTAAGGCAAATATTCCCAGCAATATCATTATAGCAGTCTTCTAAAACTTTTAGATATCATCTTCAAATTTAAACTTTTTTTCTTTAAAATATGAGCAAATTTCAGGTTTGGGAAATATAATATGCACTATTGTCTCGGGTTTTAATGCTCTAGGTAAAGTTCCAAAAAGACTAGAAGAGGGTTTTTTGTTTGTCTTGGTCTCTGATTAGTGTTGATTTGTTAAAAAAGGAGAACTACTGTTTTGGATTAATGTTTTAGTGTTGGACTGAAAGAGTGGCCTACTGTCTGCAGCCATTATTTTGCAGAGATGGCATACATGCAATATAGAACAATGCTGAATAACGTACACACACCCCTCTGATTTCTTCTTAGCTGGGAATTCAGATGATGCTGTTCTGAATATCTGTTATGCTCTGGAGTGGAGCTAACCGCTAAAGTAGACAAGAAAAAATGCTGTTCTTTTGTGTTATAGTTCTCTTAAATCATACAGGACCGTAGCTGAAACATTGGAAGAAAAGAAGACAAATACTTCTAAATATGCCTAAAATGAAATGGTTTTTTTTGTTTTGTTTTGTTTTTTTTTCTTTTTCTACATGACTTATAATCCAATATGTGAGGAGTCCAAATGTAACACAAAGTGCACCCAATATCTTAAATATAGTTATTGGGAGGCTTACTTGAGTCAACTCAAAATGTCAGCTGTAAGAGGAATGTCCCTAACAAATGAACACTAGATTTCCTTGAAGAAAATTGTAAGGCATAATTAATCAGTTCAGTTTTGAACTGGCCACTAGACTAAGACTCAAGTCAATTGAAAAACCAGTACGACATGCCACTCACCTCAATGAGAGAGCTATCATGTGACGTGAAGTGCCTTCGCTATTTCACCAAGTTTGTATAATCAATATCCACTATGTATCATTTTCATAGGCTATTCCTTAAAGACTTCTGTAAAAGCAGTGATATATTAATACTTTCAAAATATTTTATTTATTTACTAAAGACCATCCTGAACAGTGCACAAACCACTGTATATGTACACATATCAGAAAAAGTCCCACATCAGAATTATGGTCTGAATTATACATTTGTATTAAATGTGTATAAAAATCTATTGAAAACAGATGTGATTTAATTAGTTTTTGAGGACTCTGCTCTGTTTATTCTAGAAAGCATATGGAATATAGCAGTCATGAAGTTAGCTCCTAGTGTTCAAGTGTATGCATAGTAGGTGATGTCTAAAGTTAAAATCTCCCATTTTTGGCCAGTTATCTTCAGTTGAGCACAAATAAACTGTATTCATCTCTAACAGGGCACATGTAAAGCGTACAGACTAGGAGGGACCATTTAAGTTCTCTGCTTTTGTTCCAGTGGTTGTCTTGCATGTGTGGTTTGCTTTTTTTTAATATGGTAGTCACTGGCACATCTGAAAGAAAAGATGGTTCAGTTCTCACGGATGCTGAAATGCCCTCAGCTTTCTCTAATTTCAGTGAGAATAGTGCAGTGGGAATAATGCAGTGGGGATCTAGAAACTAAGCATTGAAACAGCCGTGTTCTGCGGCTTCAATTGTAAGAGTCATGGACTTCAACAGAAACCAAGGGCACTCAATCCACTACGTATGTTCTTGTTGATTTTTAACCTTAATTTTTGGCACCATTAAAAATAACCAGTAACTTATCCTGGAAATAATGACAGTTGACAAGAACTCATAATCCTTCAGAAGCCAGAAATTCATCAAAATAGGTTTTAGCAGAAACAGCACAATATTTTTTGTATGAATAAATAAAATTTCTTGTAAAGACACAAGACATTATTCTATTTTGCATGGTACAAATAAAACTGTCCTCACAAAATTGTAAGCTTAACAATTTATGGTAGTTTCCCATAAATTACATGAGTATATTGGAAGCTTGTTAATAATTAAAAGTCTTTTACTTTTTCAAATCTCAAATAAGTATTAGAGTAAATAATTTCCAGTCTTCATCTGACATGACATCTAACCAATACAGGCATCACAAAATAAATAATTTATGAAAAATATTTATTTAAAGAGCTGTAATTTACCTTGCATTTACCATATGCCATTCATCCAAGTATCAATATAAAATATTCATTAGAGAAACTCATTAAAACAAACTTCTATACAATGAGGTGACGGGCCAACAAAAAACATCAATCATCACAAGGGTTTAAGTTGTTATTAGTCCATATATATAAACTAATATTTCAAAATAAAAAATTATGAATATTTTTACATTTACCCTGGAATCACTAGGGCTACAATTAAGATTTTTCTTCACCTGTTTAATGAGGCCCAAGTGGTCCTTGACAGAACACAGAGATCTAATTTATTAATGATGAATAAATCTGATGTAATAATTAATGGGAAATCTATAGCTAATCTTAATGGAAGAATAGCTAAGCATGTAATGATATTTAAGTTTGAAAAAAAGAACTTAGTGCATGCACTGCAAGCAGGGCAATTACTTGTGAATGTAGGCAACTCTAGATTAATAGGAGTGTCCCAAGCATTAAACCAGTCCAGGACTCCCTAGACTCAAAGATAAGGAGTCTCTTATAATTCCTGATACACTATTTTTAAACTCTACCTTAAGTTAGTGAGATAGTGTGGGTAAACATCAGAAAGAGTATATGCTATCAATATCCTCCAAACAACAATAACTATCCTGAGTAAATAACATGACTTCAGGTTTAAATTCATAAATGTAGCCTGACACATCGATACGTTTATGGGATACATCCACAAAACTGCATACCTCGCTCCCATATATAGAATCTTCCACGTTAGGAAGTTCTGTTAAATATCTGCTTCACATAGATTGCAGTTCTATTACACTGTTGATCTGTGATTAAATGTTCTAATAAAATTAACTGGCTTTGCTACAAACAGAACATCTGGAGCAATGTTTAATTTCATGTCAAACATATACAGGAAACACCTGTCTAGGTGAAGTAATTTTTAAAAAAAATGACATTAATCCATCTGTTGTGGAAATGCATGTCACAGTTGTCACATTAAAAAGCAATATCAACAAACACAGAAACCTTAAATTATTTTGGAAGGTAAGTCTTCCAAAATTAACAAAAAATTCATTAATCCAAATGTTACCATGTCAGTCTGATTTCATGCTGAATAAGATCTCCCTTTTTCTTTTCAGATTAGGAATGTCTTTCAATTACTGCATGGTAAAACTTCCAGATGTGAAATTAAGCTACATAATTAGAAGATTAAAAGTATTGACATGACTCTTCCTAAGCACCTGTACAAAACGGTGCCTCAAAAGACTCTTTAAGATAAATAAATCATGCTGTATATAAAAGGAAAAACAGAAATAAAATTATAGCTGGTATTTAGAAATGGGACCCTCATAAGTTCATGTAAGACACATTGGGTAAGATAGCACTTTTGTTCAGAAGAATAAAAAATTCACATGAGATATGACAGAAATGTTCCTATTTTTTTGAGATTTTTCCAGTATTTCTTTTCTTCAAGATATTAGTACAAGGTGTACTCTCTCTCTCTCTTTATATATATATATATATACACACATATAAAAATACCTGTTTGGAAGACAACACCAAAAGAAACAAAAAAGAAGTAACTCCAGTATCCAAGAAGAGTATGTGGCCTTTGTGACAGAGTCCCTCTGCCTTACATTTCTCCATGACATCACTCACTTTCAATTAATTTTCCACCTAAAAAATGTCTTTCAAGGCTATAAGTAAGGCTGCTTCTTCAGTTAAGGAAAAAATTATTAGAAGCAATGAAAAGAAAGAAAAAGAGACAGATTTAAAAAAAAAGTGAAAGATTCCAGCTTCAGGGAATATTATGATAGAGGCTATAAAGAAATTTTATATGAGCAAAGTTTAGTAATTATACATCATGGTGCCTTAAAATGTCTTCTGCCTTATCTGGTACTGTCCACTGTTAGAGACAAAACAAGTGACCAGTTAAAAGTTTAGTTGACCTCTTTAGTTGACAATTTGTGTGCTCTTCTGCCTTCCATTTAATCTATTTTTGATCACAGATAATATTAGGTACTGTTTTGTTGAATCATTTCTACTGTATTTCAAAGCAAAATACTTTGTATCTTCTGAAGTATATTCTGAATTATGGAGTCAGCTGATGGGATGCATGAAATTAATCAGGAAATGTACAAACAAAACAAAAATATCTTTTTGAATACACGCAAAGTACTCTGGAAGTAATTTTGGGTTTGAAGTTTCTAGTTCTTCCTATATCATTACCAGCAGTGTGAGGACAAGAGAATGGGGAGGGGTTTGTGAGTGTCTACTTGGACAGCCAAAGTCATGTTGAGACCAACAAAGCCAAAAGTAGGAATAAGAAGACAAATAGCTGTAGCAATCTCTGCTTGCATGTCAAGGGGTCTCAGAAGAGACCATGGGGCTTATGCCTTACAAGCTCCTGTTTGCAGGAGGGTGAGAGAGCTCCTTGATCTTGCGAGGGACAAGCAGAAAATCATGCTGGAAGCATCAGAGGAGTCAGTAGTACCATATGTGCTGGACTTCCACAAGAGAGTAAGTGGGTTAATGGCCTTAGTGCACCATAATAACCTTGCTGAAACACAGCAAAAGCAGAAAATCTGGTATGATTGACAAGTTAAGGCTTAGACATATGAGGTGGAGCAAAAGGTCATAGTTCTGATCCCAGCTTGGCAGGAAAACTGTAAACAGACTAGGAGGGACCATTTAACAGCATTAGACAGGTCAACAATATTATCTACATCACACAGCTTCCAGAGAGATAGCAGAAGCACAGACTCCACAGTTTTAAGACTAGCAAGCTCTAGCAAGGACAGGAATTTTCTTCACTATATGTGGGCACAGAGTGAAATGGAGGTAAAATTCATAATGGATTTATCAGGGAAAGCGAAAAGGTACTATGATGGAGGAAATGATTTTCCTCTTCAAGCTGTATCCATGAAGGGAGTTCAGAGGACCGCGGTGCCAAGTGCTGTCACTGATGAGCTCCAGACAAGCAGAGGCAGAGCTCCGCAGTAAAGCCTTGGGTGAGGCTTGACTCTCCAGAGGTACAATTACAAAGGTGTAACAGCCTTTGTTACAAAGGTGTAACAGAAAGGGAAGCACTGTGCAAATACATATCATAGGCCGGACTTTGTCTCTTCCATTTTTGACTTCTCATAGGTGTTTTGTGATGGCATTTGCAGCTATCTGCTTTGCTGTAGCAAGGTTATTTGGAATAAGGATCCAGGACAGTGAACTGTGGGTTTTATATTAATGTCAGAAAAAGTAAAAATAACCCATCAAAGACAAAAATAATTTTACAAAAGAAAATAATCTAACAGCTCTCTCAGACCTTTCAAATGCTGGATGACTATTAAAAGGTTATTACCTATAATTTCGCTAGACATTTCCAATCCTCCTCATGGCACCATTAAAACCAAACATATATAATTAAGACTAACAGTTCTAGCACAGCAGAACAACAAATTCTACTTTTCTTGTGATTTCTTTTCATTCTTAACATCCTATCTTCACAGATGCCAGGCAGCTTAGTCTATCTGCAGGTACCTCAGCCTGGGAATGACAGAGTGACCTCAACTGGAATTAGGAGACATGGAAATAAGAAAAAAATTAGGGTCAAACTCTTTGAGTGGTAAAGTTAAACAGCTCAGAAGTGGAGAAGTAATCTACCTCTCAAACCTCTGTGATGGCAGTGTGTGGTCCTGATAGTGAAATAAAGTATGCCTATTGCTTGGGCCATGGTTGGTAGTTACACCCACCAGCATTACTGTTCCCCTTCTCAGAAGAGTAGTGCGCAGTTGTCAGGGCTCTCCCTTGCTGAAGGCAATGCTACTCCCCAGAAAAATTGGAGAACATAGAATCGTACACCCATTTAGGTTGGAAAAGACCTTTAAGATCATCAAATCCAACCATAAACCTAACACTGCCAAGTCCACCACTAAACCATGCCCCTAAGTGCCACATCGACATGTCTTTTATACTCCTCCAGGGATGGTGACTCAACCACTTCCCTGGGCAGCCTATTCCAACACTTGATAGCCCTTTTGGTGAAGACATTTTTCCTGATGTCCAATCTAAACATCCCTGCCGCAACTTGAGGTCATTTCTCTCATCCTCTCACTTGTTACTTGGGAAAAGAGACTGGCACCCACCTTGCTATAACCTCCCTTTCATCAGATGAAACAGCCCCAGTTTTCTCAGCTGCCTCTCACAGGACTTGGCCTGTAGACCCTTCACCACCTTCATTGCTCTTCTTCAGACTTGCTTCAGCACCTTCAGTCTTTCTTGTAGTGAGGGCCCCAAAACCTGCAGCTGTCACAAAGCTTTTCAGGATGAAGGGAGTGGGGTGTTTGACTGTGCATCTGATCAGAGGGCAAATACTCAGTCAGACACAAAGGCTGACAGTGTGGGGGACAGGTTCCTGATGTCCCTCAGGTTTGCCAAAGTCCATGCTCAAGTGCAAACATACCATGCCCAATTAATTTGGATGCCGGGTTAATTTGGACTCAAGGGCAAGTTTGAACTTGTGTATGTGTCTGTGTGTGTGTGTGTTTATATATGTATATATGTATGCATACATATGCAGGTTATAGTACATGTATCCATATTACCACATCCCCTTACATCTATATATACACACATAAGAAATATACCCTTAGATATATTGGCTGAGCCAAATGAAACTTTTCGAATTAGAAACAGGACCTTGAAACAGGACCTCAGCACTGGGAAGAGAAACACTAACTAATGCAAAGATATTTCAGTCTCATATACTTAACATGCTGTTGAAGAAGAGTCACGAGATTTTCTTTGTGGCTCCATGTCTGGCCAAGGACCCGTGTGACTATATGCACTTCTGAGCAGAAAATGTGTTGCTTCTTGAATGTGAAAGTGCAAAAAATAATTTATATCACCTTTTCTATGTATGTATCTTATAACATACATATGAATCATTGAGAAATTCAGTTTCCTGCCTGAGTCTGCCCCTGAGACTGAACAGGTGATATCAACATTCCTTTTCTGAATTTTAACTGTTTTGCCTTTTTCCTCACAAGTTTATGCTTAGAATTAGACTTTAACATTATTAACAGATTATGAATTAAGAAATAATTATTAAAAACAGAAAGAAATTATTTCAGTTCTTAACTGACAAACAAATCAGACCTCATGACTGGTGTCATGACATTATCTTTAAAAGTAAAGGAGAAAAACTTTTTCTGATAGCTGGCCTTTCTCAGACATGCTTTGTATTTGTGACGCCTGTATCTAATATAGCACTAAACTCTAAATATCTTTCAGAACACTCACCTCATGAAAGCAGTTCAACATATTGTCCATGTCTGAAATGGACTGTAATGAGACTGAAAATAATGAATATTTCCTTAAAAGAATTTCCATGTTTTGTTAACTACACATATAATTCTACGCTTTTCTTGAATAAGGGTGTTGTATGGGGACAAAGTTACAGTCTGGCCTACATCATGTTCCGAAGAGTTTGCTACAATTATAAGGATCTTTCATTCTCTCCTGGGCTTCCTTATTTGTGTAATCCATAACTTCTTGCATAAGACTGTGATTTCAATCAATTCTCCTACGTCTTTCTCCTACAAAAACAATGTTACAAAAGGCATAATGCTTTTAAGTGTGCATTCAGATCTCTTCTCACAGTTTAAATCTCTTCACAAAAGATTAATATATGAGAACAATTTTTAGCCATTCCTTAATTCTATAAGGAATCTATAACAAATGTTCTTTTAAGAGGTGATGTCTGTTGTCATTCTACTGTCATGAATAAATTAAATAAAGTCTCATTTATCTAGCAGTTTTAGTCCCTTCTTTTCTAACTGCCAGTAATAATGCTGAGAAGGATTCACAGGATGCAAAAATATTTTTAGCCTGGTGGAAACATTTTTTTAACTGTAAGAAACATCTTCACATATGAAGACAGAGTTGAATATTTATACCGGTCTTTCAGATCCTGCTGCTGCAGCAGTACAGCCAGTCACTGTGCTCTGATGGCTCTGATGACCCTGTTTGTTTCTTCCTACAAGTGAATCCTTAAAAGACTTTTTGATGCAACACAGTTATAGACAGGCAGTCATTGGTACCAGATTAAGCTGGAGGACATGAAGGAAGGTTAACCATCCGCAGCTATGAGCCGTTTTACTTTGTTGCAAGACCACAGTCCAGCTGAGACAACCGCTTATCAAGTCAATATAACACTAATGCAACAGCTGCAGACTGCCTCTCCCAGAAGAACAGTCAGCCATCACCAACTGGCAACGAGGTGCTGACGCTTGCTGTGAGCCAGTTCTGTAGGTTGACTGTGTACCCCTGTTACCCGTGCTAATACGGAGAAGACCATGTCCTTCCTTGGGACCTGCTCCAAGAACTAAGATGAGTTCTTTGGACATCCAGGCACAAGGAGCAGCAAAACTTCAGAGAATCTGTTTACACTACTTAGTGTGGCAGAGGAGGTTCAAGAGGATTAAGGAGAACAGCACTGAAATGCTAATGATGGAAGAGAAGTAGAGGGCATACGCAAGAAACATTCCTCAGGTTGGACCTTACTCACTGTATCCCATTAGAGTTCTCATTCCTCAGACTCCTAGTATGGTGATGTGCCTTCTGGCTTCCCATACCACACTTGCAACCTATGCAAGCGATGCCAGTCACACAGGCAAAACATGTCTGCCCAGTGACTCATTTTGTTTTTCCATTCTGTCAGTGCCCACAAGCTAGCAGTACTCACTTAATTCTGAACATTCTTCACAGGTGCTGCACAAACCATCAACCCAAAGTTGTACAGGCTGTGCTCTGTCTTCTTTCATGGTTTGGCCTTATAATGATTTCTGCCAGACTAAGGAAGAGTTCACCTGGAGCTACAAGTGGGCAGAGTGTTAGAGGCTGTGGGTAGTGATGTGCAAAGAGGGAGAAAGGCCCTGGGCAATGTTGCAAGGAAGCCAAGCTGTTAGCCTGAGAGAGATCATATGCTTTTGCTGAAGCGTGTAACCTTGAACGCCACTTACAAAAAGATTTCCAGTATCTGCCAGATTCCTTTCATTACAATCATCTCCATGCTTTGTCCAGGCAGATGGGAGTCCAGACCCCTCCAGACCTCCAGGTAACTTGGCAAGCTCTCTACTTCCCCGGTCTGGGGAGGCTGGTTAGGCAGCTACACACATGTCAATGTGCCAAAGGCAGCTCTTGCAACATCTGCAAGGGGAACTGTCCTGGGGTAATTGCCTCAGCAGTAGCAGGCTGGTGAGAGAAAAATTGAAAGAGCAACCAAATGTGAGGAAATATACAAAAGTATCAAAAGGAAATAGAGTACTCCAGGACTCTTCCATGGAGTTTTGGGTTTTTTTGTTGTTGGCTTTTTTTCCTTCCTCTTTCAGTTCTGCTATTTGTAAGGCAGGATGCCCCCTCTATATCCTTTTCCACAACTACCTCTAAGCACCAGAAAAGTACTCTTTTTTTTTTTTTTTTTCTTTTTCTCCCTGTGTAATCTTCCCCAGAGTGTATCTTGAAGAAGACATCATGTGCATTTGATCTGAGTACATTCTGAGACATTCCAAGGCAGCTTTGTCTTCTCCATATGGTGTGCTGGACCAGCCTTACCCAGATTTTCTGACTGCGCTTTTACAAATGTGTTTTGGGCCTCAGAAAAAGAAAAGGGATTCATGTAAGTACTGTCCTTCGTTTTTCAATTTGCCAGAGGGGCAGAGAGCATTGCAATGTCATTTGGTTTCCAAACATCTCTTGTCCCTGTGAGAGATCTTTGTTTATGTTTTACACTAGCTATTTTACACTTGAAAACAATGAAGGATGCTGCGTTTTGGGAAGGTTCCTAGTATTTTTGATGTCTCAAAACAGGAAACTGGAAATTGGTCACAAATAGTCATATTCCTGCTCTGAGTTCGGTTTATTGTAATTTGGTTTAACCAACAGATTATTCAGAAAGTTTATTAGACCTTTGATTAGTTAGTTTTTGATTTGGTTAGTGTATGGTCAGTTTAATCATTTATATCCAGGGAAAACCACCTTAGAGAGCCCTAGTTACGGCTGTGAGATGTCACGAGGATTATTTCTACTTCTACAAATTGTATCTGGATGTCACTTTCTGGTGATTCATTTGAAAAAAAAAAAGATAATTTTTGTTCTTACAGAAAATCAGTTTGTAAGTCCCCTAGTATTTCCCTATTCCCAGGGGCTTTTTTAATATATATCTCATCTGTGTTTTCAAAATGCAGGAAAGGGGTATGATGCCTTGATGCTGTTTTCTTTAACATGTAAAATCTGTAATTACAGTCCTGTAAATGTAAAGATACATTTATAGTTAAGTTTTATATAAAATTATTTGGGGTTATAAGTTCTTTATGTCTAGGAATTTAAAATCTATATGCCTGCATGCCCACTTATTTTATATATAATTGATAGCAGTTGTCATTTTATTTATAATAAAATTTTAAGTCTATCCCTTCTGTTGTGTTAGTGGAATTTTCATTCTGAATATTTACAATATTTCACAAATACTTTACCAATGATTGCAAGCATGTGTCTTTGTTCAAAATTATATGGTACCAGAAAATGGTCTGTGATATAGAAAAGGCTGGTTGAATTTAAAGTCTGAGATGTATTCAGGAATCACCTGCATATTTAAGATAGAATTCTATGTACAGAACAATGGAAGAGATTCCAGCTCTGCAGAAGGTACTGCTAGTGCTTTCAGTGAGTCCAGGATTTCACATCATGTATTATTCTTCCCTGAGGATAAACAGACTCACCTGATCTTAAAATCAAAGAATCTGTTCTTATTCTTCAAATTAATAGGAGTGGGAGAATACATACTCTTGCTGTCTGAGGGCAGAGAAAAGTAGAAATAGTATGAATCGTAGCTGTACCTCTTTAAAAAATGTATAAAAATTTAAAATATAAATAAGAGCTAACAACTTTTTATGTTCTTCAATCAAGTAGAAAGAAGGCATGGAAATTTGGTACTTGAAAAAAATCTTTAAAACAATAAGCTGTTTCTGTATTCTCTTCTTTGAGGTAACCTGCTAGCTCTCATACAGGATTAAGAGGACCTTGGGCCAAAACAAATGAGAGAGAAATTGTTTGCAATGTGTTGGTAATGTGAATAAATGTGAAAGATTCCTCTGTAGAATCTCTCAGCTTGCAATTTTATGACATATCACAGAATAATTTTGGTTCAGGAACCTACATTATGATACAGAAAGTGTTTTCCAGTCTAAAAATAATATATTTTCAGCTAGGAATCAGCATTTCATATTTAGGCACAAAATACTGTCACACTGTGTGATATTGTTAATGATGTGTTATGCGAAACTGATGAGATACTGGCTACTTGCAAAAAATGTGAAGTGACATCCTGCGCACCTACCTTCAGCAGGAACAGTACTTGTAACATATGTCATATAGTAACAATGATACAGCCAACTGACACCAATTAAAAAGTCACAAATGGTTGCTTTTCTCTAATGCTCAAAGAGCTCAAAGAATTTAGATGTGTACATTAAGGATCAGATGCTCGGTTGCATATTCTACAAACTATGTTTTAAACAAATCAGCATACAGATGGCTATGACAATAACTACCAGGAAAAAGTGAAGGGTGAGCTGTCACAAAGTTTGACAGGCCATTGCATATCGAGGATCTTCTTTTCCTATTGCCATTTGAACAGTCCCATAGTATTTCTCTGCTCTGTTTTGCAGGCAGATGGAGGGCAGGTATTTACTCTGATTATTAAGGCATGGGACTGGAGATTCAAGAAAACTCCAGTAAGTATTTTTATACTTCTATACAAATTTCCAGTATGACCTTGGATAAACATTTAATCAGTCTGCCTTGGTTTTCCCCATCTGAAAATTTTGGATACTACTAGCTTCCTATCTCAAATGTTCTGTATGTTAGTGAGACACTGCAGTACCATGGCAGTCAAATTACTACCACAGGCTCATTTAAATGTTTTTTAGCTAATTTTACAGAATTTTATTTTTTTTTTAAGTGATCTTAAATGCCAGGAACCTGTACAGCAAAGTCAGAGTATCCTGAACTTGGGACAGAAACAGGAAACAGACATTTGGGGACAAAAGCAACTTGGTTGATCAGTTACCTGGAGAAGAAAACAGGTATGAAATACAGGTCTGTGCTTATCAAGAAACACAGACAAAAAGCAAAAAAATGGCAGAAAAACACTGTTCATGATAAAATATATTAAAAAAAGAAAAAAAAAAAAAAAAAAAAAAGAAGGAATAGGCATGT
>JAVJGJ010000037.1:37484330-37503404 GCA_035590215.1 Microhierax caerulescens
CCAGAAGGAAACGCCATGAGCATCTCATCATGTGTTGCTGTGTGGCTATCTGCGATTGCTGTTTCCCCTTCCACAGAACAGATGGGTAACTTTGCATGAAATATGTGCAAATTATTGTTGTAATGTTGAAAAAAAACTTTTTCTTTTTTTTTTTTTTTTTTAGATTATTAGATTGCATTTATACATTAGGACAGGCACTTAAATGTTTGCAAAACAAGGAACAGTATGCAGACTGCAAAGCACACAGTCCCTGTGATTACCCTCTTAACCCCTGCAAGCTTAAAAAGAGTTAATTATCAGCTTTGCAGTCTGCAGGTATAGCTGAAACGTTATTAAGAGAACAGATTTTCTAGCCAATATTACACTCACAGCAGAGGGAAAAACCTTAGTTTACCTTAAATAACATTAACAGTAAAAGTGAAGCATTTGGAATTTCAGGCTCTGCGTTCTCCATAGCTGTATCTGGATGTTTAGAAGCAGCACTGAGGGCAACAGGAATACAGGAATGGCAGCCTTATCAGAATTGTAGAAAACCTAACTGGGATAAAATCAGTCATAGTGACTGAAAAAGTACATAAGAACGTTTGATCTAACCCTCAGAAAGACAGACAAAGCTCAATATCCACAGGCTATTTTTAATGTAAAACTGGTAACACTGAAAAATCTTTTAAAAAATCAACCCCAAAACTACTTTATTTTGAGCTTTCTGTGAATGCATTTTTATAGAACACTTAGTGTTATAGACACAGAAGAAATATGTTCTTAAAAACCTAATACTAATCTATTTGTCTTAACTATATGACCTAACTTCCCAGAGACCTTGTTTTTTTATTATTTTTCTTAAGTGTTGTTAGAACACATAGGAAGAAACAATTGATAGAAGACATTCTGAGAGGCTGTCTATACTTCCAGACCTTTGCATTAGCAAAGGTAAAGGTGCCATTCAACAGTTTCTAACAAACTAATCACTGAGTTGTCCTCTTCACCAGTGTGTTTTGCTACATAAGGTTGACCAAGCACTGGCACAGGTTGCCCAGGGAGGGTCTGGAGTCTTCATCTTTGAAAATACTCAAAAGTCATCTAGACATTGTCCTGAGCAAACAGCTTTAGGTGACCTTGCTTGAGCAGAGGGGTTGGATCAGATGACCTCCAGAGGTCCCTTCCAACCTTATCCACTCTGATTCTGTGCTAACTCTGAGTTTATTGTCTTTCCTATTCCCCTCTTTAACTGTGAATATTACACTAAACTTTTCTGAAAAGTTCTTCAACAAAAACCTAGTCATACAATACAAATTCAGTCTTTGTTACCATTTCATGTCCTTCTACAGACACTCTGAGGAATGTGGGACTCAGACTCTTAAATTGTTTTTGTACTGCTAATGCCAGGAGGCATGCTAGCACAGTGCTTTCTGGATGCTCCAAGGGATCTTGCAAACAAATCGCCATGTGAACTCAGATATTTTATCAGACTCACATCTGGATCCATCCCCACTGTTATTTGTCATGTGCAGGAGAAGTCATTTGGAGAAGGCATCAATGACAGTCTTGAGGGCTTTGTGCAAAATGCAGTTCACCTTGAAGCGACGGCAAAAACACAAGCTTCATGCCTCTTGACAGGAACACAAGGAGGCACCAAGACAGCAATGCGCTTTTACATCTTGTATTTTACAGACAAAAACCTGTCTCAAAAGAAAGATGGGCAATGAGCTACCTCCACCTGGTCTTTCTGGCCTAAGGTGTTGTTAGTCTTAAAATATGCCAAATAGAGGCTGCGAGACCCCAGCTTCAATGCTGAGCCACATGGCAAAAGCAATCCAGTGAAGAACTGAAAGCTATGCAGTTCTGTGTGACTTCCTCTTGTGGAAAAGAAAGCAAAGGGGACTGATAATAAAATGAAATTAAGAAAGGATACATTCAACAATACTGCTGACATCAACAGAGAACACTCAGCAGCCAAAGGAAACAAGACCCTTTTAGTCCACTTCAATCTTTGTATTTCTTTGTCTTTTTTTCTTGTAGTTTGAAGATTCAAGGCCTTGAAAACCATCACCTTTGGATAGCTCACTGCTAAGTCAGCCCAGAATAGTTAAGAACTTGCCAGGAACTGTGATAAACTCCCTCACAACTGAAATGTACTTCTAGGATGCAATAGACAGTTTTAGTCATACACAGAAGCACTGTAAGCAGTTTAAAAGAGAAAACAAAGAAGGAAAATTACACTCAATGACAAAATTTAAAATATGATATAGTTACACAAAATGTGATTCACGTAGAGTGTTCAAAGGAGACTATGGGCTCTACACAGACTTATTCCATTCTGCATGGAATAGCACAGAAATGGTAGATTAGAGCATAAATCTGAGACACTTAAAGCTCCAACTGAATTCCAAGATCCCAGAAAACCCTTAAGCTCCAGGGCTCAGGTGAATGTCCTGCTTGTATCCAACTCTGTAATAGTAGCAAGGCCTAGGATGGACCTTCACAGCTATCCTCAGTCCTTGGTGGTTCTGTTCTGCCCTTCAGAAAAGCAAACCCACACATACTAACATTTGTTGCTCATATTCTACTGTCTCTGTGATGCACAGAGTTGAATCACCACAATTACAAGACCGGACACAGGAATTTTGTGTGTATGCTCACATCTACCTCGACAATTTCTGTGTTGGAGTCCATGGATTCACTGGCAATGCCATAGGTGGACACTTTTCTCACATTATTCACACCTCATCTATTCGTATTTCCATCTAGAATGCCACTAAAAAATTTCACACATGCAAAACACTGGAAGAAGCAGTTCCCAACCCTGGGTGGTCCCAGCCAGCTCCGTCGTAACACCCTAGAGCACGCAAGGTGCTTAGATTGGCTGTTGGGGAAAAATGTGCGACCCAGAGATACAATCTGAAACACTGAGGGCTGCTTGGAGTCTACAAGCACTTACACCTCCCAGGAGGAGTCGTGATTCACAGCATTTCTTGGGGATTGGTATGCAACTTTTATCTTCTGTGTGTTTGACTGGAAAAACATCAACAGTTTTTCTGCTTCCGTGGTAAACAAGTGAATTTAGGAAGAAAAAAATAACCCTCCTTCACTGACCTGAACATGTTGTTCCACAACACTAACAGGTTTCTCTACTTCGAATATCACTGTAAAAGAAGCACTCTGCGGTACCAAAAATGTGTTGAGCACTAGTATGGCTGGTCTTCTGTATGCCTGTTATTTCAACTTGATTTTATTTTGGGGGCTGGAAGGGGGAGGGTTCATTGCTGCTCAGAGCTTAGTGCAAATGCAGCAGCCCACCAAAACTGTAAACGTAGGTTGCTTGGCAACTGCTTTTAAACAGTGTTATTTGCTCTCAAAGAGACAAGCTGTTATTTCTTGCCTTTTGAAACAAAAAAGTAAAGGAAGAAAAAATTGAAAATAAGGGAAAAAAAATGGGGGGGGAAAGGTAATTACTTCAGCAGCTAATAGTGCAAATAGCTCCATTATATGCACACAGTGGTGATGTGCAAGGTCTTCCTTGTTACCACTGTACAATTTCCAACAGAGAACCTGCATTGTTTTCTGCAAGGAGTGCAGTCAAGTGGAACTGACATCTCGTATCAATTCAGAAAAATAAATTACATGCAAGACAATGTATCTCACTGGGGAAAAAAAGACCTGTTAGAGATCAAGGTTAACCAGCTCAAAATTTTCTTTTTTAAAAGTGCTTGCCAGCAGCCACTTCAGGAATAGCTATGATTCTCCCCATGCATACCCCCATCCAGCTGTTTAATCCCAGCTTAGAAGAGACTCTGAAGGGCCAGTGTGCTCAGCACCACTAGAACACTCAGCCCACAGACTTCACAGTGCAGCTGCAGAGCAGAATTAGGCCATCCTGATCCCAAGTGTCCCCTGCGCATGTGGCGTATTGCAGACCCAGCACAGGGCTCTCGACAGCAGCATTTCAGAAACAGGATCACTGAGGTCCCCAAGGAGGACATCCCTCCATCTGGAAAGCTTTCACACCTTCTCACACATCCTTTGTATCCATTTCTTATTTACACATCTGTTTCTACATGATAAAAATTTCCCAAGGCTTAGCAGAGTATAAAGCATTTTCTCTCCTTCCCTCCTCCAAGCATTGCTGTGAGGATGGCCCTAACCCTGCCAAAACAGACACAAACAATATACAAGTAATGCACTCAAAGGAGCAGAAGCTAATAGCTGTACATCAAATCCCAGCATCCACCTGTGTTGTCTGCCTCAAGCCATAGTCTGATAACAGAAGTTGCAGTTCCTAGCTTGATTTAAAGTGCAGTAAATGGTTAATTCTGTTTTCTGGCTTCTCATTAAAATAACCAAAAGACTGTACATGAGGTTTGTCATATGTGGTATTCTAGAAATAGAGGAAAGATACTAAAATGCAAGCATATTTTAAAACACTTTTATTAAAATGATCTTTCATCTCTATTCTTTTTTAGCCATCTTTGGCCTTTTCTATAAATATTAATTCCTTAGAGGTCAGATTAAAACATTACTTGTTGCTGGATCTTCTTACTAAAAGCAAAATGTTGGATGCAGAAAAGGACTTACAAAGATGCCTGTATATGATTAGGACACTTACTTGCCATAGGAAGACTTATATTCAGAGTATCACCCTTCCCAAACCAGAGACAGAACCTGAAGTGGTGATTGGGAAGCTGCTATGCACAGAAAGAAATTTCATTAGCATGCTAGTTGTTTTTACTTTTGCTTTTTTTTTTTTAACTCACACTGTTTATAATGTTCAGCTGAACACTGTAAGTAAATGCTCACTGAGTAAACAAGATTTACTGTAAAGCCTGGTAATCATGGCTGGACATTGGGCTCCCTTCATATTACGATTTTTTCAGGTGTTTATATGAAGTGAAACAATCTAAGCAGGGGAGGGTGAGAGGCTAGGCCATTCTATCGCCTGTAGGACACAACTTCCAGGGTTTTACACCACCAGCTTTCATCCCCAACAGAAGCAAAATGCCCCGGTAGAACAGTGGAGAACTTTCTATCCTTCCTCTAACATGTGTAGAAGCAGTCGGGTTAACCCTAGGTGACAGATCTGATGACTGTATCATAAGCAGTCTTACCAGTTCATCCTAGCTAGTTTTGTACATGGTATCTAACTCCCCAAACACTTTATCCAATGTGAAATTATAAATGAAATTTAGCTCACCAAACTTAAATCAAAGCTAAATTAATTCTGCGTTGACTGAAACTGCTCTTCCCCGTGTATTATTCACTGCTTATAGTTTGCTGAACCCTAGAGGAGGCTGGTAGTGGTACATGGTACATTTACGGTTTGCACCTAACACCATCACGATTTGGATAGCTGAAAAATGAATTGGAAGTCATTGGTGTCAGTGGTTTTAGTACTACTGTTGTAACTGCACCTTCTTGACCATTTATTAGGAACCCCAATGACTGGTTTGTGGAGATTGAACTTCTTTCTTGGTGGCAAAAATCATTGTGGCACAGCTAGGTTTGAAAAGACCCTGCTATTGCATCATACTTGCATCATGGCTGTGTTGCTGCTGGACAATTTGTGAAACCAGAATCTTTGTCCTATCCCTTGTGCTCAGATTGTGCCCAACAAAATGTCAGCTGAAACTGAAGCCCAGAAATACAAACTAGCAATGACTGCTCAGGACAACGATGTCACATGTCCATAGGTTCCACCACTTCCATCTGCCTCCCTTTTCCTCCCTAGCAAGTAAATGACATCTTAAATCTGCCTCAGCTGAACTCTGCTTGGTTTGGTTTTGCTCAGACAATGAGCGTTATGTTGCATCATAGCAACACTAATACCGGCTATTATTTCGCTGTGCAAAAAGACAGATAACTTGCAGAAAGCAGGTATGCTGAAGGAACAGTAAAGTTATTAAAATAACATATTTGAAAACTTGTTTGGTATGTGCAGTTTGGGTTGCAACTTGTCATGACAAAATGTGTGGTTTATAAAACACACACACTTATTTCTCTTGGAGGAAAATCTATGCAGGACAGAGGTCCAATTCACACTACAGAGACTAACATTTCAAAGGAAAGCACGTAAGGTACAGCTAAGTCCTCAACGAGCTGTCAACTCAATGATATATATGTGTATGTATATATTGTCTGAGCAAGAGTCAGCTATCTGAATGTCTGCAGAACAAATAGAAAGGAGGAGAATTGCTGATAAAAATTAATTTATGTGTTCCAGTAAACACAGTAGAAAGCTTTAAAATTGTAGGCTAAACTCTTAAATATACTAACACGAAGATGCAATATGAAGCAGTTTAATGTTCTTCTAATACTGACAGATGACTAGAGGTTAAGAGTAATCAGGTTTCTGTCAAGAATACCCTGCAGACACTGGAAGCTCCCAGGTCAAAAAAACATGATGACTAGCTCACCTAGTGTTCCGAAAGATTGTCACTTGAAATCACTGTATGGCCAGCATTATCAGGTTTTATTTAATCTACCTGGAAAGCTTGGTGCACAGTGAATTTCAGTATCTGCTATCTGGCAAAAAGAAAAAAAAAAAAAAAAAAAAAGAAGGAATAGGCATGTATTAAAAGGGATCTTCCAGGGCCAAAGTTACTTTTTGGAAAGCTGGTGAAATTCCATTATGTACTTAATGATAGAAATCTTTGCACCTGGGGAATCAGATATGGATGTGTCTATGGATAGAATTATCTATAAAATTAACGCAGAGAAACACTATTCTCAATAGTTATGACACTGAGAAATTTTAATTCTCAGGGTATATGTTGAAGAACAAATGCAACTAATAGCTAAAGGAACTCTGTATTCCTAGATGTTTTTAGCTGATATGTTTCTTAATCAAGTATCCCCCTGAAGTATTTTTGGAGAAAATAACTTGAAGTACTTAATTAACATGAAGTTAATTAAAAAGTTGATTCAATTTAAATTAAAAGGAAAATATGCAGAAGTAGGACAGTAGGTAAGGTTTGGGATTTCAGAATTCTCTGTTTTGATACAGGAATTGGGTAGTAAAGTCAGTTGGGTTGAAAACCTTGAATATAGTTAACCTGAGCTCAAGAACTTGAGACCTGAAGCTTTTCCAACTCAAAAGTGTTAAATCTAACAGTAATCTGTGTCACAAAGAGAACAGACCTTCCAAAAAGGGTATTAACCACTTCAAAACCAGTATAATCAGAGGCATATAATTAATGGGAAAAAAGTATGATAACAAAGATGATGTTTTAAAGTCAAGCTGGGATGGAGTTTGCCAGGAGATGTAAAGTGTCTTAAAAGCAGGTTGGTTTTCACTCCACTGCTCCAACTGGAAGACTGTTCAAGGTTTTCTGTGACCAACCAGTTTGGAATATTTTTTCCCACTTGAAGACACTTAGAAGCAATATACTACTATTACTTGGACAAATATTGCCTTTTAGTATAATTCTTTCTTCCCCTGTTGTGGCTTAACCCTGGCCGGCAACCGGGCACCATGTGGCTGCTTGCTCACTCCCCCCAACCTGGAGGGATGGGGAGGAGAATCGGAAAGGAATATAAAACTTCAGGGTTGAGATAAGAACAATTTAATAATTTAAACAGAATAAAAAGGTAAGAACAACAACAATAACACCACCACCACCACCACCATCATCAATAATAATACTACTACTAATAATAATAATGATAATGATAATGATAATAATAATAAAGTTATAAAGAAAAGGTGGGGAAAAGGATAAAATTCAAAGGAAAAGGGAGAAAGGAAAACAAGTGATGCACAGTACAACTGCTCACCACCTGCTGACTGATGCCCAACCAGTCCCCAAACAACGATCCTCCCCAGGCTCCAGCTAACCCCCTAAGTATATATACCAAGCATGATGTCCAATGGTACAGAATATCCCTTTGGTTAGTTTGGGTCAGCTGTCCTGGCTGTGTCCCCTCCCAGTGTCCCGTGCCCCTCCAGCCCTTTCGCTGGCAGGGTCTGAGAATCTGAAAAGTCCTTGGCTGAGTATGAGCATCCCCCAGCAACAGCCAAACCCATCCGTGTGCTGTCAGCATTGCTCTCACACCAAATCCAAGACACAGCACTGCACCAGCTGCTGACAAGAATGTTAACTCCACCCCAGCCAAAACCAGGACATCCCCCTTTCTGATGTTCTCAGGAAAAGTGGATCATCCCTGCTGTTTTCACACTGCTTTTACTTCCTTCAATATACTTCTTTTAGTCTCATTTAATCCTTGAATGGTGGCAACAGGAACTGTAGCCGTTATCAAGCTGTACAATGAATAGTGCCCTGTTGCTGGCTCTGAGCCATGACTGTAAATTTGCCTTTTGCTCCAGAAAGTGGTGATCCCATGGACATCAACTAATACTCCTCCTACCAATCCTTCTTCAGTGGTTCTCCTCAGATGACTTCCCAAAATAGATATGTCTATCAATAAAACATTAGTAATACTAGAATGAAAGAACAGCTACTTCAGATGAAACATTATATTGATTATTCCCAGGTGGGGCACTGGTAATAAGTTACTACATTTTTCTGGAAACTGGGAGGATATTCCTAACTCACTGCTCTACCAAGCAGGAAGACTCTGATGGCCTCTCCTAAACAGACTTGCAGTAAAAACTGCCCTAAATGTTTTTCAAATAAAGCTCAATAACATCATGAGTGGTTATATGATGTGCTGTTTGAGAGTTTGAATAGAAGACCTAAAATGTCTTTTTCAGTCCTGTGTTTCTAGTTGATCTTTACTTTCTTCCCATAATTAGATTTCTCTCCATATTCCTTAAATAAATGCACTTTTCATCTTGCAGATCCTTCTCTTTTAGTCTTTGATTTACTTTGCAAAATACAGAAAAGCTGTCTTTCAACTCATCTTCAGTTTGGGTTTTTGTTTGTTTGTTTGTTTTGTTTTGTTTTTTTTCTAACAGAAAAAGGCCAATCCTACTGTTGATGTGTTGTCTCTGTTAATCCTCTTGAATGCATAGTTCAGATTTAAGCTGCAGTTTTGAAAAGACAATGGCATTTCCAGATTTGAACCCTGATAAAAAGCATGACACAGAGGGAGAAGGAGTAAAATGCCTGGAAAATTAAGACTTATGGCAATGTAATGACCCAAGAAGAAAGCACTTCCACTGTAGAGAATTCCCTACAGTAATTTTGGAAATCTCATTACTGTTAGATCTTCTGTTACTTCAAGGATAGTCTCAAATACAATTCACTTGCATTTCAGTGCAATAATAAGAAACTCTCTCTGTTGATTAAGCCCCAGCTCTTGAATGTCTGTAGTTCAGGACATTTTGTAGAAAAAATAAAGAGTGTAGTATGCCAATTAAATCTCCCAGAAGACTGGATTACAACAGTTTTGTTTGATTGTAGCCTTGTTTAGTGTTTGGCAGGGTAATAAATAGCAGAGAGAGATGTAATATTCCTGTTTCTTCAAGTTCAAGTGTTACAGTTTCACTCGGAAAGCCAATATTAGCTATTTCATGTACTTAGGAAGGAAGAGAAAGAGCAAGAAAGACGCTTGTTCAAAATGTCTCAACAGCTGGCCTTTCCTTTTGAATGAAAATGAAGAGAAAAAAAGGAATCAAAACAAGACCTTATAATCATACTCCCAGCTATATGATCCTTTCCTCAAATTTTAATTCTTCAGCAGCTGAAACTATGCCATGACTTATTTTTATCTGTCTAGAGATAGTTGTTCTTACTAGTTTGATGACAGAAAAGCAGAGGACAAACTTCCTGCTTGGTGCAAAATACTTAAGGGAAAAAATGGCTGATAACTGAATAGTATGAACAATTCAAAATTGCCCTCACAGTTGCTAATAAAAAATACATTTTTTTCTGAAGCTGTTCCTGTACACACTGCATCAGTAATTAAACAAAACCCAAACCCTATATAAATGTTACCAATATGTATTTAGTAACATCTCCATTATTTTCTCATTCATCTTTATTTTTTCTTGTTTTTTTTTTCTTCTCCTTAAGTATGTACTAATATACTATAAACATGTTATTACTCTTTCAAGAAGATTTCTGCTGACCAGTCTGTTACTTCACAGGATTAATTCTGGATAAACGAAAAGCTACCACTTTCTGATTGTTTATCTTGGGTGCAGATGTCACACTTCCTTTAAGTTCCTAATTTCATAACCGGTGATATGGCTGATTTGCTCATAAAAATAAAGACACTCTGGTCCTATATGTTATTTATCATTTGGTTTCACCAAGAGAGCACATTTGGATGCACAAATCCATTCTGAAACAAATCTGATTCCTTGCAAATCCATAGCATATTTTGATCTTTACTGGGTAATGAAGTCTTCATTTTTATGTGTAAAAAAATCTCATGTATAATACAAACAACATTATCTCTAAAACTGTGATACATCATCATACATGCAAAACCAAAGCCTTGGGTAAGACAGCCTGGCAAGTTAGATGAACCACTTCAATTTTCCATCAATCAAATTATAGTTTATTGTTCAGCTGAACTACCTCAGGCAACACAAATCTAAAAACTGTCATTTTGGAAACATTACATTTTTTTTCTGTCACATTATAACCCAAGCCATGGCCATAAAAAAGAATGTCATACCATTACTGACTGTAATATTCCTTAATTTAGGAACAGCTAATTCATCTGCAGTGTATGCAGTGTTCCTAGTATTTGAAGCTTATAGCAGTGTTCAGTTACAGTAATCTTATCAAATTCCATTAGTACATTTATTATTTTTAAATAATGGAGATTTTTGAAAATTCAATTAAATGTAGAGTGGTTGTTTATAACAGCATTTAAATGCCTGCATTAGAAATAGGTTTACATTTCAGAATCTTCTAATATTTCAATTATTTGATTTCTATGAACACTAAATTGTGGGGAATTTAATTAAAAATTAGGCTTCTGTGACATACCCTTGATGAAAGAACATGCTGTCCTTTTTCTATTTCTTTACAGCAATGAGTGTCATTACTGTAAGGCTCAGAAGTTAAAAATTAATCTGGTAAACATTACAGGTCTCTCTGTGTTCTGTCACCCCAAATGCACCTATGTCCTTTTGACGTTTAGGCTATAAAATTCCTATAACATTGAGGACCGTCAGTGTAATTCTTGTACATTTTAAATGTTCTATTTGTCACTTATCCTAAGTTTCTAAATGATAAATTTAGAACTTTATGTTGGTGCTTGTTTTACCCACAATGAGTTGAAATGCGTATACCAGTTAACGGAAGAGTAGAGGGTGAGAATTATGAACAGAGTATATTTCTTCCCTGGTTAAAATACATAGAATTGACTGTGAAAAGAAAAGGACTTACTAATATGGGTATGATCCCCTCACTGTCCATATGTTTAAAAATATAATTTTACCCCAGAAAACCATAAACTTAATTAAGATACAACTCTTCAAATAGTATATGATGAAATTTAAAGATAACTGAAGTGTTGTAAGAACACACATTTCAATGCAAAGATATACATCATGAAGAGACCTGTCCCCCCCCTTAATTGACTACCTGCTAAAAGAAAAACCTGCTAAGAGAGGAGATTTACTGGGCAGTGAGGCAATGAATTTAAGAGGTCTCTGCTGAATAAAAAACTAGTTCCATTGGCTGAGCTGGACCAAGTTCTTGAACAAGTTCAGACATATTAACTGAACTTTTATGTGCTTTTATGCTCCATTTATTTTTGAAAAATCAGGAATTTTCGGAGCAACTATTACTTATGCACCAAAGTCATAAAATTCCTTGTTGATATTCACCAAATCTATGCTAAGCAAATTCCAGCAAGGACTAATGTACACACATTGTATGTACATGAAAAAGGTGAGGGAAATCAGCCCAAGACTGCTAAGTGTAAAGAATTAAATCATGGTATTTGCATTTCCTTTTTTTTTTTTAAATCAAATTGGGTTATGCAAGATATTTACCTAAGATATTTACATATTTACCTAAGATATTTACATATTTACCTAAGGAACATATTTCTGCTCTTAGGATACTTGTAGTTGCTGATTTTATTTATGGCCTCTGTTACTTTTCTATCAGCCTAGTACACTGCAAAAGGTATGAGTGAGAGCCCATAAAGTAAGACAAGAATCAGATCCTTACAGTGCTTTTCTATAGAGGATCACACTAAGGAGTGCACCAGAGTTTTCGGGGAAATGGAAATACTAGTCTCACATTTTCAGAACATATTAGAGTTTTAGCCACCTCATTCCCTATTTCATTGAAAAGTGTCACACTGGTGAATATATTAAACAGCAGTCAGAAAAGGCAGGCATCAGACATAATTTTCTAATTAACAAACCTATACCTTCTAGTGTTATGCTTGTTCTGTAACAGCTTTTTTTCTGTTTTACCCTACTTTGTTTCTTCTGAATGAAGTTATTTTTCTTTGAGCTGAAAGTGGTCCCCTAAGTACTTTGCTGTTCCAGATGTGAGGAAAGGAACCCTGAGAATGCTGCGATCTTCATTCACAGGATAGGTAATAGAGAAGTAGGAAGAGGGTGTCATCAAACTAGTTACAATAAAAAAAATATGACTGACCCATCACAGTCTCAGTAAGATGGGTCAAAGTTGCTTCCTCTCAAGTGAAAACATGGTTTTTGTGACTCATTCCATTGACTCATGAATATACGTATATTTTCACTATGTCTATAAAAATTCTTGTTTTATCCTGTTTTGCTAGAAGCTGGACTTTCCTACTGTGATACTAGCTGCTGGCAGTGGAAGCACCCTAACCTTTGGCATATTCATCCTTGCAATAAAATCCAGGGTGTTTCCTAGATACAGTATAATTAACTTCAAATGCTATGTTACAATTATGTTCAGGGTGTGACTTAGACAAAATAAAGCACTTCAGAGAGGAGGCTGATGTACAGTTCTAAATGCACCTTTTTTGTGTCTAGGTACTATAAATATTTCAGAATTCTGTAGATAGCACCAAACCAAAACATTCTAGGTCCCTTAAATTCTGGATCTTAGTTTTGCAATATGAGATGGATTACTCTTTTTTTTTTTTTTCTTTTTTTTTCTTTTTAGTTCATTTAAACTCATATAAAATAAGAGTAGAACCTAGTGAGTCATAACCACATTTTGCCTAGTTGTATTTAAGATTATGCATTAAGATTTGTTCAATCTTAGTAATCATGTACAAAGACTGATAAAATAAGTATGGAATCTCTCTGGTAGTTAGAAATGGACATTGTAAGTGTTTACACATACCTGATTCAGATCTTTATAAAAAAGGCTTCCAGCCGATACATTAAAATGTATTTTTATGAAACGTTCCCTTCTAGTTTGCAAGTAGTACAGCTACCAAAATAATTTTTCTCATGTTTCAGTCACTCCAGTCAAACAACCTCTAAAATGTGCCACCAGCTTTACACTTCTTTTCTTTAGGAAGCATATTCAGTCAACTTAATTTTTTTCTTTTCCAACAACTGGTTGTAGCTCGGCTTCTTCCACTTAAGTTTATCTTTGCCCATCAGTTCGTATGACAGGCTATCAGGATGTGAGCCAAACTGCATAGGCTTAAGTGCCATCTCAGCCCTGAGACCTTCACCACTACCTTCACTTCTGAGTACTCACACCCAGGAACAGCCTGGTCTGGAAGATGGACACTGGGTCTCCTGCCTGCAGTGTAGCCAGGTTTTGAATGGGCAGCACAAGGGCTCAGGCATGGACCGTGATTCATCCAGATGATAACGTACTCAACACAGAGCTCCCTCCAGGGTGAAATGTTTTCTTTTAAAATAATGTGTCAAAAGGAGGAAGTTTTAATATGGTCCTTTGCCATCACCGATGGACACAACACACTTAGATCTATGTCTCAGCTGTTGTTCTTTGCAATCTGCCTTCTAGAACACAGGGAATTTCTACTTTTGTCTTATTCCTTTATTAACCACCTCACAACAACCACCACACAACAGAAAGTACAAGCAGTAGGAAACACGTATGTACTTGTTAAAATGGGCACAAAATACAGCTCAGACATTTTCATAGTAAAGACATTTTTAGTAGTTACAGTCCAGAAAAAAACATGAACTGAAAAGAAAATGAGGATGCATCCTAAATAGCAACTCATGGACGGGTTTCATTTATGATCCTATTATAATGGCATGATCTCATTATAGACTCTCCCATCAATTTATAAATAGTGAAAAAATCAATAAATAGTAATTTGTACAATTTTTCATTAAGCCAATGTGTTGGTATAGGAATATGGCAGATCCCCAGGTATTCAAATGCTGCCTATGGGTTGCCCTTTTCTGAAATCCCTTTTTACATTTGTCACATTTAAAATGGTTTCAAAGGAGAAGATCAAATGAGGAATGAGTAAGGTTTTTAACAAGGCAGTCATTTTTAACTATCAAAGTTTTTTCATTCTCTACAGGTACGTATGAAGTAGAACTGCATTTGTAAATTCAGGCCACAGCATTAAACACAAAACAGAAAAATAAAGAATTGCTTGTGAAAATATTATTGTATTGTACTGACTGGATCATTAGGTGGTGTTTGACAAAATTTTTACAAATTGCAGTCCAAACATATATTTTGGAGCATATAAGTCTTACAACATTACAGACAGAAGTTAATCAAAGCAATACTTTCTCTTAGGTTGGTGAGCAGAGGAGACACATAGGGAAAGAGAGAAAAGGTTTCTTTAAATAAGTGCATGCAAAGAACTAGAAAGTACTTTGATACTACTTCTTTCCTGAATAAAAATGTGCTCTCTTTCATGGAGGATGAAGCTGTAGCTCAGTATCTCTGTACTTCTAAGTGTGTTAATCCTATACAAACGATGAGTATGGAGTAGTACCAATGATAAAATCTTACAATTTTTTCATTTGTTAAGACATGGAATATATATATCGTATTGTGGGAAAATGACCCAAATGTTCCAGTTTTTGTGAGGGTGCTTGCTCCCCTTCTGACCTTTTTTCCAGATTTGTATTTGGAACTAGATTTCCCCTTTTGGAAATCTCTTTAAGAAGGCCTGTGGACAACATGTGTTGGATCAAAAGTTTCAGAACTGTAAGGTCTTTCAAAGCTTTCTTTTTTTTTTTTTTTTTTATTTTGTAGTTGTTTTCATTACAACTCATTTTGATGATGGTTGGGTTAAGTGTTTGGGGGGGGGGGGGGGGGGAGTGAACCTGCCCAAAGTTCATGGGCTAAAAAAGCTGAATTAAACTGAAGCACATATTTTTAATGGCATTTCTCTCTTTCTGTTTTAGAAGTTCAGAATAATGAATGGTTTGTGATTTTTGTGTGCGTGTGTATGATTTTGTGTCTTACACATAAAGACAAGGTTTTACCATGAAATAGTTAGCCTGAACTGGCATAACTGGCATGCACTTTTATATCCCAGTCACTGGGCAAAATGTGACTATCCCAAAGCCACAGGAGCTCTTTCTGGATACAAAATTAATTTCTGTGTTCTTAGTTTATTCATAATTTTGTACCATTTTTACACACCCTGTAGTATCATATATATATATCAAGTGGAAAGCCAAGTATATCAACTATATAAATATATATTCTTTATGTTTCATAATTTCTGAAATTGTGAAATATATTACCCGAATATTTTCACTTATTACAGATTGCTCACTTTGAAAGGAACTTCAGTTTCTCTCTCTCAATATATTTTTATATACATGCATATAGTATGATATCAGATTCACTGGTAAAGATGCATATTTATTGAAGATGACAGAGTCAAACTTTATACTAGAGAGACCAATGTCATATATAGCCACTGAGGCAATCAACAGAATCAAACAGCTGAGAAGAACAGTAGTGGTAAAAGTAGGCAAATACATAAACTATTGTTATAAGAGATCAATTGTTTTTCACATTCTCTGGTTGTAAGGAAAGAGGTAATCAGTGTATTTGTGCCAGAAAAGTATTGAATTTGAATATTATGGAAAACTTTCGTATTAAAAGAATAGTACTGGAACAGGTTGTTCAGTGAGGTTGAGGAAGCCCCTGAAATGGCTGTATTTTAGAGAACATTAGACAAATGTTTGTCAGTAACATTTGTATACCTGATGCCTTACAGAGCATGGGAATAGATTGAATGACCTCTTAAGGACTTTCCCAACACAACATCCCTATGAAGTTCTGATTGAAAAGAGCCCAGTACAAATATTTATCAGACTTGTTTTCTTGTTCACATAGTTGGTTACTTTATGATTCTGTGAAAGAGCAGTGAACTGGAAGGAACTGACAGTGAATGTTTTAATTTGGCAGTTTAGGGGGAAAAAAAAATCTTTGCACTTATTTTGATGTCTGTTACAGGCAGAAAATACAAATGAAAAGCTGACAAAATCTGTTTGAGACAAATTCAGCCAAGTAATTTTCTTTCAATATGAGACATATGATTGGGTCTACAGCCAATCTCTGAGCTCTTTACTTGTATATTTCACATTGCCACCTTGAAAATCTATTTTGATATATTTATACACAGACACAGACAGGCAGACACATGCACACACTTTCTTTAAGAAGACAAACCGAAGCAATATTTGACTGAAATTTTGTTATGCTGTTGCATAAAAATCCAAAGGTTTATAGATAGCATCAATTACAGAAAGCCAGGATAAGGACAACAGTCATATCTGTTTATAAGGTCTATCAAACTAATTCCAGTTTCTACTCATGCAGAATTATCTTCAAGGGGGCATGACACTTACTTCTGAAGTCTGGAACTGCATGTCAAGTGATCACAGAAAAGCTGAAGAATACCCACCTCTGCTTTAGCTTTTCAGCAGAAGTGGCCAGCAGACAAAGGCTTGGGCACTTGAGATACAGGATGATTTCAACCATGTTATTTCCATATGTGGGTGATGGAGAGAAGAATCAGACATGTTGGCAGCCTGTGCTCTCCAAAATGGAAAAGCTGGGATTCCTTATTGCCCTACAGGTATTAGGCAGAAGAAAAGCTTTTATCTGATGCACATTAATAATATCCAGGAAGAATATTGCCATAGCTGTTGCCTGGGAGTCTCTACAACAGTCAGACAGATGGACTTCCAGCTCACTTGCACAAAGCCAAGGACATACAACCACTGGTAAGATAAGACTTGAGGGTAGAAGTAGTGTCACGTTTGGTAATATCCAGATACATTGAAATCCCAAACTTAACACCAAAGCAAAAAAAAGAAAATAAATATGAAACACAGACCTTTTGGTTCTCTTTTCCAAGTAAATAAAACCAACATTGCCTAGAGAAGAGGTTTTGAAAAATTACAGCTCTTTCAAGCCTCTGTTATTAAAAATCTATGATGTCACTGAAAACAGGTATTTACAGATACTTTTTTTCCCTAAGGCTTTAAGGTGTCAGGAAATGGTCAAAGTTACTTAAAGTATTACAACAATGCCTTAGTCACTTGCAATCATGTTCCTATCATCTTCATCACCAAAAGCAAAAGTAGGCATAACTCAGTTTTCTCCTGAGAATCTCACAGATCTGTTTCAACTTACTTATTTTATCTATGTATTACAATCATGTTTTATTGCTTCCTCAGCTTCTCCTTTTAACGTCCTTTTACCAAACTTGTTTGCGAAATTGTAACTTTATGAACAAGCATTTAATTTGCCTTTGAATATCTTCCAGTTCTGATTAATACTGTCTACTTCAAAAGTCTTCTTACAGTCATTTATACCAACAGTTTCTTTAAACTTTGAAAGCAGATCCTTCGGAGTTCCAAGTATAAAAATATTGGGTGTCATCATATTTGCACTAAGGAAATACAACCAAAGAAAATTATCCTTATTAATTGGACTACTACTAGCTGTTAGGTCATCTGTTAATGCTTCTTTATTCTACAAAAGAGGGTACAATTGCATTTAAAGCATAGCAGTATCAAGCATGTTATTATTACACTGGATGTTAACTGACACAGTTCAGTTAAGTTTTAGACAACTGTTATACTGTACACAAGTACTTTTGAAATCTCCTCAGAATCCCTTTCTTCTGCAGACTGTGCCAGGAACAATAAGAATTAAGTGTGCTGAAATTGGAATATTTTGGAACAGCGTTCATGTGGGTGTAAGGAAAAAACAAGAGGTTTTCAACAAATTCAGCACAAGTAGTTTGCATACAAATGAATAATTTGTTCTTGAAAATGTTCCTTCCATGTTGTTTTACTTTTAAGCACAGTCAGGGATAATTGGTATAAACGCTGATGATTATCATGAAAACTTTGGCAGTGAAAACAATTGAGAATGTACTGTAGGAGGCTGTCATGCCTTCCAACTTTCTGGTCAACATTTAGGAGCAACTGAAAAAATATCCAAACACATTAGTGCCAATGCTTTTGCACACCATATAGCTCAGGACAACAGGGTTTTAGGATCTCACACTGCATACCCTTACTTATATTACTAGTACTGAGTATTATGTGGCAGTACTTTTAGACTCAGACTTTTAGTAAGCTCCACTAGGTGCCCATGTCTACATATGTAGAACAAAGTCTTTAATTTTATGATAAATCTCCAGTATATGACATAGCAGCACCCCTAGCTATTTCTGATATTTTGGAAACCAGCAATGCCCTCACAGAGGAAATTATTTTTTCTGAGGCTGCAACTTTACCACCACTTATACTAGATTTTTGCACTATCAGGTACTAATTTGATTTTGTTCAACTGTGGATATGCCATTGCATTACTGCTGAACTGGACAGAACATGCCATATAGCATTTATATCAGCTTTCTGCTCTTATAGAGGTTTTATGTCAGCTGTAGGAGGAAAAATGATACCTGATCCAGCGAAAAGTCAGTGGTGCAAACATAAGAGTGATCTTATATCAGATGAGTGCTTTGTGTCACGTGGCTGTGGCATTTTCAGTCTTATTGCAGCAGCTTTGAAGCAAGATTTACTGCATTGTCAAGCCATGGCCTGAGGGTTTTAAGCAGCTTGATTAGAAGATTCATACTGTCACATATTAGGATCTGTTGAGTGCGATGAAAGGTTAGTATTTCACACAATGATTTGCAAACCTTCAGCTGAAATCTAGTAGGTTTTGGCTTTCTTTCTTTTTCTTTTTTTTCTTTCTCTTGGGGAAATTAGATTGTGTGTACTTT
>JAVJGJ010000037.1:37503504-37557023 GCA_035590215.1 Microhierax caerulescens
CTGCCCCCCCCCCCCCCCCCGGAAAAAATAGGTTTTATATAGTTTTTGCTTCCAACTTTCAATAGCTCATTTGCAATTAATACTAGAGCAACCTCTGTGCAACATGTGGTACATTCATTTCTGAGAAAGCCACACACTAACTCATGCTAAACTTGTTCCTGGTATGTCTAGAATAAGAATATGGAAAGCTTTATCTTCAAGGGCTACTTTTAGTGAAATAAGATTTATAAATAAGGACAGAACTCAGAACGTTTCATATAAAGAAAATTGAATCTAGGAGCTGCAGTCAGGTATTTTCACCCCTTCATAAATGGCATGTTTCTGCTTCAATGCTTCAAGATAAAAGTGGATCTCAGAAAAGGATATGCAAGTAGGGAAAATCATTTGATGATTCAGTGAGGTCCAGATAAAAAGAGGGTTGTTTCTAATGGGAAAATGCATGATGTCTTTCAGGATTGACTCTTGTCCAGCACCGAATGTTCCTCCAACCCTGATCACTGTGAGATGCTACCACAGAGGTAACAGACAGATGTTGCTATTATCATTAATGTATTGGAAAAAACTCCCAGGAGATTTTACCTCTATGGTCTTTTTTTTGCTTTTCTTTTTTAATTTTCTCAATTTTTTTAGTAAGGCATTTAGCTGAAGTATCAGGACTGCAAATGAGTCAGCAATCCCCTTCTTCTTTCTCTTCTCTCCCACAAAGTAATTTTATGAGCAAAAATCTATCACATTTGACAATAATGGGAAATGTGACTGCTCTCAAGTGGCAGGGTATCAGATTTTTTCCCCCTTTGCCTATACTTGATTTTCTCTCTCAATTTACTTTACTTAAAGTATTTTGGGAGACAAATTCTTTGAGATAGATTATAAAAATTAATGCTGTCTGACTTTTGTCTAAATGCATTATTTAGAAATATTTGTTTGACTTTTAGCAATTAACAACTTTTACTAAGTGTATTATTAAGGCCATGTCACCGTACACAGTCACATATTCAAAAGCAGATCCCCACCCTAGAATGTTATTGTGTATTTTTTTTCTGTAAGTCAATACTTTAATGAAAAAAACCTGATTTTTATATAGAGATTTCCACCATGTTTTGAAGATCTAAAGGGTTAAGCATGTCTGGAAGTTGAAATCATGGGGCTGAGAGACCACCACAGTGAACAATCTTGCTCTGTATGACAAATGTAATGACAAGAGTATAGGGATATCACCAAATACAAACCAAATAGACCTTCACAGATCAAGCCTTAAACTAAATAGAGGTGCAAATAAGAAGCCAACACAGTCTTTAGAAAAGTCAAATGCAGCAGTCTGACTGTCTAATAAGCTGCCTGGCTGGCAAAGAATGCCACTAGGAAAAAAAAAAAAAGAAAAAAAAGAAAAAAGAAAAAAAATCACACTTCAAAGAATCAGGAGGGTGTCTTCAACAAGTCAGAAATTGGTTTTTGACCTTTCTGACTCATGTAAGCTTTCAGGATTCCCACCTGTGGTTTCTTTTCTAAATGATTTGATGATAAAAAGATAATATTTTTTCTTCTTTTGAAGAGAAGAAACTCCTCCCTTTTTGTATTGGCTATAACACTGCTTAAGCCAATTCTGTCCAGTATGGCTCTTTCGGGGGCAGAAACAAAAACTCTTACCACTACACTTCTCTGCATCAAATTTCCTATCATATCAACAGCCTGAGTAACAGAAATATTTGCTGTAATTGTGCATGAATATGTAGTTACTGTAAAATAAACATGAAAACCAGTTTAGTTTTTTGTTTTGTTTTGTTTTGGGTTTTTTTGGTTTTGTTTGGGTTTTTTTGTTGTTTGTTTGGTTTGGGTTTTTTTGTATTAGATAAGTTCAGCATGAATTCTGGTTTGTTTTTTAGAGTAATAAGACATGCCATCTAAAATGCACTGGTGACTGAAATTAATATTTTCAAAAGGTAATATAAGGATTGGAGACTGCTATTTTTCACAGCCAGCACAGAGGCCTGATTTTAGGAAGTGCTGTCACTCATGTCCCTTTGAAATAGGTACTCCCAATCTGAAAAAATCTCGGCTATCTGGCCAGCTTCAAACTCTTGGTTTTAGCTTAAAAAAAAAAAAAAAAAGTTTATTTTTTCTTTAATGCAAAATGCTAATGCAAGCATAACGTAGGAATTACCATCCTTGTAGTCTGCTTTTAATGACACAGAACATGCTAACTGAATCTTCAAGAAATAACAAAACCTATGTGGTGCTGAGCAGAGGATTTGAATATGCTTAAGATGCTCACCAGTTCACAGAAGTAAAACATCTGGAAGTATTCTGATGTAGATATGGATTATACAACATAAATTGGAAAGAAAATGCAAGTAATAGGGAACACCAGAATTTAGATTGATTTGGAAAAAAATGAGTGAATGAAAGATTGGAATCCATAACTGAGACAAAACTAGTGGACAACTTGTTAAAAACCCCCACAGGATGCTAAGCATGTCTCCCACGATCCTCCATTTTTATTGAGAACAAAAGAAACTTCTCCCTCAACTCATGATCTCCCTGTAAATAATCAAGAAAATTACAACTTCTTTCTGGTTTTAACTTTGATCCTGCTGAGAAATTCTGCAACACTTTCAGCAGGTCATCCAGATTGTACTAGTCATTACGTATGAGAACAAGTGGTCTTGAAGTAGCATGTATAAGAAATGTAAAAACAGTTTTGAAGTAGGAGCTTCAAGATCATACACAATACTGCTGAAAGTGTAAAATTAAGTAGTTAGAAAAATTTAAGCAGCTCTGAAAACAGAGGAAAAAATCAGTTGTGGATTCTAGGAAGCATTTTGTCTTTTTTTTTCTAAGATGTCTACTGCTTAAGCAGTGTAAATAATGTTTCCCCTGTAGTCTCTATAGTCTTTTGTTTTGCTAATACTTTCCTAGAAGAGTGCTGTCTTTTTCTACCTACTGTATCTAAGTGGATCTATGGGGGAGGTTCCTTTCTGCTACTGTTGCCCAGTACATCTCCTATGACACAACACCACATGCATAGGTCTACCCTTCTTTACTTGTCCCATTTTCCCCCCAAACTTAGATTTCTGACCAACAGCTTCACTATAGACTGCCTCTCTATGTTTTGGTATACTGGGCTTGCTAATTATCAAGGTGATTCTGAAAGACATCAGTGGGATACCAGTTCATCCCCATGTTTTTACTGTGGATCCGGGACTCACCAAGGTCATTCTGGCTACAGGGATTTTCTGGGGGAATTTACTGGCTGGTTGGGACAAAAATGCTTTTGCCAACCCAAGGAAAGTTAATGTGAATTTGAGAAATGTTAAGATGAAGAGAAAAAATTTCATAGCTCGGCCCTTTGGTGACCTCTCTTTTGCAGCATTTTATTTATATTTTATAAGGAGAAGTACAATGGTTTAAAAAATGACAACTGCTTTCGAGGAAATTTTATTTGTTATATAGAGAATTCATTATGCAAAACCAGATTTTGATGAAAGGAAAAATCAAATATTTCTCTAAACTGCAGTGATAAACTACTATGTTAACTATTAATAGGTAAATGCTTAGAGCAGGATGAGCAAACTTTAAACTGAATATAGCCCCATAAACAAGTCTCAGAATATTTAAGGTATTTAAAATGCCACCTCCTATTCAGTGTTTATGACTGTGGCATAGTATAGTACACATAACTTCAGTGTATTGTGAATGAGACAAAATACAACTCCCAGTATAGTCCACAGAAAAACTCCCACTTACATTACTGAGAGCAGAAGCAGGCAGCCCTAAATTAGTAATAGCTGATGTGTCATTAGATTTATCTTCTGCAGCCTAGGACCACTTCTATATGGCAAGATTCATTGCAGGTTCCAACATAAATTATGGATCCAGGAGAAACTGGTAGTCATACATTGCAAGTTGCAACGACTGGAATTTGTGTTCTGCTTCTTGTTCTTTCTTCTAACTACACACATCAAGTTAACAGTAAAAATATTGTTTAATTTCCCATCAACTTGTACATGTTTTATCAGCATCCAGTATTCCCTCCTTCATTTCACAGAAACTTTCCCCTGCCTCTCACCTCTGTACTATAATAACCTAAAATTCAGAAATTAGATTCTTCTCTCCTCAATCTACCCCTGTGCTCAGTTGCTGAGTTTTGCTACCCAAGTGTTGAAATCAGCCCTAGAGCTGGCCAAGTTCAGTGCAGAGTAAAGTGATTTCCATGTTGCTCGCTATATGACTCACTGTGACAATAATGAAGTGTGGGTTGGTATGGTTTTCAGAGAGCTGACCTTGCATCAAAATCTGTTCTCATTAAGCAAAGTTCCCAATGAAATTCAAAGTACAATTAATGACCACAGAATTTTGCCAAAAGCAGTAAGCACTAAACTAAATGAGACAGTGTTGATTATGCAAATAAACAACCACCCTGGAAAGCTTGCCTATTGTCTAAACCAATGCATTTCTATTATTATTTATGCCATGATACTGATCAGAACTGGAGCCTTATTACGCTAGATGCCGTACAAACAGAAATTACAGGATTGCAGTGTAATTTGATACAAGACCCAATAAGTTACAAACCACAGAAAGAGATCTCGGGTCTGAGGGAATTTTGTGCATAACCACTTTATTCATTATCTAACAATATTTATAGCCATTACAATTTTGTCTTTAGTAATCAAAGGACTGCTTGAAACTGAAAATAGCTAACTGAATCCTGGCAATTAAATTAAAAGCTTTGCCATGTGAAAGCTCTTGGTATTGAAAGCACATTCATTTTATTAAGGAAAAGATGAACCTTTTCTTGGACTGCCAAAGTAGGGCAAATAACACATTTCAGTGGATTATACTTTCCCAGCAAAGTCTTTAGCAAAACTAGAAAACCTTGCACAAAACCTTCAATTATTAGTTGTAAATTACTGCAGTGTGCACAATTGGAGATTACAGATACAGGCATACCACTGAAGGAACCATAAAGCAGGAGAACACATAAGTTTCCCCTTGGAAAGAAAGATTTAACTCTTATCATTTATGAAAAGCCAGTGTAAAAGCCACTTTCCAGTCTCAATCTGTTATCTCTTCTTGTCCTTGGTTTGCATATCTACGTATTTGCTTCTTTTAAAAGTCATTTCTGTCTCCTTTGTGTCTAGGAAACAAAAAACATGAAGGGGAAATGGTTTAATGCTCATATAACAGAAACAGTTAAATTGTCTAAGTTCAAACTGGTGTTACATGCACAAAGTAATCAGAAAAAGAAATATTTAGGAAACTACATTCCTGCAGATGCAGGAAGCTTACAATTCAGCCCCAAGATGAAGTCCACAACAGTGATAGGAAGAGACAACCAAGCGTCTAGTAAGGAGCACAACCATTGCGTGATACTCATCACAAACGTAGGTTACACAAAAGGATTTTTGATGAGAAGAATAATTATAAAAAACGAGAACTTCCCTTTAAATTCTATGGGCCAGAAGATCTAACTCTGCCAATATATAGTGAGCTCTGTGTTGCTGGAATCTTAAAATTTTTAGCAACACCATAAGCTAGACAGCAATGTTGCAACAGGCCTTGAGTTTTCCTTCTAAAGCATCTGTATGCTATATCTGGGCTGACTGCTCGCTCTGTCCAGTGGTGGTGGATACCCATCACACAGTACATTTTTGTTATGAATAACACTCCAGTATTTTAATCAACAACACAGTACACATAAAAGGCCAGAGAACAGATTGGTGTTTCTCCCAGGAAATATTAGCTTCACACCTTCCTTCTTGCCAGGTGTTTTTATCTTTTTGTCAGTGAATGTGATGAATGTATTTGGAGCTTAAAGTACTTTTCATTCATCTCGCCTTTCTTTAGGTTCTATAGTTACAGGCAGCAAGAAGTTGGGGGATTTTGTATATTGGGAAAAAAAATCTCAACAAGAATTAATTTTTTGCAGGATTCACTTTTGTGAATGACTGTTGTAAATGCATGTCCAGCAAAAACTTTACAGTTCATTATTAAGTTATTCTCCATGGATTCGTGACTTAAATCACAAGGCTTCCATATTTTTTTTTTTAGAAAGCCAATGAAATATTGTTTTGTTTTTCCCTTCTCAGAAAAGGACCATTTTGTTAGCTGTTTTAGGGTAAATTTCCAAAACAGTTCATGGTAGGTACATATACTGACCTGTACAACAAAGTTTGATATTAATTCATCAAGATGATATACATAAGGAAGCAGAGTATGGAAACATACCTTAAGAGTTCTACCTTTCCCTTCGACTTTAAGCACCATTTTGGAAATGTAGCCCAGAACGCTCTTTTAAAGGAAGGGGACATCACATTTCATGTTTCCTGTTGTATTAAAAGAACCAGATTCTAAAGCTTATAAAAAGTAGCAAACAAATAATGATGCGTGACTACTTTTGCCTGCCATAGGTTACTGCTCTACAAGAGCAGCATATCATCTTCCACCCTTAGCGAACACGACATTACAATTGACCATTCCCTGCATGATCAATTATCCTATTACTGCATAAAAATAAAACGAAAGTAAATCCAAAGAGTATTAGGGTTTCATGTATTTTTACAGATAGAAAAGCTGATAAGACTTTCCCAGCTGAAATGACAGTCAATGGTGATACAGTATAATACTGTTGCCAATTGTTTACAACAGGTTTAGCCATTGCATTGGACTTGCTTTTCAATGGATTTATCTAAATGATCAGCCATAGATTAAGCTTTTGAATTCATTCCCTCAACTTGGTTAGGAAGGCCTGGAAAAAATTCCCAGATTTTTCTCTATCATAGTACCTCTTTAACATGGAAGCCTGTTATAAACAATTATGAAAAATGCAGGCTATGGACTGTACTGGCATTCTCTTTGCTAGGTTTATGTTTATGTGTGGGGGAGGGAAGAGCTATGTACAAACTGAAGGCACTGAAGCATTTCCTGCATGCCTGATCATTTCCCCCGTCTCCTAATTCACTGCCATTCTCAAGTTCTCCCCAGAGAACTTTGTTGGAGTCCTGAGACAACTACTTTAAAATCTATGGGTAGTAAATGTGAGTCTTGGAGCATTTTCAGCACTTGACCGTGCTTCTGAAATAATATAATCCATATTATGGAAAACTTAAAGTTTCCAAAGTTCATGCATAAATTACTTTCAATAACACAAAGTTAGAAAGGAGAACGATAAGGTAAATCTTCCATTTCTGCAATTATTCATTCTGAAAAAGGCTTATCAAAATAGAGAAGGGAGGAATGCCTGTAGAAATGTATAGCTAGGATCACCTCTTCAGCAAATGTCAGAAAAGGAAAAGGTTCAATGTCCAGACCTGGAAGAGAAGGACCAGCTTTGCTCTCAAACACACTACTGTTGGAGACAGTCCAACCAAACCGCAGTTGAGAGCACCTGATGGTAGGTATACCAAGACCCAAGTTTTTTAATGGAAGCATACATGGATACATTAACACCACCACAAATACGGCAGCATATCATGTTATGCAGCAGGTAGGTTTAGTGTGATCTCACAGTTTGTGCTTTGGACTCTGCTTGCAGTGAAATCAAACCTCCGGCTGATGCAGAGGATCCGTTTGCTTTTGCAATGGTGTTTATCTATTTGCTAAAGAATTCTTTCACATGGTCTCTAGACAAGGGAGTTAACGCTTTAGTCATGTCACACTGTATCTTCAGCTAAAATGCTTACTGCTAGTGTATGCCTGCTTCATTTTTGCATAAACTGACATCATATACCGAAAGAGAAAGAGGGCCAATGTGCTTCTCAGAAATCAAGTAGTCATGAGACTTTACCTGCCACGACAGATATGCACATACATACACACGTACACACGTGCACACGCACACATACACATACACGCGCAGGCGCGCAAAAAATAGGAAAAACTACTCAGCAACTGCAAGAGTCACAATTTACCATGGAATCTTCTACTTAATATTCCGCTTGATCTGCCAAGTTTATAGCCTGGCAAATCTGAATACAAATGTCGATGCAAATGAGGATTCATTATTCTTACATCGTCTTTGTGTTGAAGCTTAATGTAACTTGGTTCCTGTGGCTGCTCAGGGAATGTAGATTGCAAGACAGGAGGGGGAAAAAAAACCGCAACAAAAAAACAGAGAAGCAAATAGGGAAAAGTAACAGAAATGGAAATAAATGGAAAAAAATATGTTAAGATTTCAGACTAGCAAAACATCAGACTAATACATTACGTTCTCCCCCCATTTTCTCACATAAGGTACATTTTCTTACCATTATCAGCAGAGAAAGAGTTAACTAACCAAGACCAGTCTCCACAGAATCAAAACATAACAATCCTCCTTTTACTGATTATACAATATTGTGCCCATTGTAAAGTCAGTGCCCCATTTATCTGAAAATTTCAACATTCTTTCATAATCATAGAGCTCATCGCCTGGTAGAACCTGTACATTTAGACCTGTAAGAAGATTATAAATGAATTTAAAACCACGCCATCAGTTCTGCTTCTTTCATTATAAATTACTGCTGAATAATTCAGAAACACGTTAAGAAAACTACAGTACGATTAATAAACTACACAATGAAAATCACAATAGTTTAAATCATACATTTATTGTCCCATTTATAGCCCATCACAAGCAAGGGTTGAAAAGCACCAAATTAGAGAAAACACGAAATGCTGCAAAATTATAATTAGATCCTCAGTGCCACAGTACATTGTTCTGATGAATCTTTTGTACGGCTAGCTTATGCTTACATATAAATACCTTCTCAGTAAATAAAAATGTACTGTAGGCTTGACTTTTAGAGAAGCTGTAAAGCTTAGCATATGCGATGATCCCAAAGTCAATGCTGTAAGGCTTGCTTCTTCATCCATAAATAAAGCACATTTGCATCCATTCAGTCAAATTAGCTCCATATAAAAAGGTGGTTATAATTAGCTCCTCTTTCAGGTTCACGGTTAAAACTCAAGCGTGCCTGCCGTCTTGATTAAATCCACCATCGTCTTCCAATAGCTAGTGCTAATTCTTCCAAGGAAATATTCAGTTGAGGTGTTATTTTATTCTGCACTGCTGTTAGTTGTCTAATTTACGCCAAGTCCCTGCAGTGCTTTCCTTAAGCCATCCTCTTTGTCTTGCCTTTGAAATTTACCAAATCTTACAAGAAATCAATACTTAATTGATTATTCACTTTTCTGCAGCTTCAAACAGCAAGCACGCATAAGATCCTGGAGTAGTCACCCGATTTCCAATGCAGGAGGTTGCTTGGTGGCAGGGATCTGCAAGTATCCAACAGCAGGCATTCCACGGAGCTGTGCAGTGGCGTACAGTGCCAGCATCCAATAAAGAAAACGAAGATACTCTAACGAAGCAGGAAAAGTTCCCATGTGAGACAGATCCATATCAATGCTTTAAATAAAAAGCGGAGGCTCCGGCTTTCGGATAGAGGAGCACCATTCTCTTTGCAGCTATCCCTGCATTTGTATTTGCTTACCCTTTTCTTCCCATGGCACTGAAGTGGAATATCCAAAGTGCCACCGAACTCAGAGAACTCCACGCCGGAATGGGGCTGAGGCTCGTGCTGTACCTCTGACATAGAATAAGGATGGCAAGCACGTAACATTACGAAATGTAGGACAAATTCAGACGAGAGAGAGAGAGGGAGAGCAAGAGACAGATGGCGGATCTGGCTAGGAGCCAAAGCCAGTGAAATGAATTACATTGCTGAATAACTGTACACCATTGATTCTGCCACTTGTTGCTGCATGGCAAAAAAGGGCCCTGGCGTTGGCAGGAATCTCCTTGAATGTCACGCCTGCTGCAGACAACTTTTCACACGTAACTCACCGCACTGACAATGACACACTACGGCAGGGAACGTCGTGTGTGTGTGTGTGTGTGTGTGTCTGTGTGTCTGTGTGAGTGTCTGTGTGTGTGTCTGTGTGTGTGTGTGTGTCTGTGTGTTTGTGTGCACAGGGAAAAGTGTGTGCGTGTGCGCGAGGGAGAGGAGAGAAAGCCGGAGTGCTTGTGGGGGGTGTGTGGGTATGTGCCTGCGCGTGTGCTGTGTGTGCCTGTGCGCGCGCGCGCGTGTGCGGAGGGGAAAACAATCACTGCAATCCAGCCATTTTGTTTAATGAAGAATGGAAGGCTGGCATTCAGAGACGTGGTTATGTGCCGCATATTAATGTGTGCTCTGTAGACATCCTCCCCCTTTTTAAATGAGTGGCACAGGAACGAAGCCCTCTACAGAGCAGCCACCGTGGGAGCAGGAGCTCGCAAGGTAACATATCATCGCTAAACCTACGGACGTGCCACCCGCTGCTCTGCAGAAGAACAAGTTACTGCCTGACGAGGAGGAAAAGCTGGTCCCATGGTTACAATGTTTGGGTGTTTTCGCAAAGATAGCCAGAGTCGAAGCAGATTGTTCAATAAAAGCTTCGTACCCAGGATGAAGGGAGACATTATGGGATGCCCAGGGGGCTCTGGAAATCAAATACAGTGTTTGAGTAGCACAATTTGAGGTACATTATAAAAAAGCAATTTGAATTGCCAATGAGGCGACACATATCTGCATGCTAATTAGACCTGTGTCAAGCTTAGTCTGCCGGGTTGTGTTGATGGCTAGGAATGTGCTTGTAACTTGCTGAGAGATTGTTTCTGCATAAATTATCAGCTTTGTCCTACTGATCATTTTCTGCAAACAAACATGAAATGTAAGATCAAAAGGCAATTCTGAAATTAAAATTATTGATTGATAAAGCCTAGATTTCAGAATCTAATTAGAGGAGGCACAAACAAAAGCTGATATTATTACAGATTGTGCCTGAGCTAGCAGCCAGATTGTGCAAGGCTTGTAATTTATCTTTGTTTATGCAGCCAGGATATTAAAAATGTAATTAAAATGGTAAAATGATCTGATCAGAAATAGCCACCTAGTGGCAAGTATATTATTTTAAATGGATTATAAATGCATTGATCTGTGCAAATAAAAGGTTTTTTTCATGACAAACATAGCAGCTCATTGAAACTTGCTGAGCAATTTGTCTTTTGCTAATAAGTTGTCTTTTGTGTTTTGTTCCATAGATAAGCAACATCATTTATAACCCTCATTTGCACACTAATAAACATTCTGTTATTACAGGTGGTGTTGAGAACATCTTTCATAAATTATGGCATATGAAAATAGAAGAAACAAATAAACCCTTTTCTAGACATGCACTATATACATTTTGTAACATTAGAATATTCACCTGACAGCAGCAGAAGTTGCTTATTAACACACTCTATTGCTCTCTTTAAGCCATGAAATGGTAGAAACACTATCAATATGTAATTCAGCTTCTTACCTATCTTGGTTACTTCAAAATGCTATACAAAACACAGAGGGCCCAATTTACTAAGTCTGTGCAGATTCAATTACTAAATTTCATGGTAATAAAGAGGTCTTCGTGATTTATACTTTATTTTTACTCTCATTTAGAACCTTTCTGGAGTTGCCAAGTGGATTAAGTATTTAAAGAACAGACTGTTTAGCTGCACACAATATAGAAATGAGTTTCGAAATTTCTCAGCCATATGAGCTATGGACACTGAAACTGCCAAAGGAAGCTTTGTCATATGTTAATGAAGCTAGACGGCGAAAAAACAAACTACAAACAGTTTTTCAAGAAAATATAGTCAGAAGCTTCTAAGTTCATGTGCAGGGCTTAACTCATTTATTTCTTCTTATTTCAGATTTCCACATGAAACCACTATGGAAATACTCAATTCCTTTTTAAGAAATTCACAATTTAGGGTCCTGTCAGCAGCTCTGGGGTCTTTTGTTAGGTGCACTTAAAATGCCAGATTAAATATTAATATGTGGTTAGAGTTGTGCTATTTTGCAAGCCCTGAAACCCTATTAGTAAATCATGATCTGGTGACTGATGCAAGAAATTTCAAGGCACCAAGAGTGCAGATTGCCCATCAATCTGATGGATCACTAATTTTTAGTAAATCAGGCCCTTGGACTTTTAGCTGTAAGCAGATGTATGCTTCATTGTGACGGGAAAAGCAGTCCAACTAACAGCAATTTTCTGCACTGACTGTGTACCATAACAGGCAGAGTTGTTTTGCATAATCAGTAAGTTATTTGAATACAAGTGTTCATTTAACAGGCTGAGCATGAGTGATGTTCTTCTTGAAGAAAACATGTTTTAAGCTAGAAGAGAAAGCTGCATTATTTTTAGAGAATAGTACTAGGATTTAAAAACAGGTCCTCAGTGTGATAGAGCTCCAGGATGCCAAAGGAGAATGCCCGGGAAGTAGTGTCACATCTTGCCAGCCCGCCCAAGGAGCTGCATCTCTTTAATAGGCTTCATCACCCACTGACCACGGGTCATATATGCAGAGTATTTATGTGGGGTGACAAATGATCAGGCAACGGAAAAGGGAACCCAAAAGGGGTGGGAAACAATCTGGTTGAAAATACTGAAAATACTTTTAGATAATAAGCTACTGCTGTAGAGAAGGAAGATCCTCCCTGACATATGGCATGCTTTGATATGTGGCTGAGTTCCAGCCTTACTAACCTCTTGAGAAAAAAAACAACCCAACAACCTCCAAAACCAAACCACACCCTCTTTATTGGCAAACTTTATTTCATACAGATGAATCTTGACTTCTAGTTCCTTATAATATGGATTTAAGCAGCTGATTTAGGTATTTACTAATTACGAAGTGTTTACTGTGTACAGATAATAGCATTGTGTATATTGCCTTCCGTTTTCTGTCTGTCCTTTTTGCTTTCCTAGTTTCTCTCTGTCACTTTTTAGCAGTCTGCTGACACTTGCATGGAAATCACCATTAGAAAGAGACCTCTCCACACGTCCTCTGTCGGTGCTGCTTGACTGAAGAAGTACAGGTTTGAAAGGCTGATAAGTCTTGCATGCATCTGTTTCTCTCTCAGCTCACCCTTTTCAAAATACATACACACACTGCTTAAAAGAAATCCCACCAATCTTAATCTAAAATAAAATGCAATTAATAAATTCAGGTTTTATTCTTTAGCAGAAGGCTACAGATATAAGCCTTTACAATCAATATATTGAAAGCACAACATGTGGTATACAATTTTTAAAAATAATTATGTTGTGCAATAATTCAAGGCTGACCCAAGCTGATGGACAGTCTAAGAAAGAGAGATGCAGTGGTGTTATTTTTACACCAGGTGGCCATTTTTTTACCATTTTCAAATACTAAATCATTTCTTTTATTTAAAGAAAGTGATCCAAATCAATAGGCCTTCTGGTATTGACATTACGAAGTAATATGCAGCAACACCAAGCATCCTGAAACATTCCAGCGGGCTTTTAATGTGAGCGAGAGTCTGCTGGGAGAAGCCTCCCTGGCCGAGGCACATGGAGGGTGTTCTAATTTCCACTAAGCCCTGATCAATGGGAATTTATTACCACTTAGACAAATAGAAAGCCAGACCATGTGCGCAAAACCAATACGGGCTTGGATATATGGTCCACATCAGAAAGAAATACAAATTAAAAGTAAAACAAAATAGTAAAACAATATGTGGGCATCTTTCTAGCCTTCCTTTTCCACAAAGCTAGTGCTTTGCTACTACATCCTGTGAAAATACAAATGCTGGCGGAAGAAAGCTCACATGTATTTAATAGTGTTCCAGAGTAATGTACGTATCAATGTTTCTGAACTGTAGCTCCTATTGTGCTCTGTGTCATACTCATGTGTTTACCAAATGTCAGAAACCTCCTTTACAGACTATTAATACTATTGTGGTCCCTCCAACATGCACACAAATACACCCACTCCTCTCACCACACACACTTTCTCAGTGTCCATCAATATGTTGCAAAGTCTGCGTTTCATTACCATATCATATGGAGTATTGATTCCTGTTCCAAGCTAAATAATGTTGTTTTTTAAAGGATCTTTTACCCTTTAAGTGGGGTTTGCTAACTGAACCGCAGACTGGTAACAAAGACGTATTATAGTATTTGATACCATATATACTTTGGCAAACACCAAACCACGTAACTTAGGCAGAAATTTCAATGCTTAATTCAAGTTTTACAAACAGGAAAATTGTGCACAAGATCCAGTTACATACATTCCATGTTAAAAAGGGAAACATTCCTCATAGACCTTTCAACATAATAAGATTCAGGCCTTAGCAGTAAAGAAAATAATTACCAGTTTTATTAGGCTTCAACTAGTTTCCATACCAGATCTAAAAAGTCACCTTGCACCTATATAAAGAGGATTATTTATGTATTTATCTGTACATGTGTCCTCATCAGCCACTGTATACAATCATTTTGTGGCATTCAGATTCAGCACAAAAACATCAAGGTCTAAGTACAAATATTATTACTATAATGGGTTTTCATTTCTAGAGGTCATCAGGGGAAGGGATTAATTTTGCTTGCTTTATTGTACACACAGAACAGCACACAGGGTCATATTACAATGCCTCTATCTGGAAAATCACATTCAGTTGTAATGAGAAAGGCACTTCTTAAAACAATTTTACAATTTTGGGTGTATTAGCTGTATTTTATTTCATTTCTACATTGCTTTTTTATGCACATTTATTTCAGGTATCATTAATTGATTGTTAGTGATATTTACAACGATGATTTCAGGTGTCTTTTTTTATCTTTGACAACTATTTGCATTTTCTTTTCAAGATTCCTTTTATCAGTCGTAATATGGAAACATTTTCTATCTCTGGCTTGCTATAGATATTTTTTCAGAATTGTATGGAGAACTTAAAATCTGTTAACCATGACAAAAGTACTCCAAATGCATTGCATTTACTTACAGTTTCTGTATATTGTACTTAAAATGGTCTCTGGCTAATAACTTACAGACACAACTTTATTTTCCCCTTGCTTCTTCAGAGACCCTCTCGTTATGAGATATTATTTAAATGAGACAACTGCATTCTCATCTATGCTGCATGAAATTGATATTCTGTTACCCAAGGAACTTCATTCTTGTTCCCATCAGATGACATTGTGAAGCAGGCTTTGTATAGGCAGGTCAGAAGCAGCAGGAAAGCAAACCCAAAGGATCATGTCATACAATGTCCAGATATACACATCTGTACACAATATCCACTTAATGAGTATGAAATAAACAGTCACATTTTAGTCAGCAACAGATGATTTTTTTAGTCCATTTTCAACCAGTTTCAAAGCTGTGTGAGTGAAAGCTCAACAGAGCCAGGACTGGCTGCAGAATCCCAATAGGACAAGCTGAGATAATAAAAGAGAAAATATGTTTTAAAATAAAATATGGAGAAAAGCGAGATGAAAAGCAAAAGCAAAAGTTGAATAGAACCATTGAACAGAGACACAAATACTGGAACTAAAATTAATTAAAAGGAAAAATTTAATGCCTATAGCATTTTTTATAAGCCATATGCTATATTCACATGTATTTCTTATACTTGCACAGGCAAAACTTGTTCCTCTTTTTCTATAGCTGATAAAACCTAGATTTTGCTCAAGTTAGAAAACTTGTTTTCCCTAGGTTTCCTCGATAGGGATAAAAGAAGTAGTTTAAACTACTGGAAAAAAAGATTGACCAACCTGAAGTAGTTCCCTGAATATTCCCAGTCTTAACAGTAATACTCTTCTGACTTATTTTGTCTTGGCAAAGGAGCTGAGAAGCAGCAGTGTCTGGAGACATTATGATTTCAGAGGCTAAGACTATCCATAAACCTTACAAAAGCACTGGAGAACTACACAGAGCAACAGCATTATAGGCAAGATAAAACACATGCTTCCTTTCCCTAATGCATGCTCTTTCTGGCTCTGCAGATTGGCAATAAACTCGTTCTCCCAGACACTGTCTTTTTGGAGCACCAAAGACTATTCTTGGCACTTGAGGAATACATGTGCAAGCATGCTGGCCACTGAAATTATGAGCACAACTGAAGGAATGATAAGTCCTTTCCCATTCCAGCAAGGATGTCTCAGGGACTCTATTGACTCTCGTGCGTTGAGGCTATTTCTCACTCCAGCAAAGATCCATTAAACATACCACATTTTTTTTGGCCAGAATATAGCCAAAAAAATTCTCATTGCCATAAGAGAGTATACATTGTGTTAAGAGGTACACAAACGTGTACCTCGGGAGTACCTGCTTTTGGTCATAACTATAGTTCATCCAGATCTTTCAGCCTACATATTTGTCTCCACCTTTTTAAAGAAAATATTTGATAGAAGTACAGTTTGTTGTGAAGCAACAGAGGTTTAAGACTGTAAAGACTTTGTATGTTCCTGTGCATAATATGCATAGGAAAGAAAAGATGATAAATAATTCCATTCTGCATCCATGTACAACAAAGTTAAAGGCTCAAACTGTGCTTAAACTTGCATAGATTAAATCCTGACATGAAAGTAAATTATATTAACCCATTGTAAAGAACTTCACTAACCCTCTCTTGCTCCATCTAGACATATTTAACATCAAGAGAAGAAACAAATACTGATACACTAGAAATAATAAATGTAACTTTACTGCAGAATATGCATTTTACTTTACTGAAATGTTTATACACAATCACACAGTTATGTACAGACCATCCATATGACCCTTACCTTTCTTGTTGCTTAAAATGTTATTCTTTAAAATTCAAGACAAGTTTCTGAATAAATCAAAATAAAAAACATTTAAGATGCTAGTTGAATCAGGGAAAAAAAAACAAAAAAACAAAGAAGTGGAATTTGTCCAGAGTTTTTTTTCAAATATTTGTCAAAACTGTTTTTCCAAGCCAAAGGGATTGGATTCCAGTCTTCTGGGTACTTAGAAGAGTCACTTCAAATTTAAAAGGTCTGATCCCACTTGACTCTCTCTCTCTTGGAGTATAACATCATCCTGGCACCTGTCCTCAGCCTCACACAGATCCCAGACACCATCACACTAACTCACAGAACAGTCCTATGGGCTGGAGGCTACTGATTCCCCAGTCATTGATTATTTTAAGCCTGGTCCTTACCCTCCCCACTCCAGATGGTTATTATTCTTCGATGGGCTCGTGGAATTGTGTCCCTTCTGATCTAGGAATCCCACACTTACTGGGAATTGAAGGGACATTCCCACCAAGAATTTTTTATTTTATGATCAAAACCAAGAAATCCAAGAAAAGCTCCTGACCAGTTCTATCCAAACACAACCTTTTGCAAGGAAGTCTGTACAGAGGAAGGCTGTGAGAATACACAAAAAGTCAACCACCCCCACCCCTCAACAACCCCCATTCTTCCCAACCTTACTGGTTTAGACTTCATTGTGGATATTCTGGAGGAGACACCAGGGTCAAGTGACACAGGCCCCCCACCCCTACTGCTAAACTCTTTTGCCCTCCAGAACATGGTGGCTGCATTCAAAGTGTCTGTTTGAGATTTTCTCTGGCTCACATTAACTCCTGAACTACATCCAGGAATTAGTCAGCTGAAGGCTAGCTGGCACAGGCCAAAATCATGCTGGGGAACATGCTAACATTTTAACTGTAGAAAAAGTAGTATTCCAGAGCTCAGGAATGTTCCTAGGCTCTGTTTAATTTTAGGCTATACATTTAACCTTTAAGTCTTTCCAATAATGAAAGTGAGCTTTGGACTAGGTCCTTAGAGGGCCAGTGACATTTGAAGGATGGGAGAGGGATACAATCAATTTAAATATGCATTTGCAAATTTACAAAATATTATAAACATGTAAGGTAGTGCATCTATCTTCATCAGACTCTAAAGCTGTAAATACCAGGTGTCATTTATAGATTAAATGATTTTCCTAAATCTAATTTTATATTAATACAAACCCTTTGTCAATTCAACATGAAGGTTTCTATTTTAAACATTCAAAAGTCATGGAATGCAAATGTTAGGGTTATCCCAGTGATTCATTGCACAAAACATAAATTAAGGTATAAATTGAACAGAAAAATTAGTTTGCCTGAGAGGTGTTGAAACAGATCTGTAACTGACCTGCTCATGGCATTTTCACCTCTACTTCCTCTTTTGGGGAAAATCCTTTCAAAACCCCACAGCTCCTCCTGCACATGTAAAAATTTAACTGACAGTAAACAAAAATCCAGCATGTGCAAGAGGCCTTTGACATGTGAGTTTATAAGGAAAAAAAAAATAATTCATCTGCACTTTAAGATGGACTTTTTCTGTTCCTGGTTACCATCAGTAGTGATAGTTTCCAAATCATGGAATGGTTAAACACTCTGTACCTTTATCTTCATTATCACCCAAACACTGATCCTTTCAGACGATATTCCAAGTAACTGGCAAAGACAACCAGATTGTCAACAAGTATTTAAAGAAAGGAGAGGAAACCATATAATGCTTAGATAAAAAGAAAGTTTTAAAATGTAGCAAATACATGGCTGATTCCTTTTCCATCATGCTTCAGAAGGATAAGATATCACAGAAGGCAATACCAAAACTGATTTGATATATGATGCTACTGTTTTCAAATTAGAAACTTTATAATGTCATGAAGTCTTTATTAAGATCTGTAAATGAGAAAATGTAATTGTTTAAAAGCAGGATTTTGCCAACCTATATTTCTCAGAATCCCTAATTTTGAGCTCCTAAAGGAATTGCCAGTAGAGCTGGCAGTTAAAAAGAAGCAACTCACTTCAAAGTGACCCTTGTCATGTTCAGTCTGCATATTTGGATCTTGATTAAGGCAACTGGACAGGCACAAGGCAATGAAGGCCACCTCTGTTTCTGCCCCTGAGGCCGCTGTGGACAGTCAGCTCTGTGGAGTCAAGCGTTCTATTTCTCTCTATTCTATTTTAAAGCAATTAAATGCAGGAACTCTGCTCACCACCAGGACTTTCCTTCACTAGTCATCATCAACACTTCAAGGACTCACCCTTCTCTTGAGAATCGCTCTTGACTTTGGAACCAGGTTAGACTCTTTTTTTCCCCCCCATTTTTAACACAAAGGATTTATTTAATTATTCCTGTAATTATGTGTGAGCACAGGACAGATACATGCCAAAAGCAACGCTGGCAACACTCTCCCTAGATAGGATTCAGCTATATTAGCGTACGGTGACAGAAGGAGTTCCTCTATCATAGCAGCCCCTCCATTTCAATAAGCTGTTCTAGTAAAAGGCATCTATTATTTTCTCGATTTTGCTAGCATAGTTATGGCAGGACAATGAACACAACACAAGTAAAGGTAAAGCAGAAGACATAGGACAGAGAGCATAAAAACAGTGACCCTGATAAACATCCATGAGAGAGGCCTTCTGAGCTAAGCCTTGACTGCAACAGACTTTTTAACTTGGCATTCTGAACACAGTGTGCATTTCTTAGTTTCATGTGTACATGGAAACATATTTTCAACATTTATAATTACATTATCTGATGACAAGTATCAAAGTCTGTCACTGAAATTTGTAGCTAGAACTCTTTTGTTTGTTCTCATTGAAGCTGCAGTTTGATGAGATGATTGTGTGTACTTACCGATAAATGGGATGAGCACTCAGGACTTCAATATTTTTCGACACAAACGTATATTGCTTCCTTTTTAGTATTAACATATTCCAACATTTGGAGTACTTACACAGGGCTCAGATGTCAGTAATGCATGCATCCAAGAGTTCAGGTATTCTGCTGTTTTTTTTTTTTAAATATGAAGCCAAGCATAACCAGGTTTTCATTATATTTATGCTGTGGGATCTCTCCGGAGGTAAGAAAATGTAAAAATCCACAAACCCAAAACCTGAAACACAAAAGCAAGAGTCAGGAGAGGCATCTAAATATTTCTGCCTTAAACAAGTCATGACTTGTATCACATACCCTCACATATGATCTATTCACTATGTATCAACACTGTTTGATTTTTAAAACGTCTATATTAAAATGTAAAGGAATAAAATTTGTAAATACAACAGAAGATGCCAATATGAAATGGAAGTCTAAATAACCACCAGCTTTAAAGAGTTACAGAAATACCTTTATATTTTCATTCATTAAAAAAATATCAGAACAGGAGATAATAAAATCTCATTAATGTACAATCCTTTGTATTGCATCTCAAATGACTTTCACAGCAAGAAACTTGCCTTACCCATATCTAAATGTCTGTGGTACTTCTAAGCAGAAGGAAGTATAAAATCAAATCATTCCTACTACATCATTACATAATTTATTCTCAGTTATACGTTGAGAATGATTTTAAATATTCAATTAAGCTGCTTTCAAATTTTAACAAAGATTATTTCAGTTCTTATCACCTTTGGATGCCTGTTCAAAATACTTACTGCCAAGGCATTAAACGTAACCTCCCATATTGTCACATTGACTGTAGGGTAAATGAGTTTATGATGATTTCTCCCTCCAAGGCCTGGAATATTAAATTAAAATCTAAAAGAAACAACAACATTGTTTTCATATAACCAGGGGCCTCTCCGAACACAAAATACATTTGCATAGTTCCAGACTCACTGAGGAGGAAGTAAGTTTACTTATTCACATAAAAGTGGCAGTGATGTGTTCTTATATTCTGTCAAGCTACAAATCTGAAAATTTGCCTAAAGGCAAATTGGATTTTATCTATCCAGATCATTAATATAAACCAAATCTGCATAGTTTTTATTGATATTACATTCTGCTTTTCTTACTTCTAAATTTAAACAACCTTTCATATGACAGCACACTGCAGATTTTTTGTTTCTTGCTTCATCTATTGCTGAAGTACAATATATTCAATGGAGTTCTTACCTTTTAAAACGATACCTCCTTCCAGTTAACAGTATTTCAACACAAAAATGCTCAAGTAACGAGACTATGTTGGTTCAACCCTTAAGTCATCACTTAAGTATGTATTTCAGTAGAGCGCTTTCTTTTTTTTTGCCTGAGTAAGGACTGCAGAAGTGTTTGGGGTTTGTTTGAAAATTAATAGCTAGCAGTTTTCTTGTTCATTAGAAAAAGCTTTCATTTTAAAGTTTCCTCCATAAATTTATCTGAATCCTTCCCTACCAAAGCCAATGGATTAAAAACATGTTGTAACATTGCATCATCTATATAGTTGTAAAATAGATTTTATACAATCAAGAATAAATCATTGACAGATAAATTCAATAAACATGGTCTGAAGGCTGAGTCTTGGCGGACATCACAGTCCATTTCAGCCAAGCCAGGTTCCTTGCCCTGTACAACAAATTTGTGCTCTTCTTCTTAAACAGTCATGAATCTGAGTTAAGTGACTTATCCTCAAGAGCATCATAGTCTTATCTCCTCTAATCAGCATTCTAGAGTCAATCAAATAAAATACTTCTGTGAAAATTACAAAATACAGTGCCAGTACTTTAATTCTATCCAATGCCTGGTCACTGACAATATTACTGTTAAAATGCCAGATGCCAAAAAATATTCTTGGCACAGTCAGGAAGAAATGAAAGTCACAGATCTAAAGAACTGGGTTGAAAATCTGCCAACTAGAGGGATAGAAAGAGAAAAAGCCAAGATGCTTTTATTCTCTTACCTACTAATAACTAACTAAAATTAACCAAAATGACTGAAAATGAGCTCAGACATGGCCTCCTGGGAGCTGATTGCAACATCAGGCATCACCCAGAGTAAGGTGAAATTCTTCGCATTGATCCTTACTTTGGCATAGCTAAAAACAAGTTCATTCTTTCTCTTTCAGAAAGTTTTTCAACATTCTGGACTGGCTGCCCTGAAGGAGAAAGAACATCAATTCTCTCAACAACTACCATATTTCTTGCCATGACTCTAGTACAAAAGGGGTGAAGGCAATGCTTTTATTTTTCTTTTTGGCTGAAATCACAATCTGATGTCTCAACTTGGCCAAACTGGGAAGGAAGAAAGGTAGAAATATTTTATTCCACACTGTAGGAAGCAGACAGACTTTAACTAAGACTAAGAGATTTCCAAGTACCTTTTCATAGTATTTTTAATTTTTCTTTAAGTCGCAGTTTGGATTTTTTATTGCACATTAAACTGTCTCACCTAGAAAATAATCACTTAAAAATGATCCTTAGTTTGGGGGATTATGTGTGCAATAGTTCAACTACAGCTAAAGTGGTCATAGCATCAACAATTCCTAAATTTGGAAAGGCTGACAAAACACTTAGATTCTATAGTACCCAAAAGAGGTTAAAAAAATGACATTTATGGGTTACATAACTAAATGTCAGTAATTTTATTTTGGAAAGAAGTATAATGGAGAATCTACCTGCGTTAAAATCCCTGTCACTGAGAATGGAGGTTAATTTTGTCCCTTTACACTATTTCAGTGATGCACTTCTAGAATTTATTTTATTTGATATTTGTAGAGTTTTCTTAAATCCCCTATCCTGAAATTAATCAAACCTCTAATCAACTTCTTTTTTATTAAAAAAAAGATATTTTGTTTATTTGTTTTTAAAAGAAACAATGACTGTGGCAAAATGTCTGAAAATGTCATCAAAGTTTACCTGAAAGCAGAATGTTCCCCTTCAGCTGTCTGAAAGGTCCTGGAAATCTATACATTATTTCTAAAGGATCCATAAAAGAGTAACTAAGAAAATAAGCTTTAGAAAATAAGCTGTGAGCCTCACATGTGATTGAAAAATACAGTACAAAACTTCCAGATCTATTCCACTATGATTGGAGGGTAGAAGCCAGGTGGGATATCTTAATGCCTTAAATGGCAGCAGACATGCATTTGGGCAAACATATTGTGCCCATCTTGACAAAGGACTCAAAATTCACTATAAAAGAGCTCACAGCTTCACGTATTTAGAGGTTTGCTGTTTGAAGAAAGACTTAGCAAATAAAAAGAATGCCAAAATGTTTACTCTTAATTTACTTTTTCCTCGTGTCTCATCTTGCATCCTTTATCATGTGCACCTGACATCCTATCACGAAGTACAAAGCTTTTCTCATTGACTGTAGATGGAGTTTAAGCACCTTATTCAGTATTTTGAATTCCTCTCCTAGAACAGGGCATGTAACTTCATTCTAGCTTTTCTACTGAGCACAATAATACTTCGGGGTTCTTTAGCTAGTCTTTAGTGGTAGTGCATGGCTGGGGTGTGGGAGCTTCTAGTCTGGATGGTCTCTGTTCCATCCTATTTTAGGATGAGATGTGGGAACCCAGCACTGCATCCTTTCTCCTTCTTTCTGGTTTTTATGGGAAGGAAAATGAGGATATTAGGCTGCATGGAAAATTATAAAAGTTCCCCAGTCTGAACACCAGAAGCCAAGACAAATTTTGGTCCTTATAATTTTTAACTCTTCATTCTGTTTATGTAATATACACCTGTATGAATGAAAACAAAGGCTAAATAATAGGATTTTCAAGTATGAATGTGTTTGATTTGTTATATTAATTATCTAATTAAAAACATTCAGAATCAATATTTGATGCTCTAAGCTAAACACATTTACATTATTTCAGGAATCTGATCTTTAAAAAGCAAATTGAAGAGATATTTAACATATATTGACAAACAGTGTCCTGAGAAATGGCCATATCTGTCTATGAGTCTGTCAGATCTAAAGGGTCTGCAGTAGAAAGTCACGGTAACTTTCTACGGACTGGTTTGTGCTGTAAAATCTGTATTCACATAACTGTACAAGACTGAAAATGCATCAGTAATACTCCCAATACACTGCTATATGTGAGTGCATTTAAAACAAGCTTAAATAAAGTTAGGAAATTATCTGTCTAATGATGAAAATGGAAGTTTATAATCTATGTTAACATCTGATTTCCTTTAATGTATATTTTGAAAAGGAAGTATAATACTTACTCTTCAACAGTGTGAACTTTTGGACTACATCTTCTTTGCTAACACCTGTTAGTTTGGGGAAGGGTAGTCTTGGATCCAGACTCAAATTTAGGGTTTTGCCATGACAGTGAAATACAGTACTCCACAGTCACAGTTCCTATGTTTTATATCTCTAAGTCCACTCAACTGAAATACACATTTCACCACATCAGCAAAAGGAAATAGTTAGAGTTGACTGTATGCAGTACAAAATATTACTGTTATTTTTATAATGTATACTTTCAACCAGATACCATCCTCAGATATGGATCTGCAGCTGAAAATGCCTTATGAGAAAGCACAAACTGGATTTTTAAGGTTACAGAGTAACGCACTCCACATATCTGAGGCTCAGATACAGCTGGTGTGTTTTTTTAACTTTGGATAATAATCACCAGTACAATATTCTGTCCATAAAGATCTGTTAAAAATTTACCAGACTATGATATTCATTATCATAGTCTTTCAAGAGAAAGCTCAAATATTAAAAAGTAGCTAGATGCATACTGGCAATATATCACTCTGTTCTAGTAAACACATATATTTTATTTTATTTTATTTTTCAGATTAGTTTCCTCTTGAAAATTACAAATTGGATTAGGAGGTTTGATGTGATTTGAAAATAGATTGCCAGCCTACTTAGCATTTTTATTAGTCGTGTAGATTATCTATAGGCTATAGATGACCTCAGTCAACTTAACATTCTTTAGGCAGTCAGACACAAGGCAACATCAGCCAATCATAAAAACACGTACTTGATTATTAGGTCTCAAGATGTGTCAAATCAATACAGTGCATCACCTTCAAGGCTAGATATAAGAAAGCATCTGCATCTTTTGTAACTTAGGAGGCTGAAGGAAAAATGCTAAAATAAAATAATAAAAAAAAACCCCAGCACCACAGTTTGCACAATTCCTGTTTAATACAAGTACCTATATTATTGTAATTCTGGGTTTTTGATACAATTGTCACAATTTTTACTCTTTGAATTCCTTTGAAACCCCAGAAAATATAGGCATTAAATACAAGCTTTAAAAGAATCAGGTTGTTTCTACCATCTTTTTGACACTACTATATATGTATCTAACATTAAGTGGTCTCTTCTGCTTCTGATTGCAACAAGAAATAATTTAATATAACCAACACACAGTTAAATATCAAAGGACTGTTTGTAATCATGCTTAACTGATGCCATCACACTTTGTTTAAGGGAAAAATATGTAATGGAGAGACGGTGGTTATTCTGTACTTGCCCTTGCACTATTTAAGTGCAGTACCCATGTCAGTATCAACATAGAAAGGGAACAGTTCTTAAAAAATATCTCTTTTCTGCAATTTCTTAGTTTCTGGATATTAATCTACAGCTGGACTTTACCATTACTTGGCTATCAACTTCACCCTATTGTCTGCTGACCTTACTATCACATTTACCTTATTTAGGAAAACAGGGAACCGAGACTCTCAATTCTTTCTCTTATTAGCTCAGGCAAAGAGGAGAAAGTGTAAAGTGTCATTAACTTCTGTGGATTTGGACCCATGCTTAAGGAATTTGCTCAGAGGTAGAATATACTTACCATTCTGAAGCAGCATAATTCAAAATACAGTTCCTCCACAGGCTGGATATATGAAGCCTATCTCTTACAGTTACCAAGACAGAGCAAGGGGACACCAATCCTTCTTTAAGATTACCTTACAGGAAAACTTAATCTTTACATGCTTTGGCTGTATCTACAGACTGGATCTTAAATGTTTCACCACAAAGAGTGCTTCCACATGACCATGGTATATTCCCCATGGATGAACTGCAACCTTGAAGCTGCAATAAAGGCAGAACAAGACACATCTGTCCCATACTCATTATCATAATATAAAAGGCTACTCTATCACACCATTAACAACTATGAATTTAGATTCAGGTGGCTTGTTGGATGTTTTAGTAATTTTCATGTAGATTTTTCCATTTAACTTATCAGGAGACAGTTTTCTGAGTGTGTTAACATTTTTCATTTCTAAAATTAAAATTGATTTGGAGAATAAAATTGTGAATAGTATATTCAGAAAAGTGCTAGACACCTTTATCACAGCACTAAGCATGCACAAGAAGTTGTTCTGATAAAACTACTGGAAAGAGAAAATATCTGCTTGATATATCTACATATATCTATATTGATTCATCAGACAGATATTTTCCTCCTGAAATGAGGGACCAGACCAAAGTCATCTGGAAGCACAGTTTAAATAAGCATTACTTATAAGACAGGAAATGGCAAAATGCAATAATATTTCATTCTTTGACACAGGCTAGAAACTGGCCATACCTTTTCTTCAAAATAACTTTACTGAGAACTTAAAATAATATTTTGAAAATGTTTTTTCTTGTCAAAACACAGCTTTAGTCAATCTTCTCCCTTCCTAGTGGAATCTTAACAGTGGAAGGAAGAATTCTTAATATTCAGAATCCTTTTTAATACCTGTGCACCAAAGACCTTTAGAGACTGAAATTCCATCATGATTAATATCCCTGCCAGACATTTTTGGAATTTGTTTGTTTGTTTTATGGAATGTTACCTGAATTACAGGACATGAGTAAAGTTTTTTTCTGCTTAAGTCATTCAGTTACCCCTTTTGTAATAATGCTGGAAATGACGTGGCTTTGTATATAATGTATCACACTTTGAAAACCCTATGCCAGTCAACTTTAATTTTTTCCTTCTTATTTGATATATAGATTCTCAAACTAAGATGTCATAATAGTTATTCCTAACAGAATTATCTGCTATTCTGCGTAGAAATACCTGTTACAGTGCAATATAATGTTTGAGAACTTTTTTCCTCCTCCTGCTTAATTAAGTCCCGTAACTCCTAATTAACACTTCCGAAAGCTTTAGTTTGTCTAAGGTAGTAAGCCCTAGAATTTCAAGGGTAATAGGTGTTATGATAATTGAATGGATAGTTACAAATGAGTTGCTAAGGGATTAGCCCAAGAAAAGCTAAATGCATTTAGAAAATTTTTGTTATAGTTTTCTATACAGAAAGATCCAAAGAGTGTTAACTGACTAGAAACTGAAAATCAAGCAAACCCAAACTCCTTTTAAACTGACTCTTACTAATATGTCTCTCTTCATCCTTCCCTTTCACTGATTTTGCTGGAAAAACAAACATATATGTCATAATTAACTAGATATGCAAACATGAGGTTTAACTTCTGTAACCTTTAGTGAATCTTTTTGCCTGATTTATTCTGGCTAAGGCTAAAAAAGAGTCAGATCTGAGGGGATAGAACTTAACTTCCTCTGCTGAGTACAGATTTCTGTTGACCAGCCAGCCTGTTCTTTGTTACGTCTTAAGTTAATTTCTCTTCACTCCCTGCTATCAGGAAGCATGTGTGCATATAGATATATATATATATACACACACTGAAAGAGATTGTTTTTCCAGAAGCATCCTGAAGAGCAAGCTGCCATGTTGAACTGGGCAGTTCAACTGGAAATGTCCCAGCATACCTTTCAAATGTCCTACAGAAATGCACTGAAGTACATGACATAGAAAGGACTGGTTAGTGCACTGATCTAAGGGTGTCCATACCCCTGGAAACATCTTACTGTACTGAAGATCATTCTGGTTATTTAGTTACTGGTAAATTTCCTAAAATGAATCCCTAGGTCATCACATGATCATATATAATATTTCATCTTTTTGTTTTTTACTTGCTTGTCCTTAAGTTCTTGTGATTAATGTTCTATTGGATATCTGAATTAGTGCCCTGGGTTCAAGCTTCTTTATGTGCCATTTTATGAAAGATATTATATGAATGACCTCATTAGAAATCTAATAGGACGTAAATTCCACATCACTTTGCACTGTCACTTTTGGTTTTCTCCTCTGTCAGACTTCTTCCTGATACCTCACAGTCAATGATTTTGCATTTGAATATAAGCATGTTGCATTGGTACACTATTGCAAACTGCTTTAGTGTACTTGGAAGTGAACACGTGACTCCTGGTGATCTACGTAACAGCTTGTACTGCCCCTATTCCATTCCCCCTTCTTCTTGGTACTGTTAATAACAAAGTCAGTTGGTCAAGGACAGAGGTTAGTTTGGCCTGACTGGGTTTTTTTTGTGAGACAACTTATTTTCTGTTTCTTTTGTTCCAGCAATTCAGTTTATGGTCACCGGCAACAGTTTATTTATTTATTTTTAGTAAGAAGGCCACAATAATATCTTCCCAAAACCTTCTTTTCTGCAGGTTAAAACTCAGCCTTTCTTCATAGGACTGGTGTTCCAGCACTCAGGTCTTTTTCTGTGGCCCTCCTCTAGACTTGCTATAACAGACCAATGTCTTTTTTGTGCTGGGAGTCTTGGAGCTGCGTGGGTCTCACAAGAGTGGAGTAGAGGCGGAGAATAACGTCCCTTAATCTAGTGGCCAGAATCACCTCCTTCAACCTACTGGCCGCTCTTCTTTTTATACAGCCCAGGATATTATTAGCTTTTTATCTACCATTATCCCCAAGTCCTACTCTGCAGGGCTGCTCTCAATCCATTCATCCCTCAGTCCCTACTGATACTTGTGTTTGTCCCAAGCCAGGTGTGAGACCTTGCACTCACTTGGCTTTGTTGAACTTCATGAGGTTCACTTGGGCCCATTTCTCAGGCCTGTGGAGATTCCTCCCCTCAAGCATGTCAAATGCACCACTTTGGTGTCATTCACAAACTGAGACATCTGAAGGTAATGGTACAGTTGGACTAATGTTGAAGAAGGATCTCCTCTTGAAGATTCTGTATAACCTAAGATGAATACTGCTGGGAAGAAATTAATTGTTTTCCCACTGTGTCCTTGTCATTCACAGTCTGTTCTGTAAGCCCCTGGGAGTCCCAAAGACCCACAAATTTTCACACATACCTCCTGTTTCTTTCATACTTAAATAATACAGTATTTGTTTTTTTAGTCTCTGGATATATAACTTTTTTGTCTTCTTGGCTCTCATTCTGTTTTAAATGTTTGTCTGACACAATTTATGATTCTTTCTACTGGGTTCACAAAGATAGGATTTCCAGCTTGACTCAAGTAATCTTGCAGATTTTGCCATTTACAAATACTATCTTTTAGCTTACATTTTTCTCTGAAGTAAGTTATGCTCGCCATAATTATAACACAGTCAACATATGTCTATCCTGAGTCAAAATTTAATTTTGCCTATGTTTGATATTAAAGTCATTTTGACTAGTTATGATATTAAAAGAAACAACAAAAAACCAATGAAAAATTCTTCCTGAAATTTCATGTCACAGTACTTGGTTTTGGTTGAGTCTTATTCCTGCAATTTTGAACTAATTTATATTGTGGTCACTTCTGCTTAGTGGCCCCAATGTTTTCAAACAATTCCTGTATATTATCATTTCCAATTTACTCCTCCTGTGTGCTTTTAGAATTCATAACCATAGAAAGAAATGGTTTAAAGGATCACACATCTTTAAATCTGGCTTGTTGGGGCATAGTACAGGTTTAAGTGAATCAGACTATTATCACTATTTAATTATCAGAAATAGTGATTCATGGTAATAGCAAATAAATAACACCTTTGAGCTGCTTTATTGCTAGAGCATTCAGTATTGTTTTCCTAATGATAAAGTCAGTAATGCAATGAACTTTCCCCTAAACATATAGATTTTCATCATCGGAACTCCCTTCACTGACACCTTTCCTTGCCTTACATTTTATGCCATATTTTGGGAAAAAGAGTCTCTTTCCTTCTTCTGATTTCTGTCAACTACATGGCATAATTCGTTCTTTTGCTGCCATGGTCTTCCAGTGATCACTGTAGTTCAAAATTGTTATTATGTATGTTACTTTCCATTGTTTAGCTCTTTGTTTCCCACTGTACCACGTTTTAGAACACCTTTTTATTTTATAATTTATTTATAGCCTTTACTGAAAGCAATAGGTAAAGCCTCCACCCCCTGTCTTTGAAGTATTCTGCCCAGTTCTGAGTTGGAACCCACACTTTACACTCGTGCAGTTGGAAATACCTCCTTAATTTTATTTAAAAACCTCTGGCCTCTTCAGCCTTGATCATAAATGTTACACCTGCATCAATCTCTAATAGTATCTGCCTCTGGCAAAAGGGAATAGTTTAGATAGTTAATCTTCCTATTACTTTGCATGCTTTTAAAGTCATTTTTATGGTTTTCCTAACAAAGGCAAACTTTTATTAGTTGAAGCTATTATTTCAGCATGGATGACGATATGCTTATAGGGAGATAGATTTTAAATATGCAAAAAATAATATTATAATTGCTATTCTATAATAAACATAAGGAATGCTAAACTGGATTAAAGAGTTTCTTCCAATTAAAAAGAAATTTAGCATATATTGCTATATGGCTAGGCTTTTAAGGTATTCTGTGATCCAAGTATTATGGATGGAGAACAAAATGCATTCTAAAGTGGTGTTCAATGTAAGATCCCTTTATAACTGAGGTTTAACATTTGAAATGCAGTTTTTTTGGGTGATAGAAATGGATGCTGTAGAAGCCAAATTACTTCAAACGGATTTCAGATAAGCAGAGGCCAAAATCCTCCATGAGCTGCTGCAGATATTGAAAGGTTTTTTAAGCAGCTGTTTTGTTTATAGCTCTCAGACACTTTATTGTGTAGTTGGGTTTTTTTAATGTACAATAATTTCTGAGCATATTTATCATTCAGTGTGGGAAAATAAACAAGCACAGACTGTGATGTAGGAAGAAGGATATATAGTAATCTCAGGATTCCCACATATCATCTTAACTTCACAGTGGACTGAATGGACACTGCATAAGCAAGTAACATTGTGTGAAATTCCTATTAATATTTTAGAAGTCTTAAGAATTAATGAACTCTCTTATTGTGAGTGACATCTTCCATTCTTTTGCAGTATTGGTACATATAGCCACTATGCTGAGGGTTTTGATGGGAGTATTTATATGCTGAGGAGAGACTTCAAAATTTTTTTTTTTTTTTAAGAGGATTGAAAAATGCCTAAATAGCCTCTTAATTAAACTGATCAAGCTATTTTTTTTAAACCATTTTATTCACAATCTCACACCAGCACATCTTATTAAACAGTAAAGTTTTGAAAGTTCAAATTATTATTGTTAATTTATTTATATTTTATGTTAAGTACTGTGAGTAACACTTACTATTTAGGCATATACAGTTTTATTAACACATGCTGGGGCAGTCCTACTTGGTTTCAAAATACTCTGGAGGTTTTTTGCTCCACCACTGTTAAAAAAACTTGAACTCAGTTTTATTCTATGTGGAAAATGTATGTCCCTTGACATTTAACTTAAGACATAGCCAGTAAGTTCACATTTATGTGACAGAACAGTTCAAATTGATGAAAACAATGTATTCCTTGTGTCATTGTAAATTTCATAAAAATCGAAACATAATAAACAAAAAATGGGGAGGTGTGTTTGTGCAAGCTCTAACAAAGATTTGCTGTTCTGTTTTTCAAGAAAGATATCTTTTTTTCCTTCAGTTAATTAATGGAATTCTAATATTTTTACTGTATAAGTTGTTATTAGTGTTTAAGGTAGTGGTTGTAAAAAAAAACAAAACCAAATGGAAAACATTTGAGAAGCAAATGAACCATGGGTATTTCAGTCTGATGTATTTATAGCACCTGTGTTATGCCTATATGCCTTTTAAATTAGAAAATATCAGTAAACATGTGAAAAGGTAAATTGATGTTCATTTGAAGTACTTAAGACATAGAAGCAACCTAATTTTGAGGTATTTTATGCAATATGACTTAACTTCAGCAACAGCAGCTATGGGCATTCTGTCTTTGCTGATCAGGCCACATGAAACCATAAAACAACAGACAGAACAACAAGTTATACATGAAAAATGAAAAGCAACAACAGGAATAATTCAACACAAAGCTAGAGATTTCAATAAAGAGAAGATCATCCCATTTTTTTACAGTAAGCAGTATTTAAAAATTCCACCTGTAGGCCAAATCAGTCTCCTATGATCCTGTTAGATTTGACACACAAACATACTTTAAGATTTTGCCTAGAACAAAAAAAAAAAAAAAAAAAAAAAAAGCCATGTTAATCAACTCTTCTTTTTAATCAGTGCAAGATGCACTTCATGAACAATTTATGGCTCTCAACAAAGACATGGGACTTCTTTCAGATTTGTGAAAAACAAAAGAAAAAGGTATCCTAAAAGAGAACACCATCACTATGGATAGAAAACAGGCAGAATATGGTAGGATATGAGCAGGCATAATTGCATGCTTTGATATTTATGATGAAAGACCTGAGCTGAAAGAAAAATGACAAAAATGCTATCTTAGCCTTTTATGAAACAAAGAAAACCTGAAGGTCGTGCAATAGTAATTTTCATCATTTCTTCCAAAGCCTTGGCAAGCTTTGAAAATTCATATGTAATAACAGCTAGCTTTTCTAAGTGAAAGTGCTTTGAAATCATGTCGGGATATACAGTATATAAAAGAAACCTTCATTTTTAAACTACAACAAAAGCAAAACTATACTTCAGAACATTAAGCTGACTATTTTAAATTATGTTGTCTTAGCTCTAGAAAAATCATTACATTGTACAATTAATTTTCTGTATGTATTACTTTTAAAAGAAATTACTTCTGTAAATTAGGAAAAAAGCTCTTAAAAATATCAATTTATTCACTAAAATACAGCAAAACATGTCTGGGAAAATCCAACAAACACAAGAAATGCAAGCTAAGAATATAGAATACAAAATGATGTTTACTGTGAGGTTTCTACAGCTGCATAGCATGCGAAATTTCATTTCCATCCAAAATCCTCTATATACAAAGTAAATAGTTAAATTTAAAGATACCTACAATCTCAACATTAAGACACTACATTATCTTTAAAGTAGAGGCATATTCTACATAATAATATTAATTTCTCATCTTTTGAATGGATGGGATTTATTTTACCAATAAATCATTCTGAGCTTCTGTATTTGTTTGGACTATTGGGCTTTTTTTTATTTCCTGTTTGTCCCTGAAATAGAGTTTGAACATTTTTTTAAGCTATGAAGGAGAAAATATGAAAAAAATAACCATCTCAGGCAGAACACACCCCCCGCCTCTCCCCCTGCTGGAAACTCTTCCAAACTTCAGAAAAAAAATAGTATCTCAATGGAAAAGTAAAAGGAAAGCTATCCAAAGTTCTGGTTTTCCTTCAGTATTACCCATTATGCATCAATTTTCTTTCCCCCTCCCCCTCTTTGATTTTTTTTCTCACTGGTGTTTTAGGAAGTTTACTTTTTAAGAACATAGGCACAAAAAATTATAACCTAACAATATATAAGATATAATAACCCAATAATATACGTAATATATAATAACCCAAACAAATTAAGCATCTTGCTGCCTTTCCTGGTAAAGTCAGAACAAAATATGTTAGTTCAAATAAATTATTTTTTTAGGGGTGACAAAAGCATTCTCCTCTAGACTATAAGTTTTTGCATGTCTGGCGAAAGCAGTCCTACACTGTGTACTATCCAGAAGCTTCTTCATTTCTTTAGTATTTCCTGGCCATAAAGATGAATAGACTTTAGTTTTAAGACAATCACTTTCATACTTTTTTCCTTTGATTTAATTTAGCCTTTCAGATCTGAGAGGCCATGTATTAGAAGTTATCAGTTCTACTTAATTAGTCAAGCACAAACCCACACAGTGCTTGGCTGGGTACCAGTGCACAACTGGATGTGCAAAAAAATGGATCCTTGGGCTAAACCACCAAGAAATAACGTTTGCCAGGGGAGAGTGGAGGGAATGCTGCAAAACTGTAATTTAAAAATAGCGCCTATGATGGTGTTCTGTGGGGTTTAAGGTTCAGAGAGGTGAAAGTATTAGTTCGGTTCAACACCTAAAGGCAGTGAGGCTGAGATCCAAATTCTTGGGATTTCTACATTTAGATACCAAAAGTAGGGTCAGAAACAAGGAACTATTTTTTGATTTATTTTAAAACTGATGTTTTAGGCATGTAAAGCCAAAAAAATGAGGAGCCTAATGAAATTTCAAGGAGAAAAAATATACAAGAAGATATCTAATGTTCTTTGAATACAATAAATATAGAGCCTGACAGTATTAGAAAGCTGAGACACGTCTCTGAACCCTGAGATAGCAAAACATGCTTAAATATCAGTTCAGAGGCACTCTCAGGTGGCTGAGACTTGCTGTTTTAAGTTTGAAGGTGCCATGTTTTGATTCTCAACATCTATGGGAGAATTGTAGGTTTTGGCCACCTTCTGGAAGACAAAGGTTTCTTGGCAGCTGTCGAGGTGTGACTTCTGCCATTATCCTGTTTACCTTTTCTTGTCACTCTGCTCAAAATAGGAAGGAGCAGCTGCCCTTAAGAATCAACCCACCTCCTTTGTCTCTGCATTCTCAGAGTTTTCTATCAATTTAGATTTTTCAGAGGAAGTCATATCATTACAATTATGCAATCTTTAACACTTCAGGAAGTATTATTTCTTCAAAAAGCAGCACTGAGCGGTTGTTAAAAAGCTTGTCTCAGAAAGGCATGGTGAGGAATTGAAAGTTTTTGTTATTCTTATAACTGTTAATGAATACTGCTATTTGTGCTATTGTTACTGTTTATAGTGGTAGTTGCATTGATTTCTGCATCGGTGGTACCTAGGGTATACAATATAATATTCTGTTGTATTAGAAATTGTGCATATATACCAGTATTCTGAAGAGCTTATCAGTGAAATACAAGGCTACTAACAAGTGGCTACAATAAATGGACTGGAGGAGCAGAAGGGAGTGAATAGATGTCATTTAAATGTCTCTCCCAATATTTAAATGTCCCTCTCCTGAGCTGTCCTCTGAAGGCAGCTATTTCTCATCATTGGTTACATTACATCACAGAAGTTTACCCTATGTCACTCCCAACCACTGCCATTATAGTAGAATAAAATCTTACAAAGGGGTATGTAAGGATGTAGTGTTTCTACTAACATGGCATTTTACTGCTTGAATATATTCTCTCAATATATTCAATACTTGTAAGAGTATCATAATCTTCTGTGTTCTTGTGTCTGCTCACATGGATTCCAGGGCACAAAGATGTTTCTGATAAAAAAAAAGATATTTTTTCCCCAGCTTTTACTGGATGAAACTGGCCTTGTCCTTGTTCTGTTATTCTTATTGCTCTGCTAGGGAAAAGCTGGTAAGAACTTCTTGGGACACAGTGGTTATAAGCATCTCCTGTGCAAGCTCACTGCAGTTCCCAGCTGTGGTGTCCATCTCCTAACTGCTGTACACAAGCTGGGGGGGCCGCTGTGGAGGGTCTGGTCTGGAAATCACCCTCTAACATTCCCTTGGAGTTTACTGCAGTCCATGATTGACAATAAGCCACAGACCAAACGCGACGCAGTTAGGTATTCTGCACTCTCCAGGTTCCTTCCACTGAAACTGTGCTGAACCATCTCTTTCCCCCCTTCAAATATTTTTAAGTTCAGAAGAGTAGAATGTCTAGAGTGTTGTTTCTTTTCACACACAAAAAAACCCCCACAAACCCAACAGACAAAACCAACCAACCAAACAAGCGCCCCCAACCAAAACTCTCATAGTTTTTTTCTCAAAAATGGCCCAAACTGAATTGGACTGAAGACAGGTCCACTGTATCATTGGCTCAGTGTGACACTAATCTTTCTTTTACCAAGTTTTAAAAATTATATAGGTATTAAACACTCAAATGGGATCTTCTGGAATCTTCCAAAATCCGAAGGCACTGTATTTTTGGAAGATAAACTTAAGAGGTCATGCTGTCTACATTTTCAGCTAAATACTTTAAATGATCTAGCAGTAATTCCCTGAAGAAAATATCCCTTGTCCCTTGACACAGATAGTCTGTCCAGGCAGCTACTCAGGATGAACCCCAAGCTCTGCTGATTTTCAGTCACCTCCATTTCATTTTTCCTAAAAATCATAGACAGAAAAACATTCTGTTACAAGATGTCATGGGGTGTTGGTGATGGTGTTTTTTTTTTTTTTTTAAAAAAAAGAAGTAATTTTTTATTTTCACTGAGTGTGCACTTCCCTTTGCACTTGTCTAATGAGTCAGGTAATGTACCTGTGTCTATGCTATATGATTGTTTTATTTCAGCCAGCTTTATCTGCAAATAGCTGCAGAAGTGCTGAAAACTAAATGTAAAAGAACTCTTGGAATACAACAAAGTTGTTTGGTCAAGGTTTTGGTCAAAATTACAGATAGATACAGTGAGTTTAAATTTGTAAATCTAGCTTAAAATACTGAGAGATTCTTCAAAACAACTGATGGAGTCCAGAAATTACACAGGGATAAACTGGAGCTAAATTTCCAGCTGTGGTCCTGAGCTAAACAGGACACAATACCTGATTGCTGGGAGAAGAACTGTATGTGTAGGTGGGACAGGCAGTACTAGCCTACTGCAGGAGTTTAGAATTCTTAAGACTTTTACCTGTATGTCAAATTTGCTTGAGTTTGGTCAAAGACTTTTAAAGTTATCAGCATGATTGACAATTACACAGGCAATTTAATCACAGTAATCTCATGTTAGATTAAAAAACGGGGATCAAGCTACATGAAGCCTAATGGGACCAATACACAGTGGTATAAAATACTAGTGATTTTTTGCAAAATCACATTTCTCAGCTCTTGGGTTTCATTAGGAAAATATAACCTCAAAACGTGAGCTGAATGTAAGTGATAAAAGAATCTGGGGAAATTTTGGGACAACAGCTCTGGGTGGTGTAAATTGTCACATTTTGCTCTTTGGAAAGGGGACACATAGTTATCTGAGTCCACAGAATAAATCATTACCTCAGGTAAAGCGGACTGGAGAGAAAAAGAAAGAGATGCAAGAGAGACTTGACTTCACCTGAACACTGGCAAATCTTGGACACAAAAGAGGAGTGAGAAAATGTTCTACCATTTTTCAAAGACTTGCATCTAACAAGCCACTCTAAACAAATAATTGTGTATAGGAACTACTCTTCCTACACTTTGGTTGTTTCTGTTGAGGTTGAACTAGAAGCTAATAGACACTTCAGCTACTCTGGGTTTCTGGAGAACCCTATAGGGGTGACAGGTCTGCAGAATAGTGGTCTTACAGCTTAGAAGACACTGGCAGTAAAAATATCACTTAGTGTTTATCTTAAATAAGTTTAGGATGACTCATCTGAGGTTACCTTAGCCACCCTCTATATTCAATGAAAAGAATTAAGCATCTCCAAAGGGCAGTTCAGTTCACTTAAGACTCGAGTACTGTGAAGGTGTTTATCTCCCTCCCTTGATTACTGCTGTGCTTAGAGCGACTAAGGTATTAATTCAGTAACCACAGTTAGGGGAATACAATAGGTCTTAATCTTCTGTTTAAAATATTTTTCCCCCTAAATGCCTTGATACAACTGCTACTATTCTTGGTAAAACAAAAACTTCGGTGATTTACTTTGAGTCTGTCTGTGTTAATCTTACGTAGGCGTCCAAAGAAAAGGACATACTTATTTTGTTACTTATCTGAGAAAACTTAAGTCCTGAATTAAATATTTTAAAAATGGTTGAGTAAGTTAAATATTTGACTTGGTTTAGAGCTTCTTTCAAACACTACACAGCTATTACACGAATATGCCACAGATTCTAAAGAGAGACCAAATAACTCTTCATAATTTTCAAATCAGAGACTATTCAAAAGGTGGGGGTGGCAAGAGGAAGCCTGTGGAAAGAGCTGTGAAAGAGAAATCCAACATAAGTTTTAAAGGAAGAACTTTCCTGTTTTACAGAGAGAACAAATAATTTGAAGATGTTGATAGGTACAGTATAATTATAATAAGGACCCATCTTTCTGTATTAATCAGTTTCTTGGTCAAAAAGCCCAACAACAACAGAACAAAGCAAAATCAAAATAAAACCCACCAGACATCCTTTTCAGAATTAAAAAAAAAAAAAAAAAAAAAAAAAGGAAAAAAGTAGCACTGTTGAGAATTCTTGGTTGTTTACAAACTCAACATTCAAATGTTTTCATCAAAAGCTTATTTCAGGCAGCAAATGAAGTAATCTTTTTGGAACGTAATAGGATTTTATTCTCATGAGAATCCCCCACAGAGAGGTGGCCACTTCCTTAAATCAGTCAGTCAGGTATGATGATACCTCAAATCCCAACTGCTTGAATCAAATAAATAATAAATGAAGATGGTATTTGAGTCTGAAAAATCATCCACAAGGTCAAGATCCTTCCTTTTGGTGAACTCTGTAAGATGTGTAGTGTGGAAGCAGAAGCTAAAGGTTAGGAGCTTGACCATGCACTGCACTTCGGCTTGTAAGCTCAAAAGTGGCTACTAACCATGAACCAAACACATCATTGAAGGCTGGGGTTTTTGTGTTTGGGGTTTTTTTTTCCTCTTCATTCCTTACAGTCTAAGGTTTGCTTTCACTCCAGGGAGTAGAAAGTCAGAAAATGCAGGAAAGAAAAGTTAGCATTCTTTCTGAGCACAAACCTGCTGCTAAGCTGGTATTTTGTATTGATTTTTCCTGAAGCCTGTAATCTTGAAAGCTTGTAACAGAGGATGAGGTAAATATCATTTTATTTGCTCAAATAGGTTTAGATTAGATTGAGATGAAAAACTAGAGACAGGCCAAATTAGGACTGAAAGCAGCAATTACAGATTATTGTTTCCAGCAGTAACTAGAATAGGTTATTTCACTGATAAAAAGACTTGCTGAAAGAAAGAATAGGTGGTTTTCCTTAGAGCCTTAAAATAATATCAAAAATAGAATAGACAAGGGAAATATAAACAGAAATTCATAACAAATTTGTTATGTTGTATGTTAAAAACGTCAGGCTACCTGTAGAGAAAATTAGCATGTGAATTATTGAACTTGCTTAAAGCGCACAGCTTCACAATGTATCCTCAGAATACACACTTCTGAATACATACAATATGGGTGCTTAGCAAACTAGTAATATACTTTTCATTGTGTAAATTTTTTCTCATCTTGTTGAAAAACAAAGCACACCATTCAGCCTGAGGGATAATAATAAAAATCAGCTCTTAAAAGTAATTCCTTCGATAAAATAGTTTCTGAGGGAGAAAAAAAAAAATGTGTACAAAAGCGTTCAAATGATACTGACAATAAGGCATGGAATTTAAAAGGCTTAACCATGTCTTATCTTAGAGTCTGTTTTATTTCTTCATCTTCTGAGCACTTCAAACATATGAGCTGTTATTCCATCTTTAGATCAGTAACTTTGAATTGTTCTACCTGTCATTCTGCAGTGACTAGCACAGCTAGATGTCATACAATGATTGTTTGCACTTTCATTCTTTCACATTAAATGGCAATCATCCGGTCCTTTTGATTTGTTTCTTTTATTTAGCCCTGAAGTTTTTACACTAGAATCTCATTAAAGCTGAACTAGTGTTCTCCTGTCAAAAAACTAATGGAAAAAAGTTTAAAAGAGAAATGTTTCACCTATATTGTCACTTACTGGTAGAGTTGCATTTATCAAGATTTGAAGAGTTTACTTCCTTAGTTTACGTTCTTTTGGCCTTGTTCACCTCTCTCTGCTTTATTCCCTCTATTGTACAAAATTAGGATGATATGTTCTAATAAACCAGACACCTAACTAAAATAATAACAAAAACCCCAACAGATTTTATCTCCTGGAACCATTTTTTCTTTTCATAAGACAGATATTTCCTGTTAGTCAAGGACATTGTCAGAGAAATTTCCTATGCAAAGGACTAAACACTTCATTGAACAAACATTGTTTACAGAAGTATAACGCTAAGTCTGAGTTACAGGAACAAACAAATTAAACAAATCTTCTGTTGCTGATATTTCCAGGAGTATATGATAATATGCTTTGTCATTCATGGAGCCAGTTAAGTCCCACCCTTGAAAATAACTCTACAATCTTTTCCCCTCCAGCAATATTTAGGTTTTGATCCAGGTAAGGCCACTAATTACAGCATCTAACAAAATTGATTACTGAGCTCTTCATAAGAGTTCTCAAATTGCACAGAAGTTATTTATGCAGAAGTATGGCTTGCTCTATCAGGGAAAGAAAAATCATACAAGACCCATTTAATCTATAGTATGAAGGACAATGAAAAATATATCCATTCAATAAGAATCTTCTTTTATCTTATGCTGCTGCACTGACAGATAAGAGAAATATATCATGTGGATTCTGATCCCTCTATGAGTTCCAGAAAATAAGATAAGGGTCTGCAAAATGCTGGCAAATTAATCCCAGTGAAATTACTAACCATTTTGTCTAAAGATCCGGTAGTCAGAAAGGATAACTTAGAGGTCACCTTTACTATTAACGCTAAGGGTTTTCTAGCTGGTATTGTGGCATACATTGTACATCTAAATGCCTGATCTAAAACTGAAATCCTCAGCATTTCTGAATATGCTCCGTAGATTTAACTCAAACGATGCAAGGTTTTTTCCTCCCATGTAAAATGTGATGTTTTAAACCCTCTGTCTCCCATCTGCCTGTGCATAAATGATGACCCCTTCTTTAGAAACTTAAATGATGTGCAAGCTGCTAGATGTCAAAGGATGTCCGTGGCTTGAACACAAAGACATGATAGTACTTATTAATAAAAAATATGAAATTACTCTGACATGTAATTGTTACAGAAAATGCTTATTAAAGAAATGCATATATAAGAAATAATGACCCAAAGGGAGGGCATTTCTCAACAGTTAATGACTAGATAGAAAAGTTAATGGCTGCAGGTGAAGTCAAGGTCGCATAACTCAGCCTGTCATTAATAGCTCGGCAACGCCCAGCCAGGAGGTCATCACTGCTATTAGGAGCTATAGGAACATAAAAATATAAAGAAAAAAATAATTACCTTTTTGTGTTTTGAAAAGTTAGAAGTAAAACTGTAGGTTGCCATGGATATGCTGTTCTGTTTACTACAGTTATGTCCTCTTAGCAGTTAAAGGCTGGGGTTGCAATTCGGCATGGTGCTAGCCAAAACAATTAAAGCACACAGCCCAGAAAGCAAACCTCAGCATACTGCAAGATCAGGGATCAGGCTTATAATAAGTGGAAAAGTATTCCCTCAGGTTTATTTTCAGCAATGAGTATTTCTGAGGCAATAATTTTAAAGTAAATCCTACCTCTTAATAAATTTGTTTCATAATTGTCCCCATTTCAATTATTATCTGGTTTGTAATTATATCTTTGCAGCTTAAAAAAAAAATATAATATATCACTAAATCCATATTTAATCTTGAATTTCTACCTTCTTTTCCCCATTCTTTTCCTCATTGATTTTCACAATAATTTATTTATTCACTCTTAATATTTTTAATTAATAAAAATATCTTAGAGACTTAGCCCTGCTCTGAATCCTGCTAAAATCAGGAGTAAGATATCTTTTGGACTGAGTTCCAAAGGTTAAAAATCATATTAAAATATCCTTTCCTAATTTTTTAGAATTGTACTCTTTATATTAGTTTCTTCTGCCCTGCTCTGAAGTTTTAAAAGAAGATAAGTTATATTACTCAACTTTGTTTGTTATTATTCATTATGTCTCAGTCATGTCCTCCCTTTGTCATACATAATGGCCTACATGCTATCAAATAAAGAATGGAAGCAAAGAAAAAGTCATGTAAAATGCTCCCTCAGTTTTCTAGACCTTATAGCTTAAAACATGGTATAGGTCCAACTCAGTATATTTAAAATCCTACTCCATATATTAGGCCAGTTTAATAACGCGATATAACCTTCACCGAATATGAAATTATAACATCTAATTAATCTTTTTAATACAGACTACTGAAATGTAGTTTAAAAAAGTCTAAGAAAAATTAAAAATACTTAAAACCAGTGATTCTCATTTTCATAGAATTCATATGCATAACTCTGCTATCGGACAGCTACATGATGTAGTTTTATTTGTCAGAATGGTTTTGAATGTACTTGACCTGAACGTCTTTTTCAGTTTCTGGTAGTGTAATAAACAGAAAGATGCATACCAGGGAATGTTCCAAGGATAAGCACAAAAATAATGAAAATAAGGTTGATGAGTGTTACTCCGAGTATCTCACAAATTTGTCACTCTGTAGTGGCATACTATCTTCATTACACATATTAAAACATGCTTATTCAAAAACAGTTTTCTCTGAGTTTAGGTAAGACCAGGTATATAACACAATTACACACAAATTAGAGATAGATAGCACTCTGCAATCACAACACTCTGCCTGGAACTGAGACCAGAGGTGGATACTTGAGAACTGAATGTATTTATACAGAAAAAATCAATGATAAGATTCTTATTGATCCTAGTGTGACTTGGATCAAATTATTTCCTTTTACTGACTACCACAATCATGATTAAAAACCCCCAAACCCAAACATTTATATTTGTATAGATGTAGAAACACACAGAGATATTATGTAAAAACTATTTGAAAGAGAACCAAGGACACTGAGAAAGGTCTGTTCATATTTTTGAATTTTATATGTTCAGACACTCAGAGAGAACTTTCAGATTACATCCAAAGGTGAATATTATCCACAACAAATCCTGTTTGCCATCCAGACTTTTGTTCATTAATATACATAGTTCAATGAAGTTTTTGAACCTCTACTTATATATCCAATGGAAAAATGCTTACTACTACTCTCATGTCCTTCCTCCCCAAGAAAGGTTTCCTAAACAGATAAGCCTTCCAGCACAGCCTCATAATTTACTTTTCCAGATATCCTCAGAAGAAAACTGGAAATAAAGACAGCCTCCAAAGGAAACCCCCAGCATTACCCTTCTTTTTTTAAAAAACCTTACAGGTAGCACATTGACTATCTCCAAAATCTATGTCTCCATGGCAGAAGGAGTCCTAAGATCAAAATCAGCAGCACTAAGCATTCACTTGAAAACCAAATGGCATATTGGAACCTAATAGGTTCGGGACCCTACAGACTATGCCTACAAAGACAATGTCCTTTCTTAAAAAAAAATCAGCAAAACAAATCACATACCACCAAGACCAGTTTGAGTTTGTGAACACAGATGCAGCTCCAAGTAAAGGCTTATGCTAGACTAAGGATGGATTTTAACTTGGTTCAGAAAAAATTGATCTTAGTGCATACCCAAACACAGTGATCATTTCCTCTGTATTTTTCACAAGTAGATCAGGATAGCACTATGGAAATTCTTGACTATAGGATGAGCTAATAAATCTGTATATTAAACGGACATTTGAAAAAATAGTTGCTCAGAATTAAACAGAAATATGACTAATATCTCAAACCAGGAAAAATGAGAAAGGCACAGAAATTTGAAAGCATTCAGAACACTGGGATTACATTAATTTTAAGAGTTTCATTATCATATGGTTGTGATTGATATTTATAATGTGTTTGTGCAATATATTGTAAGGAAAACTGTCCTGTAAAAAAGCAAAGTTCATTTAGGACTATTCACCTGGATTAGTGAGAAGGAATTTGTGCCATATTTTTTTTTAGTATGCTTTTGTAGTAAGTAGATATAAATCCCCCAAACAGTATGTGAAGTAATTTAAAAGTGGTAAGGCACATCATGATGTGACAGTGAGCTAATCAGAGCCCTGAACTAGAAGGGTTCCACCTTCTTACAAATGAATGTTCCAGAGGATTTCCAAACTCTAGGGCTGTGCTATTAAAAATAGAAAAGAAATAAAAAAGCAAAAAATCAAAACAAATATTCTCTGTAGTTGAAAGAGAGAAAACTTGAATCTTCCTGCTGAGAGAGTAAATAAAAGTTCTTAAGCTGACTTGCTTATCTTGTCCTTGCAGGTTGGGACCTTTTTTCTAGTCTGGTTTTCTGGTTCAGCTTTCATTAGCGTCCAGCATTTCTTAATTTTACAGTCTCAATGTCTAGAATAAGCTCCCACCTTCCAGACCACCATTTGATATTTTCTTTCTAGTTCTTATGATAACTTTCAGTGTTCTTAAAGCCACAGACTCTGGGCTCCTGGGATTAATCACACGTATCAGCTTTAAAAAAAAAAAAAAAAAGAAAAAGCATCTTTTATAAAATTGCTGTTTCCTCTCCTCTCCTTTCCTTCTGGATTGCAAATTCTGGCAGCTCCTGGACATAAACAGTCTTGATCCATACTAAGTTCAGCACAGTACTCTTCCTCATAAATATACCTCTTCATATGCCCATTTATGTATACATCAAACTATTGAAGTAGGGCTTCTCACAGTGGAAATTATTTCAGAATCAAAGCATGTGAAGCACTATTTTATTTATCTATTATAAAGGAGAATTTATATGTTTCACCTGCAAAGACAATGTAAAGCTTTTGAATATCTGATATTTTTTGATGAGTTATCATACTTGAAAAGGGACATTTTTACTGAAGGATGATATATATTTGGGTAATTTATTTTTTTATTTAGAGAATCATAGAATCATTTAGGTTGGAAAGGACCTTTATGGAGGGAGATAAAATGAAGAAAGTGAAATAAAATGTTGTGGAAATTTGTTCCTCAGGTACACATTTCATGAAACAAATTCTCTTATTTCTTACATTGCTCCTAACAGGTCATTGCTAAGATTTGCATCTTCCCTCTCAGCTGACCTCTTTCAAGATATCCTGGCATTTGCTGCATTTCTGGAAGAATAGCTTTGTGAAATCAGAAGTCTGTGTGATCAGACAAAGCTTTCCAGCCATGCAATTCTGTTGTTCTAATCCACACCTACTGACATGCCAACTTACCCTGATGTGACTTCTGTATAAGAATTTAATCAGTCAGAAAGAAGCAGAAGGAAAAGACTTGGAACCTGAATTATACTTAACAGTCAGACAAATGGAAAAATTGCAGAGCAGAGTAACACATTGTTTATGTCATATTAGAATAAGTAAATGAGTTAGCAACTGCTTTCAGGGCACCTAGAAACATTTCTTAAACCAGTCTTCACAATTTCTTAGTAAGCTTATTTATTATCAGAGAAAAAATAGAAAATAAATTTTGGGTTTAATTAATGACATCTCTTTCCCCTAATAATAAAAAGAAAGAATGAAAACCACCTGTACAGTGTCTATTGAATTTTACAAAGCAGAGAAGCAAGATTAAATCTGTACAGCAGATCTAAAGAAAAAGGAATAAATAACCTGGGGTAAGACCTCTGGAGACCAATTTAAATGGAAACTGAAAAGCAAAGAGTTCAATTGGCCTCCTATACATAAACATATCTTTGGATTTATTATAATTACTTTTAAAGCCAGAGAGGATCCCAAACTGATTTATGAACAGTGTAATAGCTGGGATTGAAATATCAGGATGGGTTATAAAAAGAAGAATATCATCCACATACAGTATTCATTTATGTTCCTGCTTGTGTGCATCAGTAATGATACAGTAAGTTTACGACATTTCTAAAAGCCTCAGGAAGTGTTTTGAAAGCTAATGTGGAGAAAGAGGAAAAGATGGACAACGAAGCATAAGTACAAAACTAAGGAAAAAAAGATTCAAAAAGACTGGATACTTGTGCTTTTTTCTTCAGGAATATTGAAGTTCATACTCAAATCTCCACATAGATGTCTGTGCAGTTCAGTTTCACCAACACCCAGAAAGTGTAGCCTTTTTATTCATATCAAATACTATCATCGCATGTAGGGAGACTGCAAGGGCATTATTCTTAACCTTGTCTGACCAATGCATTAGATTACTCTCATAAAAATCTCAGAAATGCTGGACGTTTATGTAACGGCCTGCTTAAAAGCTGCTTCTATCTTAAGGCAAGCTGAGTTTGAATAATCCTGTTTACAATGCATTTCCAATTGCCTATTTTTATTTCAAGTCTAGTAAAAATGTGATTTAGTTTCTTTTTTCTCTCTCTTTTTTTTTTTTGTTTTGTTACATTGTAAAACACAATGACCCTTGTAAAAATGCATTAGAGGTGCTTCTAGAAGAATTCACTCATATGCATGTACACCGAGTCTCAGTTAATTTTCTAGGAAATCTACCTCCTTGTTATAAGGTTGCATTTTATTTGTAAAAGTTTGGGGAACAGGGGACCACAACATGAGAATGTTACTTTTTTATTTTCTCTTTTTCCCCTAGTTCATTTAACTGCTTCTTTGTAACTTTCATACCTCCACTATACGAGTATCCATGTCTGGTGAGATTGGTCTTGGGCAGATGGAGGGAAAAAGAGAGAAGGGTAAAGAGGAACATGTGTGAGCATGTGTGTAAGAGAAACACCACTGCAAAATTTGAAATCAGTATGGACCATTCAGATGGATTTTCAGCACCTGCAGTTAGCATTGAAGTAAAAGGGAGTTCTGGGAGTTGCTAGGGAAAAAAAAAAAAAAAAGAATATTTTAAAAACTGGAAACCCACTAAAACACAAGTTCTAACATGTTTCATGTTAAATAACAATCTTCATAATTACTTATAGAAATATTCTAATATTTAATTAAAATAATTGCTTATCTAGGACCTGGTGGTCTCTAATTTAGCCCTGTGGACTGTGCAAATATTTTCTTTATCACTCTCCATATTTGAAAGAAGAATGCACAATATATTTTTCTGAGAAAAAATAAAGCAGGTTAAAAAGCAATAATCATCCATCTTTAAAGTAGAGATGGCTGAGCTTGTTGAGAAGTTGGTTTTGAAGCTGCTGGTATAAAAATATCAAACAAAATATAACCCTGTTCTCAGTTTTTCTCTTATACATTGTTTTAATCTGCAGATAACCCAAATGCTATTCTGGAAGCAGTGATTTAGTGAATTTGACATTCTGCAATGTTAGTCAATCTAATCTAAATCCACTTAATACAGAGCTTCTGAAGGTTTAAAAAAAAATAAGAAACAGTTACCTCTTTCTAATTTTCATAGAAAGAATGATAAAATCTGACTGAATTTGTCTTTCTGTATAATGGGCCACTAAAGGGAATTCTGAAATACCTGGGTTTCAGTTATTTATAGTAGATCTTAAAAGTTCTCCAGTTTTGTACAATCACATGATGATAATTTAAAGAGGCTGATGCCCTTTCTTATTTTTTGATGTATAAAAAACATATACAATCCAAAATATATATTTACAAATCATTTGCCAATTCTATCAAATCATAGAGGCCTTCATAGAGGTTAATAAAATTCCCCTTCCATGTTTACTTCAGGAAGATTCCCTGCTTTTCATCTACCTGGGAGGACAGGGTCTTATTCTCAATTAAATAAACAGAAAGGTGAATTTCTAGACTTACATGGTCTGTTATGTGCCAAGGAAAGGATATATCCCTCTCTCTTCATTGATGCCAGTGGTCACCATCGCTTTCCCTCTCCTTTCTTCTTAGCAAGGCAGCTAGGCCTTAGGATTTTCTTTATAAAAGGGGTTTCCAAATAGCAAGTTCTTTATCTCACCACTCTCAAATCCAAGTGATAATCATATGCTGTTAGTCCTGTCCCTGGGATATACCTCATAATCTTTACAACACATTGCACCCCTATATAGAGTGGAGTTTGCCCAGTTTCTGCCCTGTGTTGATTTCCAGATCCTAGGTCATAAAAATAAGAGGAACTATAATTTACTGGGTTTATTACTCTAGAATTTACTCCCTTACTGAGGAAAAAGGCAGACTTGAACTATAAGCTACCAAAGGGCAAAAGGAAGATATGGTCTCTTGAAAAGCTTGCACAATTTAAGCCTACAACGGTGTGATATGGACATTGGAAACCTTTCTGTGTGTAGACTGATATCCTTATTTATTGGAAAGAAAGACCATTTAGAATGACCTGACTGGGGAGAGTGACTTTTTCTAACACCTGCTGACACTCAGTGGAATTTGGCTCTGGATGAAAGAAGAGTGTATGCATTTTGGTTAACATGTTCTTATCCTTTCCTATACTAAATAAGCAAATTAACTCTCAAAAGGTGTGGGCTTTTTACCATATGATGTTCATTAAAAGATATCTTGTGCTTATTGCAGTAGGCAGCAGGTAAAAGTGGGGGTTGAGTGAAGGGTGAGTGCAAGTTTTGCTGAGCAGTAAAAGAGTAAAGATGGAAGTATGTGTCCCTCACACAATAGGGCTTGAATATAATCATACTCTAACTTTCACATTGGGAAAACAGCCTTTGTTACAATACTGAATTCAGAAGATAGGAAAGGGCAACTAACAGGTCAGTCTGCAATTTCTGTATCTTTTGTATTGTTGAGTATGTAACATTCCAGTTGGAAAATTATAACTAAGGAGCATTTGTCTCCAGCCTTTCTGTAAGTGTACAGACCTAGAGAGATATGCACTAAGCAGTGACATTTCTCTTCATTATGTAACCACATTTTAAAATGCATTTGAGCTTGAATGAGATGAACCTTTGCTGAACTATCTACCTGTACGTAGGTAGAACAATTCTGAGCTACTTACTCCAAGGACAACAGTTTGTTTAGTAAAACTGTGTTACCTGCTATTGATAACTACACTCCATCTCCTACTTTATCACTTTTATCATCACATGCATTTCTAAAGTGCTTATGACCACAGTGTCTGCTCACTCAGTTTTTTCTTTTTCTTTACCTTCTTGTGATACAAGCAAGGATGATCTGCTTCTCATTGTTGAAATGATGAATGGATCCAAATTCCTTTCAGACTTCCAGAAATAACGAATAACAAATATTTTGCTTGACACTAGAACCAAAGTGTTGAAATGAAATAAAGAGCTAGTCCTTTGATTTCCCTCTTGAAACTAGCTGGTCTGGATAACCTACTGACCTATAATTAGCATCCCAAACTTCAACATATTCTCCTTGCCTTTCTACCATTTTGTCCTTCATATTTCATTTTGGAGTCTGCATTGGCAGGGTCAGTCCACGTAAGTTGACTTCTTGCTCTTTGCAAGCTCCCAGCAGGTGGGTAGGAAAGCGAGAAAGGTAGACAGGAAAGTCTATGATTATCCCAAACAGTAAATAAACATCGAACAAAAAATAACTGATTTAATGTTTGGGGCCCTTATTTAATGTTTTCTGTACATAGTTTAGCTTAAATGTGACTGTATTTGTCACATTTACATGTGTCATATTTATTACATATTTGTCACAATTACATGAACAGTTCATATAAACTCCTTTTTAAATACTTTATCTACTCATTATTCTAGATTTCTAACTTTTTGCACATTTCAGTAACTCCGACCTGGCAAAAACATTGTCTTTTGTTCGACTTAAAGCACAATACTAATCCAGTTGATCTACTCATGATCTTCAGGTTGAGAAAATGTATAAACATATGAAGAATTAGGGACTTAATTTATCTTCCTAGAAACCAATAAAGTAATAGATAAATGACTGTAGCCAACCACCCCACACACACTTTACAATGCATGAAAAACTTTGCAAATATGGATTTGAAATGGTCATTTGCTAAATTCCATTTAGAAACAGTCTATGCCAGTGAAGTTTTGTTTTCTATCATTTTATTTAATATAGAATTCATTTTTTCCTACTACTTATGAAAGTTTGTCCAGTTTTTCAACATGAATTTTTGTTACACATACATGAATCCAAACACTTTGTTTTTCTCATTGCTTTAAGAAAATTTATCTATCATTTAAAGAAACTGAGCAATTACCCCATTCTGACTATGTGGTTTGTGGATCATCCAAGTTTAAATTATACTTCACATACAATCAAGAATGACTTATTTTGATTTTGGAGATTTAGTGTAAATATTTTTCTAACCTTCCAGACTAACATGCAATCTGATGTTTACATACACAGAGGTGTTTCTGTCATCTGAAATCCACAAAGCTCTTTAGAGTTATTTTCTCCTTACATGTTAGCCCTTAAAGTATTCTTGGACAAAATAAAACAATATTTAAAATAACGTAAATTAAAACTGTTCCTTACGACATTCCTACCTTAGTGTATAAGCTTCAAACTGTATTATTAGCTTCTTCCTTTTCTTCAGTTTACTCTCAGAAGACAGAAAATTAACACTAAGTGTAGTTACTTTAATAAATAAGTGAGTGTGTGCAGTGGCTTGAACTTGTATTCATTAAGTATTTCTTTAAGCTATGTATATTTTTTGAAGAATTTTAGTACACTTACTCAAATATAATTCTGCTGTGGAGAAATTGCATTGCAGTTAATGACTGTTCCTTTGAATGTTATTTGTGCATATGTGCCATAGGTGTACTACATACAGGAATGTTTTCCTGGGAAGGGCAAATAAAATGGACAAGATATTAAACATGACAACCCAGGAGTACTTACAAATTATACTTGACAAAATCAAAGGAAGTTAAAAGAAGAAAAAAGGTACAATAGCATTAGAAAGAGTTCCCTGTTTTATTATTATTGCCCATTTAAAATATGCTTTATATGAGTTCCATCCAGGAAAGCAGTTTCCATAAAAACCAAACCAACCCCCCCCCAAAAAAAAACAAACCAGAAAGAAAGAAAGAAAGAACACAAACTCTATTGAATTATCTGTTAAAAATCTCTTCAAGATTACACAGATGTGTAAAGATTTTCTCAAAGACAAAAACTAAGTACCCCGCTAACAGAAGCTCCCTGAATTGTATCAAAACTCAGTTTATATTCCCACAGATGTCTAACAAGCTGTGTATATGGTCTTGGATTATAGACTGGGAAAAATCAATAGCTTTCTGTCTCAAAGGCACCAATATAGATTATGAATCACAGCCAGGAAGTTGTCAGTGATCTTGGCTGCCAACAGTACTTCAGTAAAAGATATTTGCTAGCTCATATTCTTTTAATGTGCACGTTTCATATATGAAACAGAACAGGTCACTTTTTGATAAAAGAAATATTAAACAAATAGGGAATTTTAAGCAAACTATAGTTGATCACAAATTAATAAGCATCCACTCTTATCTAAATAATGACTTTATCAGAAGGTTGGAGTTTTTTGTTTGTGCTTTTCTTTTTCCCCCAGAAGAAAGACCTCCCTCCCACATTTTCCCCTGTTTAGTCCATAAATTATTTGTATCTGCTGAAAATAGTTCATACAGTTGTACGAGGTAACAAAAGAACTAGGTAGAATGCACTGAAGGAAAGCAATGGCAGGATTTTTATCTATTATTCTTTGACAATCATACTGTAATACAAGAATATATATAAGCACCACAACAAATGGAGAGCTTTTTAATGTGAGGAAGCCTCTTGCACTGCAGCTAAACAAATTGTCCATGGAAATGCCACAGTGTCACTGCTTTTCAAAGTACTACATTTAGTAAAATTACAGAACTAGTAAATGGAGGGGCTCTTGCCCAACTGCATTGTTTCCAGAATCGTTTCAATATAATATAAATAATAGGTACAAATTAATTAACTTTCTTCTTATACTAAAAGTATATTTTGAGGTACTCCTAAACCTACTGCTAGGCATCTAACTTATGTGCTTTGAATTTCCCTCTGAAGGCACAAACTGCTCTCCATTGACTATGTAGAGAATGAAGTCTAAAAGTTCTAAGTCTTGAATAGAATAAAGCAACTATTTTTGTGACCTAAAGAAAAAAAAAAAAAGCCCAGCTCTCCAACACATGACCATTTGTTGCTACACTAGAGTGCTGTTTTGAGTGAAGGCTCTGGGGTTTGTCAAGTTATGACAGCTGTAAGAACCTGAACATACCAATAAATCACATCTGGGAAGATAAACCAAGTTAAGAGAAATCAGCTGTAGCATTTTAAGCTGCATGGGGAACAGCATCCAACCCAAAAGAAGTGATCATATTTAGATAAAAATTTTCCCATAGGCTTCCTTATTTGGAGATGGTATTGATCTGGAGTGAACACATAAGGTAACAGGTACTACCTGTGCCATCCATATTTCTTCTTTCTTTTCTTCCTCCTGGATACCACATCACATCTGAACCTCTTCTACGATGCTGAGAGATAGAGACCAAGAGGTCTGAAAGAAAACACCATGAAGAACCTGTGAATCCAGATGCTCTGCGCCTTTCCCTGATAAGTTTGCTGATTAGAAATGAATACTTTTATAGTAACATTAATGGCCTAGGGACTTCTTTGTGGTTGATATTATATGTTGTAAGGTGACACACTGACAACATTGATTTTCAGAGTAAAGCTATCAGTAGAAAGTAAGGGACTATTGAAGACACTGGCCTTGAAGTGATTGATCCAAATATAAAAGAAATATTGCACAAATAATTGTGCTGTGGTTAACCATAGCTATGATAATCTTCACAGATGTTCAACTTCAAGTTTTTTAGTTGCCTTTTTGAGAGAAACACCGAAAACTGATGATAAAAACTGGATATATTTGCATAATTTTTGTAGTGCAGGACATGGAAGTAAATTGAGTGAGAATAATTAATGTTATGCAAATCAGATAACTTTTTTGAAAGAGAAATTCAGACTAATTTTTTGCATGAGCAACTTTCTTCAAGATCTTGGCCATCTTATGTTTTGCATCAGCTAGCTTAGCTGAGGGCTCATTTCAGTACCTCCTACGCTTTTACACTGACCAAAATTGTGATGATAAAAATAATTCTAAATAAGACTTAGTACTTTGTCCCTGTATGAGACAATTCTGTGTTGGTTTTTTTTTAGGATTTTTTTAATTCTAAAAATGCAGTCTCAGGATTCCAGGAATTATTTGGTTTAAGGACAAGTTTAATTAGCAGATTAGGCTGAAATATGGTATGGAAGAGATCAGAATTGTTGAAATCTTACTTTAGCATTTATTGAAGGAAACTTAAAATTGTTTAGACTGACAAGTAAATTACTAATTTTCCATTGTGAATAAGGACATATATCAATGAAATCAGGCATTTTTGTTTAAAAAAAAAAAGTTTCTAAAAAGCATTCTAATTTCTTTGATATTCCTGAACCAACAATTATTATTTGTAAATCTTTAGGCTACAAGCACCATTCTTGGTGATAATTGCAAGTATTTAAGCTAAAAGTTGGCATTGGCAGTGTTCTTTATTATATTACAAGCTTTCAGAATGCACAAGACCTCTGTTAACAAATTCATATGGATGTACTGCTGCCCTTCTTTGTGAAGGTGTTTATCATGTAAATAGGTAATATGCTTTCTGGCAGGCAAAAAATTTCCTCTTTAGTTACAGAATCATTCAGATTCAAAAAGATCTTTAAGGTCATAGAGTCCAGCTATAAACCTAACACTACCAAGTCCACCACTAAATCTTGTCCCTAAGTGCCTCATTTGGATGTCTTTTAAATACCTTTAGGAATGGTGACTCAATCACTTCTTTGGGCAGCCTGTTCCAGTGCTTGACCACCCTTTCAGTGAAGAACTTTCTCCTAATATCCAATCTAAACCACCCCTGCTGCAACTTGAGGCCGTTTCCTGTCATCCTGTTGTTACTTGGGAAAGGACCGACACCCACCTTAACTACAACCTCCTTTTAGTAGCTGTAGAGAGCAATAAGGTCTCCCCTGAGCTTCTTTTTCTCCAAGCTAAACAACCTCCATTCCCTCAGCTGCTCCTGTTGAGGCTTGTGCTCTAGACCCTCTACCAGCTTTGTTGCTCTTCGGATATGCTCCAGCACTTCAATACCTTTCTTGTAGTGAGAGGCCCAAAAATAAAGACAGTATTTGAGGTGCAGCCTCACCAGTGCTGAGTAAACGGGTCAATCATTTCACTAGGCCTGCTGGCCACACGGTTTCTGACACAAGCCAGGGGGCTGTTGGCCACCTTGGCCACCTGGGCACACTGCTGGCTCATGTTCCCT
>JAVJGJ010000037.1:37578561-37597545 GCA_035590215.1 Microhierax caerulescens
ACACCTGAATTTTAGCCCATCCTTACTCTAACAGACTTTGAAACCTCCTATTCCTTATTATTTTGCTTTCTTAGACCAACAACAGTCTCATGCAAAATATTATACATGTGTGCACACATGACTGAGGGGGCAAGAGCCAGAATGCCAGATTTATAAGTCAGAACATTGCAAAGGGACAAAATTGTGTAACACTTATGCCTATCACAGATGTCTTGAGAGATCGGCTGTGTTGTGCCTTGTGCTTACCATGGCCGGGCTACAGCACTTCCTGAAAAAGTGGCCTCCAGTTGACAGTAAATGAAGTGATCTCTGCTCCCCTGTTGAAGCATCTGTACTTTAGGCCTTAGGCTAGATAAACTAAGTAGCTAAAGTAGGAAGTTTGTACTTAGCTGTCTGTAGGCTTGCCAAGTTTCGGGGTTTTCCTTAATAACTCTTTGCTACCTCACCTCATAGTGGAGAAGTCTTTGCATTTTGAATAATAGGAAAAGTCCACTGATATTTCTTTGCCACTTCAGAAGAGCTAGCTGTTTCTCTGTTGCTATGGAAATTGGAATCAAAACCAATGATTCCATTGGAAGACTTTGGGATAGTGTTTGTCCTGGAGTCAATTTTGCAACTTTGACTGTATTTAAATGAAACCTCTTGACTTTAAAAGGAAAAATTACCGGTTCATGAACAAATTATAAATCCCTGAAGGGTTACATATTTACTTAATACCCATTTTTTTCTACTGCTTTTTCCACCACTAAAATCATAACCTTGCTTATAACCTCAGTAATTTCTATAATAACCACCTGTGATGTAATAAATAGAGGATTAGGACATTGGGTTGGGAGTAATCAGTAGGAAACTACAAGAGTCTGTGGTTTTGATGATGTTTCTTTTAACAAAAGAGCAGAGTGGCAGGAAAAGAGAAAATAAATAAAAGATAAGGAGAATTATCTGTAAATAAAATGCTTTCCTAAAATTTTCCCTGAGGTTCTAATCTTCTTTAGTGTGACCCAGACAACATCAGAAGAGCTTCAGCATATTGAAGGAAGAAACCTATTTCACACCTCCCCTAATCTTGGAGAGCTTCCTCAAAGTCCCTATACAGAATTAACATAACCCTTTGGGCCTGAATTCTGCATCTTGCAAAGTTAATGAAATCAATGGGACATGTGTGAATGGATCTGTTTGCAAGGTCCTGGCTTTAAATTAACATCCAGACCCCATTTGTTTCCTGATGGCTTCTTAAGAGACACCAGACGCTGGGAAAATAAGCATTGGAATGGAAGTCATAGGAACTTAGTACTGTGGGATCACTTGGACTATGAGACCAATTCCTCTTAACTACATTATAAACGTGTAGCTTGTGAAACACCTACATATGACACTGTAACATATTTCCCAATTATTCTTGGGAAACAAAAAAAATTAGACTTATTGTAAAAGTAGAGATATCACATGCTTTAGTCCTAGATCTGCTCAATGGCAGGCTGGTGTTCCACTTTGGTGTGAACAAATTCTAACCAGGTACCATGCACACCTACTGCTGTAAATTTCCACTGTGCTAGCATATAAAACCTGTTTCTTTATTTGTGGGACATGTGCAAAAAAAGATATTGTTATCCCGATATAATGTTTTCCTCTCTTTGCAGACCGACATCTATGAGATCAAAAAGGAAAAGATAAGTATTTCCTTTCATGTAATGTAATTTTCCCTGTTAAATGCAGTTACTTTTTAGAAGAGGCTCTGTGTTTTCATTAATATTTGGAACAGCCATCTCCAAGGAAAGAAAATGTAATGGCTATAACTGAAATATACTGCCTTCCAACTTAGCAAGCAACATTCCTAGTAATTTGCTGTAAAATATATGTAATGAAATCAGACAGCAAGAACAGAATATTTAAAATGTGTGACTAATCTAATTCATTAAGTGATGCACATTTGATATTTTCAGTTGGTTGGTAATATACAAACAAACTCTATAGTTGTCTATCCTGAGTTATGTACATGTACACCGTTATATTAAAGTCAATAATCAATCCAATACGAATATGCCCAGTCAGTATGACATACCTTTTTGAACCTGCTAGGTTCAAAGTGATAGAACTAATGATAGAACAAGTACAGAAGCTCAGTAAATCACTTACCTTGCCCTGTGTTTGCCACAGTTCCTCTTTCCTTACTTTAATGGAGGCACATTGTCTAAGAAAACATGTAGCAGAAGGATATTTTCAAAGTACTGTCAGTCCTAAATTACATCTCTGTGAAAGTACCACTAGTCATGTCATGCCATTTCACTAAGACAAGGACTCACGAGCGCACTGCCCACAGCAGAGTCACATTTCACCTGTCCTTCTGCGGCCTGCACTGTATTGACAGGATCTGTGACAAGAAGCTGAACAGATTTGTTGTTCTCAGGTGGACGAGCTTATATTTGTAGCAGTCCCATCTTCTGCTGGCAGCAGGCTGTGCCACGGACCTGGTGGCTGGGGGAGAACACCATCATTGTCTGGTACCCTTCAGATCATGTTACCCAGGTAATCTTCTTGTCTGTCTTCTCCTGAACTGTTGGGATGGTTCCAGGAAAAGTAAGAGGTGCTGAATTACTATTTTTGTTATTGTACAGAACTGAAACTCGACTCCAAACCTCCTTCATTATCTCCTCAAGCTTTCAAGCCTAATTGACAGCAAGTCTTTATATCTTGATTTGTTCCTATTAGAAGTCCTTGTGCCCTTGAATAAACAGGTAAGGTAATAACTTTAATTACTGCTATAATTAGGTGTATCTGAAGCACCTGTGCTTCAGCATGAGAAAGAGAGCCTAAAATTGAACTTCCCTTTCTGCAACATTGATACGTATTTTTCTTAATGCCATTCATTTGGCAGGCAAAAGCACCCAAAGTAGACATGGCAGTTAATTTAAGAGGAAGGAAAAAAAATAGGTTTTTTTTTTTTCTTTGAACTGCTGTTAAGTGAACTTATTTATTACCATAACAAGTGGGAAGAATTCTTCAAGACAATTAAAAGTATGGAATATCTTTAAAAGGCCACAGTCTCTTTGAACTAACAGTCATTAAAGACACCAAACAAAAGAAAAAAGGGATCATCAACACAATAACATAGCAGGGTACTTCATAAGGCATAATGTCTTCTACATTTGTTTTGTTTCTGTTAAGAAGACCCTATACTGTGTTAAGTATATACTAAAGAAAAAAAAAGCAAACCCCCATATATACGTGTGTATAAAATTATGTGTGTAATATACATTATGTTGTTTATGGTTACAATTTGGCTTGCAACCAGTTTAGCACTTTTTATTTTCCATTTCAACTGGTGATGAAAAGCAAAATAAAACCTGGGGGGGTTAACTGTGTAAGAATAAACTTATATTTCAAAAAGAAACAGAGTGATCATAGAAAACAAGATTAAATAGCTCCCTTTGGACTGAAACTTTAGATCCTTTTAAAATAATTTTTGATTGCTAATTGAAGTAGATATCCTGAGAATGCATAGTTGGTATCCATACCATCATCACATCAGAAAACAAGAAAAGCAGGTAATTAATTCATAGTCACTGACAGAAAGCTGCTTTTCAATAATGCTAGGAAATGCTACTGTTAATGAAAACAATGAAATTCAAGGACAAGTGTCCAAATTAATGTATCTTACTATTTGGCATCCAAGGAAAATCAGACTGAATTTTGGAACTGTAAAGTAGGCTCAGTATCCAGGAGACTATGTGCTCCATGTGCATCTACATAGACACTGGAACTATATTTTAGGAGTACAACTTGGGAAATTTGGATTTTGTTTGGAACCTCCTTGTTTTCTTTTTTTTTTAATTCTAACTAGTGCAGTTAATGGGCACAACTTGACCACAACATATCTGGTAATTGCATCTCCACACAGAAAGGGTTGGGAATGCTGAAAACAGAGACACTTTTCAATGAGAAATTGCTTTAAATAATATTATAGTCATGTTCACTGCTGAATTGCATTATGGGTTTTTGAGAACCAAATTTAATACTTTAAAGGTTGAAATTGAAGTAAAAATTTGTTAAAATTTGCAGTTTTGTTTCAATTCTGAAACCAAAAAATAATTTCTAAAGAGGTCTGTTGATATCTTACGTGGACCTTGGAATCTGTAAGAAATTTGATAATTTTCACAAGATGGTTGTTTCCTCTGAAAAGGAAGGCCACTTCCATGTATCAAGGCAGCATTGCAAACCAATATTCACTTTTGATAAGTTTCACCTACATACTTTCCTAACACCTTTTCATTGGAAGCAATTAGTCTAGTTACCAGAGAACAGCCAGGCAGTCAAAAAGAAGGGAAGTGGTCTGTGTAACTGTGATTTGGGAAAGGTAAGGCAGACTCTAAATAATCTGTCTATAAAAATATGTTCCACACTATAAAAGGTTGAAAACTTACCATAAAACAAGGCACAATAGGGGGATAATATGGGGTAACTGACTTGCTATTAACCACACTGCTGTTTTTCTTTAAATAAATAAGAGACTTCAGGCTCTAGTGCTGTCCAATATATACTTTCCTTGAGCATTAAATTTCCATAAAATCAGTCACTATGATCTGAAAAATAGCTGATGTGTGGGTGAGGAATATTTTCTAAAGAAATTCCTTAGGAATTTTTATCAGATGTCTATATATATATAACTACAAGAGACAGAGACAAGCCACTTAAGTATCTGAACTTCAAAAAAAGTTCCAGTGTTTAGAAAAGATATAAAATCTTTTGAGGATTTAACAATTCTTTAGTTTCATTCCCTCTCCCTCAGACACCTTTATGTCTGTGGGAGAGATGTGCTTAATTTAATTTTAACTATTTAAAAACCATATTTCTATTTTCCGCTGGTCTTCTGAGTTCCATTCATATAAGCACTTCCAAGAGACATTCATCGTGCCTCCTGTAGCATGAGATTAAGCACCTTCCAAAGACACTTATTTTTCTCCATTGATTGCAGAAGTAGCTTAGATGCCTAAATTCTGTTAAATGACTCATTTTTTGCTGAAATTAAGTGAAATAAGTTTCAATCTTTTGAAGACCATCTGTGAAAACAGATGAAGCATAGGCTGGGATTTCTAAAGAAAGATGCTTGGAAGCTGCAAACAAGACCTCAGAGGAGATTTTTGCCTTCCTCCACTGAGTAAAGCAACACAGTAAAGCATAATACAATTTAAAGATTTTACCCTTTTGAAAAATCCTACTCGAGATGTTTCAGTGTTGATGGGAGATAAAAAAGATGAGGAGTACATATGATATTAGTCTGAAGCAGACCACTGAATGTTTGCCAGATTTATGTTGATATTCTTGGACAACTCTAGCATCTTGAAGGCATAAGAAGTAAGAAAATCCAAAAATCAGTGTTGCTGTTGTTTCTTTATTTTTTCCTTCCAAAGGAAGAGATTTGTAGATAAAAATTTGTATTGCTTTAATAAAATGTATTGCTTTAATTTGTGCTTGTTGCTTCCTTTTAATTGTGTTTTATAGCACTTTCTGCCTTTATGTTTTTTTCTAAACCGATCAAGAACTACAACATAAATAAGGATCATCTATAAAGTGATACAACAATTTTTCATTACATAAACACTTTAAAAAGAATAGAAAGTAACACCTGCTGAATTTCTGCAAATAGTACTGTATAGCTCTAATAAACCCCAATGTATTCAATAGCCTCTATTTTTCTCATGTGGTAGATAAATTAATATGTACCTTTGTAGCAAAGTCAGCTGGCATGACAATTGCTGTCCATGCAAACTTGCTGCTCAGAAAACATAAGTTATTTCAATTCAAACATGCAGGCAAAGCATGGTCTGGTATAGGATTAGATCATTAATACAAAACTGTGATACCCAATATTTAGGATTCACTTTAGGGCATTCTTGTTCCTTTTCCAGGTCAGGAATAGGCTTCCACAACAGTTCAGTTCCCAAAACTTACGCCCTTTTGACTACTGCAGTGCAGGCTAGGGCTCTGAGTGGAACAAGCAGACATCTTGAACAAACTCTATTTTTCATACAAATACCACAAGAACAAAACCAAAAGAAAAACTAATACCAAGAAAATTGAAACATTAGCAAATAGTTTTCCACGACGATTAACAGATCAACAGAAAGGTTTTTGAGTACAATGCCTTCATCTATTTATTCTGGTTTTTTAGAGATTCTAAATACACCAGTTTAAATAATGCATTTATTCTTGAAAATGTATTTCAAAGGCTAAAATCTATTGTATAGTATATTTTTAATCACATAAGATGCAAAAGAAAAGTATTGTCCTTAAGTTGAAGGATACTATTTTTCATCATTTGGGCCACCAATTTAATGTGATGTAACATTAAACTTTCTGAATTTGTGATCCATTGTAGCAGTCTCCTTTTGCAAAGAAAAGTAACTCTATCTGGCATTCACAACCCAGCATGACTCCAGCATTTTAGAAAGCAATGACTCCTAATAGCTTTTCAACTGCAAGTAGAATACAGGCTAATTGCAACAAAGCCCCTCAGTTTAGTAAAACTTGAATCTCCTGACCGGTGAGACAAATCCATTAGGATTTTATTGGGTCCTAAAAAGAGTTATGTGATTCCCTAGGATCCAATCCTTGTCAATCAGGCATGGTAAATTGGATTCTTGAATAGGGAAATCCCTAAGGGAGAGAAGATGTTATCTAGATCAGATGCAGTGATTTTTTGACTCTGTGCTCACTAGGTTCTGTTCTCTCTTTAGTGAACCAATAAAACCATAATAAGTATTGATTAACCCATTACTGAGCATTATCCACTGGCTTCTGCCTGACTGTATTTAAACACAACACAGTGCCTCTCTGCTGCCATTGTACAGCTGTTTGCCTTTACGTTGGCAGCCTTGTCAAGCTCCTGACAGGTTTACTTTAGTTTTTAAAACATCTTCAGTCACTTCATGTACATTTTAGATGCACTATTTTTCTAAAAAAGCCCATGTTTTGAAAACAGCTATATTTCCTCTAAAAAAGTGGGGAAAGGAAATAATGATCAACATTTTTATTTCATGTTGTGTGTTTGGAAATGATTGAATTTGCCCTTATAAAAAGTTCAGATACTTTAAAATTAAAATGTTATAAAGCACTCACAATCCTGCTGAAAGAATATTTATCATTAGGAATGGCACAAATTGTGGCTTTTGGATAACTCCTACAATTGTGAGCAATATATGATGGCTGCGGAGGTATCTTTCATTTGCACCCAACTGATTTCGTTAACTGTTGGATGTGTCATAACACTCCAGACAGTGGACTACAGACTGTCTGAAGCTATGAAATTTTGCCTCAAAAAGCACTTCTCATGCATGAGCTTTAGTTTGCATTGGAGCTGATCTACAGTGCTTTTAAAACTTCTTACTAATCATTAGCTTTTGGGGAAGCTTTCTGAATTTCTTTCTGAGTACTACTCAATACTTGGAAGTATAGAGATCACCTAGATAAATTAAGTTTGGTTACAGGGGACAATGTCAGGACCTGAATGGACACAGGTCGAACTGAGGCATCACAGAAAGCTTTCTTTTTGAACAGTCACATGAATCACTGAGCTTTTAGAAATTATTTTCTTTTATCTTACATTGAACACATGCAACATTTGCAGGAGACGAATATGTGCTTTGAAAAATTGATGTGTATTTATGTCTTTTTTTAGGTATAGTTTTCAAGGCTATATGGTGTTTTGTGTTCATTACAGAATAGTCATTTGATCAAGTGATTTTCAATACATTGTCAAAATAAATTACATTCACTTCATTAGATGTACAGGAAGTATAGCTGAAACAGGGACAAGTATTAATTTAGGACTCTGCAGAAACTGACACTCCATCTTATGACCCTGAGGCTGTATTATTCAAGATACCCCATGATGGAAGGAAGTCTGTCTCCATAGCAATTACCTAAATCTTTTATCAGTCATTTCTGGAAAGAAAATTAGAGCAATTGTGTCAGGATGGTCATATGGGCAGAAATTGCACACTCATTCAAACCACTTATGTCTCTGACTTTGTCCCTGCTTGATGGTTGCTTTTGTTTACTACTACGCTTTTGAAAGTTTGATTGGACATGAGCAGATGTGCTGTACTGTAACCACAAAAGGTTGTCCTTTGTTTCCTTTCCATTTCTTTTTTTTTTTTTCTCCTAGAACTGTCACTGAATTATACTATGTTTCTGTTTATTAAGAAAATTACTCTCTCATGTCAAAAAAAAAATAAAAAAATAAAGAGCCAGGAAAAAATCAACTGGAATTACTTCAAATTAGCAGCAGCAAAATTCTCATTGTCATAGCTTTAATTATTACAGAGCGTGATAGTGTTTAATGGCACAGGTTAATTTGCTTGAACTCTTTAAAAATGTTCTTAAGAGCAGTACCTATTTTTACCACATCATATCAATCATATTGCACTTGTAGAATTTCATTGACTAGATAATTAGTGCAGTTATACAGGGCTAGCTGCTTTTGGAAAAGGAAACCTGGCAAAATTTTAGTGCCCCATTATTTAAAAAATAGTTAAATCTAGTTAAAAGGGAAAACCTGGTCTTGAATGGGTAGGGCTGTCTCTTTAAGAAATTAAACAAAAGAAGCACTGTCTTCCTCTACATTTAGATTTCTTTTTTTTTACTGTTGGTTTTTGAAATAAGAATAAAAAGCTTAACTGTTGATCAATAATAGTTGCAGCCTACACTGAGTGGTATGAACAACAGCCTAAGCTCTCCCTTCAAGTTCCTTGTTCAGGAAAATTTACAATTAATGGCTTTCTTACAACAGCAGAGATATCCCCTTCTTCATGGCTCAGCTAGGGACCTGCCAGACTAATCTATTCCCAGTTTGCTGGCCATGGTCCTTTACTCTATCTGTCTTAGCATATTGATTTCTGAGCTGTCTTATTGGTTCCTAACATAATTATACCAGGAGTGGGTCTCTTAGTACAGCTAATACATTTACACCATGGCATCTAGGGAAGCTTATTACAGCAGCATCCGGTAGCACCGCTGCAGTTAAGGGTCAGTTGCCATTTCCATTATAAACCCCATTTTTCAGTGGTTTATACCTTAGCTGTTTTAATCTGTATCAGGCTAAAACTTGGCATAGACACTGTCAGTCTGCATAAAAATGGTACATTATTAAAAACATAAGTCAGTTAAAGCTGTTAAAAAGTAATTCTAGTGTGCATATAGATATGAAGATATTGTTAGATAGCATATTGAAAGATTTGATTTTATTTCCCTCCTTTGACTCTAAAACTGACAGCTTGTAAGCTAAAATATTGTTAGAAACCTAAACATTCACTTTACAAAATGTAACTTCTTTAAGCATTTCAAAGAGAAAAAATCTCCATTGCACAAAGCATTGATAACATATTATGATAAAAGTGAAATGATTCTTTTGACACAGTATCATATCCAAAGGACAAGCAGCTCTGTTGCAATGCCAATGAAAATGCCTCATACAATGTATGAATAATTGTTTTTAGAGTTTTAAATGAATTTAGTGTTGTGAAAGGTGTCAGATTAACAACCCTAGAAACTTAAGCCCTCTATTTATCCACAGAATGAGAACTCTTGGGGTGGGGGTGGGGGTACAAAGCGTTTCTTAACTGGAAGTGAAGGACTAAAAGTAGGGGTAAGAGGATATTTCAGCCTCTCTACTAATTTATCTCACTGCTCAACAAATAAAGGTGCCCATTTATGCTACCTCAGCTTATGTTTTTTTTCCTGTAAGATGGTGACCAGTCCACAGTTTGCTTGAATGAGACCACTGATCCCTTCCATAAATTCTGGGCTCCCCAGTATAAGAAAGGTATGAACTAACTGGAGCAAGTCCAGCACAGGGCTACAAAGATGACTAAGGGACAGGAGCATCTTTCACTTGAGGAGATGCTGGGAGAGCTGGGACTATTCAGTCTGAAAGAGAGAAGGCTCAGGGAGACCCAATCAATATGTATAAACACTTGATGGGAGGGAATGAAGAGGGAACCAGACTCTTCTCAGCAGATCTCACTGACAAGACAAGAAGCAATGGGAATAAATTAAAAAAATGTGAAAATACAGTTTAACAAAAAACAATTTTATCGTGAGTGTGGTCAAACATTGGAACAGGTTTCCCAGAGCCTCTTACTGTAGAGATATTTAAAACCCAACTAGACATGTCCCTGGGTGACCCACTTTATGTGACCCTGACTGAGCAGAGGGGTTGAATCAGGTGACCTCCAGAGAGATTCCTTCCAATCTCAACCATTCTGTGATTCTGTGATTCTGTGATTCTTGGATTCTATGATTACTAAACAACATCCAATAATCCACTGAGTGTGAGGTGACTTAAACATTCAAATTGAACATGATACGTTTAGAAGTTTAAACCGAAACCAGCCAAATGGTCAGCAAAATGAGATTGTAGATGTCAGAGCTAAAGAAGATTCTCCAGAATTGATCAGTGAAGAACTCTTGCTTTACAGTATGTTTTAAAATTTACACCTAACTGTTGCCTTATTGAACATTTTTATTGCCATCTTCAGAACAAGTGAATTTCTAGATTTAATCTTTGATCAAGGGAATAAACCACTGACTGTACCATTCTGAATGCACCATTAGGTTACCAAGTTAGAGACAAAAATTTGTTCCAGTTGCCACAAAATGCTCCAAACCACTGCCTCAGTATCTGGAGCCACGGACAGCTGAGGAGCTCAGAGCAGTTCAGGAGGCCCAAAGGGTGCAGAAGAACAAAAATTTCCCTGTGCCTGAAGGGACACAAGAACCACTGTCATTGCTGGATGCAGGGTGGCAAAGCAATCCTGAGCTGGGGGCTACAGCCCAGGACCACTGCTGTGGTCACTGGAGACTTGCAATTGAAAACATACCTAGGTAATAGTCTGGGGATACTAAAAGTAAAGCCTTGTTATAATATAGGCATGTGCAGCCTACAGCAGCTGAATCTACAGCATCTAAAAAGTGGAGATATAAATTTTTATTCCGTGGCCACTATTAGAGCAGAGATTGGTTTGGCATGAAGGGATTTCGGACCACTTTGCATTTGTTCTCTTTCTGGCTCTGTTCCTCTCCCTTTCCCCTAGAGAAGTAAGAGCAACAGCAGCAGGTGTGGGAGTGCAGTCGACTGCATGGGGTCTGGGGACCGAAGGAGTAAGACTCCGACACTATGCCACAACCAGTAGGTGTGAAAGTTAGGTCTCCTGCCTTTGTTGTTCCTCTACTGAGGGAGAAGAAATAAAAATTTAGGAAGAAGAGCTGCTGATCCCAAATGTCCCTGTTACCTGAAAGGGAGGGCAAGTCTCAGTTGCAGAGAGAATGGAAACATTGGGATGCCTCCCAGTGAAGTACTTTATATACAGAACACAGGCCAAGTTTGCAAGACCTTTTTCAGCAGTATGAGGCTTATAAAATTCATTTCTGACCCTGCACTGTGAGAATTTCTTCTTCCAAAGTTTTTCATTTCCACTGAAGTGTGTGTTCTCAATTTTCTACTGCCTCTAAGAGTCCTGCTTTATGCTTCTGATTCCAATTTGATTCTCCTTCCAGTGCTTCAAAATTTTACAGGTTAGGACTTATCTTTTAGGCTTAATTTCAGACAGCGTGATGTTACTTACATGCAACTGCCAATCTGAGTTGTTTAGGTTTTTTTCTGTGTATGTAAACATCACTGGAAATGGATGAATATCCATTAGAATGCTATAGTGCTCTCTCTGGAACATCAAATGTGGTATTAACTCCTCCACTTCCATCTATCCCTGTTCCTTGCTCCACCAGCTTGCATTCATGTTCTGTTGTGCTTGTAGCTATTCACATATATATATGTATTTATATGCTTGTATATGTATATAAATTTGTCATATTTTTTAAATATCAAACTGTTAAAACTAGAAAAAAACCCGACATTTCATAGCTGTAACAGTAAGTGTTTAAACATTAAAATTTTAGATCTGTTATCAGTGGGTCAAAAAAAAAAAAAAAAAAAAAAAAGCAGAAACTAAACTTATTTCCTGTTTTTTTTGCTTCCACAACATATATGATCTATTATTTTTTCTCGGATCCTATAGTGCTTAAAGAAAACTAGGTTCAATTTGATTGAGTGACTGTGCTAGCCTTAATGATGATTTATCCAAAAGCTTTACATAGTCCACAGAAGTTTATAAACTGCCAGTATTCTAGATAGTATATATGTGTGTATTTGCATAAATGAAAAAAAAATATTAAAGTATGCAACATTATTAAGCATAATAAATCTTAGTTTGGATTTATTTAAAGTAAGCACCTTGTAAACACCATTTTAGCTTCACAGGCATGTTGAAATTGTTGTGTCAACGAGCTCTGTAATGACATTTCTTTTCCAAATCCAAACACATTCAGAAAGTGGAAGAAAAGGACTGTAGAAAAATCAATGAAAAAACGAAATATTACTTTTTAACTTCTCAAAATCATAAAATATAAGGCTTGATTCAAGCTTGACAAAAATAATACAACTGACATCAATGAACTATTCACATGAATGTGAGTTTCAAGGATGCAACCCTTCGATGCAGAAAATACCTATTAGGTAATCAATCCATCTGCCTGTCATGGCTCTTGCATTTTTTAGTGATTTATCTGGTCTAGTTTAAGTGTCTTAATTGATGAGACATTCAAAGCTTCATTAGAAAGACCACAGGAAAAATATTCAGGCTGAGTTTTGAGTAAGTGGTTTAGTTTAACAATGGAAACAGTTACAGCAAAACTTAAGGAAGTAGTTCCATCCTTCTGTGCAAAATTTCATCAATTCTTAGCTGAATCAGATTTAAACCAAAGAAATTATCATGCTATGAAAGGGGCATAACAGTACAGATACATAAGAACTAGCAGAAACTGTAATAAAATAATTCATAATCACAGACTACTGTATTATTTGGCAAAAAAATCCAACTTTGCATAGACTGTCATAATGAAGAATTGCCAACTATTTATGTTAGTGTTCCTAATTGTTGTCAGAATATGACTTGAGTCTGTGACACAGAATTTTTCAAAATCAGTGTGGGAAAAGGGACGTACATTTTTCAATGTTTTTATTTTATTCACCAATGCAGCAGCACTTGTGAAGGTCTGTTTTTATTTAATTCTCAAGATTTTGTTGTTAATGGAAAAGCTGCCTCATAAATTAGGGAAGTGCTCAATTACAAGCTTGACAAAGATTGATTTAGTTCTCTGCTTGGTCACTACTGGGAAGTGAGGGCCAGTAAACACCCAGTCAGAACTAATAGTACATCACTTTAAAGGTGATCAGAGAATAAGCAGATTTAAGAATTAAAAATCGCTATAGAGCTGCACATTTTGTGAAGACTTGGTCAGAAGACATCTGAAGTCACTCTGAACATTTTCATATGTAGTGTGTTTTGTCTCAGACATCAGTTGAAAAAACCTGTTCCATAGGGGCATAGAGTTGTGATGCTCAAGAAACAGACCATCTCTGGGAGGTATGGGCAGCTCATGTCTTGCTGAAGAGGTACTTCTGGATTGGGATCTCACGTGCTCATGGAAAAGAAGGGAAATAACTTTAAAAAGATACTTTACTGAATCTGCATTGTCAATGATAAGTCCCAGTACTCTCTTACATTGTTTTTATAACTGCAATTTCACCTTCAAATTCAGGGTGAGTATTATTGGTAGAGATCTAACACTCAAATGTCAATGTTGATAATATTAATGTGAAGAGAAAGCAAAGTAATTTGAAGTAGTCATGCCTCACTGAAGGAGAACTAAACTACCTTACAACTACTAGAGCTAAGGAATTAATAACAAGTAAGGATGAAAATCACATCAGATGAGAAGCTAAGATGTGAAAAAAATGTCACCAAATATTAGTGAAATCCAGTGGAAAACAATATGTCTCCTCCTTATCTGAGGCAGAGCAGTTGATATTTCTAGTCCACTAATTCAAGTGTGAACATCTGGTTAGTGACTGTGTGAGTCCCCAGTTCATTCTAAACTATAAAATATGTATGAATAGGTATTGGCATAGGTTATATGACTCAGTATGTTAGGAAATCATGAAATTAATGCTGCCTATACGGACATGATACAGTGTTTTGATACAGACTTTGTTTCCATAGTCTTACACTACTTTTCTCATAGAAACACTGCCTGATTCAGATCAAAGTTTACATTAAAAAAATTTAATTTATATATAAAACTGTTTTGTCCAGGATCTTTTTTCCTCATACACTGCAGCAAATGGAAGGTGCATACAGAAGAAATGGGGTATGAAACTACCAAATTTCACCTTCTGTCTAGTTTAGGGGAACATGACCCTGAGATACTGGGTTGTTGTGAAACCATTTGCTCGACAGACTGCTGCGTGACAAAGTTCTTGGGTGACAGCAGGCAGGTAACTCAAACCAGTGTTTTCAAAACCAATAATATATTGCATTTATTGGGTTACTTAAGAGTATGTATTTCACTCCAGGTATGAGTTCAAACCCCTGATTTCAGCACAATTAAATGGATATCATAGTTGGGTAGATGAAGAGCTAGCCAAAAAGCCTAAGTACTCTGAAGGAATCAGATAGCTGTTGCCTGATGTTGGGTCTTTAAAAATGATACTTCTGACTTTAATTTCTTTGTGTTTCAGCCCTTCAATCTCTAAAATGCTGCATCCTCACCTCAGAGAATTCCTCTCTAATGCTTATGATGCACTCCAGTAGAACAACGATGACAGATAATTAAAAGCTTAGCTCAATGAAGAGGTTAATCTCTTTCTGTCCAGAAAAATAATGTATAGATGGGAAGAAGAGTTAGGGGCTTGTGCCAAACAATGATCCAAAACTAACTTTAAGTCCCGTTTAAGACAGGTGACATTTGAGACCGAAAAACCACAATAAATCAGAACAGATGTTTTTATCCATGTAGAGTAGCTAGATTCACCCATTTGAAATCTGCATAAAAATCACCTGTAGCTCTAACCTTGGAAGTCACCATGACTGTTCTTAGTCCTCATCCTCTTAGTCAGAGTTAAAAAATTAACTGTGCTGTTGTATCATTAGAGGTGCATGAATCATTTTGTAGAAGTAGCAATAAGTCTGTCAACCCCTTTCCCTGCTGAAGTCAATATAGTTAGTCTTGATTCACAATGATACAATGGAAAAAACTAATTGCCTTTCTTACTGTAGTAACCAACTTCACTTTCAGTCTGAGTCTCCCTGCTGACAGTGTTAATATTTTGTGTCTCACAGTGAATTAAACAAAATTAAGCACAAACTGTGCAATGCAACTCATGGAAGTAGTGAAAGCATGATGTGCTACAGTAAATGTAGAAAGCAAGACTCAAATGTTTTCTTGCTACAGGAATTTGTATGATAGGTTGCTGATTTCATGTTTCAGAAAGGTGGAAATTTTGACATTCATATAAGAACAAAAGGTTTTCCAGTAGGCAAGTGCAATTTCTAAAGAAAACCAATATTAAAAGAAAAACAGACTAAACTTTTCACATAATGTATCTATAGGGGAAGTGATTTGTAATTGCAGTAAAAGTACCTACTTGCCTAACTTCAGTCAGTGAGCTATAGGAGAATCTGTAGCTCTGCTCCACTGACACTTGCTGACACATAAGTGTTTCCAGCACAAAGCTCATTTTATTTCAGCTTGCAAAGGAAAGGCAGACATATTTCGATTTCACAAAAAGGAAATTTAGGTTATAATATATTAAGTTTATTTATCAATGGTTTTGCATGTGATTGAAACCTGAAAAGGTATTTTTTGGATGGGTTGATGGTGGTCTCTGTAGGCAGTATTCAATCCTACTCATTTGCATTATTATTTAAAAAAAAAAAAAAAAAAAAAAAAAGACTATCATTTGCTTAGTTTGCAGTGTAAAGAGTGAGGAAAGGTGTCAGTTCCTGAAACTTCGGGATGTCACAAAAATCACTGTAAGGACTTGTTGATATTAAAATCCCTTTTTAACAGAATTTAAACTCAATTTACAACCCCTAATAGCTTTTCAGCGTCACTAAAAAAATAAGTAGAAGGAACTATCCTGGAGTTTTTAAGCTAAATCAAGCAGGTTTGTGTTTACTTGAATTTTTCTTTCTTGGACCTAGTATTTCCAATTTGTCAGTCTTAATCAAGATAAAAAGAATGTTGGTTAAATAGATTAAAATATTATAGAGGTGATGAAAACCAGTCAATGAGGAATAAAACATACTCCTTTGCAGACTGTGTATACAAGTCTTATGCAGAACTGAAGACTCAGCCATGCTCTCCCTACAGGTCAGTTGCACATAGACATTCAGTGACAGGTTCTGTGCAGAACAGGGATGAGACGAGCTCATGACACTTCAGATCAGGACTGTCAAATGTGCTGATTTGCTAAATGGAGAAATCCTTTTCTCATACCTCACTTGAAAAAAATTCTCTTTATTTGCAGTGTTTTATTTTCATGCTTCCTCTTTATTGCTACCAAGAAATTGCACATTTATGATTTACTACAAAAACCACCAACAACAAAATCATCATTACCACCTTTCTCCTCCCTGAGTATATGAGAGAGCACAGGATTTTGGATAAAGCAAATAAAGGCCATATGGTCAGATAGAAACATCTGCTTGTGCTTAAAACAAACTGGTCATTCCCTACACCAAGCAAGAAATTGACTTTACATGGTAACATCTACATTGTTTACTTGGATGTATTGCCTGCTAGTTTTCCGTAATAAGAAAACAAACAAGCACACACACAAAAAAGTCACTAGTTTCCTCTTGTCACCAAAACCTACTTTTCCCCTCAGCATCAAATACAACTTTCAAAGTTTGAAAGCAACAAATAACAACAACTGGCAAATTGGAAAAGCATGTGGTCTCATTATTACACATGTTCTGTGAAACCACTCTTAAAAAAATCAAAGTTTTATATGCTAAATTAGTGTGTGGTTGTGTGGTTTTTAAGACTTCTGTAGCTTATAGATAGCATATGTACTTTATAATATGGTAGTTATTAAATAAACAGTAGGTATTCTCATGAATGGTAAAGGAATAGGCTTATAAAATCTGTGCAGTGTAAATTACCAATGCATAAATATAACTTAGTTCTGCATAGACTATTTAAAGGAAGTGTGTGACCATTTTATCAGTTTAATTAAAAATACAAAGAACTGAGTAAGAAACAAATACTAAAGGTATAGAGGAATTAAGGTAAGGAAAGTTATGTTCTCAGCTGACACTTAAAACAGATAGTGTGTGTGGAGGCATAAATATTGAAGATTATTCCAGATGCTTGCAGCTGTAGAAGGGGGTTCTGTCCCTGACAGTGACAACACATAGGAGACAGGAGTGGCTGGTAAAAGGGACATAACAGGGACAACAGCCTGAAAATAAAGACAGGCCACAGATGCCTACAGGACAACAACTAAATTAGTTGAGCAGGAGATATGAGAGATGCTGCTGTGCATTGCTGTGTGTAACGTAACAGTTGGGGACATTTCAAGGGACACCAGGGTCTGAGACACTACTTCAGGGAAGCCCGGGCTGAAGGAGAACACCCCACCAGGATATGCAACAGGTTGGGAATGTCAGCCCAGACAGAGTGCAGAACCTGACAGAGATAAGGAAAGCTGCAACGTGGCAAGAGAAGGATTTTCAGATCCTGGAGCTGTGGCCATAGAAAAGGTTCACATCAAGGTTAAAGTGATAGAGGCAAAGGGGAAGCACAAGTCTAGAAGAGATATGAAGGAGGCAGATTTATGTTTCATGGTGCTCATTCTGGTAAAATTGGGGGGAAAAAAGCACCTCCATTGCTGTCTTGACAAAATTAGATCCAAGTAGATAAGACAAAAACATTCATAGATTATTTCCATGTTTCAAAGTAACAAGTTATATTCCAATGAATTATAAGTTGCCAGTACCCAGGACAGAATAATGACAACAAGATTCACTAAGTTATGAATGTACATTTAATATGCCTCTGGTAGTAACAACTTAGTTCCTCCTTTAATGCTCATTTTTTCTTCTCTATAGTTTATGATTGAATATCTACATGAGACATGGATATACTTATTTTACTATAATATTTATGACACTGCATCCTATAATAACATGCAAATGGGAGCCAATAAATGCCTCTGTCATACAGAATACTAGAGAGACTAAAGGGGTTTCTTATGAGAAAATGAATGGATTAAAATGTAGTTTGTTTTAATGGAAAGGTAATTAAAAGCAGACTGTTTTCCAGAAAATGGAATATTTGAAGAATTAACTTTCATGGTTAAAAATGTGCAAAGATACATAGTGAATTCTTTCACATGACCATGGAAATCAATGGCAATGTAAATTTTTAACGTAGGACATGAAACTTCAACAGAGTAAAGAAAGATCTATTAATCTTAAACTACGTTCTCTGTCTCTCTGTGGAATTCTTGCACAGAATCTTCCCTCGTTCAGTCTCAAAATTTTATAGAAACACTATACCACACTTACAAACTTTAATAAAAGCTATAAGTTTGCATCTGAACAATTAAAATTTATCTTCAAATTTTCTATGCCTCCCATTTGAACAATTTGCCATATTGAAAATACAATAACAAGGATGACAATTAGTGCAGTGCACATCCATTTTGATAATTCCTACTTTAAAACATAGCGTTTATCCATTTAAAATATGCTAATGTACTGCTGTGGTTTAAACACAGCTGGCAACTAAGCACCACACAGCCACTCACTCACTCCTCCCACAATGGTATGGGGGGCAGGATTGGCAGAGTAAAAGTGAGAAAACTCATGGGTTGAGATAAAGACAGCTTAATAAGTACAGCAAAAGCCATGTGTGCAAGCCAAGCAAAACAAGGAATTCATTCACCTCTTCCCACCAGCAGGCCGGTGTTCAGCCATCTCCAGGAAAGCCGGGCTCCATCACATGTCATGGCTACTTGGGAAGAAAACCACCATCACTGTGAACATCCCCCACTTCCTCCTTCTTCCCCCAGATTTATGTGCT
>JAVJGJ010000037.1:37597707-37695260 GCA_035590215.1 Microhierax caerulescens
AAAACATCTCTGTGTTATCAACACGGTTTCCAGCACAAATCCAAACCATAGCTCCAACCTAGCTACTATGAAGAACACTCAGCCTACCCCAGCCAAAACCAGTACACAAGTGAAACAAGAGTGTAACGGTTCACTTTTTTTTAAGTAGAGGCCTTTATTTACACCCATAACCTAAAATACCTTAGGTGGGTAGAATGAAAGAGAGCATATTTATTCTAGTAATTCAGAGACTGAACAACATTTTTCTAGGTAAAAAGATTTTGAGGATCACAAACCTTTTTTGCATCATTTTTTGTCATTCATGTGGAATTATCTTTTAATTGATGCCAGTCTACCTACTCAGTGAATTATTTACAGACATGTTTCAAATAAATTATAAAGCTTGGTCTAAATATTCTAAACATAATAATCAACATATTATAGATAGTAACTGTAAGCAGAGCAGATCTTGATGATGTGCTAAATTACCCTCCATTAGTTCAGTTATTGAGCTAAAGATACCAGCTGTCTCATTTGCAGGCAGTTTTGGTATTTTGCTTTCCGTATGGGCTGCTATCTATTGGATATTTAATTCTGAATTTAAGGAATCATTATTCTCACCAGGCATCAGTCTATATTTTGTACATGACCCTTTAAAGTAAATACTTAACTGCTGTTGACAAGTCAAAGTGGATAGCTTGTGTTCTGCTAATACTCTAAAGCTCTTCTGATGCATAAGTAAGTATCATACACCACAATTAATTAACTGCTTGTAATACACTTTCAGGTTTAATGCTGAGTGAAATGAAGTGGTGGGAGTCAGCAATAAGAGTGGGATAAGTATAAATTAGCGTAAAACTTCGGTCATTCCTCATTAGTTCTAAGCAGTTCTGAATTGCAGTCAATTCCAAAACATGGGAACTACCAACCGAGTTTTACTTGCATGAAACGATAGTATGCTACCCTTATCAACCTAAGGATTGCACCTTGCCCAACGTGATGAACTACTTTCACTAATATTTTACTAGTTTTAATTGCACTTAAAATAATTAATTCAGTGAAACAGCTATTTGAGAACGTTTTTACAGTGTAATTGAGAACAGTATATAAATGTTGCTGAATAAAAACTGAGCTGTGATTCATACAATGATGATTTGTTCACTGAAATGAATTCTTATTTTACCAGTGTTAATCACTTTGGATTTTGCACAGCTTATGTAATCAAAGAATGCATAGGCATGCAAAAGCTGTACCTTCTGTTTCAAAGCCATATGTTAACAAAGCCTTCACAAACTTTACAGCCAGTAAAACATGCTTACCAAATTATTCTACATAATAGTGTAATCAAAATTACAAGATAATATGGTCTACATTCTTTAGATTTAAGTTTCCTCTGACAACAGTTTATGCTAGAATAAATTCCACTTACATCAAAGGAATATTGATCAAGTGGGAGAGAACAATGAGATGTTTTTACCTCATTTATTTTCTAATTGATCAATATGTCAAATTTCCTACCTACAAAGAAACTTTTTTGTTTCCATGATGCTTGTTGATTCTTTTGCAATAATATCTTGTGTCATCAGTTTTAAATCCACCAGAATAGTGCCATTTTCTCTCATTGTCTTTCAGAAACTATTGTAATTTAAATTGTGAAAGAAAAAAATGCCTTATCTTCTCAGATAAGAAAACCTAACTCAGTTCATGACAGCAAAAGTTCGGGATGATTTGGTATATCGACCTGCATAATTAAGCACATTCTGTATGGGAACTCAGCAACGATTTAGATAGTTTTGATCTTCTCATTTGTCTCCTTAATATACTTCTTAGAAAATCTGTATTAGGTAATTCCAGGAAAATGCCTTGCTTTCTGATCTATATCATCAAAATTTCCTGAGATGAACTTTCATACTCTCTGAGTCTCCACAAGATACTTTTTCATGTTACTTATATGATTTTCTTCAACCTTGATATCTCAAAGGCATTTTTTCTTCTAAGTTTCATTATTCTTCTAATTTCACACCTTTTATTATGTTAACATATTCTTTTTTCTTTTCCTTTTATACCTCCAGACTTCTATCCCTCACTGGTAAGTTACTGATTCATCTTATTCCTGTCTGTCTGCTCTTCTCTCAGCATCCTGCCTTAATCCACAGCTTTTACTTTATAACTCATTATATTCACTTTATCTCACTGTAGTGACTTCCTGCATCGAATGTTTACATACCTGGTGTAAAACTGTGCTGCATTACCTGAAACTATGGCATTGTTCAAGATTCCCTAACTCACTCTGAGCTAACTTTTAAAAATAATCTCCAAGGAGATTTGCCTCCTTGCAATCACCAAGTTGGTTATGTGAAATCCACATAAGGATGGGAAGGTAAAAGAGTGTACAAGTTTTGACTGGGGTGAAGTTAATTTTCTTTGTGGCAGCCTGTACGGTGCTGTTTTGGACCGGTGACCAAAACAGTGTTGGTAACACAGGGACGTTTTAGTTAATGCTGAGCAGTACTTATACAGCAGCAAGGCTTTCTCTGTTTTTCGTGCTGCTGGTGTGGTTTAACCCTGGCCAGCAACCAAACCCCACAGAGCCACTCACTCACTTCCCCCACAGTGGGGTGGGGACACAATCAGAAGAAGAAAAGTGAGAAAACCCATAGGCTGAGATAAAGACAGTTTAACAGGTAAAGCAAAAGCCACACACACAAGCCAAGCAAAACAAGGAATTAATTCACCCCACCGGCAGGCAGGTGTTCAGCCATCTCCAGGAAAGCCGGGCTCCATCACATGTCATGGCTACTTGGGAAGATAAACACTATAATGCTGAATGTCCCTGTCCCTTTGTGCTTCTTCCCCCAGGTTATATATCAAGCATGATGTCCCATGCTATGGAATATCCCCTTGGCTAGTTCGGGTCACCTGTCCTGGCCGTGTCCCCTCCCAATGTCCCATGCCCCTCCAGCCCTCTCACTGGCAGGGCCTGAGAAACTGAAAAGTCCTTGATTTAGTGTAAACATCACCCAGCAACAACCACAACCATCAGTATATTATCAACATTGTTCTCACATCAGAGCCAAAACACAGCACTGCACCAGCTACTGTGAAGAACATTAACTCTATCCCAACTGAAACCAGGACAGCTGCCCTGCCAGTGAGCAGGCTGGGGGTACACAAGTAGTTGGGAGAGGACCCAGATGGGACTGCTGACCCCAACTGACCAAAGGGATTTCCCATACCATGTGGGATACTGTCATTTTCAGCAATAAAACCTGGGGGAAGAAGGAGGAAAAGTGGATGTTCACAGTTTGGCATCTGTTTTCCCAAGTAACCATTACATCTGATGAATCCCTGCTTTCAGGAAATGGCTAAACATCTGCCTGCTGGTGGGAAGTAGTGGAGGAATTCCTGATTTTGCTTTTTTTGCATGCACAGATAGATTTGCTTCACCTATTAAAACGTCTTTATCTAAGCCCAGGAGTTTTCTTGTTTGTACCCTTCCAATTCTCTCTCTCATCCCACTGGGGAAGAGCACGTGAGTGGCTGTAGGGTTAGCTGTCAGCTAGGGCTAACTCATAACCGGCAAAGGAAAGGCAGTTCAGCAACTCTAGCTCCTTTCATGATATGCTCATAAATTAATGTTTATTAAGTATTGCCCTATTTATTGTGGACATAGATTTTCTATGTGAATTGCAGATTACAAATAATTTTTCAACGTTTTTTTGACTTCTTTTAAAATATATTTAGAGAGAATGAAGGCTTAAAAGAGAGGTTAAGAACCTGTAGGAGCTCGGAATTGGGAATCACTGGTTGCTTCCTGGTGACCAGCAGACCAGAGGTGGAACACAGCCTGCTAAAGTACTGACGTTAAAGTATGTCACACTCTGCCCTTCTCCAGTCTCCAGGAAGAGATAACAGAGAGATAAAATTAGAAGAGGCCAGCACAATAAAACTTGGGTACTTAAAAGCATTTCCAGAATCTACAATTAGCAATTTAGTAAGCTATCCTTATTCAGTAAATAACTTGGGAATTTCAAAGTTACTGAGCTATGTCTTGGGAATCGACATCCCAAAACATTGTCATAAGCAGGTGTCTCACAGTAGCTATTCACATTTGAGAATTGGCACTTAGAAGGAAAGAGCAAACTTGTGCATAATATTAGGAAATTAATACTCAGTCTGGAAACATCTCTCTGGTTTCTCTCTTACATTAGTGTTTCACAGAATAAGAAAGAATAAAGGAACAGTCCAAAACAGAGACTGGGTTCCTGCACGACTGCTATACAAGCTGACAAGAGATCTAGATAAAAACTCATGTCCATTTATACACAGTAGTTCCACTGATTCTGGGTAAGTGCTTTAGTTTGGTGAAAGTCTACATGAAACAGAATCTGAGGTGAAGAGAAAAAGGAAAAAGATAGATGCTGTCTCAAAGGAAAAAACTAATTATTTCAGTCCTTTATGAGGTATCAGTGCTGTTAAATTATTTATATGATGATAGGTTAAGAGGCATCTGTTTGTGCCTATGGTCCAGTGGCCCCTGAGCCAACAGTGGTCTTTCAGTTTAATTCAGTTGCCTTTAGATTTGCTTTGTCCACTTCAGATGCATCATCACAATAGTCTGCAATGGAAAAATAAAGTAATTTCTCACAATGCACTTTAGATTAAGGCTCAAGTCTATTTCCACTACAACGAGCAAGTGTTAGATGCACAGTTCCTATTAACGATAGAGAGAAATCTGTGCCTAATTCCCACATGCATCCTTAAGTGCTTGCCTGTTTATTGTGGGTTTAAACTCAGCCATTTCTTGAAACAGGTGAACAAATAAAAATAAACCAGACACAAAACAGCCTCCTAAGGGTTTATTTTTCCCTATCATCAAGCATAAAAATTATATCAGGCAACATTGCCCAGACTTTATACAAACTGACATTGTATTCTGGACTAAGAACTATGTTTTCCCATTTTTCATGCTTAAAAAAGTGCAAAAATAAGGATTCTATTGAAGACAAAATAATTTATGAATTGTACAATCCTTCACAAGTTTTCTAAGCAATATTGAAATGATAGACCCTTTTATGATTATTTAACTGTTTACCACATTTATTAAAGCCACTACTCTCCTTGTCTATCTTTCTTGGAAAATTTTCTAGGTGGACACTAACCCTCCCATGGTAGTTTTTGAAAAATATAACCTAATATAATCCAATACCTTGATCTATTGAACCTTCCATAAGCTCAAGAATCAAGCTACACAGAATTTGACAAAATGCTCACGTGTCCATTCAACAAATTTACACACAGGCCTAGTTTTAAATCAATGGCTATACCCACCCTGTCTGAAGGAATGGTCTTTAGGCAGTTGCATACTGCCAAAAGCATAAAAAAGGTTTTCTTCTACTTGTATCTTTCCTATTTGTTTCCCATGCCTGGGCATCCCTGCATGCACTGATAGTGAGGACTTCATAGCTGCAGAGGTTACTGACCACTGTCCTTGCTGCTTAGTGGAGGTGGGTAGGGGCATGAGCACTGTTCAGAGAATGTCTGAACATGCTCATGCTAGTAAACTAAATGGGGTTAGGCTGTGGATGCAAGCACTGGTAAATGAGTGTCCATACTGTTTAATGCTGGGATAGATGCTCCCTGGAATGATTTTGTTCTGCTCCAAGTAACTCTGTTCCTGGTATTACCAAGCCATAGTTTGGTCAGTTGTGATGTGTCAGTAATTGTCCCCAGTAGGCAGTACTGGTAAGTCCAGCAGGCTTGTGGAGGGGAAGAGAGTTTGGCCACTTGTGTGGTGATTGCTTCTTGATCTATTTTATTTACAGGTGGTATTGACAGAGCCAGTGTGCAGCAGACAATAGAGATACAGCAGTAAGGCCTTAAAAATCCTGAAAACCCCTTGCTTAGAGAGAGCTATACTAATAAACATGGCCATCCACGAACTAATACTAGGGTGGTCATATTTAACATCAGAAATGCTTATAAAAAAATAAACCAAATGTGTATTTCATAGTCTCTTTGAAAGGAGAGGATTCCTGTCTGAACATGTGTTTGTTTTTTTAATTTATTTATTTTTTTAATAATTGTCTCAGTATTTGCACAAGTGCAGGAGCCCTCTACAGCTACAGCTACTGTCTTTGCAGCTGTTGTCCTCTGTTTTCAACTGCTATTGCTTTGTTTGGGTGGTGTGACTTTTCAAATTAGTTCTTTCAGCAGGTGTTTTTTAAGCTTGGAGTCCTTTCCCTCCACCCTCTTTCACATGTCCTCTTCTGCTTCCAAGCACTTCTGGGGCTACAGGAACCTGACTTAAGCTGTCTGTCTGTCCTGCTGGTGCCACTTGCCATGTCCTTTTCAAAGGGTTATTGCTATAACAGCTCTATTCTAGGCAGGGAGTGGGGAACCTTTGAAACTGATGCAGCTTCATTGCACAGCCTACCAGAAGGAAGCAACATTAAAGGAAAATCACTTTATACCTGTTTAACTGCTATAGGATGTAGCAAATTTTAAACAAATGAGAAGGAAATATGTATTTTTAAATGCTTACTACCTGGCTGCAGGACCACATTGATTTCAAAGGCTTTTTCTCCCTGCACAGAATAGAGGGGCAGCAAAAATTTTCTTTGAAGGGAAAATGCCACTGTCAGGAAAGGAAGACAGCTCAGGCAGCTCAAAGAGTCCCAAGAGTGTTAGGGAGCCATGGAGGACATCTAAAGGGGAAAGTCCAGGTTGTGAGCAGCCTGAGGAATTAGTTTAAAAGAACCCCTTTTCCCCACAGAAATCCTTCAGATGAAGCAGCAGCTGTTGGATTCTTTCACAGCTAACATAGAGGGATCAAGCTCAAAAAGTTCTGAAAGTCCTGCAGAACAGCAGAGGATAACTAAAAGGTCAAAGTAAAGAGCAGGTCATACATTAAGGCATTTTCCTGTCCTGGCATGTAAAGTGAAGAGGGGGAGAAAGAGCAGAGAAAAGGAATAATAAGTCATATATGATTCGAGTTTGAACAACCACAGTCTTTCTAGCTACATGTAGCTTGCAGCTTTAATTAGATATAGTGTTTGTCTTCTGCTATTAAAAAGCCGCCACCTTTCACTTCAGAGGTGACTACATTTCAATGGGGGTGAAGGATAACCTATTTGTACTTTGTTGTGCAATGCCCCCAAGCACCATATAAAGCAAATGACTACTGTACGTGCTTTGTAGCTTGTAAAGTCCTTTGAAATAAAAGGTGGACTATAAACATAATATAAAAAGGACTACTGATGAAGAACTATATAGTCTTGATAAGTATGTGTTTATTGGCAGTTAATTAAAAGGAGTCATCAAGTCAGGGCAAAGCTTTTATCCAAAGAATTTTATAACCATATTTAGGCCATTAGTTTGTGAGGTATTTGGATGATTAAAGATTGAGAGATACTAATAAAAATATAGACTTTACTCTGTTTCTGCATTAATAATATGCAAAAGGTATATAAACAAAGATAATAACAAGAAAAAGTTTCTTTGTCAATATAACCTTTTTAATTAAAAAAAAATATTAAAGGACATAACTCAGCATGAAAACAGGGGTTATTTAGCTATAACTGCTCTTTGAAATGCATTGTCTACAGCTATATTCATACTATACCTACACTATACCTATAAGGAAAGTACTCGAGGAGGTAGCTGGTGTTATGGTGAGGCCAGTTAGAAGGAATTCCATGTAGATTCATCTAGACAGCCTCTTTATTAGTGTAGTGTGAACATATATATGAGAACACGAACACCTTTTGACAGCCCTACATACAATTTGTGAGTTACATTTACCAGTTCATAGCCCTAAGTACAGCATCAGCCAAGCCTCTTCTGAACACTCAGTCTTACAATGCAAATCCTTCTTTCCTGTCAGCTCCTAAATCCCTAGAACCATTCAGAAACTAGAAGGGAGGAAGAATGGCTAGTAAGTGAAGGTTTAGGCAAACAAGTTACAAGTAAATCTTTTTCTTCACTTACAGCACTTAACTATTTATTCCTTCCAAATATACATGACCCCAAGTAATACTTCTTACAAAACGCCAGCTACCTGGAGGATCACTGACTGATGAACCAAGCCTGAGGGACAATCTTCCCTTCCCCATTTAATCAGCATCCCATTTGCCAGGTCTGTCCCACCTGGCATTGCAAAGCATGACAGTATGAATTGAGTTCCATATGATAGCTTAAAAAGATCAAGCATGAGGATTTTTGTTTGCTAGATCCCTGAAGTTTCTTAAGTGATGTGCCCCTTAATCAAAGCAAGATAATTAATCTCAGCAATTTTTCCAAGACATTCTTGTGGAATGTTATATACCTTAACTGCAGACATGAGGTGATGAACTGCCAATAACTTCTAGTCCAAATGCAAAAATTACGCATGTCCAGAATTCAAGATGTAGAATATGGTTTCAGATTTGAAGATGTAAGATTGAGTTATTTCAAGGCCTGTTATTCAAGGCACGTTAGTCTCTGAATTCAGGCTAAACTCTGATACTACTTTAGGTGAAATATATTGTTCCCAAAGTTAGAGAGTGAACAGAATCAGATATTTGAACTAAATTCTTCCTTATATTCTTTTAGCTGTCAATGCCATTGCTTTAATGAATCTGAATGACAGAGAAATTAATGGGTTTCTGTTTCAAAAGGACTGTTCATCAGGTCTTAGTCCATTTATTGTTAATGTTTCTGATGTAGAAAATGACCAAAATCATGTCAGCAGCTGAATGAAAGTAAATCATCAATGCTTACTCTGAGGCAGAATATCAGGTAAATTTAAATAGGACTGACAGAACTTTGTTCTAAGTGTAAAAACTGAAACAGAGAAAACAATTGATTTTCTCACTTGCTGGAAAATATAATCCATTTGACTGAATCTTTCATGATGTTAGAATGCCAGAAAATATATAGCCCAGACTTAAGATCCCTCCACCATCCAAGGGAAGAAGCAGAGAAAATTGAATCAGGTAATGTACCTGACCCAAGAAAGTCTAGAAATAGTGGTGTGGATACTGTGCCTCACACTAAAAGACCCTCAAGATTTTAACCAAACTGTCTCATCCATTCTGAAGGCAGGAGGCTGAATTGCCACATGCCACCATCTCTATGACTGGATGACTAAAGGCATAGGAAGAACTGGAAACTGGAATGTATCAACTGTTTTGACTAGGACTAATACCTGTGATTATTTTTGGCTTCTTTGGAAAAAATATCACCCTTGGCATACTCCCGTTCCTTGAATGTATCTTTTAAGACATCACCCTGTACTCAAAATGTTTTGTCAAAATGTCTAAATTTATTGTTAATATGTTTTGGACTATGAGCAGATTAACTGTGAGAAAGTGTTTCAAAGCTGTCTGTCAATAGACTGACCATGTTCTTGCAGTACAGATGAGTTTTCATTCCATTTTGAGTTTTGATACAGAATATGTTGGTGGTATCATCTACTATTATCTGCATATGATGACCCAGGTACAAACATAAAATATTGACTCCCAGGTTTGTGGGTGAGGGAGGGCAGTGGTTATCTTTTATCTTAGCTTTAATAAGACTTTTAACACCATCTTTCACAGGATTGTTGTATGTAAGTCATAGTAGTATGTCATACTCTGCAGTAGTAAAAAAAAATTAGTGGGGTGATCTGGTGCAGCAAGTAACAGCTAATGGGCCATACCCTAACTGGAGACAGGGTACCTCCAGAACCACAATGGTCTATTATTGTACCCCTTTCTATGATCTTTGTCAATTATATGACAGAGGTAACTGAGTGCACATTCATCAAGTTTGCAGATGACACAAAACTTGTAGGACTAGATGATACACCTGAGAGCAGAGCAGCCAATCATTAATTTTCACAGTAGTTAAGATCTTTCTGGAGAAGAATATCCATGAAAAGGAATAAAGAAAACAGAAGCTGAGGTCAAGATTTCTAGTGCTATACTGAATGGTATGATCTTCGATTAGAAGTGATTTTGAGTTATGGTGAATTTGTTTTTTAACAGTGAAGGCCTATGTAAAACATCTTGCAGGCTGAAAGACAGGAATCAGCCTCCTCCTGAAGTGACAGAATCACCTCTGCAGATATCATCATTCATTATCCAGATTACTGGCTAAGCCTGCAAAGCTTCTTACATCAACGTAGATTTTGAGCCTTTGTGGGGTTTGGTTTTTTGGTTTTGTTTGTTTGTTTGTTTTGTTGTTGTTGTTTTGTTTTTAAATATCACAAAGCATTGCAGAATATTCTCGCCTGAGGTTAACAGAAATGCATATCCAAATCACGTTACAGCATGGCCTTGTAGGAAGTGCAGCCAAAGAAACACCAGTAGCATTTGGAGGTTCTAGATAAAATTTTGGTTAGTGTAGCTATGCTAATAGCATCTATTCACCACTTGTCAAGGTGCTATTCCATATGGAAGCATGAGAACTTGCTCATTAAAAAATGTAGAGCAGGAAAAGATGCTGATATAGAGTGAAAGGGAAAATCGCTTTGTGCCTTTTCAATGGACCTTCCACAAAGATCTGTCTCAGTGCTGGCAAACAGGGAGTCAATGACCCTGAACCAGAAGTTTTCTTCAGTACACAAGCTTTTTTGCCTTGAATTATTATGAAAAGGAGAGAAAGCTGAAGGAAATTAGGCCTCACAGGGCACTGATCATACTTTTGCCTTCTTTTGTTGGTCCAGTGGAAGATTTACATTGATAGCAATGTTGCAGTTTAATGACTGCAGCACTTCATCACTGAATAGATTTTTTTTCCCTCAGACAGGACATTGTCAGTTGTGGATTGGACCTCCTTAGGGAAACTAAAGCATTGCAACCTTGCTTACCTCTGTAACACCATAGCCATGAATACAGTACTAGCAGCCATGTCTACAGTGTTAAATGGGGTTTAGCACACAAGTCTTATATTCTGAAACATCCCTTCAGCTATTAATACCTCAAAATAATTGCAAAACTCTTGAGAAAAAATTAGAAGGTGAGAAGAATTGGTCAAGTATATCTTGACAAATGAACAAGATATGTGAAATTGGAAAGGGATATAATTTCCTGCTGAAAGAATCATTGTGCTGTAGTCTCTAAGAGCAAAGGACTTTCTGCTTATTCCTTGTTATCCTTCTCCATAACTAGAGCTGCCACAAGTTATGATGGATCTGAGTGCACAGATATAAATTAATATTTCTTTTGAGACCTGGAATTTCTTCCCAGCATGCCTGAACAATGATCCAGAGTAAGAAAGCTTGGGAAGAAGCCATGGCTGTCATAGTCTTCTTAAGTTAATGACTAATTGAGAAGGATGATGCAAACTCAAAGGCCAATAGGGCAGGAAGAAGGTCCACACACATGTTCAGGTCACCCTGTTCTAACAATGAGCCTTGAACAGCATACTGCCAAAATCCATTTTCTTGGCTGCACTTCCAAAGGTGCAAAGTGGTTATTGTCAGGGGATTTCCAGGAATACCATGGTGTGAAGATAATTTACACTTGTCAGAGTGCTTGTTCGTCCCTGCAGTGGGGATGTACAGTTTCCTGGATGGAAGCTGGAAGCAGGCTCTCTGCTGTGCCTTTCTATTTAAGAGGCTAAGAGGTCTTGGAATAAAAGGAGTGCAAACAGTGTGGAAGTCTGCTTTTCTAGTACCAGGTGACACCACTAGTAAACAATTGTAACTCCGCATAACTTTATGTAATTGGTTCACATGGGTAAATACTAGCAATATTATTTTCTTTTATGCAACAGACAGGGAAGGTCATGAACCTTTATTCCCTCTCATTCCAATGGTTAATAACAACTCAGAGGTAGGTCTACTTGTAAGCCTTGCCACCTCCAAGTGATGCAAAGAATCTTTTGTTTACCCCTTTTCTGTTTCTCTTTTTTATTAATTATTTTATTGTTTGTTTTGTTGGGGTTTTTGTTTTTGTTTTGTTTTTTTTCATTTTGGGAAAACCAGGTAAGGCAGAAAAACCCAAACCAAAGCATTGTGTCAAGCACAAGGTGCCAGTCTGCAAGGAAAAAGAAACCAAAACACAACAAAGTGTGAGAAACCCTTCACTGGAGAAAAGGCAGAATTCTCCCAGAAAAACTGCGTAAAAGGTTTTCAGTTGAAAAAATGTCCTATGCAAAATAAAATGAGCCAGTCAAAACCATATTCTGAACTTAGTAAACTGGAATGTGGATAATTACTCTCAGAAAAATATTGGAATGTACAGGAAAATCTTTAAAAGAGCTTAAAACGTTGCTCATACAACCAGGTCTGAAAGAAGCTGTTGAGGCAAAGTTACCCTCCAGCAATCAGCCCCAACCTGACATAGACACAGGCAAATTAGTTGCTAATTACCGATCATTCTGCAGAAGAAACAGCTGTATTCCAAGATGGAAAAACACAAGCTAGAGACAGCAAAGAAGAGGTAGGAGCCAGACTGGGTGGCAGGGAGGGCTGTTGATGCTTCTTAGAAATCTTCAGCTACAAAGGACTTGGGGCAATTTGTACAGGTGGAGCAGCCACCACAGCCAAAAGACTGGGTGGATATAAAGAGGCAATAGCTCAAGTCCTTTATTTCCCAATTCCCTCTTCATGGAGACCTATTTCAGTAAAACAGGTCTGTGCTGTGAAGAAGGATGCTATTATAGCAAAGAACCTGAGTTAACATGTCAGTTTGTGACAGAATGCGTATGTTCACATACATGGGTAAGTAAAAGGGCTATTAGGTTATTATGGTATTGTATAATATCTAAGTTAGAACTTTTATTATCTTTATCTTCAATGTTAAGTTTCAGGTTTGAAAAATATGTTTTGAAAACCTTTGAATTACTGTTCCATACTAATATTTTTGTCAGGAGAAATTTAAATTGGACTCTCTACATACTTTAAAAAAAAAAAAAAAAGGTGCATAATAATCTATTTTACAAAAATAAAAAGTTTTCATTCTTTGTTTTAATTCTCACACTTACCACACAAAAAAGGATGAGAAAAACAAAGATATAAAGATACACCACAAAAAAGAAGGTAATAAACATCATAAATTTTTGTTTGTAACAGTTGTGAAATAAGTAAAAGCAAAGTGTTTAACGTATTGAAAAATATGCTTCAAAAATAGGTTTACAGTTTTAGTTTTGCACCTCATGCTATAAAACAGCCCCATCCTTGATGGGCTTGTAATCATGTAAGACAACATTTTTGTGGACAACATTTTCAGAAAAAACAATCTTTTATTTTTTTTTAATTTTTTTTTTATTAATAAAACTACTGTCTGAAGTGACATGTAGTAAGACTCTTCTTAACTTACTCTTCAGGCATGTAGATTATCAGCCCCTTTAGGTGTAGCTAGGGGGCTTGCAGTGCTGTGAACATACGCTGAGTTCTTGCATTTTACTGCATTTAATGTAGCAGTGCCTCTTGTACCAAAGCTATTAAGCCTCTTGATCTTACAAACTCCTACTGCTGCAACAACTGAGCAGTACGTTTCAATACTAAGGAGGCATATCACTCATCTCCTTTGGGGTCTCCAAAGCTCCTGCTATGGGGACGGGTATAGAGGCTTAATGCTGTTATAAGCATCTAGTATGGACCATTGTCACAATTTAATTAGCTGCACAGTCCAGTGTGTGTTACAGTCAAATACCTATGTCTTTAAGCACTCTGTGTAACCTTTGTGGCTTAACAGAAATCCTTGTAGTACAATATGTCAGGTGCCAAACAACTATTTATCTTCTTCTGTAACTAATAACATGCTTTCTCATAAAGTTCAGTTTAAGAGATTTGCTTGGATTCATTTTGGTTTCTCTGATGTTATTTGCACATATTTATATTATTCCATTGCCATTCTTCCAAACTTACTTTGTAGACATATCATAACTAACACAAGTCAGGGTCCAATAACAGGCTAATGTGCTTTCTTCTATGCTTTCCACATGGTTGATATATGCTCCTAGACAATTCATGCTGCTATGAAACACTAAAAGAGGAAAGCATTCCATGGAGAATTTATATATTCAACCTTTAGCATGCTTGAGTGGGATTCACTAGACCACCTATAGCTAACCTGTAGATATGCACAGCTCATTTATTTGGTTTGCTTGTGTAGTTTCTAGAGCAGGCCTGCACTTTTGCAATGTGATTCACCTAATCTTTCCCTAAACATCTGTCTTTCTCTCCATTGATGATACAGGGAAAGTGATGAGATTAGCTCAGACACAGACAGTGGAGCTCTGGCTGTCTACAGGCACGACGTTCCAGCAGCTGGAGGATGACTCCAGCCCACGCGAGGTGTGACCACACCATTGCACAGCGAAGGCAGTCTGAGGCCAGGCTGCCACACACCGTGTCAGCCCTCCCTGTGTGAGACACCAGGGCCGAAGGAAGGGCCCCCCAAGGACCCTCGCAACTGTGACTCTACCCAGCGCATGCAAGGCCAGCGCACAACTACTGGGCAGGTGGGCATTACGTATCATTTAGGCTGAGTGCCAGATATCCAACCTGTCCGTGCCAGATCCAACAAAAAGGCTGTAAAAGTTAAAACAACTCTGAGTTTTTCTTCAGAATTTACCTCAAGCCCTTACCTGGGTGGGAGCTCACATCTGAACAGACCAGACATTAGGTGAGTTTGGACATGAAAGACCTATAAAAATAATGAATAAAAAGTTCAAATCCGCCCTTTGGTGACACAGTACTTACATTATTTGCAGCATACAGATAGATTGTACTCTTATTGTACTTTGAGCACAGCTTGGCCCCAGAGACCTGGACAAGGCTGGGTCACAGAAACCTAGGAAACAGCAAGCATTGATTCAGTGTCTCACTCACTAGAAAGAATTAACACTTCATACAAATGAAGGTCAAAATATCCTATTCAAGGAAACAGCAAAACCCTATGAATTGAAATAAACTTTTTTAAAGCAACATAAGGTAGTTGCTTACTCTTAACCTCCTCTACAGCCAATTACCAGGTTATTAGTGCAATAATATTTAGTCTGCTTATGGAACATAGTGTAAGTATGTTTTTGCAAGATATGCAGTGCATCAGGCACAACGATGTTGTCTAATGAATGTAATGTCAGGTATTCTTATGCATATCTCTTCCTAGTGGCTACCCAGCAAGGATAAAACCTTTTTATACTACAATACAGTTCCTGGAGATTCTCCAGTTACTTAAAAGACAGAGTGCCTTGGGTTTGGAGTGAAAAAACTTGCTTTGCTCTTTTCCTACTTAAGATTTGTGAATTCCATGTGGTCACATTATGCATAACTGTGCAATGGCAGGAAGTGAAACAGTTCACCACTAAGTCCTCTGCAGCCACTGAATGGTTCCTTTCTTGAAGAAATTAATGCAATTTTCCCTACTAAGGAGGGCATAATCCGTAGTAAAAAGTGGAATAGCAGTTTTATGATATTATTAATTCATTTAATTTTGCCTTAATTGGAATTTTTCAGTACACAGAAGGAAGTCATCCACCAGCCATCTGTTCTTATATATTGCAGTCATTGCTAAATTATCCTGTATTTAACTTCCATTAATAAGGTTAACGTAGGAGCTTTAGCATAACACCATTCCTTCTGTCTGTACTATGTCCACTTAAGAATGTATTTCATTGTTACCCAAGAGGACTTCATAGGCAGAATCAACTTCTCTTAAAGTGTAAAAACCTAATACTGTTCCTTACCAAAACTTTGTGTAAGTGCTAAGTTAGAATAGCTTGGCAAGGAAACAAAGAAGCTGATAGTTGACAATTTGAAAAGTACATTAAGTAACAGGTTTATAAAGCTGACATTCTGAATCAGTGAATTCTGAATACTGTCAGTCTCCTACTTTTATACCCTTAGGGTAATTTCAACAATTAATGAATAGGTGAGGAAGGATCTCACATGGACTAGAGAAGTTTTACACTACCATGGTAGCATAAAATTATAACCAGATCTTGGACCTGGTGGAGGAGAATTTTTGCTGTGATATGACTTCTGTAAAGGATTTTGTATAAGCTTGAACAAACATTTCCCAAAGTCTCAGTGTTGCCTTGCAGAGATCTAGGGTACATAATTCTTCAGAAGTAGCAAACTAAATTATCATTTACAGACAACAAAAAAACCCACATTTGCTGTAGTGGAGGAAGCTGCTAAAATTACACAATGGCACAACTTCACATGCCACTCTGCATTCATTTTTGAAATTGGAAATAATATAGAGGTGATTGAAATCCACCTTAACTGTTCCTTTACACAGGGCTGAAAACTATGACATATCCAAAGTTACATTTGCAGTACCTGTAAAATGCATTTCAATATTTGTAACGACCTTACTTCCTAGCTTCCTTTCCAGGATGGATGCAGGTAAGAATGACAAGCATTAGAGATTGACTCTCTTTGTAAAGAAACAGTTGAGATTGCTGGTATATTGAAAGTCACGCTCTAGCATGAAATTGAATTAAAACCAGAAGTGAAATCTTAATGCTTTAAACAGCTACTCTGCTAATGAAAGGAATCATTTATTTACATGATAGTTGGAATCTCAAAAGTATTTTTACCTTTTGCTTCGGAAGATATGGCAGTTTGTCAGTGATTGCTAAACTGGGAAAGGGTTAGGATTAGGCTTTTCTTAATTCACAATTCAGATTTTGACTGAGTTTCTTTGGGTGTGGAAGAGGTGAGATAGAGGTCTCAAAGAAACACATGCTGTTTCTATTGCTGTAATATACTCTAAATTTCCTTTTACTCTAAATTTTATTGGTATCCAAATCAAACCATTCTACATGGAAAAGTCATTAAAAAATCAAATCCTTCTGATTTCACTTCCCATTTAAAAAGCTTTTAAACTAGAAAATTGTTCCTCGGAACCTGCATTATTTCTAAGAGTTTCATTAAATAAATATGTATCACTGTAAAAAACAAACACAAAGCAATAACTACTTAAAGTACTAGATTCAGTATAGACCAAGGCACATTATAGCTATTCTGTATCTTTTATTTTAGTTTGTAACCAAATGAAAAATTCACTAAATAACATGAGCACATACATCAAAGGGATCTTCCAGAAAGTTAATAAGAAGCAAGGAAAAAAGAAAAACAAACAAACAAAAAACCCCACCAAAAATCCAAACCCAACAACAGAAAAAACACCAGCCTGTTTATCACAAATTTGCTTGTAATAGGAGCTGGCTTGATCAAGTATCTTTAAAAAAGGGGCAAGTAAAAGTGAGGCTTGGTTATTGCATTTATAAACTCCTTTTTGATTTCTATGTCATGTTTGTGCAGGCTGCTTAGCTGAGGATACTGCTTCTGTTACTATCATCTCTGCAAAGTCAATCCAAGAGATTAAATTAGACCTTTTTTCTCTCTGCCTCACACATCACAAAAGCAAAAAAAAAAAAATAATTTCAGAAGGTGCATGCTGTTTCTGCTATCTGCTGGTAGTGATGGATGAAACAGAAGGAATAGAGTTTGATTTAATCAGATAGCTTAACCTTGCAGGGAGAAGACAGACATCTATATAACATATTCATGTGTATATTTTCTTTTCAGACATATGTGTCCATGCATATGTGTATATTTTAGACATACAATTCTATCATGTTTCACTTTTTATGTTATAGTGAATATATAGAAAAGGCACAGTTTACTGTATTTCATGCACCAGTCTATCGATGTTTCATTCATTGCATTTTGTTAATCTTACATTACACAGAGTAGCTTCCCTGCCCAAAAGAATCTGCAGAAAAAAATCTGGTCAAGACATTACAGAGGGAGAGGGAGAGCTAAACATTCAGCTTTTCAAACAAGGTGCATGTCATAAACATTTGACAAGAGGGATTTCTCCTCTTCAGTATATTTTCTCCATCCTGTATTAAGCTAATGGTGTCATTTTAACAAGCAGACTTGTGTTTTCACAGTTACACCTTCACCCTTTTGTTCCATTAAATGTGATGGTCCAAATCTTGCAAATAATCGTGGACAATTTCATCTTATAATTAGGTATTAAAATTAAACATATATAGAAACACTTCCAGTAATTAATTCTAAGTCACACACTATCAAAACCATCACAATATTTATTGCCTATTTTTCTTTTGTGAAAAGTTGCTTAACTGTCTACCTCAATAGATATATTGTGTAAATCTAAGCCCTGAGATTCACAGAAAAATGCATAGTGTGCTTTCTTCATTCATTTGAAAATGGGAAGGGGATTGCAGCACGAGCAGGCTGTTTCAATTATATTTTGATTTTTTTTTTGCCATTTGAAAGATAGCATGTTACAAATCATGTCAGAATATTTTTCCTACTGGACTTTTATATCTATCCAACAGTCAAAATATTATTTGTGAAGCGTGAACATTTTAATAACTATTCTTCTGGTTTTGTGAGCTAGTTGACACTGTATAATAGCAGAAAAATGAAACCATGTTGAAGATTTATCAGAAGAAAACACTGGAAATGATGAATCACAAGTAATGAAGCAGGAGCTAAAGAAGAAAAAAATGTGCAAGTTTTTGCTTGATTGAAGAAATGCTAACACATATTCGCATATAAGTGTTGACACCCTGATACATATGTACAGATACAGCAGTATTTTATAATCAAAATAATGCGGTAGAAAACAATGCCTGGAAACAAAATATGAAGACCTCATTATCTGTGTGGTGTTAACCAGATCAGCACAGGCACTGAGTGAGTGGCTGGGGTCACAGCAAGGTCAGTTTAGGAATAAGAATTGCACACCAGGTCTGGGTGTGAGTGTTAGAACCCACCGCTTGGAAATGCGGCCATTGGAGAAAAGGAGGAGATGGTGGCATATAACTTTACTGAGAAAGTTCAGGATTTGGTGGGAATTCACAGAATGGGGAGATGCAATTGCTGTAAGCTGGTACTGTGCAGCAGTGACATGGGCAGCTTTTTGCTCCTCTGCTACCGAATATCCTTTGAAATTGAAGATAGGTGTCAGAGCTACAGAGGACAGAATAGAGGGGTAAGTGCCTAACTCTGGGTAGGAGAATCAACTGGGGTCATATATTCAAACTGAATGAAATCCATCCATCCTCTTATTCACTCATTTTATTTACTATTTACCATGTGCTAAGAAGGTGCAAAAGATCTAAGGGAAAGAGCTTAATTTATTAGCATTTAAATCTACTTTAATGCAACTTAGCAAATGTTACTATCTTCTGAGCTTGAACACATACTCTAAACCAAAATATTATGAGAATGTCTTAATGGATTCTATGTCCATCTTCTTATTTTGAGCCCCTATTTTGAACTGGGCATACACTTAACAGGACTGACACCTTAAAACATACAAACAAAATACAAAAGCCAAGAAGGTGTTTACCTAATTTCTGAGAAACAGGGCCACAAAAATGATCAGAAGGATGGAACACCTCTCCTTTGAAGAAAGGCTGAGAGAATTAGGGTTGTTCATCCCAGAGAAAAGAATGCTCCAGGGAGACCTTATTGCAGCCTTTCAGTACCTAGAGGAGGCTTTATAAGAAAGATGAGGACAGACTTTTTAGTAGGGCCTGTTGCAATAGGACAAGGGCGAAAGGTTTCAAACTAAAAGAGGGCAGATTTGGATTAGGTATTAGGAAGAAATTCTTTACAATGAGGGTGGTGAAACACTGGAACAGGTTGCCAGAATAGTAGATGCCCCATTCCTGGAAACTCTGAAGGTTGGGCTGGACAGGGCTCTGAGCAACCTGGTCTAGTTGATGTCCTTGCTTGTTGCAGGGCAGTTGGACTAGATGACATTTAAAGGTCCCATTCAACCCAAACCATTCTAGGATTCTATGATTTTATGAAATATGAAGGCCCCATCTACTGTATATTTCCTTTCCAAATAATATACCTTCTACCACCCAGCACCTCTTTTCCTTAGGACTACCACAGGTACCAAGTGTACTACAGTCTATTTGTTACTCTCGGGGATATTTTTACAGCTTCTGGTTTAAAATACATCCAACACTTCTCAATAATGTCCCTCCTTCTTTTCCCAAATAGAAAAGTGTTCCATAACTTCTCTTCCATACCAAAGCAAAGAGAAAATCAATTCTATAAGGATGGCTGAAGTAATCCCTTTTCCCAGCAGTGCAATGCAGAAGCATCAGTTGCCGCAGTTGCCACTGGATCTAATCTCCATGAGGCACAAGATTTCAGAAGTGGCCTATAGCTGCTGAATCCAAAACTTAATTTCTTGTCATAGGTACTGACTGAAACTCTGAACTGTGTGAAATTATAAGAATAACTTTCCCAAAAAGTCAAAATTCATTAAAATATCACTGGTCATAAGACTCAAATAAAATCAAATCCTGATTACTAAGGGACAGAATTAGAAGATGACAACAACTATTATTTTAATTAAAAGCCATGAAAAATGTTCTGAACTCAGGTTTTTTTACCTGTGAAGACCATGCCTCTCATCTTTATCATGAGATTTGAGGTATGTACACACCATATGCTGCAATGCAGTGTAGACAAGAAAAAGATAACCTGGGCTCCAAGAGCAATCTTTCCATATTAAGAAAACAGATCATAGGTTCACAGCATCATTTAGGCTGGAAAAGACCTGTAAGATCATTCAGTCCAACCCTTAACGTAGCACTGCCAAGTCCAACACTAAACCATGTCCCTAAAGTGCCACATCTACAGGGGTTTTAAACACCTCCAGGGATGGTGACTGACCAGTTCCCTGGGCAGCCTCTTCCAGTGCTTGAAAACGCTTTTGGTGATAAAGTTTTTCCTAATATCCAATCTGAACCTCTCCTGGCATAACTTGAGGCCATTTGGTCTTGTCCTATCACTTGTTACCAAGAGACCAACACCCACCTCACTACCACCTCTTTTCAGGCAGTGGTAGAAAGCAATAAGATATGTCACAGTCTTCTCAGAGCCTCTTTTTCTCCAGACAAAATAACCCCAGGTCCCTCGTAAAGCTCGTTCTCAAGACCCTTCACCAGCTTCATTGTCCTCTGGACATGTTTGAGCACCTCTATGTCCCTCTTGAAGTGAGTGGCCCAAAACTGAACACAGTAGTTGAGATGCAGCTTCACCAGTGCTGAGTACAGGGGGATAATCATTTCACTAGTTCTTCTGATCACGCTATTTCTGATAAAATATCATATAGTTTCCACAAATTAATAAGATAACTTAGCCAGCCTGGAGGTCTTCACAAGTAATAGAGCTCTAGGTTAGCAGAAGTTGGAAGCATACATAAGTTGCATTGTGTTCTCTTTGACATGCTTTAGAAAAGGGATTTTACTTTTCAACTTCACAGCATAAGATAGCAGAAAAGATAAAAAAAAACTCAGACAGTTTGATTTTTGACTTAATAATTTAACCTGCAATTCTCCATGAAAATTACAGAATACAAAGTTACAATAGCCTATTGTTATGTATGAACAGGCATATTCTTTTGCATCTACTTGACTGGGATAGGTCTAAAGGATTGTTCTGTTCTAATGGACATTGTGTTTATACAGTAATCAAAACATAATACAAAAACTTGATAATGCTACTTTCAATGTCTATTGTCTACTGCACCATGTACTGAGGTATCTGAGAGCAACTTTACAGCGAGGAACAGAGCACAAAGCAACTCTACTGGTGTGGAATGACAAAACGTTTCCTATTCTACCATTGGAAATGCTGAAGTACAGAATGGCTAAAGAACACATATTCCAAAGTGATTCTTGGGTTAATGTTTATGGGTTTTTGCATGTCTGACCCTAAAACATGCCTGGAAAAGCATCAGAGAAATAGCAAACTCTTCTAGCAGAGAAGTTTCAGGTTCTGAAAAACTTGAGGAGGAAATCATTTCTATTGGTCAGATAAGGCAAGCTTTTCTGGCAACAAAACTGTAAATCTGTGTTCTGATGCTTTGCTGACTTGAGTATATGCAAGTTTCTTAGGATTAGTGTGTTTATCCATTTAAATGTTACCTTCTACCAGTTGATACCCATTTATACACATTTAATTAGCGAATTTCATTTATCAGTATGTTTGCTTGTACTTTCTAACACCTACATAACCCAGATGAAACCGGGCCTTCAGTGTGCTATGCACTGTTCAAATTTATACAGAGAGACAACCCAGCTCTACACACACACTGATAGTCTAAATACACACAAGAGATACAAGGTGAGAAGAGTCACAGGGACACAAAGAAGTAAGCCTTTCCCAAGACTTTTAGAAAAATAGTGATAGACCTGCAAAGAAAACTTGCCTTCTACATCCCTAGTAAAGAAATCTAGTCACTTAAATATTTGGCCTTTCATTTCTTTTTCTAGTCAGCTAATTTAAGAATAGATGATTGAAAAGAGACTGTTGTACCTTCAAATACATTAACAGATGGAACAAGCAAAGTATGGAAAGCTACATTAGAGCATGAGAGGTCTGCAAGCAAAGTGCTCAAAAGTCATGATATCGCACAGAGTAATTTATGTGATATTTTATTCCATTCTTAGGTGAACACATACTGTTTTTCTCTTCACTTTTGAAAGAGAAAAGTCTTCAACACTACTTTTTATGTCTATTGTTCAAAACTGTGTCTCCTGTACTTCATACTGGCAAAGCACTGTCCTGAGTAAAGATTTTACTTTCTTTCTTAGTTTTTCATTTGATGCTCTGTTAGCTTTTCGTTTGCTTCATAAAGCTTTATACACTACCTGTAAGAAACCCCCATTTAACCAAGAATTATTATGACCCCTCATTTTACTAATGAGTAATTGAATTGGAGACATCCTTAGGAACTTCCAGCAAGTCATACACAAAGTCCCTGGCAAAGAAAGAGATGAAAGCCAGATGTCCATGAAACCATGAAACTAATCTTCACCTTGCAGCTGATCCTTATTCCATTTACTGTGCACTATATACCTATTGCAGCACAAGAAGCAGCAGACATCATTCTGTTTCACAACACATCATTCAGACCTTAAAGTATAACACAAAATACTCTATATCATGGCAATTCACTGTGCAGCTTAGACTTACTTGACACCAAGTGTGTCCAGTGGATGAGGCAGTGATCCCACAGAAATAATATACTTTTGCTGTTAATTAAAAATACTACTGCAATGCACCCAATGCAGGTGATTATGTAAAATATCTCAAAGAGCTTCAGTTTCAGTGTTTTCTGGATTTTTTGATGATTCATTTGGGTTATGTCTAAATATTACAATGAGGCAATATGTTAGACATCCCTGAGCAGGTAAGTTTACAATTACTTGGAGCAGCATAGCCTCTGAAGCATGACACTGCACCTGGGCAATTAGTTCAGGCGTAACCTCAGTCTGAAGCAGCTTTATTGCTTCCAGTTCCAGTTACCTCATTTAGTGCCTGTTTAGGAATTGCTTCGACAGGTATGTGTTTACATTTTGTGGTCTGTGGGAGGAAGGGAAGAATAAAATACACCTTTGTGCCAAGCCTGAAGTAGGTAAGCAGGTACTGTCACCCCCCTCTACAGAATTTGGAGGGGATTGGGACATCCCCAAAGCCCTGTCTCCTCAGCAATTTGCATCCCACCATTTCCTGTTAAAGCTGAAATTCCACTGAACCTTGCTGTATGTTCATGTGCACATCTAGCAGAATCCTGAAACGCCATGTATTCAATGGAAATTCCCCGTCAGTTTATATATGCTGTCAGAGCCAGCTATAATAAAGAAACCACAAGTTATTTGCTTTAATCTTCAACAGAACACCAGGGTTTTGGCAGGAGACACTTTCATCAGAAAGTTTATAACCACCAGTTGTGGATGTTTTCAGCTAACAGGCATACGTCAAAGGTAAATACAGTTTAATTATAGCATGTGTGTTTATTCTTTACTAATGAATTTGATTTTCACTAAACATACTTAGCAATCAGGGAAAAAATATATTCCCCTCATTTGCATCACCAACTTATAATTAATTTGCTTATTCATTCCCTGGAAAATATTTTCCCAAACTACTCACATACATAACTTACTTTTTCAGAATAAAACACTGGAGTAAGCAGCTGACACAGAACATGCTTATTAAGCAATATATTTTTAAACATATTTTGCGAGTATAGATTGTCTTTTCAAATACCAGAGCTCAAACTTCTCCAGCAGTTTAGCTGCTGCTTCTTCATCTTTGAAGCTTCTACTGCTACAAAACTTCTCCAGCTTCACAACATTTAATTTTATAAATAAAAAAAAAGATTTATATTTAAATGTACCCTGAACATGAGAAGTTATTATCATATACAAAAAGAAAATTACTTCAAAAGTCCATATAAAATACTTGAATCTGATATTGGAGTTTCCATACTGACTATTTACTTTTTTCCTTATGTTTCCAAAAGAAACGTATTGCACCAGTAGAATGGTGAAAATAATTTTCAAAAGAAAATAAGGTGCATTCTGTGCCTTCTCAATTATCCTTTTGTCTCTTCATAAAGCACAAGCCAAAGAAAATTAAGCCATACAAAAATAAGGGAAACTTTCAATCAGCACAATAATTTGCCAAAGACTACAGTGTAGTCAGATCACTTACAACATTTCAGAGTACTGAAGACTTCAGTAATGTTATTTAGGTTTAAAAATTATTGAAGAACCTTAATTCAGCCTTTTTGTTGGGTGGGCCAAGTGAGCTATTTAGCTGCTTTAATGTATCTGAGTCATGTGCTCTGTGCCTTGAGCTTGCTGCCCCAATCAGTTTGTATATTTTACTAAGATTTTAAAATTATAATAATCTACATCACAATTTTAGCCAAGGACAATTTTGTTCAGCAAATCAAGTCCCTGCTATCACAGACAGATGTGACGTATCATCCCATTCATCTACTGGTGTCTTAACTGCTTAAGTGCTACTCCTCTCATCATAAGTGTGATTCAGAATCTGTGAGTATTAGAAACCATCTTATTAATTCTAGGCAAAACTTGTTCAGGGCCAGTTAATGATGTTGATACCCAGGTATAGAAGCTCATTTGTCTGCCTGGCGTTTTAAATTTCTGATGTTTTTATGTCACAGTATCTTACATTCAGCCTTCATTATCCTAGGCTGAGCAATCCAAGTTTTTTCAGCATCTCGTCTTCTCCTTCCCCTGACCACCCTAGTAACCTTCCTTTGTACCGGTTCCAGTCTGAATTCTTTCCTGAACAAAAATTGATCCTCAGTAATTAGTTTTACAGAGTTGTTATGGTTTGGGCCCCTGCTGTATTCTTTGCAAACTTCTCAAATGAAAGTACTACATAAAATTGGTGGGGGTGTGTGCATGTGTGTGTTGGGGGTTTTGGGTTGGTTGGTTGGCTGAGTTTTTTATTTTTTATCTTTTATTAATAGGGTACCTTCTCTGATTTGTTAGCCATTCCTTTGATGATACTTGCAAACCCAGGTGCTACCTTTTCTGTAAGTTTCATGATTTCCCAAACATACATTGTTCTTTGACAAATGCAGAATAAGACTCCCACCTACCTTGAAAGGTACTTCCAACCCAGGCAGTATGAAAACAGAAGCTGAGGAGAGGAAAATAAATACTATTCCAAGGCGATATGTAAGGAAGCTGAAGGATAAGAGTGAGCCATTGAACAATACACACAATTTATGAAAACTGTCTGAAATTATGAACATGCTGCCTGTGTAGATCCCATTTACAGTTTTCTGTAGTCTTTTCTCCAGAGCAGAAGTACAACGTCTGCAAGAGCAGTAGCAGGTGGTTTCTGTGAGAGGGCCAGGCATATTTGCAGACTTTGCAAACAGACTGAAAATAAAAGTGGGAGGCTGCCACTTTAGTGTAGCAGAGAAGCTCTCTCATGTTTGGTTTTATAGGTCTAGGCACCTAACCTTTATCAGCTGGATCACAGCAGGCCTCTCTAAAACAGCTTTAAATCAATGTATCGGTTAAGAGGTTCAGTGTCTTAGGGGGTAGAGGTGCCTGAAGGTTCGGAAGGCAAGATCCACGTAGCAATCCCAAAGCTGTGCAATCAAAACTCTTGCAGCACCGTACACTCTTACTGACACACCTTTCCCCTAATAACCTCTGGCTTTAAAACGTTTATCCTTATACTTTTAAAGTCCAGCAAAGGATATTAGCCTCACAGTAGACTGTCATTAAAATGTTGCATGCCACTTTGAAAACCTAAGTGGTAGAGTCTTAGTGTCAATAACCAATTTTCTTTTTTTTTTCTGGCAAAATATAATTGGACTGTTTTTTGGGACACAGCTTCAGTATTTCTTACATCTTCATTAGTTACTTATTATAAATTTACAATTTCTAATGTCACACTGTATAAAACGCAGGCTGTAAACTCCTGCATTTTTCAAATTCAGCTTGTGTCCATTTGTTTTGTCAGATGTCTGTGAGGCTCAGAATGAATCTATACTTTATTTACAGGAATATTTTCTTCTAACTTACAAATATTGAGAATCACACCTTCTGCACAGTAAGTACTTTGTTTATTTTTAGAGTTATTGGCCTTTTTCCCCCAAAAAAATAGGATCTGTCCAAATCAGGAAAAAAAAAAAAAAAAGGTCATTCTACTTGTTGGGGTTTTTTTTATTTAATAAAAAATTAAAGCTAAAAGCTGCTTAGCCACAAGGGAAGCAACACAGAGCAGCAGTAAAGCCAGTAGCCTCTATTTTTAAAGCTGTCTTTTATTTCTGTAATGCTGATGGCCAAACTTGAGCTTTAAGTAACACTTCCCCTTGTGACTAGGCTGCTTTCAACTTTTCCATTTTATTAAAAGAGCTAAATTGAGGGTATTCCATGAACCTAATTTGGAATTCAGTTGTTGTTGTTTTTAAATAAAAAATGAAAGCCAGAAGTGGTCTAGTCATCAGGGAAGCAGTACATGAAGTTAAGTTAGGGATAACCCATACTGTGCTGGGACTGCAAAGTGTTTGGACAATGTCTGTGATGTGGGAAGTGTTTGATTATGGAAGCATGTCAGATGGTGAGAATATGTATGGCAGTAAATAATCAGCTTTATCTCTTTGTGTATTCAATTGTTATTTCAAAACACATTTTAAAAAGTCATTAAAAGTACAGTATTAAAGTATTGCTGAAATGTGTTTGTTCTCATAGGATTTCTTTTCTTCCTCTGCTTAGAAATACTGTAAAATATATGTTCATCCCAGCAATTCAGAACTAGCCATAAAAAATATTTTCTCCAGGCTTCATAGACACATGGGTAATTCTGTACTAGAAGTATTAGTTTAGGAGGTAAAAAGAAGGTGTAAGTAACAGATAGTTTTTTCATCATCCTGTAATTTCAAAATAGCTCCTTGCAACAGCAGACATTGCAATGGCTTAAGGCTTCAGCTCACACCCCTATTCTGAGCCAGAGGACACAGCAGCCGATTGCTACCTCACCAAGGATGCACTGGGAGGATCAGTAACTGTGCAGGGCAGTTATACATACACTGTTGAAGTTCAAGAAAACACACATCTGAGAAGTCAGCAATAATGATAAATTCTTTTACTTTTGATCACTTAACTATAATGTGTGCTTACCTTGCTTGAAAGATCAGTCATCAAATGTGCAATTCAGGCAGTGAAAATTTTGGTATAAGAAATTGTTTCTAATAGATGTATTTTCCCCATTCTTTGGTAACCAAAATAGCATACTAAGAAGAAGCTGCAAGCACATTCTGTTAGACACAGGGGTGACACGAGTTAATTTCACTGCTGTCAGGAGATATCTTGATGGGTATATATTGTGCGTTATCATGAGTTACCACAGCTGCAAGGGATTATGTCTTCCACTAATAATGGCATAACAGAATACCATAACTTGTCACAAGATTTCAAGTCAGCTATGAAATTAACCTATTTCATCACTGAAAAAAAAAGTCCCTACTGATTTTTTCCCCCTTTTTTTTAATGGGACTTTGGTGCTCTTGTAAATAGGAATTATGAAAGTTTCACAGAACTGTGGAACGACTTCATTTCTTGAATAAACCTTGCATGGTAGTTTCTAAAACTCACCCATCGTATTCTGTGTTCACAGATACTGTGAGCCACATCACAGTTTTATAGAAAATTAACAATTAATAACTTAAGCCAGTAACAACTGAAGGAGCAAAATCTACCCTCTGGCCTATGTCCCATTCCCTGCATGGCAAAACTTAATGTCCACGTTTCTCGCAGCATCCCCTGAAGGCTGCCAAACTCCACAACGTTGATGAATGACTTTTTAAGAAGTCCTGACAATGGCATGCCAGGCCCTAATTTTTAGTTCTTCATCCCCTTTTAGGATGAAGCTGAACAAGATAAAAGTGCATCAACAAAGAAGCTTATTCTTAGAGAACAAGATGCTTTTCACTCCCGGGTGAATTTTATAGCCATTTAGAGAACTGAATGAGCTCAGCAAAGAGCCAGAGGTGTGCTACAGCACACACCAGGGAGGGCCTAGAAGTTACCTGAGGGATGGAGAGAGCACAGCTGCCTCCTCCAGTGGCAGCAGGCCATTAGCCTGGGTCATCTCAGCTTGGCTAATCAAGGTCCATTTAAAATAGGAGTAAATTTTGAAGGTAGGTGGGCCCAATTCACTATAGGCCAACAGGTGAGAAACTGAAAGAGCTCCATACGGAGCCAGAGCTAAAAGGTGCAACACTGCAATTCCAGCGTTGAAGAGGCACAGCAGAGATTACTGCAGTGAAGTCCCTAACTCAAAACAGTATTTGGAAACCACTTAAAAATAACTGCTGCTGACCATTTAAAAGTACCCAGGCATTTAAACACACTTACATAGTTGGTATTACTGTGAAAAGCAAGTTAAAAATATTGATGGTAAAAGAAATAAACAGCTTATTTATCTCCCTCTGAAGTTTTTCAAGTAATTTGGCAGCAATAGCTCTATTTTAGCTGGTTTGAACTATAGTTCCAGTTTCACCATGGCCGTGACTGTACAGTTCAGATCCAAAAGCGGTGTTTACAACATATTGCTGAATTGTTCTAACAATGTAGCATGTATGTCAAATAGGGGGAACAGAATATCTTGCGTAAGACTGCATCGAGGCAAAAGAGCAATCATCAGCTGCTACCCCCTGGTTCTTTCCTGAGAGAAAAGAATAGCTCACTCAAGTGCCTCTCAATAATACTTGCCAGGGTTTCTAGCAAGGTCAACAAAGCTTCATGGTCAATGGTTAGCAAGGGAGTGAAAGGATTAGCAAAGCATTTAATTTTTGTCCATTGATGACAGCAGATCACTGAGCAATAAGATTTCCTTTCTTATTATCAGGGTCACGTAGAAGAACTGTTCCTGCTGAAACTGCAGGAATTAAACTTATAAAATATGCTTTGCAAAATTTAGGGGAGAAGTTAGATTTGATTTTAATTGTTTAGCAAACCCCAAGAGCTATGGTTCATAAATTAAGAGGTTTTGTGAGCACAAACAGTAATTGAGTTATATGTGCTTTCTGAAATGTACTGTCAGTTGGTTCTTGAAAAGATTAATGTTCTCGTGATTCCTTTGTATGCATGTCTGAATTCTCTGCTCGTCCCTGTGGGTTCTGTTTAGTGGCATTTAGGTTCTCTGATGGAGCAGATGACTTTTCACAGCTGACAGTGTTGTAACAGGGATCAGGAAAAAGCTTATTCCTCTGACCCCCCAGTCTGGAAAAGGAACTAAAAATGCGGATATGGGTAGAAACTGCTATTTAATGTTTTCATTCTGTTGATAAAATCAGGCTTATTTTCTCTGATGAGAGAGGGCTAAGCCTTGCCAGAATCTTCCTAAAGCCTTCAGAAGGCATAGATCTCCCTGCTGGATTTTGTTTTCTTTCTTTGTTTAACAGATAGAATAATATTTCTGGGGAGGGGGACGGGCAGAGGCAGGGAAACGTTACTTGTGGAGGTGAGGCAGGGGGGAACACACACCTGATCTTTGTTTTTCTTTTCCCATCCCTCCACTTATAATCCAGAGCTTGCTCCAAAGTCACCACAGGAAGTGTCCCCCCACCCCCTCCTCTTGTTGGTGAAAGAAGTTTCTACCTTAATAACATTCTTTTTCCTCTGCATCTTTGCCAGCAGTCATAGCCACTACTTTCCATATTTTAATGATTTTTCTATATTAACAATCTGGGAATTATAAATGTTTTATGGGTTTCTCTGTCCAGGTCTGTGGAGGGAGCATCAACAGTAACTTTGTTTAGAAAAATGTCAGGAGACAGGCTGAATGCTGCTTATTTTAACACTTTAGGGAAGTCTGAGCTATCATGAAAATTTGCTTGGTTTTTTTTTAGGGAAAAGAACAGTACCTCTTCCCTTAAACTTCCCCTGTCTTCCTTACACTTCTTACTCAAAAGCTGCCTACAGACAGTTAGTTTTACAAATGTAATTACAACTTGCATTTTAAATTTGCAATTAAAATGCACTACAATTCTTCATATCTGTTTAAAGGCTGCAAGTTACACTATCACAGCTAATGTTTGGTGATTTGGTTTGCTTTTATTTTTATTAAAAACTTGACAGAAATTTTTGTCTTCATTTTACTGACAGGCGACATAAGTAGGAACAAAATTCAACATTCTAAGGATGTCTCCTGAGTAACTTACCTGTACTGAGCATCTTCAGTTGGGATCCCAAAAGTGAAGGACGCCAGCTAGGTCAGTACAAGAATTTGGGCTGAGAATTGTGGTCTGATAGCCTCTGAGCGCTCAGTGGAATTGTGCTGGAAGCTGGGCTTCCCTGGGCTCTGCCCTCTGTGTTCAAACTGCCAGATACCCATCTTCCTTAAATAGATAAAGTACAACAAGAGGGAGTGAGATCAACCTCTAAAAATTGTAGAGGAAGCAAAGAAGTGGGTCCTCCTGTTAGGAGAAAGAAGACTAATTATGTAGTAAGAAAGCTACCAGCTGCTTAACAGAAAAAAATTAATAGAAAAACTACGAAGGCCTCTTTTACCCATCAATATGTGTTTAGTCATAAACCAGAATATACCAGTAGGTTAGCTGCCAGTACTGAGTATCATCTAGAAATATAGAGTATGTGTCTCCACGCTTCTACTCAATGGACTTACACGACTTGAAGAAAACCCTTAGTTTTGTGCTGTTTGCCAGGTGTTGGAGCGCCTTACCTTCAGCAGAAACCAAGCAATTTTACAAAAGCAAAATGTAAGAAATCCAACCTGGCAAGAGGCCTAATAAGAGAGCATTGCCCTTTTCACTGGTAATAACAATATTCCCCAAACCTTAGAGTTAAATTGAAATATACATATGTCCCAATATGTGCTTTCTCGGAGCGTTTAAGATGCTTGACATCTATGGTTAAGCTCATGGGTCCCAGTCAGTAACAGATCACACCTCCTAACTTCATTTTAAAAGGCAGATTTTAACTATTACTGCAGGGTAGATATCACTTATCATTACCATTGGCGCTCTTAGAAGACATTTCATGAAATTCCAGGTATCAACAACCAAATGAGTAACAGCCTAATTAAATACAGTATGCACGAAGTCTCATTGGGGCCTGAGTCTTGTGTGGCAGACAAGACAGGAGAACAAAGCAGGCAAAGGAGTCCCTGACAGCTGCCACAAGTTCATAAGGACCTGTCAGTTCAGAACCACCAAGAAACTTAACACTGTTTTGTAAAGTGGATTAAGCAAACCATATAAAATCTCTGTGTAGACATTCTTTTTCATAATTAAAGTTTCCTTACTCCACTAAGTTTTAAAATATTTTAATTTCTTTAATTCTGAATGTGAATGACCAAAGAGAGCTTGAATATGGCTGCACTAGTTTATTTTAAAGGTGCATCTTCAGTTGAATTTGGATCCTGAATGTCCTTCTCACCCTAAGAAGATTTAAATAAGCAACAACTTCCAACTGCCATTTGACAAGGGCAGTAAACAACTTTCAAGCAGCTGCCTTCCCCTCCTCTTCTGTGTATCTGGTGCTGATGAGCTGTTCATATTCTCTCCCCTCTTTCCCATGTTAGGACAAATACAAGCAGAATCACCTGATTTCTCCTTAGGGTATCTAGGGTATTGGCCAAAGTCTACTGAAGCTGCTTCCTCCCACTCCCCCACCCACCACCCCCAATACTGCACCTGAAATACTTCAGCATTCTTCAGAGGTGAGCTAAAGTTTGTGGCTGTTTTTATATTGTTTGAACTACTTCACCCCTTCCCAAAACACCTCCTGTGAAAATGTGCTGCAGTAATAAGAATGTATCCTTCCCCCCATTCTTTTGTGAAACAAAACAGGAAACAAAACCAGAGCATTACGTAGACCATGATACAGGTATTTCATATATTTCACTTTCACTTCAATCAAAGTGCCTGGGAAAACAAAACATAAACCAGTTTGTTGTCACATGCAAGGAGGAAGAGGGATATTGACAAATGAAAGAGGAGGGATTTTTTGTATACTGTGTGAAAAGGGATAAAATTTGCAAGTTAAAACCCAAAAAAGCTGATGTGATTTTTCTGTAAAACACACAGAGGTAATTCCTATATTAGTAAAAATGATAATTTTCAGGTGTTTCTCAGACACTAGAATGTGATTGGCATTCCAAGCGATGCATTATCACTGATTCTCTGTCTGGTAGAGAAGGGCAGGTGTACACATTTCTAGCCAGATGACTTTTCAATTTTGTAGGTGAATCTCCTTAATAATTTATTTAATTATTTGTTCGTTCGTTTATTTATTTATTTATTTATTTATTTAAGGCGCCTATTTCTTTTATCAGTATGCTTTTCTGAGATACCCTGATTCTAGATCAACCATTGCAACCTGAATGCACTTACAGTGAAAGCTGTGTGAGAATTCTCCCTGGGCTTCTGGGAGTGCCAGATTGATTTGTGTTACTAGTGTTTAGTAGAGCAGTAGGTTACTACAAAAAGTGATTTTTGAGATACAATCTCAAGCTGAAATCCATAGCTGTAGGGAGTGGTACTTTGAACTGGATATTTTTCCTGCATTTTGGGACCCTTGAATTGCCATCAATAGTCAGAAAGCACATTCTCCTAGACTAATCCTAAGATGTTTACACTTAATGTAATGATGGGGAAACCCAATTCAGCCATGGTATTAAATTAAACATTACAGCATTTAAATTTTTTTTAGATATTGTTTACTGAAACTTGGGGTAAGAAAATGCAATGAACTGAAAATACCAAGCAAGGGACAAAAATCTATTTGACAAATCAGGTCACTAAGGAACTCTCTGAGGCTTTAGTTGTTGAAAAGACTTAATTTTTTAAGACAACCTTTTTTTCCATCATGCTGCAACATAACCTTTTCTTTCTTTCTCCTCTGTCCCACTCAAGCTACTATACTTTAGGATCAGTTCACTCTGTTGAAAACCCATTGTAAAAATGTCAGGGTTCATATAGCTCATTGCTATAGATGACCTTGTAGTACTCTTTGCTCTTACATCACTTCTTTTAATTTCACCTTTCATTAATCAACCCTATTACTTTACAGTTACAATGCATCTATTACACTGCTGTTGGATTATTTTTTTTCTCTAAAGCTTCCTGCTCTCCTGTTTTTCTTGGGATTTCTAAACTTGTTATTATTTTCCTTTATTTCTTCTTATATCATTCACTTTTTTTTATCTCATGGACATTCATCTTTTGTTATAGACATTTCTTGTAACAAATAATTTCTTTTAAATTTGTGCAAAACTCGTCAGTTCAGTTAGTCACCTTACAATACATTGTTCTTAGAAATGTTTGTTATATAAATTATACTCCAACCTGCCTTACTTCTTTTCATGTAGATTCCCAATATGAAGCAGTCTTCCTTGTCATAGCTGCCACGCTTTCTGCTTAGCCCTTTATTTCTAAGCCATTTTTATCTTCCTCATCCTATTACCTGTAGATTCTCAATTTCAATTTGTACTCTTGAGGAAACTTAACATTTCAGTCCTTTCTTTTCTAGCTAAACTAAAATGCTCCTCTGAAAAAAAAGATTTTTCTAAACATCATCTTGCTTCTTCAATCATTTCTTTTGCTAATATATTTTTTCTCTAGAGATTTTTAAATTTACATCAGTAATTTTCTTAGACTTTAAAACTATATTCTTTATTTTTCCAGTTATAACTACCCTCCTGTCCTTAAATGCCATAATCTGACATTATTCTTGCCTTTTTGGTTGTTATTGTTTCTCTGCTTTTTAGCTAAACACTACTTTTTGTTTACAACTTTCTGGTAAATGTTGACAATGTTTGTTCTCAATATCTGAAGTAAAATTATATATTTCTACTGATGTCCTAAATATATCACTGATGTTTCTTTTTTAGATAAAATTGCATTTATGAATATTTACCATTGTACAAGTATCAGTTAAAAAGAAAAAAAAAAAAGATGGTAGTGAAATAAAGAAGATTATAAATTTCTTTTTAAGTTGTCACAATTCAAATAACACCTTATCTGATTTACATCCTGGTTTTAGAAAAACTTTTCATCAACCCCAAATGCACCTCAATGTTGGGGGCTCAAGATAAGAAGAAACTAAGTGTAATTTCAAGTATATGCTGTCATTCCATTGTATAATAATCCTAAAATTTAGATGATTTGGGTTTTATTCTTATGATGATTTTCATCCCCCTTGAGCAATATATAGCTTTTTTCCCTGTTAACCTCCTAAATAGCAGTGCAAGATTTTGATCATAGTGACATAAAAAACTACGGTACTATGTAACCTATTTTCCATTCTGAAATTGAGAAATCCTTTTTAATGTTGAAACTCTGACCTATAAATCTATCACCTAGAAAGAACCTTGCAAATGTTTTCTTCTTTAGCATAGTCACTGTTTTAAAATCAATTAGAATCTGTTATTCAAAGAATAATAAATGGAACTTTTTGCATTTACAAAAAAGATTACAATGCACATCTGATGTACTGCTTAACCCAAGTGTTTTTTCCTTCCTTTACTGTATCTGTTAATTATATTTCTCTTATTACCAAGTCTAATTGCTCCCTGCTTTGCCTACATGATTCAATTAATATCACCTTATATAAAAACACAAGCACTTTCACTACCTTATGTTTGATGATTTTCCTTCTTCTGATTCTCCTGGCACATAACAGCTATTATTAATGATCGCTTTTTCAGTGGCATATTTCCTGGAGCTTTTAAAGTGGCTACTTTCTCAGCACCCTCCCTTAAGAAGCTTTTATGTGGTTCAGATTCCATTGCTAACTATCATGTTATTTCTAACCTTCTATTTCGTTGTAAAGTTCTTGAAAAGATATTCTGTTCTTAACTTTCCAAACACCTTGTTAATAATAATCTCTTTGATTGTTTCCAAGTAGGGTAGATTTTCATTTCCAACATAGAACGAAACTGTTCTATTCAACTTACAAGAGCTGAAGATCTCTTGAAATCTTACCTAGTGATCATAATTTTTTCCCCTCCTCATTATTTTAGATGACAGTATGGCATTTGGCAATACAGAACTTAATATTTTATTACACTATTACAGACCATGAGATAATATTTCTGATTCTTGACAACTATATTTTAATGGTAACACTTTTTTCTTCTAGTTATCTTTTTTTTTTTTTTTGCTGTTGTCGTTTTATTCACTTTTGTCACATATTCGATGTGTTAACCCCCTTTTATTTATTTATTTATTTCCACCAGTCCTGAAATTACTTGAATAATACTGTAATGGTAATAACATCACACTGCAACATTTGAATTAATAATTGAAGTACTGATCAACTCTTAACTGCAGTGTCTTTACCAAATGCTACTTAAAGATGCTAAAGAAGTTTTGCCATTGATTTCAGAACTCTAGTTTTGTATAAGCTACTTTCATTTTTGTACAGTTAAGGAACAGCTTGTGTTCCTCAAAGAAAATTCTGCAAATTAACATACCATACTTGCATGCCAGCTCACTTGCACAGCTAATTAAATATTTCCTATGTGCATTACATATGATGACTACTTCAGTTTATGTTTCAGAGAGGTTTTCCAACATTCTGTGATTTATTTATAGGTATATCTATGGCACTAATCATTGGAGTATTTGAGCACATAGAAATGATTAAAGATACATCAAAATTACTTCTAGAAGGTACCACTTTTCTTTCTCTGCTTTGAAGCTGTTTCTTTACCATAATGTTCTGGAGATTGATTCCTCTTGTGTTCAGTGTCATTACTACATACCTATTGGGGAATTCCAGTTAATACAGATATGCCTTGTACTGAGCTTGAAAGTCATGTGAAAGAGTTTCCACTTGTTTGGGATCAGCTTTGTAGGAAGTTTGTTTCATATTTTTGGCCTGTTGCCGAGAATGCCCTCCTTTCCATTGTCACAAGATGAAAGCCAGGGATCTATCAGCCAAGTAACCCAAATGAGTGTAGCAATCACGCCGGGAAATTGTGAAAGACAGTGCTTGAGATAAGTGGGCTTCAGCCTTTCATATCTTTGATGACGGAGGGGAAGGGGGGAGGGAAAGAAGCAGGACAAGGTTTTCAAGATATACAATTCTAGTATTAAGAACTCTCTAGTTTCTATTTATCCTCACTTACATCTCCTTCAGTTCCACTTTGTGGTAAAATTATTCTCTATTAATACTTACAGGAGTCAAGATTTTGGCCACAGTACTTAGGTAAGACAGCAAAAACTATTCAAAGAAATTACAGACAATGTTAAAAATTAATCTCTCAAATAAGACTTCTGATGACAACCATGTGCCTTGAACCTGAGCACACTCTCCCAAGGTAAAACTGAACTACAACACAAGTAATTTCCCCCTCTCTGGAAAAGGCAGTGTAAATTCTAAATAAAATACAATTTACTGCATTTAAAGCTATTTTAAAACTCTCAGATTTGTTTTCCTCTTCTGGAAAATCCTACACTAAATTTGTATCCCACTTATGGCCCCTCTTGAGTTTCCAGTTCCCACAAAAACTAACAAGATTTTTGACTGGGAATTGAATTTTATTTGTACACAGTTGTGCCCCTTGTTTGAGGAGATGGAAAAAAATGGACTGACACAGTTTAAATTTGGTTGTGTGTCAATTTATTTTGCATTATACGACTGCAAAATTTATACATGGACTGCAAAAATGTGTAGGCAAATCAATGATTTTATTCTAATGTTTATAGGACCTCAAAATCCCTTCAAAAATTTTCAGGATCCTATTCTTGTGTGGCAGACAAGCAGTCACAAGAAAAAGAGGAGTGATGAAGTTAAGCAGATATTGCAGGCAGATTTGCAAGATTTTCATCCTCCCTTTTCAGTAGCAAGCTTGCTGACAATGACTGCAGCTCACTGGGCATAGATACAAGATTCCATAGCTTTAATGAACAGTTAACGTGCTAATGTGGCAACACAAGAGCAGACCTTTTCAACAGCAAATTACTGTAAAGACCTCAAAAAACAAGGTAAATTTCAGTGACAGATCACAGGTATAACATAAAACATATAAATTTAGAGGACCTCTAGACAAAAGGCAAAATAGCCCAAACTCTCATGAAGTTTATCTTTACTTTGAAAAGAGAAGCCAAATATGCATTTTGTTTAAATACATAAAATATGAAAGAATTTGGAGTTTTATATTTTGTTCTCAAAAGGACAAACTTATCCTGCCTCAAGAGTATTGTTTTTAGTTTTTTGTTTTGTTTTCTTTTCCTCCAGAAGTTTGATCAACATGAATAGGAAATTATTTATACTTTTAAGTCTATTCTTATTCACAGGTACTCCGAAGTGAAATAGCACTCTTGCTCTTATCAACAAAAATGTCTTTTTTTACTCCTGCTTTAAGAATCATACTGCTCATATCATTAATATAACAAAAACTACATGTAGGAATGCACAGCAAAACAGTCTACTCTTGCAGCGCTACGTATAAGACAACAATAAGTCAGATTCACTGCAGTAAAAATGCATTGAAAATGATACAGTATATCACTTTCAGCTTTGCATTATACATAAAAATATGACAGAACCAAATACACTGTTAGAAGAATGAGCCTATAATCTGAGCTAAAGGGAACACCTGAATGCCTGGAGTTTTGTTTGGCTGAGCATCCGAAACCTGCTTCTTGCAAACAGTAACTCTGCTACATGGCCTTAGAAGATCCATTCTTCATAAACTGTTAATTTGCAGAGGCAAATATAATTTTTTGTGGGTGTGAATGATAAGAAGGGAGATGAGAAGGTGCCCAGCTCAGAGTGGGATGTTTTCTCCTGTGTGTCAGTGGTCAAATTGGCAGAATGATAGGAACGTTTGAGCAGCCACCCTACCCTCTGGCTCTGCTCACAGTGGCCTGAGTGACACTGAGCGGGGCGCTGGGCAGTGTGCCTGTGCTGTTGCCACCACATTTCCTCCCCCTTGAACAGCTCTTGTTTGCTAATAGAGGCAGCAGAGTGTGGAACTATGCAGGGAAGAACCTGACTGCTGTAGACAATTTAGAGTGATATGTCAGGAGCAGGACTGGTAATCAAAGGGGACACCTTGAAAGAATTCCTGTACAAGAAGTTTTAGCAGAACTCTAGTAAGACCTGAATAAAGCTCCTCCTGAGATCTAGAGTTTCAGGGACAAGTGTTAAGCTGGACAAGGTAAGCACAATTTGTGGGAAGAAGGTGAACAAAAATGACATGAAGTAGCAAATGCAGATGATTACATCCCATACAGTACCTGGTGAAAAAAGCAAGGATGCAAGAAGCCTGAAGTATAGAGTTATTTGGGTTATACTAAGAATAACAGGATACATGTCCATATGGAACAAAGGAAAGAGAGAACAAAATTTTACAGGGAAAAAGGAGTGTAAGTTAGCTTGTCTAATTTGACAATTGTGTAAAAGATTAACAGCAGGAGGCCTTTTTTTTGTTTGCACTAGAACATTGGTGTTCTAGGATTTGGAGGCTTTATGGATTTTTTTTTTTAAAATATAGCAAGTAGAATACATGGTGGCTCAGGCTAAATTCAGAAAGAATCAAACTCAAGAGAGTAAGATTTATTTTTAAACTACATACAGATACAGACACAGGCATACACACACACCATTGCCCAGAAAAAAAGATCTTACTAATACTTTACAATATTTGCTGATACCCATATTTTAAAATTTATTGTAGAATAAATGTAGAAAAAGATAGAGATTTCTACTAAACAGTCACACTGAGAAAATGTAAAGTTCTAGATACCAAATATTATCTGTATGTGCACCCTTTGTTAAGGTAACACGAGGTTTTTGTTGCATTTGTTACAGCAGATAGCACCTACATTTCAGTATGCTCAATTATCTGCTCTTAACAGAATCACATTATTTTAATATCAACCTTTTACTGCAGTCAGCAATATTGTGTATTTTGTTTAAATTGACATGTCATATGTCATTATAAAATATGAAAAGAAATGATTGGGTCTTTCAGAGTTAGGCAGAATCATTTTACTGTGGTTTGGCTCAAATGTAGAACATATTTTCTTTCAGACAAGACTCAAAAAAAAAAAAGCTATGAGAAAACAGGGCAACCAATAAGGCAAACAGTAAAATGTGAAATATGAGCTAATGATCAATTGTTTACTTTTTTATTAAATTACTTACAGATCTAAGTGCATATTAACCTCCTGTTGGACTAGAAAATATAAATATTCTTTTTAAAAGATGTTTGATAACTGAGATAAAACAGGTATCAGTTTTCATGCCTATATACAAGTCTCCTTTCTGCTCTGAATACCACTTCATGTGTGTTAGCCAAAATTGTTTGTCAAAATTTGTGTTTAAAAACAGTAACAACTGAAAATGAAGCGGCAATCTTTAAGGCTTCTCATTGATTGTGGTTTATTATGCATTTATCTTAATGTTGAACTCAAGAGTAAATGGGAGCTGCTCATCACAATCTCACCATAAAATCAAGACAGTGAGATTAAATAAGTTGAAGAACCTACTACACTATTGTGTATACTGTAGAATTAACAATCAAAATACAGTGTACTATACAAAAAGGCAGAGATTTGAGAAAAAGCATCACTTCCAGTTATCTGAATACAATGATAAACCATCATTTGATTACCTAATTTTGTTCAAACACTGGGCAAACATATAAGTTTATTGTGAAAATAGTAGCTGAAGAAATATTACTGAGTTATTAATTGATGCAACGTTTACTCTAGTCTAATAAAAAGAAAGTTCTTTCTTCGTGACTTCTTTCACACTGACAACACTGTATATATTTGATACCACTAGAGGATGATTTGAAACTCGTTTGCTTCCAACATTTATGTGCTAGAAAGATTGGTAGCTCACAATATCCTCCTAAAGACGAGATCATCCTACATGATCCATTTACTTGCTATTCTAGATATTTTAAAAAGACAGAATAAAAAGTACCCAGGGAGGGAGGGTGGGGAGATGGGGGTGGGTTGGGGAGGGGTGTGGCGACGGGGACAGAAAGACACAGTTGTGATCTTTACGTAAAACAGAAAAATCCACTATTTGTACCTGAGATGACAACATTCCCACAGGACTGGAAAGCAGTAAATATAAAGTTGAAAAGCTCTACAAATAAGTAAATATCTAGCAAGGTCTTTGAAAAAAAAAAAAAAAAAAAGGAAAAAAAGGAAAGGGAAGGTAAAGGAACGAAGGGAAGGGAAAACAGTTTCTGAATAGCAAGTTGATAAAAGTAGGAAAATAGGCCTTTCAAGTAAACCTTCTTTTCTGGTTTTGCATACTATTTCTTCAAATTTTCTGCTATAATTGCTAGTTTTGAGCAGTGGAGCAACAAGATTTGTACTCTACTACTTGTAGATTTACATTTCTGTATTTACTAATAAAATGTGTCAATAGAGTATTCCTCAACACTGGATTGATCATTTAGATATGAGTGATATTCTGCTAGAGGCTGGCACATATTTTCTAGTAGTAAACATTTAATTTTATTTCTGTAATAAAAAATGTCATGTTCTCTAAACCACCATAGGCTTGTTGAGCTTGTCTCTTACTCATGACTTTAATTCCAATAGATCTCTTTTATCCCATAAGAATTTGTTTTTGATAGGGGTTTTGTTTGTAAAGAACTTCAGATAAGTGTGTGTTGAAAGATGCTCCTATACAGAGTGTTCTGTTTAGGAATCATTTTCATTTTAAGGATTATCACACCACTGGGAATTCTGAGCTTCGTAGGCTTATAATCAAATCAACTCCGCTTCCTCTGAAAGTTCTCATCTCTCAGAAACACTGCTTTTGAGATTCATATTAGTGATTTTATCCACAGAGATTTGTTTACAGGTAAATTAAATCTTTGTGAAAATGTTTTTTCTCAGTGGAGAGAAGAACTTGGAAGAACAGAAGACCTAATGCTCTTACATGTCCATTTCTGTCCATTTGAGTAGAAAGTGCATGAACACTGATTTCCCGGTAATCATTCCTTACAACTGAAGTGTTGTGCTCTGGAAATAGACAGTATGCATATTGCCGCCTTCTCTTTTGATTTACTGCTTTCAGTCTAGCTTAGATACCGCCACTGGTGGCCCAGATTTTCAGTCTGGGTCTCCATTAGCACCAGTGTTGGCAGTTGCAACAAGGCATCCAAACAGTGACTGGCAGTGAGAACTAAACTGTCCTTGCACTCATGGAGCTGAGCCCCCAGCACAGGTCTCTGTGGGTGCATGCGGTGCCTTCTGCCTGTGATGAGTGGTGTCCTGACAAATTCCATCAATTGGCAAAGAATCACATTTTACTGAAAAGAAGGGACTGTCAAGACTGGCCATTTTGAAGGGACTTTTTGGTAAAAGCAAATTATGTTTTACTACATTAACAAATTGAACTGTCTGTCCAAAGGAAATTTTGGCTGGCTTTGAAAGTGTTACAGGTAAAAATACCTCCAGTCACAGGTAGGGAGCCTTTCCTAATGAAACAAACAAACAAACAAACAAAACCACAACAAAACCCCAACTGACCCCACCCCCCACCAAACTCCCATCTATTTATAGATATTTGTAAGAGCATCCGTCTCAAATACACACATGGTTTATGTTATTTTCATACTATAGTATTTTACAGATAGCTATACCATTAATTTTTGCACATTACCTGAAAAATAATTTAGGCTCCTGAAGTCAACTACAAGATACCAAACAATAACGGAAAGAACAGCTGCAGAAGAAACAAAAAGGAACGGACATACAGAGCATTCTGTAGCGAGGAGACTGTAATACCAACATCTACACTGTGAAAGTATTATTTATCCACCAAATTGGAGTACATTTTGTAGACAAGGAGGACACACTCTTAAACATTTTGAACTTTCACATCATCTAACTAAAAATATTAACCATTTCACTATCAAAAATTGTCTCATTAAAGAGACTAAAGACACTGCTATTGGTTTGAAGACAAATCAGGTTTTCTGCTTTTGCCACAGATAAAAATGTTGTCATCTGGCAACTTCACAACAAGCTATGTTGTACTGTTTGTCTTAAATGGTGTCTATGCACATGCAGCTGCACTGTAATTAATTTTCCATTATAATCACAAGCTGTGACTGAACTGGTCCTTGGGATTAGAATTCAGGTTGCTGTTCATTCAACTAGAGTTTGCAAAATATATTTTATTTTCCTGTTACACATTGATACCATTCCATAGTATCTACAAGTATTACATTGTCCTTCTCAAATTCCATAGTTCGTCTCAAAGTATAAAATTAATTAAATTGTTCATTAATTTCTCAATACTGCTGAGTGCTTAGAACCTTCAGTTGCTGTGGGATGTAAAAGGAATTGAGGATATTCAGCATGTCTAAAGACTGAGCCCTTTAAATGTATTTGAACTTATTTTGGACATGAATTTTCCTGTTGTGCAACCAATTGATCCGTGAACACATTTAAAAATATAAATGAAACCAAAAGGACAGGCATAATTCTTCCTGATGTTATTTTCTCAGGTTCTGAACCTTGATATGATTTCATTGCACAACTTAATCAGAACAACAAGCAATGGAAAAAGTTACACTGCCCACTTCCCTAATTGAAATTTTGCTAGATTCTCCAGAGATGTTTTCTGTAGATGAAATCCAGCTTAGCCTTCTCCCACAGTGCTGATTAGTTTGACTAGTTTGTTGCAGTAGAACTACTCTGACTTTCAAAGTCTCCCCACAGAGAATTGAGTAGACCCTACCATGACTCTGTTCTCAGATATTTCACATGGAACTAAGAGCCAGAGCAAGTTCAAATAGCCATAAAAATATTATGATCAAATTTTATTTTTCCCACCAGACCCCATCCTGATTCATTGCATAAGATAGACAGGCTCAAGGAATTAGAGCCTGTTTAATGTTTCTTTTTACCCCTACCATTGGCTGCTTACCTGACACAAACCAAACCCAACACTGAATATAAAAATATTAATTTTGTAATGGCCTTTTCTGTAGTGTTCATTGCCACAGAACAGAAATGCTGTATGTATGTAAGCTTATCTTCACAGCATGTATGAAATACTCTGGAAACTTTGCTGTTCTCATTTTGCAACAGATATCAAATGCATAGAGAGAGGAATGTCAAAGTAATTAACTAAGTTTGGGTGCTGTACCTGACAGACTGAGGCTTTAGCATTAATAGCATTTTTTCTGAAATAATTTATGCTTAGAATAGTTCCTACTAAAATTAGTTGCAGCTAAAAGCTCTCATTTCTTCTGAAGATAAGAGCACAAATATCTCAGGTTAGATAAACTCAATTAACAACCAACTCTAAGAGGTTTTGCTTTAAGGAACTACTCAGAACAACTTAATTATTTTATAGTGAATCAAATTCTACACACAGGCCTCAACACTGAGACCACTTTTTCTTCTCCTAGTTTGACCATTCTTGTTCTTAATTCTTCCCATAAATAAGGAAGAATTTTACATCTATACAAGGCAAGATTTAACATATGTTTTACACACTATTGCATCATAAAGTCTTTGCAGATATGTCTGATCAAGATCTGTCTGGAATGGAAATCAAAACAATTGTAACAACAGAAGTCCTTGGTTTCTAACTGGTAACCTGTTTCAATGTGATACTTCTGCAATATCGGAACACTTGATTTATAGTACCCTCACTAATATGTCATTTCCCCAAAGCATGAGGGGAAAATAGCATTATTTTTAATTTAGAAGAATTACCAGCCTCTGCATAATAAATAAATAAATAAATAAATAAATAAAATTGCTAGACAGTTACAGTGATTAGTAACATGATGTAGTCATGTATTCCTTTTCATTAAGGAAACTATGTTCTAGAATCATCAAGAAAGTTCTAGATTCATTAAAATCTTATCAGATGCAGTGTTCTGCTACTTTTACTGATTAATTTCTCTAGCTTCCACAAAACACAAAGCAGAGCAGCAACAATGAAAACTTTCACCCAAAGAAAAAAGATCCATGTGTGCATAAAAATTATATCCTAACTTTTTCAATGATCAGTTTATGTCCAGACACACAAGATCCGATAAAGCTTATTTTTGCAATATAACTGGAAATGTTATTTGTCATAAATTAATCTGCCCTTTTAAAAAAATCATCAGTAATGTCTATATTCTATACTGTGTAAGCATTGTAAGTTTTAAAAAAGCAAAATGACATATAAGTGATGAGCTGTGCAGTTGTATTTTTCATAACATTGTATTTAACACGACTTCTTTATTATTGCTTTACTACTGCATAGACTAAAATGTTTGATAAAATGCAAGTACTGATATAAACTCATCTATGCAGTACTTACTTCTCCAATATGTATATTACTCGTACTGTACTAATTCCAGTATGCTGCTAAAATTATATGATGAAAGTAATTTGGAAATTTCAAATAGCACTCATAATGTTTCAAAGATATTTTCAACATTACATGGCATTCCTTTTAGCCTAGTCATAATGGATTGGGAAGTATCATTGACATTTCAAGAATCTTCATGAAAGTGAAATTATGAATATAATACCTTAAGCAGTTAGCTCTGGCACTTAACCACACATTTCAAGTCTGAATTTTGCGCATGAGTACTAGGGGGTTTTATTAAGTTTTACTTTATATACTCTAAGGAACCCCTGGCCACTCTTCTGTAGGACCAATGCTGCTTAGATCTGTCAACTTTTTCTTCTCTGAACGATGCAGGAAATGCCAGTTTTGAGGGCACTTGTCTAAATTTGAGGTTGAATAGCCAATTTAACTGACCTAAACTTCAAAATCTCAGAATCTTCTAAGGTGGAAGGGGACAGATAGGTGTCATCTAGTTTAGAGAAGAGTCAGAACGTCTTCTCGAAACCGTCCCGTTCAGAAATCATAGACAGCAGTAAGTTGTCTTCGCTTTGTAAGGCTGAAGCAAACCAGTTCTCTCAACCAGTCCAGCTGCTCTCCGCTTTGGTAGGCCACCACTGCACTCATATCAGCTTGTCAATGTATTTCTCATGCTAACATTTCTTGATTTTGTTTTAGTTCACATGAATCCAAATTCTCTGTTAATGACTTCAATTGCCTTTATTTGCATTAACCCAAATGGCAACGTGTAAAGCAGATTCATTAGATCTACTTAGGACAACTGCATCAGTAGGTGCTTTCAGAGAAAGTGCACTAATACAATTTGCTGTGGCGCTTCTATATCAATGTGCAATTTTGACTTGCTCTCTAAATACAAAGTGTTGCGTATCCAGATACAGAATGTGTCTGGTTGCAGCACAGACACAAGGCCAATTGAGCAGTATCCAGGAAAAACAAAAAAGATGAAAAAAAAAGTGGCTGCCTTTCTTTCAAACCCTTTGGAAAATGGAGGAGGCTCATCTTTTACACTTTTCAGGACAAAAGCAGAACTTAGAGCACTATATGCTTCTTGTTCAGCAACATAAGCATGGAAAGCTTGCAAGCATAAACTATTTGTCTATTGTACATTATTCATACTCAAAGGGAGGGGAGAGAGGGTCCAGTGCAGAGCTCTGCATAAAGCCACATTAATGACAAACACAAGGATCACTTTCTGTGTTTTCATGCATTTTTGTGCTGGTATATAATAAACATCTAGAAACTCAGATCATGTTCTTTCATTCATATTAGGCTACCTTAATTTAAGGACTGGATATGTACAGTAATCAAAAGCAGGTGTTTTGTGATGAATACAAATGAAAACTTTAGAGACAAACTATTTTAAGTAATACTTCTATGATTTGTAAATAGATGTAGCTAGATAGGGGTAAACCTACAGACAGTTCTTTCTTTTTAGACCATTTATGAGCTCTTCCAGTAGACTTAAATGAGCTATGAGAACAGCAGCAGCACAATAGTAAGTAAAAATACTTTTTCTTCACCCACTATTAGGGCCAAAAATGACATTTCTTAAATGTAAATGGAAGTGCTATGTACAAGAATAATATGCCTTGTTGCTGGGCAGCTCTTTTAAAATCATTCTGGAATTAATATTAAGACAATTTGTAACAGGGTAATGGGTGGAGTCACAGAACGGGGATGAATTCTTGTTTCTGACTCAGTATTTCTCCTCAGGATTTGGGATTTTTCTCAATCAAAATATACATAGTTTCCAGATCACCTACTGACTGAAGACCTGGTTTTGCCATAAAAGCAGCAATGACAGGCTGTAGAGCTACCCAAAGACAAGTGGAATTGAGGGTGGGGGCATTTGCATTACTGGAATTCATGGCAAGATGAGAGATTAAAACCCTATTTTTAATTAGAAGTAGAGTTTGAAATTCTTTAATGAAAAATCTCTTGCAGTGGAAACAAGTGTACTTGTGTTTTGTTTTAGTCTCAACTAAAATGCACAGTTGTTTACGCAGAAGAATTGTAAGTACTGCATAGCATGGAGGTTAGAAAGTTGATCGTAAAGCCAGATTTTTATGTCCCTTGACTACTTTAAAGATCATTTAAAAAATCTGGCTTCAGAGATCATTATGCAACTATATACAAGAACCAATAATGTCAGCATGCCATAACAAGAAGTCACCATGGTTTGATTTCAAATACTGCTGTGCATTTAATAGCTTCGTACATGCTTTGTATTTTTGTCCCAACAATGATTGTATTTTGGAGCACAAATTAGCAGATTATTATTGATAGTTCATGAGGCCAATAAAAAAAAAATTAAAAAATGTACATATTGCTTGAGACTTTCCAGTGGAATCTGTTTTTTCTCTGGAAAATGTACTGCAGTATCTAAAAAACACACCCAGAAAATGTGTTTTATAGTGGGTCCAACTCTGCTGATGTTTAGTTCATCATTTTTCCTTCGCTGCTTCCCTGACACTTTCATGTCAGGCTGTATTCTCACAACAGTAGGATTTTTGATTAGGGATTTTTAAACTGTGTGTGGAAAAAAAATCTAGGTGGCAAAAGTGATATTGGTTCCTTGGTTTTATTTATATTTATTATAAATCAATTTTTTAATGGTAGCACACTTAAGATGTTATAGAGGACAAATAATAAGAATAATTATATGCAACATGAATGCTAAATACATTTGTTCAGAAATATTTTTAAAGAATAGGACTAAACAAGGATATTTGTAGATAATTCCGCCTTAAGTGGAACAAACATTGTCGGTGTTTTACTTTTAGCATTACTTTGTCCTCCTATATAGTTTTATTTTAATTTGGTGAGCTTAACTATGACAAATATAAATAAAATCCAGTCTCTTATTAAAGTCTCAGTAGCATTTGCTTTTACATATTGAAAATTAATCATCAGAAATTATACTCCTCTGGCACAAAGTGGATAGTATTGTGGACAAAATCTGTTACATGTATTATAAAACCAACCAAAAGTCTATACGAAACATCTTGAAAGTTAAACTCTGAAGGGAACAGTAAGGCTAACTATTCCCCATACTTCAATTTTGCTATATTAGTGTAAAATATCCTAGGAGGATTCAAAGCCTTCAGCTTCTTTTGCATTTTCAATTGTTATCCATAAACACACAGAAAGGGGGATATAGTTGATTTGATCCAGAGTGGATACAGATTACAATATATGAAAACCTTTAGTTCTCTCTTCTGTGTTCACTTAAAAATGTCTCCTATATTACACTTCTAGGTGATTTTACTTGTTTTAACCATGCAAAAGCTATAGTGTTTCAAAGCTACAGATTAGTGATGGTGGCAGCTTATTCCTTTTGGTTATCTACAGCACCATCTTAGTGTCTTGAGGCATAAAAGAATATTATCTGTGTGACAGTTATGGCTAGAGCCATCTATACTGTTCATGCTATCAGCACTCAAAGAGCTCAGAATAGAAATCATTCAGTTTAAGACATCTTCTGTAGTTTCATTAAAAGCTTAAAATCATGAGGTACTGCAAGTTATGACTAAGGTTATATGAAAATTTCAGTAAATCTACGATGTGGAAAAGTATATATGCAGTTGGGGTGGTTAGAATAAAATTGCTAATCTTTTGTAAAGGCAGTTGACCATAAGCAAGACAACCTATAAATCTGCTTTCCTTCTTTACTTAATTTTCATCACAAATAATGTGCCACTCTGATTGCATGAAATCATCAGGAGTGTCTTCAATTACTGTGTGCAGCCTCTGATCAAAATGACTTCCTCTATTCTCAATCTGGGGGATGATGGGGAGGAAAACGGGAGGAGGGGGGTGAGAAATGCACAGCTAGTTATGTATTACAAATGTCAGGTTACTGTGAAAGTGTATATATTCATATTTAATAATTTCTAAGCTGGAGTTGTGATTGTAATAATGGCTCATTCATATCTGCATTTCATTTAAATGCACTGTTTTGACTCACTGAACGTTTGTCAAAGATATTATAGCTAAACTTTTTCACATGACCACTGAGGTAATGACAGCATTACATTACCAGAAAACTGCATGACTTGCTGATACTTCCATTTTCCTCAGCAGCTTATGAAATAATCAAAATGTGTGCATGAAATGGCGGCCTGTTCTGAATTTATTTTAATACAGATAGGCTTATACAGAGAAATGAAGAAGAGTGTAGGACCTCAGACACGAGAGACAATGACTACGCACAAAGCTGAATTTTACTAGCAGGAAAGATGGATATATGGGTATTAGACTTTTCATAGCTATAGGAAGGATAATCTTTCAATCAGATTAATGAGAAAATATATTGCATGGGCCCTACAGCACTTTTTGCTTTCCAGGCTAATACGTGATTTAAATCCCAAAAGTACATTTTCAGCATTACAATATCCTTTGATAATAATGTCGCTTGCACAAAGACAGATAAAAATAAAACAGTCCCCCTTGATTTCCCATTTTAGATTTGAAGTATATTTTCTGTTCTTTGCTGCAATGAAGTGAATTCTATTGAGAAGAGTCACATTTAATAAGACAAAGAGAATTTTCTAATTATGCTACCTGTCAAGATTGGAATCTATGGGATTGCAACTGCAATTGAAGAAACAGAGGAAGCAATTGCATATAGTCCGGTTTACTTTGGTGTATGATTACTATTTGCACTTAGATATTGCTAAATGTAAATCAAGCACACACACAGAAGCATGCTTTGAAGTAAACACCAAAAGGCAAATCTCAAAATGGATTGTATAGTCCTCATTTCAATTTTCAGTATGCAATTTCCGAAGCTTTCCTAATTTATCTATAGAAAAAAAGTAGAAACCTGTGAAAATGAAACACTTTCAAATTACTCCGAGTCACACAAATATACAGGGGACCAAAAGATAAATATAATTAAAGCACAAATTACTAATGGAATAAGAATGTACATGCATAATTATGCTAGGTTAAGCATTTACACATCTTTCTGGAGGAAAGCAAGTACTGTAGCAGTGAAGAAAAACAAAAGCCAATTAAAAATTATGCAATAGGAAAAAATACTTCTCCTTATAGTTTCTTAGCATTTTTACATAGTTCATATTAGAAACATGCAAACGCTAAAGGAAATCTTGCTGTTATAAATGGCGTCCTGAAAGTTATCATATGCTGTCCTTTCAGGGTCTCTGGGGAACTGTTCAATGTGCCCCATCAGACATTACTCTTATTTGCAGCACAATCTTGGAAACACTATGGCACATTAGACAAGGAAAATAAATATTGTGTTCTTGATGGTTTCCTTCATATTACAAGTTTACACAAATCCGTGGCACACAATCAATTATTATAAAAACTTTATACAAATAATAAATAAGGTCTTTTAGTGGCTTTATCACATATTTTTTTTATTTTTATTAAAACAATGTTTGGTAGGATGATGCAGATTATGACCACAGGTGAAACAGTCAGCATAACACAAACCTCCAATCAGCCTTTTTTGTTGCTTTTTAATGATATGCGTGTGTTGTTCATAGATACATTTGTATATACACACATGCACATGTAAATTACACATGCACACACACACACACATATGCACATATATGTATGCACACACACACTCTCCTAATGCAAAATTTGATTTATTTGCTACTGAAACACAATTGGAACCTATTTTATCTCATTTGGTTTTATGCAAGTTGTAAACTGACTTTTCAACTATTTGGTTTACATCTCTATTTAGCTGCTTCTGTGGTGTTTATTCAGAGGGGGAAGATGGCCACATCACTTTGTTTTTCTTAAAAACATTTAATCTCTGTAGATGTTTTTTAATAATTCTCAAGTGGTCTCTTTTTGAGCACTACTATCAAATATCTTATTACCAACCTACAGCTTTAAACATTTACAGTAGGAAGACTACTAAAAATTCATAAATGATTTGAGCATTCTAGTCTGGTTCAGGTTTCTGAATGCATAAATATGCAGCATACTCAGCTCCAGACTAAATATTTGGTGTCATCACCCACCCATATGACAACAACAAAGCATAAAATGCATAGAGGTGAATCCACATCCATATCATAGGAGCTTCAAAATTTTGAATTATAGATAGGTTAGACAGGCTGCCAGCAGCCTCAGTGATAGGCTGCTGTTCTGCTGAGATTCTTCCACCTACCCTCCTAAAGGTGTTACCACTTCCACGTGTCTTCCACATTTGTAATTGGTTACCCAAACAGGAGATCATGTGACCAAAGGTAGATTAATTCTGCTAAATGCTTTCTGTGGGCCAAAATTTTAAAAAGCACGCATGTTAAGTTGTAGCAGGAAAATTATGCTGACCCTGTGATCGGGTAGATCTTTTCTGGCTTCAGCCTTGTCCTTTCAAAGGAACATAGAAGGTTCATGTACTGAGCTTCTTACCCTCTGTCGCTTCTGAAGCCTCCCCTCTTTCATGCAGAGATCAGAGGTATTTTTGTACCTTGCTGTACAAAAACACCCATGAAGTGACCTTAAAAGAAAACATTGAAAGAGAGTTGCAGAGGCTTAGAGCTTCACAGAAATATGAAAGCATGAGGAGGTGTTTTTTAACATGCTTCCCCACTCCTAGTTGTCCATGGCAGAGGGTCGTCTTTTTTTTTTTTTCCCCTGATGATCACTTGATTGCTGTGGCTGATATGTCTATGTATTTCCATTCAGTGGGCAGACAAGCCATTCAGTTTTCTCAGTATTTAGGAGCCTGCCTCTCAAGAAGACTGGTAGAAGATACTCTTATCATCTACAACACCACAAAAAGGTAGAATGAAACCACTCATTCAGTGAACCGCTGCTTTCTCCGTGGTAATTCCTTTGTTATTCTATGAAAGCTCTGTAGATTTGAGCATGGTCAAGATTAGGTCCAAGGCTATCAGCCTCTGTACTTCTGCAGAACCAAAACACTTCACAGCTGCACCTGACAATTCCTTAGCCCTTCTCTTCAATTACATGTGGACATGTTTTTCGTGCAGTGTTTGCCTCAAATTCACTGTTTCCCAGTGACATACAGTGTATTGTACCTTGCAAAGGAACATTTTCAGAAGCAGCTGTGAAGATGTCACCACTTACATAAAGTCAAGAACAGCTGCCACTCATCCACAGCAATATTCTCATGCTTTTAAGAACTGCTGCGCTGATTGCAATGCAGTGGTGGATGAATAATCCCAGTATATAGTTTATGTATCAGTTTGTTAAATTTGTACAACATGTTAGGTATCATTACGATGAAAGACACTATAAAATGCAAGATATTATTAAAAAGTAGATATGAACAAAATAAAGAAAGGACATATAAACTGAGGCAGATCTTGCAGCTATTTCTAGCCATGCAAAAGGGAAGGGCATTGAGCAGATTACCTCCCACTAAGCCTGCCTTTCAGGTTTTGTGTCCTGAATGTATTCAGGATTAATTCTCTACTTCAAAAGAGGTAGTACTGTTTGCATAGCAACACATTTCCTTCCTGCTCTCTGTCTATCCCCATTTATACCCTGGTGGGACTCTGTGCACGTGGCTTGGTGTCCATGGTCCCCCCACCCCCCCACCCCCCCCACCCCGAGTCAGTGCAAAAGAGTCATCAGAGTAAACATAGCAGCCTTTCTTCAGACCACCAGTTGCCTCAGGCCTCAGTCTTACAGTTGCAGAGATCTTTCCAGTCTTCCTTCTTCAACTGCACATTCAAAAGAAATGGTGTTTTCTACTCTTAGAAATAAATTAAAAAATATATCAACAGATTGGAGTCATTCTCTCCACCATGGGTCCAGAGATGCAAGGAGCTAGGGTTTGCTAACCTTGATTTAGCTATTCAGTCCATTACTTAAACTTCCCAGTTTGCTATATTCTTTACTTCTCCAACACAAAACTTCCCCAGTCTGAAGACTTCAGTGTCCAAAAGAGCACTTTGTACACTATAGGCTTGATCTCTTGAGCCTCCTTAGCCTCGTGATGGAAGTGGAACTGTCCTCAAAAGTAACTCTTTAGAACCTCAGCAGTCTGTTCTAGGAAGGAGAGCCCAGTAAAGCACCAAAACTGTTTCAATTCAGACACAAAGCAGCAACCAAAACCTTAAATTCTGGCAGTGGTGGAAGAACCATGTCAGTCTCTCCCTAACTTGTCTTCTATGCTTCCTGAAGAGGAATTCCCTATTAAGGATATTTTCTGACGAAGGTGATTAGAAATCTTACCAAAAAAATTAGGTTTTTTTCCCTTTATTCCCTTTTGTCATTTTGTGGCTGGCAGCTTACATTTAATTTTGTGGCTTTTCTGGCTCCTTCAGTAACATTATTTATTTTCTTTTTTTTAATATATATATGACTTTAAAAACAGAAATAATGGGCTTCAAAATTTTTGGAAATTCAGGAATTCCAACAGGACCTAAAATCAAATTTCTTATGGAACTAAAAAACTGTGAGCTTCAGTGGAACTAAACATTAAAACATATAAAACGAAAGAAAGACAAACTACAACAGAGGGATGGGAAAAATCAGGTTTTTCTCTTGTCTTTTCAATTATATTAAAAGAAAGAGGCAAGGTACTCTTCTATTTGGATCCTGCTGCTGCACTTTAAGAGGCTGTGTATTAAGAAAAAATATTGCATGAAAACTTTTTAGGTTCCAATATCCAGGGTATTCTCCCTAGGTAGTAGAATTGAAGTATGCTTTTAGTGTTGGTATTGTTTGTGAATTACTTTGTGTGAGAGGTACAAAAGGAAGAAAAAGACTCATTTTCATGTCCATCTTGTTGACTGTTTATTATCTCTTCAGGACTCCAGAGCATGCCTAAGGAAATTATGGTTGTGAAGGGCAAGCCTCACCAGAGCAAGAACTTACTTTTATGTTTGTCCTCATGAAAATTCTTCTCCTAGGTCCCAAATATCATGCAGGACAAGTTCCCTAGAGTAATGAAAGCTCTTCACAACTGGCATAAGCTACTCAAATCAGCTGAGAGGTGACCTGGTCTTAATTTTAGTGTAAGGTCTCAATGCTAATTCTAGTTATGTCCTACTAGAATTGCATGACAAATGCCCAATGCCCAACGCATAAATGCAAAGTGTGACTACTGTTTTGGTGATGGCACTGTGGGGAGCCTGAATATATTTACTGGTTTTGGCTGCAGTAGGGTTATCTATTGTTTTTTCATAGTAGCTTGCATGGTGCTGTGTTTTGGGTTTGTGACCAAACAGTGTGGATAGCATAGGAATGTTTTAGTTATTGCTGAAGAGTGCTTATACAGTGTCAAGGCCTTTTCTGCTTCTCAGTGAGCAGGCTGGGGGTACACAAGAAGCTGGGCAGGGACACAGTTGGAACAGTTTACCCCAACTGACCAAAGGTATATCTCATACTTTATAACATCCTTCTCAGTAATAAAAGCTGTGGGGAAGGAGGAAGGGAGGACATTTGCAGTGATGGTATCTGTCTTTCTAAGTAACTATTACACATGATGAGCCCTGCCTTCCTGGAAATGGCTAAATATCTGGGAAGTAGTGAATTAATTTCTTATTTTGCTTTACTTGCACATGCAGCTTTTGCTTTACCTATTAAAATGACTTTATCTCAGCCCACAATCTTTCTCACTTCTGATTCTCTCCTCCACTCCACTGGAGGAGAGTGAGTGAGCTGCTGCTGGGGCTGAGCTGCCCCTCGGGGTTAAACCACAACACTACGCTACCAGTCATGTGCCTTACTTTGGCAACTGTATGGCGCTGTGACATTGCTCCATGGCAATTAACATGTGAATTAATTACTTAGTCTGTATGAGATCATTCCTGGAGTTACACCTTCCAAATTTATGTTGAGAATATACTAGAAGGTAAGGACATTCACCTTTTTCCAAGGGACATGGCACATTGTAAGATTGAATTTGGCAAAACAAGGTTCTGATGCCAATTCCCAAAGTATAAATACATGGACATTCCTACAAACAAAAAGACACAATCTAAATTCTCAAGCATATTTTCAGGGGTAAAGTGATTTCTCTATAAACAGAAGTTTCAAAGGAGAAAACTTAAACCTCCAGAGGATGCAAACTGTAGTTCTGGCATACTCTGGCATTTCTTGCAAACTGATTTAGGAGCAGCATGTGGCTACTTCTAATTGAGAACCAAATATTTTTCAAAAGCATTCATAAAAATGAATGGTTGAAATATCTCAAGAAGCAGACTACTTCCTGCTCTCTTCCCCTCCACCCCACACCCCCGTATTATGCTAGCACTTCATAAAGCAGCAACGTAACAAGTCTTTCTTGACAACAAAACTGCTTTTGTGAAAAAACACATTCATTTGCAATCATAATGAACTGAAAATGCTGACTCTGCATATATGTGAAGTGCTATGCATCCTTACCAAGAATTTAAAATAGTAAGAAATGATCCTTACTACAGCAACAACTAATTGGTTTATTGCCCTGACGAGCTAGTGACAAGAAAAGCAGTTGGAAGCAGTGTCTTCATCACAAGGTATTCTAAGAAATAACTAATTTAAACCTCAAGCACAGACACAACCTGCTCCACATGGGATTGTATCTCCAGAGGGTTCATTAAGTTACTGGCAGTCTAGATTTTGGAAGCAACAACTAAACACTACATCTCTGTTCTAGTCTTTGCTATACTATAGCCTGAAGACCTATACGTTCAATGAATTGGGCTGGTGTGGTGGAAAGAATTGCAAACTATCCCTGAATATAAACAAATGAAGAAAGTACGAAATAATACTCAGCACAGCCCTTATGTTTAAATGCAGTAACTGAAAAAATACTGCTTCCTGTAATACTTTTAGAATGGTTTTATATTAAGTTTCAGAAAAATGTTGTTTTTCTTCTACACAGGAATAAATAGTCTGTTATTCAGAAATAAGTGGACTCAGCATTGCTACCTTCTATCATGAAATAATAGGGAATTTGCAAATTTCTTTCATACTTGTTTATGTTTCTGACTCCTGTGGCCTTTAAAATTCCTTTTGATCCTTGGATCTGTCTTGGAGAGGAGAGTAAGCAGCCAACTTGTCTTCTGTTGTACAGAGGTATATATATTCAGTGAGCTCTGTGACTGTCCTCTGTACTGGGCCTGCAAAGGAAGTGCATGACAGATCTATGCCTTGGTTTGATTCCAAAATGTTGGTGCATGCCTTGATGACTTTGGTTTACAGAGTTTCATTTCTCCCTAGTATTGCTTTGTGATCTTTTGGTTCAAATGAACTCCCTCATAAAGTAAATCTTAGCCAGAATTGCAATTTTGGGTCTTTTACAATAAAAGCTCCAAGGCATTTGCAGCTTTTAGGTGGTTTCCACCCAAACCCATAAATTAGATGTTATACTCAATCCAGGTTCATGAATCTGTGGTTTGCAATGACACTTGAAACCAGGAAAATGTATCTGTTTCTGAGCTTTACTTTTAAAGTTTTTGTGCAGCTTTCCATAATACTGTTGACAGCTATTTAGATATCACTGGATTTAAATGTTTGCTTTAGAATATCACGTTGAGAGAATTTTAGTTTGTAAATGAAAGCTGGTTCAGAGCTGTGTCCTATTTTGCTAAAGTTCAAAAGGGAAAGGATAAATTGTTCTAGTTTTAACCCATTTCAACAGCTAATGGAACAGTACAAATGTAAAAGGCCCATGTTCTTGGAGCAGAAGGGTCTGAATTACATTCCCAGTATAGCCTGTGTGCAGATTACATGACAGCTGTGGCATCTGTGTTTACACAGTCACAAATCATTTATGAGACTGACAGTTGTGCCACAGTTTGTGGTTTTCTTTGCCACCAATTGAACTAAAATATCTCAAAGGGAAAGGTTAATGCACTGTACTACTGTGCTTGGCATTCATTTAAATATTGAAAAGCTTCTTCTGTACTAATGCATAAAACCCAGCCAAACCAAAGTACAGTAAAGAGCAGAAAACTGTTCTGGAGGTTGAATCCTGTAAAAGCACTGGTTTCTATTACTTGCAGTTGATCTATACACTTTCACTAGGAATGAGGGAAAAACTGGTGTCTTCTAAGTGTGTATTTCCCCATTTTACTGCAAATAAAGGAAAAGGAGGTCTTGAAGGTGATACATAGCTGTCCTCTACCCATTCCAGCTGGTCAAAGCACCACATACATATGATGTTTGGTTGGTGCAACGAGGGTACAGAGAATGCTGGCTCTTTGCAGCTCTTTGGGAAAGGAGATGACTCCACCCAGGAGTCAGCAAGTGTCTTCATGGAGGTGAGGGGTATGGATGCCCTGGAGATGCACTGTGTCAGTAATGCTCTCTCAACTCTCTCTACTTCCTCCTACATTCATGAAGTCCTTAGGAGGTAGAAGGTTGTGGGTTTTTTTCTGGTAGTGGTGTCTGTGCTATGTTGGTGTTTTCACCAAGGTCAGGAGAGGTAACACTGAGAGCTCCAGTTGAATGATGAAGTGGCAGTGGCTTTAAACAACATAGAGGCCTTTATTTCTTTGGGAAATTTCTCCTGTTGTGCCTCGAGTTATAACGGCATCACTCTGCAGAGACTTTCATGAAGAAAACTGGGTGAGTCATTCAGAGCATGAAGTGTTATATATATGTATTTGAAACACAACTTAATTCTGTGCTTTCTGACTTGTGTGTTCACTTAAAATGATTCCTTTTGCTCTGGACAGTGCTCATGTCTCTCCATAGGTTTCTTCCCATTACAAGTTATTTAGACACTAAAGACAGTATTGGTAACTATTTTTAAAAATACCTGTTAATCAGGTATGTAACTTAGGTTTTCAAAAGCATCTAAATAACTTCCAAATTTAATGGAATTTAGGCTCACAGGCAGTTACAAAGGTTTTGAAAAAGATACCCTAGATTTGTAAGAATATTTATATGTTTAATATTTCAAATGCAAATTTTTTATCTGCAGTTTACCTTCAGAAAAGTTCTTGAATTAATAGAGATGTCTATAAATTCCCATTGCCTTCTTCCTCCCTGTTGTCATCTGAAGAGATTGAGTTTTTGCTCAACCCCTTGGGCCATGTCTGGTTAAGCTCCTGATTCAGGGATGTTCCTCTGTCCAAGCCTCATATCCTGAATAGATGACCTTAGAGGAACCTTGTCCCTTTTTTCTTCTAACAAAGTGAGATACCTCCTCTTACCTTCTGTTCTGGACACATTCTTAACTCCTTAGAAACATGATTTTGAAATTAGATATAAACACAGTATTGTTCATTCATATGTATTCTAAATGCATAAACTTAAAAAACCCTACTTTGTATAATAAGTGGTTTAGCAAAAAATGTTTTTCTTATGCAACTATTCTAAGTAACTGAATTAACAAGCCAAGAGGAGAACATGTATTAAAATATTTACTGTGTACAATTACTTAATTCTTTCTGACTTAACAGTGCAATCTACTATTAAAAATATGTATTTGATATGCTTTCTTACTCCACTTCTATTATTTCAGATGTTTTAATGATTGTTGTACAAGGAATGAAAATATATTCAATGAGAAAAATGAGATTAATTTGATTCCTAAATGAATTAAAAGCAAAAACAGTTATAGAATTTTCACCTAATGTTTTATACATGATTTATCATTTCCAACATTCCAGGACTTTGAAAGTGGCAGAGAACCAGAAATGTTGAAAAGCAACTTTTTTAGTGACAAAATTTATATTTGATGTTCAAGAAGAGAGATCAGACATGAAACTCAGACTGCGAGTTTATGGGGGTTTTTGTTTTGGTTTGTTGTTTTTTTTTTAAAATTTGAGGTGGCACTATTAGTGCATCAGAATATGACAAAGATACCCCTTTGGACAGACAGGAAAGAGCTGGAATTTCCAATGAAAAAAAATTAAAGCTTTCCATTCGTCATCATAGCACATCTCTCTTCTCATCATAAAGAGAATTTGAGGACAAACCATTGAGAATAAATCATTCAGCTTTCCTAAGACAACCAGCTGCGTGCTGTTTCTCTCATTTATCTGCATTTCAGAAATGCAGTTCAAGCAGTCGCTTTCCAGGTCCCAGCATCCCAGGTCAATGCTGCCGTCCTTGAGTTTGACTGCATTTGCCCTGAGTCCTTCTTTTGGGGGTGTTACATTTTGCACAATGTTCATTACAACAGAATTCAAAGCCAGAATCCCTAAATCAAATTCACAAGCACCTTAATCCTTTGGTTATGGAGTTAATCATCCATTTTCTGGCACTATGTCTGCTTTGCCACATAGAACGCTTTTTCATGAAGGAATATATGAGAACTGAGGACATAAAGGGTCTATATAGCAGCTCAGGTTTAAGTCACTACCCTGTATCCAACAAAAAAGGGAATTTCAGTCAGCTCTTCTACGTTCCCGACAATCAACAGATTATTGGCTATACTGGGATACACGTACTGTCTTTTATGTCTTGACCAAAACCTGATGTTCTAGATACAGTCTTTCCAGATGCAAATTTATCAAAATAGGCATGAAGAATGAAATTAATCAAAGAAGTTCTTGAACAACTCCTGTCAAAGCATTGCTTTCCTATCTCCTACTGGTTGGCCATTGTCAGTTGTAGTACTGGGGAGCAGGAGGAGGGAGCTGCTCTGAAAGGGCCTTGAGGTGGGGTCCACCGGTGATGGGCAGGCTGGCAGGTCAGTGGTATGCTGCTGGGGTGCCATCCCACTGTGCCCAATGAGAAGTGCACAGCAGGGTCAAAGATGGGGACTAGGATCAGCCTTAGCCCAGATATCACAGGTAAGTACCTAGTGATGGACCATGTCCAGAGTCAAGCCAGAAAGTCAGGTCAGCAGGTCAGAGTCAGGATCAGTGCAGTACAAAGGCTGGCTGCAGTAAGGACTCAGCATGAGGGCCTGAGTACATAGCTCCCAGGTGAAGGGAAGCTGGAGCACCTGACAAGGCTCTTCTACCTGCAGCTCTAAGGTCCCACAGCTGTGCTGTATCAGAGGTGACCCTGAGAAAAGGCCCCCAAAGCTCTTGGAGAGGGTGAGGAGGTGGCACAGCCTGTGGATGTGCTCAGGGCCGTGACAGATATGTAGCTTTCTGTACGTTGCAGCAGTGCTAACACTACAAGTTACAGGTAAGTGCCAGCAGAATGGTGAATCCATGCAGAGCGAGGCTGGTGCTGATGGGACTTCAGTAAAATACTAGAGCTGGCCCAAATAGATTAATGTACTGTTCCTTTGCCTTAATTAATTGAGATCTCATTTTCAAAAATATTTTAAGCTGCAAAATGGATGAACAGCATTTTACAACAGCTAATTCAAAGTCTAGAGATAAATTTTCAAAGCACTAGTACATTCTTCTGCAAAAGTCACTTGTATTTTTATGATTTATAATACCTAATGTTCTTTTATCTTTAAGTAGCACCAAAAAAGAATTTAATCTCTGATCATTCACACAGTTACCCAGACTTGTCTCGCTCCCATTTTGAGGACACAGACATTCATTAATTGACTCTTAATTTGTGTACAAGGCTGAAATAATGAGCCTGGGGGAGTCACCTGGCAAAACTCACATTAACAACAATGCGTTTAAGATCTGCCCCCCTGGGATTTTGCATATTCTTCAAGCTTTTGTAGATACAAAAGAAGTTTCACTCCCAGACAAAAAAAAAAAACCAACAACAACAAAACCCCCCAAAAACAACACCCAAAACAAACAGAAACAAACAGACCAAAAAAAAAACCAAACAAAACAAACTAACCCTCACTCAACAACAAAATCCCCAGCCATATTGCCATTGAAAAATATGTGTTTTCACTGTGAGAGGTTTGTGTGTGAAAAGATTTTGACCTGATGGAGTTTTACTGAAGTGAGGGAAGAGTGCAATGAACCTAGGCTCCCAGACAGCCAGTGGAAGAGGAAGGCATTTCCAGAGAACAATTCTGATTAAGTTCTGGAGGGCCGACCTTTCCACATGAATTATGTAAGGACCTTGGGACAACTTGATTCTTAAGCTAGGTGTCTTGGTGAGATTCCTAAGACTGCATCAGATGAAACTGAGCCTCCTGTGAAATATCCGAAACATTAAACTTCATTGACTGTTTTGCATTCAATCTTACATTCTCATCTTCAGCAACTCTTTAAATGCTTTCCTGTCCCTGAAAGCAAATGAGCATATTTCCATTTCATACTGGAAGGAAGAACACACTGAAATCCAATGCACAAAATGTTCTTCTTTATTAGGAAGATTTTAGAGAAATTTGGCTATGAGGAAGATGCAAATGTCAAAGAGCTAAGGAAGTCCCCATCATGTGATCTCCTCATTAATGTAGATTGCAGGAAACTTTATACTGTATTTTTCAATAAAAAATGGGCACTGGTTGAAGCAGTGACTGAAATGTGTTATATGAGGTACCTCTGAGATACACAGCACTTTCATAATAAATAGAACACCAGCCCCAATGCATAAATAATAAGAATTTTTACACTTCTTCCTATGCTTTGTGGAGGAAAAGGTTTTCGAGGCATCTGAAATATTTCTCAATTTCTCCCTTCTCATTTAAACAAAAACATATTTCAAAACACTGCCTTTTTGCTGTCTTCACTTTAATGAAAATCAAAGTATCATTGAGCAAAAAGGAATAAAAAAAGAAATTTGTTTGTATATTTGTAATAAGAGACTCATGCCAATTTGTGAAGCATTACTATTGTCTGCAGTATCATGCTAATTTTGTAATTACAGAAATGCAACAATAGGGGGGTTGTGCAATTCTAGGAGAAAAGGGTTCTGCATAAAAATTCCAGCTGTGAACATGCGATCAGTCCTTTTATGGACAAAAAAAGAGACACTTGTATTTTGCATTCAATTTCTATGTACATCGACAGTTCACTCACACCCTCTACCAAATCATCTGTGTAGCTGTTCCCTTTCTTTAGGCACAGAATATAACACCATGGAAAAATAATAAAAATCCTGCACACTTTACTGTTCTTGCTGAGGGGTTATGTGATTTAAGATCAAAGTTGAAAGAAAAAACAGGTAAATGCTAAGCTCAAAAATTAAGTAATTAAGAGAATTGTGCATTGAACTGGCCAATTTGAAATATTCTGTATCTTAGCATAATTAAAATTTTACATGTAATGATACAACTAAAGTCCACTAGCACTTTCTCCTCTTAGAAAAAGCTGAATTAGATAAAAAATTAAGATGGAACTGGCCATCTTGTCTTAAAAAAAAAAACAACAACCAAACAAAACAACAAACCTTACATTCATTTATGGAACACTTCAAAACAGGAATAAATGAAAATGAATTAAAATGTATATATCATCTGCTGTTCTTTCCATCACAAGAAAATTTTCAGGTAGCCAACTGTTTTGAAATAAATTTCCCTGCAGTTGCTATAGTGATGATAATAAAGTTCCTGCCTCAATTTACGTGATAGAGGTTCCTAGCAGAACACTTGAAAAGGTAAGCTAATCATAATGAAGACACTGTTAGTTCTCATGCTCAGAGCAGCCTCCTTGAATTTAGTTCACAATTACAGGACTCCTCCATTGTTGTCAATTTTGTTATATGTACATTATCATAATCTTCCTCAATGTGGCAGTAACAAATTATGCGGCAGAGACAGTACTACTTTTTTTCTAGGTTAAGTCAGCGGACAAAAGATACACAAGTTTGCTACAATAAACAATGACTGAATCAAAGATATTTCTCTATTAGATGGTTTTTTTTCCCATTACAAATCTTTGTTTTTCTAACCATGTAATGACAGTATATTTTTTTGCTTCTATAGTACATATTGTTCAAGTCTCATTTTATCTCAGTGTTGATGCAAACTAAATAGCTTTAAAGCAGACAGTTACCTGTCAAAATGGATGAGTCATCAAAGCAATGTCAAAGATAAAACATTATTGCTCAGATGTATGTTCTACTGAAATAATTTTGTAAAATAACATAATTTACTTTAAAACATTTGTGAAGCTAAAATAGCTCCCATAATAGCTGGTTTGGAAGAAAAATATGCAAAATAGCTGACAAAAAATAGAATGTCATTAAATATTATTTAGATAAATAAGATAAAACAGAAATATTCAATCTGCCAAAAACTAGGACTAATCATTGTGAAAACAATGTTTTAGCAAGGCACTTCTAAAGATAGCCGTTATTTGCAATTGTGATGTAACTATATATACACACATGTTTCTGTGTGAGAGACTGTTTTGATGTCTATGTGTCACTGTCGTTAGAGGTGTATGAGCTGCCCTCCTTCTGCTACTTTATTGCTTGCGTATGTGTCACACCCACCAATAAGGAAAATATTTTATTTCTTTTAAAAAGAAGGTGTTTGGAATTAAAAAAATATATATATGCCTAAACACAAATTAAAATCCAGTAAGAACTAAAGCTTGATGTGCAAAGGCACAAATACTATGATGGGGATATGTCATCTAATAAGAGATATCAAATAAATTAATGAAAGAGCCTGACAAAGTTAATGGCCATGATGTCAGTAAGCTTTTAATTAATAACTTTCATTTTTTTTAAAGTCCTTTACAGCTGGACTTCTAAGGAGCCAGGGCTTCAACAACCAAAGAGCAAAGCCAGTTATGATGATTTTTTCCGTGGACTAAAATCCTTATCCCGTCTAGAGCCACATTCTCAATAACAGCATATGTTCTTTGGCCAAATGTGTGAAACCTTAATCTGGCCAGTGACATTCGGGTCAGGAGTACACATATGGTATGCCATACTGACTCAATTAACCATCCATCAATTTAATTGCATAATATATCAGAAGATGTATTCCACTACTACTTACAGTTAGATGCAGGCGTGGAAATCAGTAAGACAAAGCAACAATTTCCTGTTGTTTGTTTATTTTAATGGGGATACTAAGCAGAAACAATAATATATTTTATAAAGTATCTTTGTTCTTGGAAAAATAATTTTTGACAGCCAAACTGATCAGAGGCTTCTAGTTTTAGAAATTATACTTCTTGTAATAAGCAAGCGTAGGTGGAAAGCACACCTTACAAGAAAATTACAGCGCTTTCACTGATTATAATCACATTAATGTGGGGATAAGGGGAAAAAAAAGGTATATTATTTAAACATTATGTAAATTATGAAGAGAGTTAACACATTGCAAACTTATAAGTAGTGACATAGTTGAGTTGATTTATGCAATCACTCCAGACATGAAATCCTTCTGGAATAACATATATGATAAAAAAAATGACAACATGGTGACAAGTTAAAAAAAAAAAAAATGAAGAAGAAGATGAAGATGATGAAGAAAACTAATATTATATTTTAAATATTCTAGGGGAAAAGCTTGAAATAACAGAAGTTAAACATAAAGCCTTCCAAACTGGAATTCACTGAGAGACAGCTATTTCAGGCTCTGGTCAGTATCAGTGATATCTCAAATGACCTCCTCAGAATCTACATTACTTTGAGTCTGTTCATTTCAAAGCTAGGCCTTGAAAGATGCATGCTAACACATGCATGACATTTAGAATTTTATAAGCAGAAGTTTTTTTTCAGCGTCATCTGCAAACCTTCTTTGTAGCCATTGTAAACCCTGTTCCCCATTTGCCAAGTTTGTGGGTTTCACAACCGGTGTGTGGACCAGTTGTCAGCCACAGGTCATAATACTTTTTTGAGCTTCTTTATTGTACACAAATCAGTGCCGTACTGCCGGAATCCTTTATTTTCTGTCTCTCCTTTGGGGGTGGAAATCATTCTAGTGTGACGTGTCTTTACAGACCAGCAGTTGTTGCCTAGATTTGGATCTTGCTTTCATGTTTTTCCTCCTGTGGAAGAATGCCCAGTTCAGTGTATTTTGCTTCTTATTCATCCAGAGTATTGAAAGAGCTTTCCGTAGTCACTTCTTTCTACAAAGAAACAGGAGTATAGTGCTGTTAGACTCAGACACACACAAAGTCTAGAATAATGTCATCGTGTCACATCTAAAAGTTCAGCAGCAGGAATATTAAAGCACTTTTTAATATAACACTTTGGAAAGACACAAGGAAAACCGATTCTAAAGCCTGTGCTCTGATCTATTTTTTTGAACAAAAACAGGCTTTGCAGCACAGTGTTTTTAGATTCTATGAGTCATCACAAGCATGGGCTAAATAATGTAGCCCTTGCAGAATGGAAAAAAAAAATCAGGGTAAACACAAGCTACCACTTTTTATTAGACACCTCAGATAATTAGTGACTTGTTTTTATGCTCACTTTTAATACAATTTAAATAGTTTTCTGAGCTTCTTCTCCATAATAAGTTCTATGAAATTTCCTTTACACACACACACACACACACACACACACACACTCGTTTTCTTGAAATTATGTGTATCTTTTATTCATTCTGTTCTTAAGGTTTCTATAGAATGGATTGGTTGAGAAGTTTCTCTAGAATAACTGGGCCCTGAGCTGGCTCTTAGAAAGCAAAATGATAATTACTGCCTCTTGAGAATCCAGGCAGTGATATGCTCATTAAAAAGAAATGTTAACATTTTGATGTTATCGGTCACTGGACATACCTGCACATGGTAGATGTGTCCCTGTCACAGATATCTCCTGTCCCCTACACCTGACATGTGTCTCCATTCCTTGTTGGTCTCCTTGCCTACCAGACCATTACAGAGGCTTCTTCGTTGCTCTTATCTTATGTGTCCAGCCTTCCCGGATGGGACAATCTAGGATCTATCTGGCCTGGGCCACAGAGCTGGAGAGATGTTGCCAGACTGTACTGCAGTAGACTCCATGGCTCAGGGTTTCCCACAAACAGAAGTCCTACTGAAAGACAAAACCCTCAGAACAGCCAGGTGACAAGAGTCCATCCCCATTCACAAATGAGTCACACATTTGTCCCTCAGAAAGGTCTTACACCTTGCAGAAAGCTTACAGCTGTGTACCATGCACATGTGCATCTGAAAACAAACAACTAATTAGAACTTAAAAATACCTGGCCATGCTCTCATGGATCTGGGGAATCTGAGGCAAGGTGTTGAAAGAAATTTTCTTCTAAAAGTATTTTTCTTTAAAGGGGGTTGCAGACTGCATTGCAGGCACAGCAGTCAAGGATTAAGGTTTGTTCCTGAAAGAGCAATAAATGCTTAATCAAGGAACAGAAAACATAGCTTGATACTGAAGGTGTTAACTCACATCTGCCAGTAAATTGAAAAGGCAACTGTTCCAGTTATTCATGTTTCCCTTTTCTGAGGTTACAGTCATTGTGGTAATGGTCGAAGGGAACACATTTTAGCTCTTGCTACGTTCTGCAACCTACACTCAACCTAAATGGAAATCAGCCCCGGCTTACTTTTAGCTGGTGATTCCAGCAGTTTCAAAGATGCTACAGGGCATCTGTGACTCATGGGCAGCAACTTGTGGGGGAGGCTGTAGCAGCAGCTAAGGGAACTATTTTATCAAACCTACTCAGAGAAATTAATAGCACAACTGTTAAATTACACACAACTAATAGCCAAATTAGTATTTTTATTCAAGAATATCTAACAAATTCAGAGACTGTAGTTTTTTCTCCATGAAACATCCATTTACTGAAACAAACATACTCATAAAAATCACAGATTATTCATGGCCATTTTAGGAACAGAAAAAGAATATCCTCTTCACAAGAATTATTGTTGGAAATTGTTCCCTTTCTTTTATTACTACTCTGATTTTAATATAGCTTGTGGATTTAATTATCCAGTTCAGGATATATTTGTAAAGTTATAAAAAATTGAAAGTACTATAAAATTAATAGTTATTACGATTAATCTATGATTAATACACTGGCTGATAGTTTCTACACGTCCCAGAATAGCAGTTTAGAGAATATAATTTCTGAAATCCAGTTAGAGATTGAGCCAATTTTCTGACAAAGCCACCAACCTGCTAATTCTTTCTCCACTAAATGCATACAGCTGAGATGGTGCAAACTTAAAATCACAGGATCAGTCAGCCTGTAAAGTCAGTCACAGTGTCACCTAACCTGAGAAGCTCCTCCATTACAGTCTCCAAGGCCAAAGGGCTGGATGTAGCACAGAAACGCCAAATTCAGTTCTTGCCATATCATACTGTAGTGTGGCAATCTATTTTAAACCACCGTGTGTTAACGAAGCCTTCTTTGTACTGGTATTAGATGCTGTCATAGTATAAGATGATGTGACAGGAGCATATATTGATTTAGAATTTGTTGCTCTCCCTTTAAAATGTAGAAGCTGAATAAAATGAGCAACAAAGGGGATCCTAGAAATAAACAACACATGTTATGGGCCAAGAGATACTCTTAAGACACCCAAAAATAGTATTTTAAGGTTTTGTCTGGGAGGAAAAAAAAAATAATGGTGGAAGGACAAATAAAGGCATGATGCTAGAGAAACACGTTAATTGGGACATAAATTAGAATTACTACATCTAACAGAGCAAACTGCTTGTCAAAAAAGGGAGGTATGTAATCTGGTTTATAACGAGGCACTCATCAAAATGGATCCAACAAACACAGGCAAACAAACACACTGCAGATAGTCTCACAAGATCCCTCTCTAAATAACTCATCCACACACAAGGCAGCTCATGTTTTTTGTAGCATTTTAGCTTGGCTTGGCTCTGGGTTTCTTATTTTAAACAAAAGATTGATGCATTACAAACAGGCAAGAGTCTGGATAAATGAGATCTGATGTTTATTCATGACAATTTAAAAAAAATATTCAGATAGTAAACAAAACTTAATTACTTTAGAAAGACATAAAATCTGCTGATATAGGATATAATGCTAAATAATAATCACCAGAAAGACATCTCATTATTATTGGTTTTGTGTTTGATATGGGTTTGGCCCAAGGCAAAGCCCAGGGCTTTATTTATTTAAAGGGTACGAAAACAAGACAATATGCATGTTTCATATTAAATATTGTGATGGCATTACACTATGTGAAATGCAATGAGAGAAAAACATTGTGAAGCACCGAGGAGAATTTAAAAATTTATATTTTGTTATACTTTTTCTCAGCCATAAACAGACTTTCTGAGGGATTATGGGAATACTAATGCCACTATGGTGTGGTAATTTATTGTAATCTTACAGCAAAAAAGAGTACATCTACACATGTGCATACATACACACATCACATCTATAGCTACACCTGATTTTCCTATATCTATTATTTTTTTAATTGCAAACTCTGATGAGTTTAAGTCAACATATTTCCTTACTGCTCCTTCTGCTTGTCAGCTGTAGCTGGATTGATAAAATGCAAATGAACAAATCATTAACGAGTACTGGTTATGAATCTCTCAGGCAGTTCAGGACCCTATCAAATCCTGCACCTATTACTTTGTGTGATTGATGTACTATTGTAAGTGATTGTTCCTGATCTTATTAAATCTTATTGATTTTTTCCCAGTTTCTATTTTATGCAGGACCAGGCTTGGACTATTATGAATGTTGCTGAACACTGTTAATCAAGCTTACACAGCTATTTTGATGGCAAACAATTAGAACTCTGAAGCAATACCTTGCAATTAGCTTCAGGGATATGGACCTCAGCACCGTAATAATCAAAGAGACCTTCTCCTTCAAGCAAGGTAATGAGATTTACAATTATGACCCCAAATAACCTCTAAGAAATAACCAATCTGCAAACATAGATGTGTTTATCAATAATTTGTGCCCTTTTTATGAAAATATATTTTTTCTTCACATATGAATCATTGTTTCTACTGAAAAGTGTATAAAGTCTTATAAAAATGACAAATATATAAATTGAAAATCTGTACGTATAATTTAAATCCACTGAAGGGTTCCATAGAATGATATGCTTCAATAACATTCAAATTTTGTTAGGAAAATAACACTAAAAACTTGTGAGAAAATACTGACATATGCAAAAACTTGAGTAGTTATTGTTGCTTGAAAATGCTTATTTACATATTTAGTTAATATACATATCAGGTAGACTATATATGCAATATGTAAGTAGCTATAGATATCCATAAACATGCATTTATAGATCTACTGAATACATTTTGTTAATAGAGTGATCTTGATTTAACTCCTTTAGAAACTAAAGCAATTAACATCATTTGGGGAATTTTGATAGAGCACTGAACATCACAGGGCAAATTTTTGGTACAAAATTAGTTTTAATTAATGAATAAATAAATTAACTAATGAAATTAGCCAAATTAGTGCAAAATTAATACATAAATAAACTACAATTAACATTTTTGCCTAGGAACTGAAATGGTGTATTTCCAAATTTCTTAACTTTCAGTATTCATATTTTACTGTTGCAGCTTAAGCACATTTTTTACTGATCATTTAGCATTGCTATAAACTCTTGCACCTACCTACCACATTGCACTTGGAGATTAACTCATATGGGTTTGCTAGTTAGCATATTTGCTAATTTCTTCAACATTTTTTGCTAAAAAGAAAATACTCAACATCTGTAAAATATATTTTCATTAAAAAGGAAATGCCTTGAGAATTAGGAAAATTTTGGAGGCTTTGAACAATCCCTACAATACTCCTTTTTTTGTTTCAATGAATTTATTAAATTGGAATCAAGGCTTTTATACTTTGGTTTAGCTGACAAGATGAAGTGCATCAGGCCCAAATGCAGGAAAGAACAATTTTCAGATATGAAAAGTTCACCATTCCTACTATTCTTTTACAATAATTGCTTGCAAATGTCTTTGCTATACATGGTATTTTCAGCAGGATGGCAGCAGGGTACTAAGCACACCTCCCAATCTGGTGTGCTTCCTTCTTATTGCCCTTCATATCCAGATCTTCAAATCCCCTGCGGACCCTGTTCCTCAGACAGCCCCTGAACAGAGTGTGGGCTCCACAAGCAGAGACTAAAAGTGGGGCTTAACTGGAGATCTGTAGCTGGAAAAGACAGTGGTAAGGGTGATCACATTTTAAATCAATATGTTAATCCAGGTTCTGGGTAGGATTCTGAGCAGAGAAGGGGAGAGTGAAGAAAGAACAGTATTTCTTAGAACTGTCACTTTAAAATATGTCTACTTCAATGTAGTGTCAAAGTAGGAACAGGTTTATGTTTTAAAGCACATAACTCTTCATAAACTCTTCTTAACCCATTGAACACATGTAATAAGTTCATCCAGAGAAGCAAAATTGGTATGTATCTATGGCTATATGTAATATACCATATGTGCACAATGAAATTTTAGAAGGCTGGAAGAAATTACTCTTCATTCCAAAAACAGTGTTGAAAGAGTTAAATGTGAAGCTTAGCAAACCTGATGAGATTTTTAAAAGGTTCAGAAGCTAATTCACCACATGAGTTTTTCCTGTTACTCTTTACTTTGAGTACAACCAATAAATGTGAGTTATCTTAGTGCCAATTTCAATTTTTATCAAATAAATATACATTTCTTGCTGGATGTAATGGCTAATGAAATGCACATAATATGTAAAATCTATAAAAATGTTGTAGTTATACATTACTTTCTGACTGTTGTACAACCTTTGTAAACAAAGTATAGTATATCAACTTTCTTGTGACAATAAGCAGATCTGTCATCTTGAGGACAGCTAAATGAATTATTTAATCAATAACAGACTACATCTTTGGTGATAAGACAAGCTCAGACAAATTAAAAAGTGAACCAGGTACAGTATGTCACAAGTGAGATACAGAGGTAGCATAACATACTTTTAATATTAAGTAGAACAACATAAAAACCAACCAACCAAACAAAACACCCAAACCAAACCCTAGACCAAAACAGAAAGCCACAGTCAAGCTTTTCTTCTGTTTGTATTAAACCAGGAAGATATGTTTTAAAAATCAACCTACTAAAGAAATCAAGTGGTAAGATACTTCACGAACAGATAAATGAAATAGTCTTCAGAAGTGTTTTGTGCAAAACCTACAGTGGTAAGCCAATGTAGGTAGCAAGGTTTCTTGGTTTTGGCACTTTTAGTGTAATACCTGTAGCACATCTGGCTAAATCTATCCACTACTTTATTACTGACTCCTTCCGAATTAAAAAAAAAAAAAAAAAAAAAAAAAGCAAGCAGCAGATTGCTGAATGTTTCTGCAACTGTTCATGGAGTTTGCTCTCTACAGCGTTTGGCAATGGTGTGCTCACACTTTTTATTTTCATCCTATGTTCATGAAAGACTCATAGTTTGTGTGCTGCCTACCTGGGCATGCCCAGACACATGGTAAACATCCAGACTGCTCTACTAAAGACAGTACTTGCAAGTTTGCAAGCTATACCACAGGCAAGCCAGAGCCTGAAGAAGGTCTCCGGGCTGTCCTTAGACTACATCGTGTACCTGTATGTTACATATGCAGTTCACTCAGGGGTGGATAATAGCCTAACAAATGGCTAAACTGGGCCAGATCCTGCTTCTGATTCTCATGAAAGCCTACCAAAAAACAAAACCAAGCCAAAATTAAGGTAATCATACAGTTATAATTTGCCCAGTAATTTGTACATCTGTGTAAAAAGCGAGACCTGTTTAGTAATATTTACTTCTTCAAATCTTCTAGGGTTATGAACAAAGAGGGTATTTTCCCTTTCCTTGAAATTTTAAACTGAACTTAAAAAACTTTAGAGATCTGTACAACTCTCTGTGGCTTCCCATGTCTGGAGCCTTTTCACAAACTGCATTTATATTATTTCTAAGGAAGAGCCTGACAGTTCTAAAATTGCATAAACAGAGCCAAACTGTTTAAAATGGAATGACATACAGGATAGCCAGAGCAGCTGTAACTTGTATATGTGCAATTTTAAAATATTTCCAGCTTATTTTTTTTTTCTCCCAATGAATCTTACAACAAAGAATTCAGCTCCTACAATTTACTGATTTCCTTTTTGTTTCTCTTTGTACTGTTCTCAGATATTTTGATTAGCTAAAATCCTTCTTAAGTAGGGAAGAAATTCTCACTTTTCTCTCTCTTCCTCTGACCCTTCATACAGTATGCATAAATAACACAGAAATAATTCTAGAATAATATTCATGTTTAGTGATATAAATACAGTATAGCTATAAAAACTAAGTAGCATTTTGATATGCAGGATTAAGTTTGGAACACACAGGCAGTATAAAACATTGAAGGAAATAAATTTTTTTGTGGTAGAGGGCACAAATAGATAAAGATTTGCTTCTGTCCTGTATATGTCTATGTATTAATATAGGGTAATTACAGCTATAAGCCTCTGAATTCTGGTGGTAGTGATGTGTCTCATTGCTGCCATTGGATTCATGACAGCAAATTCCAATTTATCAAAGCAAACGCCTCTGCATTGCACATCAGGCATGATAAGTCTCTAATAACAGTGTATCATCTCCAAGTTGTATGTATTAAAGACATATGCATCAAAGTGCAATATTACACTTCAAAAGTTGTGTTTCGTGTGGGAATTTAGTGTTGCTCAAGATTTTTTTTTTTTTTGTCTTTGTGGACTTCTGTACATTTGCTCTCCTATTCTGCTGTAATCCCTTTAGGATATTCATATCAGTCAGCTGTTTATTGGTGTGGTGGAGTTACCTTCTGCACAAATACTGATCTCACATCTGAGGTAACTCCCCCACCATGACACTTATTCATATAACTTATGTCAAAACTGCCTGTACTCACATCTTAAGCCCTTCTGAAATGAAGTCCATAGTTGGGGCAACTGTAATGAAAAGAAGTGACTTGAAATAAAATCATTCATCCGTGAAAGCTCAATTCACAGCTTTAGGATGGTCAGACGCAGATCTTCAGCTTAATTTGTAGCAAGTAGTGATTTGGGCTTCATTTTATATGTTGGATGTGTCATACAACAAGCTATAAGATGAAAAAAAAATCTAGGGTATGAGTAATCTGGGAAAAAAATCAAACCTCAAAGAAAACCCAGGTTTCTTTGCTTAGTGCTCATGTACGTAAAGCAATTAGATTCATATTATGATGGATGTTCCCCATGGTGCCTTTCCTACACTAGTGTTTATACCCTCATGGCATTATATTTTGGATAGCTCTAAACAGATCCGATACACTCAGAAAATTATAGTCACATGCCAACAGGAAAAGATATTATCAAACAGCATGCAGGTGAAGCAGGATGCATCAATTTAAACCAGTAACATGTTTAAATTTTAGACACTTGTATTGAATATATAAGACTAAACTCTGATTAATTAGGCTACAGACACTAAGTTATCCTTCTCTCTTCTGGGAAAATCTCTCTTTGGTTGCAGGATATTTTTTTATTTTTTTCTTTTGAGTAAATTCATTTTTCCAAATAGTACACAGAAGCAATGTTTAAAGAGATATTTGAAAGTGAAAAATAAAACTATTTAAAGTTCAGTTAAGAGGTTTAAGTATGAAGAAAATGGTATCACATAGTAAAACATTTATTTGCTTAAATGGGAAAGTAAAAAAAATAAAACAAAAACAACCAGCTCATTCTGTTTATCTTCATGTTCTTGTGCTTTTTTTATCAGATCACCTCTTGTTCTCCTTTGCTACCCCTCACTCTTTCTTAGCCTGTCACTCATTCGTATTTATGGTCTCCAAGCTATCATCCTCTCTGATTTTGTGATGCTCACAGATTTGTCCTTCCCTCCCTAACCTCACCCTACCCCTGTTATCACTATGGTCTCTAATTTCAGCTATATCCTTCACTTCTTTGACCCTCTTTCATATTATTCTGTCTGCTCCTCTGCACCTTAAGCTAACACAAGCATTCATCATCTGTGTTTCTGTCTCCATCTACTGAAGGGAACTTAGGGAATGTCCCAGTCTTCCTTTTCTGACCTTTTATCCTTTTTTCCCCCCACTTTTCTTTTGACAAAGCATATAAGACTTTTGCTTCTAATTCCTACATCTTTCACAACCTCTAATTTTCCTTCAAATTTATTTCTATTGATTTAATTGTGTTTGGTTTTACAAGTCTTAAATTACTTCAGTTCTTCAGATTTTATTTTTGTCCTATCCCTAGATTTTCTTCCTCTGCTGCCCCATCATTACTCTTAAATCCCAAATGTCCAGATCCAAATTTTTTGCTATCTCTTAACTTCTCCCATTAAATTCTTTACTGTGTGTACAGATTTTCTCTATAGTCTTTTTACATTCCAAATTTTAATCAGACATTTCCGCCAGTACCTGTCATCCACAATGCAAAACATACTTCTGAATCCTTTCTTCTGAGAAGACTCCCTTTCAGACTCACTTGCCTAATACATAAATCTTTCACCTGCCACCCTGTTGTTTTTATTGTTGTTCTTCAGCGTAGGTCAGGTTTTTCAAAAGTATCCTCCTATTTTTCATCCCATCATTTACATTCTTCTCTAGTTGTCTCCACTCACCTGAAATGCTTGCTAACAAACAACCATTTTATTCCCCTAATAACCTTTATACGTATTAATGGCACATATTATTATTGTGTGTAAGTACCCTAGCAGAGATCAAAGCTACATTGTGCCCAGTGCTGCACAAACACTCAGGCAGAAGAAAGTAAATGCAACAACTTTTTGCAGATCAGATCAGAGGTACCAGATTTCCTCACAGCCACAGTATCATTCCCCAGCACTGTCTTCTGGAATGAGCTCACAACTAAACAGAGAAATATTTCACTATTTGATTGTCCTTTCAGTTTTTAAAACAGATGCTTCAGCTAGCTTCCTCCATCTATTCTAAGCAATCCCTGCAATGCTTCATCTCTTTTGAAAAGGAACTTAGTATGTGGTACTTCAGGACTTCACTACCAACAGAAAACTACTTGGAGAAAATGTTTACTCTTCCCTGCAAAAACAAACAACTCCTTCACAATCTAAACAGCTTTCTCAAATCTTGCTCACAGTGCCTTTAGCGCCCATTGCAAACTGTTGCACAGCTAAAGTGACTTCTTGCCCTGATGCATGACTGCCCATATTTTGCCAGTGTGTTTTATTCACTCTCATTAAATAACTCTGCTCTTCTTGTTGTTGTTATGGTAAGCTGTAAAGTTATAAAACAGATGTGCAAATTTGTTGTGGTTAAACCTAGTAGATTCCCATCAACTTCCCCCACAATGCAAGCCATGCCAAGGGAACACCATTTCTTCCAGAAGACCTCTCACCAGCAGGAATCCCACAACAGCTGGTTTTTTTTTTCCCTCCTTAAACACCAAAAGAGGTTACTCATAAGTGCTAGGCACTTTAAAGCCTTCTGAATTCCAGACTGACTTACAAAATAGAAAGTAACTATTATCAAGTAAAAAATAGCAATTGCTGGCTTGTGTTACTGGAGAATAAAGATATTATGACCTAAATTTTCCCTGTTTTCCTACTCCTTTTTCAAACCTTTGGGAAAAATTCCAATAATTGGAATAGTTTCCAGTTTAGAAAGCTTTGCACCTGACAGCTCAAACAGAAGCCTGGAATCATATCTGCCCACCAATACTGTGTAGATGTTCCCAAAAGGCAGAGAAAAGGAACATTTGTTATCACTCTAGAAACAAAAGGGAACATTTTCTGTCCATCACCTGCCCATTGTCAGGGACATTTTCACATCTTTTGTTTCTAATTGCACTGTCCAGGCTTCTTTCCACATTGCTGAACTGTCTTTCCCAAAGTCTGCCGTTCAAAATAGCTTCTTCCTTTATGTTTCCTCTCTCTAGCCTCCCCCCACATACCCTGATAAGCATGGCTTGTGATGCCATGCTTCTGTCATTTGTTTAAAACAGGACATGCCGCGGTGTTCAGGTTTTTGTAAGCATTTAGAGTTTAGCAGTAAACACTGCAATTTGTGCCAGCATTACTGGGACGCTCAGTGGGCAATTTCAGGTAGTATGCATAAAGTTGAGGGGTCACAACAGTGATTATGCCATTTTGTCACTGGTAGTGGGCATTTTAATTAGCAGGCAGTTTCAGATTTTACATGTGGGAGAATTTGAGTTTGCATAACTCACACTGGAATGTGGCCAAGACAAAAGCTCCTCTTCAGCAAGGCGAGAGATCTGTAGAGAGGAACACAGTGACACTATTTTACTTTGTTTTCCTATTTAAACCTGAATGTTTCCTTATCAGTATTATAAGGAAGAGAGAGCAAAAGATCTTCAAATACCTAAACTTATACTTACTGCTCTTTTCTGGAAGGGAGTATATATTTCTTTAATAAATATGCTGAGTACAGCACAGCATTCAATTCCTATAAATTAAATGTTGTGGGAAGCTGTAGGGCTTCTCTCCAGAGATTTTTAATAAATATCTGCAGGTTTGAATTTTCTTACTTGTTTTTAATTAAGGGAATACTACCAAAAGTGAAGTAAAACTCCAAAGATGTAAATATAGCATTTTACATTATTTACCTTAAAAAAATTATTAAAATTTAGGAGTGACATTGTTCAACACATCTCTGAACTCTGAAATAAATTATTTATCTTGGTATCCAGCCTAACAAGGACATATATATTTTCTTCTATTCAATTCTGCATTCAATTTGAAGAGGTTACTCAGTTCAGAAATGAATGAATGAAAGAAACTTTGCCTTGGGCATTCGCCAAACTTGCATGTATTTCCAGGGATCTAAGGAGAGCATTATGACACTTACACAGAGAAAGACCCTTTTCTAAAATATTCTCCACCATCCATTCCCACCCCTCAATACAGAAAGGGATAGTTGCATGCATAGTATTGGCAGTCTTCTAATGTAGGTGATGATGGTTAGTGCCTCAAGTTCAGGAGCTATGTACAGACAGAGATACAAAATGAAGCAATTTGAGCAAGGAAGACAGTTGATACCGGCAGACTTAAAAAAAGGTGGTAGCTTGATGGCACTTTGAGAAATAAGTGATTTAAAAGGAAAATGGTGCTGATCAAATCACAATAAACAAATACAGACACTATGATGGCTATCATATATACCTCCTCAGGCCCTGGAAGGAAATCTATTTAACTCTTAATTTTTAAGAGTAATTCTTAGAAGTGTATCTGCTGTGTAAGTGCCCTTAGTTTACAAATCTTGCAAACTAACATTCTTCCACTATATTTTTCTGAAGAAACTATTACAGGAGACTTCAGGAAATGGTAAACGTTTACTACATATTTAATTGAAAGCTATGTAAATAAAGTTTGATTTGGTACTACTCACAATCACTTGCAGTAGTTCATTATTTTTAAGTTATGGATGAAATTTGCAGCCAAGTGTCTTTATTTAGGAGAAATATTATCATGGGATAAATGAGAAAAAAATTCTGCATTTTCTTTATTTCTCTATATTTCATATATCAAAGGTTAATTCTTCTATGTCATCATCTCATTTTGCAGTGTGTTTTCAAAAGTCAGAGAGACCTGGAAAGGTCTGCAATAGAACTAACCACCTTTGGGAGTAAGTTAGAGGCGGGGGAAAGGAGGTTATTGAAGACATTTTAAAGGATTTAGCAAAGGAAAGTTTTGACATTTTGGAAGATATGGAAGATATCTTGTGGAAGATATGGACAAGACAGGAGGGATGGAATCATAATATTGTTTCAGTGTAGCAATTATGCTATCGGTTAGGGGGGAGAGCCATTCATCACATCTAAAATACCTCGTGCCTAACTCATGATTTAACTGTTCTGTGTCCTCCGAGAGGGATCTCAGTTCTCTGCTGCTATTTGGGGCACACTGAAAGTCGTAAGGCATAATCCAGCTCCAAAGTCCCATGAAGATTTTCTGCCTTTGCATAACAAATTATCTCTTGGTTTATATTATATGCTTAAGATTTTGCTCAAGAATTTAGTGGTGCATGGTCTCTTGGCAAATTTCAAAGGACAATGAGTCTGAAGAGGGAAGAGAACTGCATTTTCCTGATATTCCTGAAATGCCTTGATATCCAAATCAAGGCCATGATTTGGCCTTGTACTTTGTAGGCATATCTAATGCATCATTAGGGTCAGAATGAGTCCAGAAGAGCCTGTACAAGAGGAACAGAAAAGCTCTTGAATGGCAAAATCCACACATAAGGGAACAGTAATATTTCCTGTGACTCTGGAATGCTCTTTTCACAAGAGGGGTGATTCCCTGGATTTCTGCAGCTGTGAAGAAAGCATTTAAAAAACCCCAAACTTCCTGTCATTTTCTAAAGAAATACAAAATCACTGTACAAAAGACATTATATTAACATCACCAGTATAAGACCTTGTTTTTCTCTGCCACAAAATTTTAGTTTATATTCCCCAAATACCATTTTAAAACCTTGAAAATAGACCTTGGGCATTTTCAGTGGATAATTGAGCCATGTGTGTATTTTAGGACAAATATTGGGAAAAGTCATGTTCAATACCAATGTCTATACCATTTAAACAATGAAAGCATCAGGTAAGTAACAACATTTGGACAGCAAGTCAATATGACTATGAAAGGTCTCCAATAATGAGAAAACTCAGACCAATACACTGTTTGAGTATTTGGCCTTCCTATTGACAAAGGTTGCTTTCAATCACACTGTATCTATTACCATATCAATCATCACTCTAAATGAATACTACATGACCATTGACGAAGACATCACTTAAGCAGAGAAACTAAAGGTTCTATAAAAGCAAATAATAAAACTTTGGTTGATCACAGCATGAAAATTAGACCTAATCCTTAATCATTCTTATATTGTAAAGCAAACAAATTGAAGCTAAAAATGTTAACTCTATTTCTTGTTCAGGAACTTAAAATATATGGAAATTGGTATCACATTCTTAATTATTAAACATAATGCAATCCATTACTTTGTTTGCTACACAAATTAAGATATGGAATTGAACTGATGAAAATGATTTACGTGCAGGATTAAAATATTGGCAGCTTTATAGAGTGAAATGTCACTATACTGCTGTACCTTCAAGTTTTACATTTCCTCTTTTGAATCCCTGTCAGCCTTCATGAACACTGGAGAGTTCAATCAATGCTTGCAGTAGCCATATCATAACACTGAATATTTTACTTGTATAATAATCAAAGTGCTGTTTAGTACAACTCAAAAGCAGAAATGACAAATATATATATTGCAATTGGCAAACTTACATTTTAAATTACATTAAAATTAAATTCTCACACATTTCTGATTCCTTTCTCTTCATGAGAGCAACATGTATTTTACAACAGCTCAATGTACCCTAAGGCACTCAAATTGTATTTAGGATGACTCAGAGGTCATAAAAATCAAAGACTTATGAGTTCATGTATTTGAATCACTTTTTAATTTCTATGATACAAAACACTTGTGAAACAACCTTTTTATTTGCTTTTTGTACTCCAAAGGGTGGAATTCAGATTGAAATTTTTGCTGTTTTTTCAGGATAATCAATATCAATAATAATATCAAGATTAGAAAAGGAAGAAAAGCCTATCATCCTGGTATTATGGCAGTCTGCTTTCCTTATAAAACAACTTTGTGTGTAGCCAAAATATTTTCAAGAATGAGGAAATAAGGACCGTGGCAATCACATGAAGTTTAGGCAATTAAATAGAAAATTCAAGTAGATCAATATAAAGGTTGTCAAACACATGGAACTTCATTCCAAAGTTTCAGATCAAAGCCACTACTACAACTAGTTTAAAAGATAAGATCTATTTATAGAAAAGGGAAAAAAAAAAAAGCTATTTTAGCACAATGTCTCAAAACAGAGAAAAAAGGCTAAGATAAATTTTAAAAAGGTTTAATTACCATTCTTTATTTGAATAAACAACGTTAGCTATTCTGTCAACTTTCCAAAATAGATCAAGGTATAAAATAGTGACAATAACTTTAAATTATAAACCATTTAAATAAAATCACAAGAAAGGGATATAAACATTAATATTTGCTAAAAAGTTCCTAAATTATAATCAAAAAGTATCCCCTTCTGGATATTTTAATAAACAAGTGCAGTGCAAGAAATGCATTATGTCATAGACATATATTTGAAAATATAAAGGAAAAACCCACTAGTACTGTCAATGACATTCTTTGTTGTATTTTCCCTTCAGCACTGGGCAAGATCTATTAAATATCTATTGGATTAATATTTTAAGTGATATTTTCCCTAGATATACATTACAAGCATATAGAAATTTAAGAATACAGAAAATGCTTTGGTCCACCTAGTCAATCCCCTCGTTGCTATAACACTCATCAGGAAAGCCTGATTTTTTTCCAGCAGGTGTATCCAGCTATATCAAATGTTTAATCCACCTGTGCAAGACAGCCAATTTCAGAGCATTTATTCATGGAAGTGGTTTGCTTTACTCTCTCCAGTTCTATGTCTGATCGCATACAGAGTGGCAGTTTTATAATACAAAAATATCCAATACTTCAAAAAGGTTCATTAAACTAACCTCCGTTATGAAGGTAATTTACATTTACTGTACTTCAGGCCATTACGGATGCCACCGTTTTAGGAAAACATAAATAGAAAGCTGCAGCTTCTACCTCAACTTATTTTCATTTTTCTCAGAGCCAGCATTCACCAGGGCTGAGCAGGCAGAAGCAGGAATGACTCTACCACGTGCCATTCCCTGTCTTGTGTCCCAACAGGCAGACTAACATTGAATGTTTCCCCTCCATCCTCTGCAATCACACTTTGGCAAAAGGCAGTTCTCAGAGTTTAAGCACTTGGGTTCTGTTTCTTGCACCCTTTACATTTAAGCTGAATTAAGCCAAATCTTGTTCAGAATCTTCAACATGCACTTCTACTGTGAGTCATATGACAACTGCCGCTCCCCATTGATTTCTTATACAATTTCTCTGTTTAGCCATATGAGATATATCTCAAACGGAACCTCCTTCCCAACACATTTGTGTTTGTACCTCTGGTCCCATCCTGCTTGGAGAAGACGAACAACAGCAACAGTAGTGAGGGCAAAAATAGTGGCTTACCTCCATTTTGAAGATGGACAGAAGCTGGAGACGAAGGATGCTTTTTTTATTTTTTACCCCCATAACTCTGTATGATGCACATAGAGCAACAGAATGTTTTTTTCTAGTAACATGGCAGGAATGCAGCTAGGATTTCAGAACCTGTGACAAAAGTGAAAAACATGCTTTTCCCTGTTGTGACCCAGTTTAAAACAACGTTGCTACCTCTAGTTCCATTTGTGTTCTGCTGACAGAGGATCTGGACTTTAGTTTCCAAAATTACCTTAGAGTTTGTGCAAAAGGGAATAAATAATTTCTCTTTAAAGAGATTTTTAATGCAGTAGAATTTTATTTGTACTGTTTCCATAACATTTAGAACTCTGACACATTAATCCAAAAGAAAATTAAGCACCATATACAGACAAGGTGCTGCAAAGGAAGAACTGATAGGGAAGTAATCGTTGCTAGATAAAGCCACTGGTAGTGGCTGAGCAGCTTGAGGAAAGTTACGGTGGTATTACAAGGGTTTGCAATTAGTGTATTAGTGTAAGATGAGTTCTGAGGAAGTCAATGTTACCAGCAGATGCTTGCTGCTGTGTAAAAAGTACTGTGTAGTCCTGGCTGAAACAGAATCAAGTGCTGGATAGGTGATCAGGATCTGGAGACCAGTGAGAGCCTGTCTCTTAGTGTCGTGAGTAGAAATGGCTGGGTCAGAGCAAAGGGGCAAATCAGCAACAATACTAGAGTGGGTAAGGAAAGTTATAGGGCATCTCAAGTGTTATTTTCAGTGCCCTCCAGAAGTGCTGGACATGCTATGAGCAAGTCATATGTCCTGTTCCACTTCTGCCCATTCACTACATACCTTTGTCTGTCAGCAGGTTAATAGCTCTTCAAGACTTCATCTCCCACCAGTGACAGCGTCTTTAGTTGCATCAAAACTTCTGATTTCTACTCCCTGCCCAGTTGAGTCCATCATACTTTTCACTCCCCTCTTGGAAGAGAGGCAATCTCTCCCCTATCAGCTTTCTCTACAACAAGGAACCATTTGCAAAATATATGGCCATGGTACTTCAGAATCTGCCTGGACTTCAATATGCTATTGACATTACAAACCCATCAAATTTCAGGTATTTCTTTACTGCAACTTGGCAGAAAATAATTTTGTTAGTATGTCTATTAATATAGCCCTTTCCAGCAAAGTTGTATTGTAATCCTCCAGTTGGTCCAGCTTTTTACTAAGGTAACGTAGATTGTATCCACAGCTTGCCAGGCAAGTATGAGCTAGTTATTTTAAAAGGGCATTTCACTTTTACCCCCACTCATTCAAGATTAGGACATGTAATTTACTACAGCTGACATGGAGATTCTTTGATCTCTTTTTATAATCCCAAAACACTGCAGACTTACAACAGTGACTGGGCTTAGCCATGTGACTTCCATTAAAATCGATGAGACTCTCATGGCATGAAATCCCACACAACCATTGAAAATTAATTATTCATAATAATAACACATTTCTCTTTCCATTTGAGATTGCAAACGTCCTTTCCAAGATTAATTAACTATGGTTCAAAAGATGCACTGTACTAATGAGGCAAGCAGTTTATAGCTATTTTTATGTTTGGGTATACAGAAACAAAGCCTGACAATCCTAGGTGTCTTTAAGGAAATTTCAAAGAAACTCTCTTTGCTGGGAGTTTTACACGTTTTTATGATGATGTTGGAACGAGTGGGAACTATAGTGTAAAAGTACTTCAGAGGCTTACAGACATTTTTCTCCCAAGCACAAGAATTAAGGGATAAAAAGTAGATTTCTATATGAAATATACCTAGGGCTACAGCTCTTTTAAGATTTTCTTTTCCACAGCAGACAAACCCAAAGTGACCTAAGGAAAGTCACATTGAATTTGTGGTCAAGTCTGAAACAGAATCAACTAGATCTGTCTTCCCAGATCCCCATTCCCAATATTAGAAGGTAGTCCTGCCCCTCATAAACACCATCACCAGCTCAGATCTGTCAGTTCAGCCTTGAACTTCAGATCTGCCTTTTGCCATTGTCCGTTTTTGACTGTCAGCTGATATACAGAACTATCTTTGGAAAAATTTTATGGAACTCAAAACAATTTTGTATTAAGTATAGCTCTACTGAAACACAAAGCTATAAAACTGTGTACTCATGGAAACAATATTGTTTTTACCTTTTAATTTGTGCAGATACCCTGTATGGAAGTGCTGCTGTTCTTATAAATATATAAATTTTTAGGTGTCTGGTCCCCAGTTCTAGCCACCTGAAAATCTAGTCTCCAGAAAGAATTATGCACTGAGTTAGGACTGTAAATCAAAACAATCAGGGTAGTCCCATGCTAAATGATAGGAAACATTGAGAGCAGAATCTGAAAACACAGTTCACTCATGGATTTAGCCCTTCTGGGTACGTGCTTATATTGGGCTTGTGTGCAAGGTTTTAGTAGCAGTGGGGGCTACACTGGTGGCTTCTGTGAGAAGCTGCTGGAAACTTCTCCTGTCCAGTAGAGCCCATGCCAGCCAGTGCCAAGATGGACCCACCGCTGGCCAAGGCCGAGACCATCAGCAATGGTGGTAACACCTCTGGGATAATGTATTTAAGAAGGAGGAAAAGTTGCTGCACAACAATTGCAGCTGAGGAAAGAAGTGAGAATACGTGAGAGAAGCGACTCTGCAGCCCCCCAGGTCAGTGCAGAAGGAGGCAGGAGGGGCTCCAGGCCCGGAGCAGAGGTTCCCCTGCAGCCCGTGGTGAAGCCCATGACCAGGCAGGCTGTGCCCTGCAGCCGGGGGAGGGCCATGGTGGAGCAGATCTCCACCTGCAGCCCACGGGGGACCCCACACCAGAGCAGGTGGGTGCCCTAAGGAGGCTCTGATCCCATGGGCAGCCTGTATTGGAGCAGGGTCGTGGCAGGACCTCTGGCCCCATGGGGGGAGAAGCCCAGACTGGAGCAGGTTTGCTGGCCAGGCTTGTGGCCCCGTGGGGGACCGACACTGGGGCAGTGTGTGCCTGAAGAATGGCATCCTGTGGGAGGGACCCACACTGGAGCAGGGGAAGGGTGTGAGGGGGAAGGAGCAGCAGGAACTGTGATGAACTGACCACAACCTCCATTCCCTGTCTGCCTGTGCTAATGGCTGGTAGTAGAGAAAATCTGGAGTAAAGTTAAGCCTAGGAAGAAGAGAGAAGTGGGGGAAGGTGTTTTTAAGATTTGGTTTTATTTTTCATTAACCTACTCTGATTTGATTGGTAATAAATTCAAATTATTTTCCCAAGTCACAGAATCACAGAATCACAGAATGGTCAGGGTTGGAAGGGACCTCTGGAGATCATCCAGTCCAACCCCTGCTAAAGCAGGTTCACCTGAGCAGGTTGCACAGAGTCATGTCCAGGTGGGTTTTGAATGTCCCCAGAGGAGACCCCACAGCCTTTCTGGGCAGCCTGTGCCAGTGCTCCATCACCCTCAAAGTAAAGAAGTTTTTCCTCACATCCAGGTGGAACTTTCTGAGTTGCAGTTTCTCCCATTACTCCTTATCCTGTCTCTGGGCAACACTGAAAAGAGCCTGGCCCCGTCCTCTTGGCACCCACCCCTAAGTCAAGTCTGTTTTGCCCATGACAGTAATTGCTGAGTGATCTCCCTGTCCTTATCTCGACCCACAATCCTTTTATTGTATTTTCTCTCCCCTCTCCAGCTGAGAAAAGGATCTATAGAGTGGCTTTAGTGGGCACCTGGCATTCAGCCAGGGTCAACCCACCACAATGCTTAATCCTAAGCCTTCTGCCAGGCATCACTGTCCACATTTTCCCTTTGTGAGTAGCTAATTGGCTTTTTCTTTTGAACACAGGTGGAGGGAAATTTGAAAGTGACAATAATATATTGTTTCTGACAGCTGTTTAATGGAAAACACATAAACAGTTCTAGGAAGTATGGGCTCTCCCAAAGAACAGCGTCTTACTAACCAGAGAAGCAACAGCACTTCCTCTGGAGTTTGCCCTTCCAGGGCCCAGGAGTCCCACATTCATTTTCTTTTATTCACAAGTGACTCCCTTTCAAATGAATGACAGAAAAATGGTCCTACTCAAGGTTCTTTTGTTATTATGATGTCACCTTAAGAAGGTAAGAGATAATGATTTATGTCTTCTCAAGCTGAAGAGGTCCTAGAACCTAGGTCACCCAGTTCTTGTACCTGAAGCATGATTATTGGTTACTTAGAAGGTGAGGTCTTGCATTCCATCAAAGGCTTTTGAATGACAAGAGCTGTGATTCTTTTGGCTTGTGTTGAAGTCTGGATAAAACGTTAGACCATGCCTAATAACCCAGAGTCATAAGGGGACATAGTCCCCGAGACACTTCATCTGTAAGGCCCAAATAGGCTTAAGTATTGAGAAGGCTGCATTTTTCTGAAGGTATGCAATGACCATTTCCTGCATGCCCAGGATAAGTTAAAAAAAAAAAAAAAAAAAAAAGTCTCCAGATCATTTATGACAGTTTCTGAAACTTGTCTCTCACGTGTCTGTGCCTTGTTTGCCTTCTGCCTTTCAGAGGGACAAGATAGCAGCAGTCAGTGAATCAGGTTCCTATTACAAGAGGTAACCTGTCTTTTAGTAACTGCAGAAGCTGTGGATTTATCAGAAACATAAATAATATCTTGGTTCTGGAGACCACAGCTCCTATTTCCTAAAAAATTCAGATGTATTTCCTTGCTGATGGAGTGTAACCCTCACATTTTTCCGTGCTTTCATTACATCTATACCTATATCTCACCTTAACACTAATCTATGTTCAGAGAGGGACCTTCTAGGAGAGTAAAACCTAGAACTCATGTAGCAAAGTCAAGGTAGTCTCAAGACCCTCAACATCTAGCACTTAATCCTTCTTCAGCCACCAACGTAAATCTTTGGATAATTATCTTGTTTGGTTTTCTTCCTCCTTCTGCTCTCCATATAATTATCTTCTCTTTTTTGTGTCATCTGCAAATGTCTGCTCTCCATTCCAGGTCAGCTTCCTCAGAGGTAGCTGGGCAAAATCTTCACACTCTTTCCTAGCTTGCAAAAGACCTTACACTTGCAGTGGCTTTCATTCCAATTACTTTCTAAAGAAAAGGGAAACTTTCTCACAGTGTTGACTGTGCTTTAGTTCAGCTGTAAAGAAGGGACAACAGTTGCAGAAAGACATCATTCTTTTTTATTAACATTAGAATAACTTTACCCATCCTTTAGAAATTAGACAAACAATTCAAAACGTACATACTGTAGTAGTTTATGCAAGTTTTTATAGTAACAGTTAACTGCAACACCAACAAGCTGCATAATTTTTGACTAAACATCCTTTACTAGAGTAATAAGGAATTCCAGTTAGCACTTTGGAATGGCGCTAAGTTTGTGATGAAGAAGTCACATTCTAAAATGGCAGTCTCACTTTGTTCTCGTAAATAAACAGCAGTGTCACTGGGGGTTGGCAAAACTTCAGCTCGTCTTAAGCATTGCAGTATTTACCTCTGCAGCTACCTAAGTGTACTTGCAAATCAGGGAGTTTATGGTGCGAGGCCTGAGATTATCTTTCACTTGCAGTTGCAAAGCCAGAAACACAAATTACACCTGCATAAACAAAGGCTAAGCTTCAGAGGCTGTGAAAGGAACTTGCCAGCAATACGATATGCTTGTGTCTCTACTCCTGCTTCTGTGCCTAAGAACATATTGCCCAGTCACAACAGACTAACTTAAAGCCACCGCATCATTCAAATTTTCAAATCTCTTTTTTATTATCAGTTTAAGTCACAAACATAATATTAAACTTTTTTTTTTTTTTATCTGATTTACTAGATTTAGAGTGTTGGTGCACCAGTTCAAGGTAACTAAACAGCTTTATTATATCAGCAAGAGCCTTGCAAGATATCCTCATTGTATTCTGAAGGACTTAATTTAAGGAGAAGATACTGTGAAACATTCTATTTTTTTCTATTTTAGAAAGCTATAATCAGATAAATAGTGAGAAGACACAAAAGGAGAACTCTAAGATCCTATAGGAACAAGAGCAGGAGCCATACCCTTAATCTAATGGGATGTATTTCAGTATAGTCCACAAAAAAATAGGTATTCTCTTTGTATTAACAATACAGCAATCTCAGGAGCCCTTGTCCATGTAGCATGCTGAATATTTATTCCTATTTGTCAAGAGTTTTTAAATAGTATATTGTTATTACAAATGTACATAGCAGTTTATCAAATAAAAGAGGAACAATCTTCTAAACGAACCCCCTTTAAATCAAACTTTTAAAATGCCATATCCTATCTTCAGTGGAAGCACAAGATCCACTTTAATATTACATGATAGCATGTAGACGACAACAGAAACAAAAGAAGCAAATCTTCCACTCTCACCATTTTATGGACTGGTTAAACAGACACTTAAAACACCATTTTGTTGCTGCTAGATTCAGAAACTTCACAGCTCTAGGTGCAAAATGGGAGGAAGCTGCTCTGCAATTGAAAATGAACAATAGATTTAAATAGCACCGAAGGCATGAAAATAGCTGGCTACAAGCCCAGAATCTATAAATAGTACCAAACTTATTCATCATAACTCTGATGATGATGACAACATCATCAGGAAATGAAAACAGAAAAAGCAGAAAAGGAATAAAAGCGATGGACCTCAGGAATGAAAGGCCAAGCTTTTCCAGAGCAAGCTTCTCAAGTTAGACAGCAATCCTAGGGTGGGAAAACAGCAATGGCAACTAATAATGCCATGAGTCCTGCTACCTAACAATGCCAGGGAAGGAGGAAGGAGAAATGAAAGGAACCAATCCACTGTAGAATTAGTGTTTTTAATGTAGATTTCTAATTTTTATGGGAATGGTGAAATGTAATGTTTATCATTTGACTTGAGCATGATGAATACAGTATGTGCTTTATACAAACAAAACCTTTCACTTAGTGCAGAAGTTATGACATACCCTTCCTTCCCTTTCCCATGTAAATCCCTTTAACTTTTAAACAAAACCAGAAATAGCATCAATACTACACAGATTTTTTTTACTTTTTTTTTTAAAATTTTTTTTTTTTTTAGGTTTTCTTTGTTGAGCTTAAGAACACAGAACTACAAACTCTGTGGAATAATGTGATCATTGTGATCATTAACATGAATAAAAATAAACCAAAATTATAACAGTCTATATGGAAACAACTGACTATAGAGAAAAGCTTCTGTAAAAATACATTATGACTGAAAGTAGAGCTAGAAAATAAAATGCAATTAATATATATGGAAGAGAGACTACATAAAATATGAAAATATGTTCAAAATAGAACAACACAGAAACAGGTTCCAGTGCTATGATACTCATATCTGATCTCAAATCCAGAGAGGGACCATGATGACTTATCATATATGCTCATAAATTTGAACGGAAGATTTAATTTTCTATCATTCTCAGTTGATTTCTGAAATTTTTGCTCCATTTGATTTGAAATTTATTCTACTGTAATTTCTGTGGGGCTATTTTCAAAGTGAGACATTGCTTAACATAAGAAAAGGTGATGGGTTCTAGACGTCAGTATTCAAAGCCATATGGTTTGTATGAAACCCTTCCCCCACCAAATACTCCTCTTACGGGGAAAAAAAAAAACCAACAAAACAACTCAAACTCCAAATCAGAAAAAAAAGTACAGAGAGCCCCAAAAGCATGGTCTTTCCACATCACTCTGAGCACCCATCCCTTATCCCAGCACTTAAAGACATGATATTTGCCTGAAGTACTTGGCAGGGTCAGCAGTTTGCTACACATCTACTGAAGGGCTAAGCAAATGGAGATTCACAAAGGCTGTCTCCTCCCTCTGCACACATACATACATACCACCACACTGGGTTCGGGGAAGGTAAAAATGACAGATTGCAAGGGTCAAGCTTGCTAGTTAATCTATTCCATCAGGAGAGATGGGTTTTGGCTTTAGAGAGGACCAATTTTTTGCATTACAAAAAGCTGACAGACCATGTACACAGACACAGTCTTTCAAAATAGAATTACAAAAATATTTAGATATCATTGCAGAAGATGCACTACTATCAATCATGCCACTATTTTGTGACACATTAATGAAGGAGACTTTTGGATAAGATGTAGACATGTAAGCATTATACTCTCAGGGAACTTTCAGTCCCATATGCCTTTGCTCAGAAGATGATTGTCACTTACTGGGATTGGCCCTAGGCCAGGATAAAAAAAGCCTTTTTGCCTAAAACTATCAGCTTTAGACTCTTTTTGCACTCAGAAGTTTCATCAGAGATGTACACTGTAATGCGGTATCAGTCTTATGAAGCTATTTAAATTAAAACCAAATGAAATGTCAAATGAAAAAATATGAAACATTGTGTAATACACATTTGAAATTAAAGTACCATAAAGTATCAATTGTCTAAGAAATTTTTCTTCTGTTAATAAAAAAATATTATGCCCTTCCCTATTTATATTAAATAATAACTGCATTAATAACAATTGAGATATGATCCAACAAATTATTTTAAAAGAAATTGAAACTATGATGCCACTTGTATACAAATACAGTGGAGTGACATTTGAATTTGCTAGCAGGTAAGGTGAAGAGGCCCAGATTTCCTAGCCTTACAGGTTTTCCTGATAAAAACATAATAAAATGGACTGAAAAGCGTATTTATGTTTCTGAATTTCTGGGGGCAGTGGCATAATTTCACTCCTGGTCCAGTACAGAGTGCTCATAGAGCTGTTCTAAGTAACGACTAAAGCTGAACATGTTCAAATAGCTGTTGTAGCTACTAGACATCAGCTGAGCATGTTCACCACTTCTGGTTGCCAGCAGAAGCTGAGGTAGCTTAGGGAAGTATCGTAAAGTCATTGCACATACTGCTACTGTCTGGGTGAAAAGCTTCATCAGTGACGAGGGTTGTAGAGTATTCCTGAGGGAAGAGAGAGTGGGTTAAAATGATAACATGGCAGCGTGTATTTAAGCAGAGAAACACAAGCACACTTTACTTTCAAAAATATTCCACAAAAATGTATTCTAAACATTATACATAAATACTTCATCTAAAGCAATGAACATAATACCAAATGCCAAGTTGTGAAAGCCAGGAATCTACACCTTGCCACTACCACTCCATCATTTATGGCAAAACAATGCTGATACAATGCCCTTACAGCCATACAGTTCATTAGAAGTATAAAGAATGCAAATATTTTCCAGGATATTGATCTTACTTCTGTTTAAAAAAAAAAAAAAAAAAGTAACAAAAAAAAAAAAAGTAAGAACAGAAAATCTCCCAGTGTTCTGGTGTCAATTTGACTGATCCAGACAATTCTTCAATTTTTAAGAACAGTTTATGAACCTTTAATTCTCTTCACCCCCTAGAAATGATGGCAGCCTGCCAAAGAGGAACAAGTTTTGTGCTAAGCCTCTGCTTAGACTGTATTCCTCCTACCAGATCTTCCTGCCAGAGGCATCAGAAGGATTTGAAAGCAAGGGCTGTGGGCCACAGATAGAAATTCAATATTTTTGGGGAGAAAAAGATAAGCCCCAGGACCTCTGTGTTTTACTGCTCTCTTCACTGTGGAGAGTGGCACTTGATGTGATCCTCACTGTTGAGCATGACACAATACATTTCAGAGCTGAAACTATTGGACTGTATCTAGATTTTGCTTTAGGGTGGAAATAGGTTGTGTTCTAGAATCAACAAAATACAAAAAAATGATGGGGATGTTCAGTCCTCACAAAGCAAATAAACTAAACATAGTACAATAGAGCTGGAGGCATCCTACACTGCCCCCACTATATGTACATACTTTATTTATTTATTATTTTTTTAAAATATAAAATGCAAAGCATTTATTGGCATGCAGAGCCTTGTCACTAGTTTGTGAATTGCATTAAGTCATCTCATCCGAGGCTTAGTATTTATTTTCCCCATGTAGGCATACAAACAAAATATTAAAAAAAAGCAAACAAACAAACAAACAAGCCTGAAGCCTGTCTATACAATTTAGCATCCCGTTCTGAACTGTAAAAATTCATAATCAGGTACTACTTTACAGTCAAGTTAATCATATCACATCATATCACTGATAGGTGCAGAAATAAAAATTGCTTAGCGGATTTCAGGTAATCACACTCAGTGTACCATGACTTCATGATTTCTTCTATAGGAAAGAAACATGCCTGCACACAGAAAATCACAGCTCCAAGCAGAAATGCTGCAGCTGTGTATGTTGGTTTTAGGTATGCACTGACTATTTGAAAGGCTAAAAACTTCTATAAATGAAGCTCAACTGCCTTGCCAATTGATTCAAGGGGAAGGCATTTGTATACATCAAAACTCTCTGAAGTCCAAGGTTAAAAAAGCCTCAGAAAAGGAGGAAAGAAATATTATACAGAAGTTTAAGTCTCTAAGGAAAAATTCAAGCACAGTAATGTGTTAATGTTTCACACAGGACTGCAGAAAATACAGAATAACTTTAACATATATGGAAGAAAGTATGATCGAAAAAATTCTTTTCTCCTAAATGAAGAAGAAGACAAAGTTCACCATGGTTTAAAAAAGTTGGATATGAAGCTCTGTTTCAGAACTCCACAAATATTTGCAAAAATTTTCTGAGTATTTGCCCAGCTGTCATAATGACTAAAAGGGAAAAATAAAAAATACAAATATTTGAAGGGAGTAGACACCAATGAGGAAGAGGTATAGTACCGTTAGTATAATGACAGTGATTCTGTAGTTGAAATATAATTAATGAGATGCTATTAAGATCTAGAAAATATATATCAATGATTCAGAAAAACCTCCTAACAATGGCATCAAATAGCTTTGGAACAACAGCTTGGAAAGTGCTTCTCCTTTGGTCACTTTAAGACTCTCTTCTTTTGTCCTAAGATTGCTCTAAATAGCAGAGATAATTTCTGCTTCCAGTCATCCACCATAGGGTAAAAAAAAAAACAAAAAAAAACCCAAAAAACCCCCTTAGAGTCACCATTTCTTTGTGTAGAAGCTGAAAAGTTTTAAAATTAGTGAAGCTGAGGAGTTAACCCAATGTCCAATCTCTCTTATTTCACCTTTTACAACTTCTGTAACTGCATCAAGCTTTAAATGTGCAGCTGAATCCAAAGTTTCAAAGCAGCATTCTTTGCAGATGAAACATTACACTCTTTCTTTCAATGCCAGATTTCCATTCTGGTTTAACATTTAATTATGCTAGAAGTTGTTATTTCAAGAAGCTGTGGGTTTGAAACTGCTTTATTTATATAAAAATGATATTTGTCATAATTTTGCGAGAAGGCTATGTGCTCTACTCTTCTGACGAATTTTTCAATAGACACGAGGCATAGTAACATTTTCTCTCCAATAAATATTTTTGTTATCTTTATAAACACACTAAAAAAGTTGTTGAAAATGGCAAAAATCAAACCAATTCTAGTGAATTATAACAAAGCTACACTATGGTAATAGAAAACATCTGCTGGCGATTCATCATTTTTAGGAAAAGTTTATTGTCTAAAATACTAAGGGCCAAATTCAGAGACCACTGATTTCATAAAAGCTTGACATACATTTCTTTCAAAAAGTCTAGGAATGTAACTGACAAACAACTTAAGGTATTAGAATTCTTTTTAAAAGTTTTTCATTATTCCCTTTATTTAATTTTCTTTTAACAGAATTGAAGAGATGTCTTCTGGCTTGGACAAAGCTGTACTCCAATTTAATGGCACCAAGGGGTATTATGGAGATTTCGGTTTGTCACAGCTGTAGTACTACAGTAGAGGAGAAGACCACCAGCCCCACTTCTGAACTGAGTGGGGTGGAGGGCTGTTCTGGTGTCCTGGGCTGTCCTGGAATACTCCCAAGCTGGTGGGGGTGGCAGGTGGTTAACGACAGACGCTGCCGTTTTGGAGTTGATTCTTTTAGGCCATCTGCATAGCTGCTCAGAAAGTTTTTAAACTGGGAGACCTGCAATGAAATGTGAGTGTGTATCAGCACTTTCTCTGAGTATCCCAGGAAGAGGAAAAACAGCCCTGTGTGTAGGTTCCCTAACTATGGAAAGTCCAAGACCCTGAATTCAGCTTCTCTCACGTTTGGCAAAGTATTAGTCTGCATTTCAGTTGCAGCAAAGTCACGTTCTCATTCTGATTTTGGGAAGTTAATACTGGCACCCATGTGTTAAGTGAAGGACAAGTAAGTTCTTGAACACTGAATCTCAGCTTAGCATCCTGGTGCTAACAGTAATAACATTTCTATATGTGAATATCAAGCAATGTTTCATATATATATATATGGTAACCATGCAGCTGTGGACGTTTTGCCCTGTTTGGGCTGGAAAACACCCTAATGAGTGGGGATTTGGTCAGGGAAGCACTGCTAGTTTGGAAGAATTTCCATGGGAAGGATGACTTCACATACACTCTGCGTCTCATGTTCTTAACCACCTGTGGCTCTTCTGGAGACAGAAGAATGGCCTAGAGGTTTCTTCAGTGTATGCCAGGACCCCTTTATATTTCAGTTACTTAGGAAATCCGTAAGATGTTCTTCATAGGTCATTCTTGATCCTGTTTTGATTTGTGACCATCACACAGAGATGTGGTGGGTTTGAAACACTTTTGCCTTTAATTCACCCTAAATGTGGTACAGCTCCTTTTCACTATGAGGCAGTTACTTTACAGTCCTCTTTCTATCCAGCCTTTAGTACCGATTTGAACTGAGCTATAACATACAATAAGTCATCAACTTGAATTTAAGGCACCCCACTGCCTTCTAAGAGAAGCTCTGGCTTAAAAATTGAAGTTAAAAGACCGGTGAGAGCCCTTCAGCTAACCTCAGAAACACTGTATACATTGTGGTCAAATACTAATTAAACAGTAACTGAAGTACTAGTTAAACAGTTACAACTAGAGGCTTTGACATTCAGTTTCATGTGTTTGTATTTTACTGGCATCATGATGGGTGGCAAAAACAAAACTACCCATAGGATCAGAGATTAAATACCTTTAATTTTGTTAGCTTATCGCTTGTTGATTCAGCTGCAATGGTGGCCATTAAAAACCTAGTATTCATGTCACAGCTAACACACGGCAGTACCTTGTATCTCAGAGAAAGTGTACCGGGAGTGCTTCACATCAGCTCTGTTCATACTAGATATAAGTGATACTGCAGTGAAAAAATTACTTTCAAGGCTGATTCTTAGAGACAGGAGAGAAAGAGCTACAAACTTCCATCTAGCCTGAGAAGCAGAAACATCTCACAGATGCTGAAGTACCTGAACTAAGCAGTTGAATCTCTGTGTGCCATCTCTATTTATAAAAGCTGTCATTTCTGCTGGTAAAAGTTACCTTTTTTTTTTTTTTTTTTTTTTCGCCCCTCCCCATTTGGATGGGGTAAGTTCTCTGAGCTTGGCCATTTTCAACATAATTAGGGTGCTACCCAATACATTTCTCTGTTTCATCCCCTGCATACACTAGATTTACCATGGGTTTCAAGTGAGCTGAGATTTGGTGAACCTGGCATAACTTTCATGCTGGAAGTGAAAGAAAGTGCTGATATTACTGAGGTTTGCATAACACTTTTCAATGTGAGCTGCTACAAATCCGTGAGAATTGCTGTAGAGAATTTCAAGAGACACAAAGAAAACTGCCTAATGAAAAGAGCTCATAAACAAAGCCAAGCCAAACAATCATAAAAACTCTGCATATTTTGTCTAGATACTTTCTGGTACTGTACATTTCCTGTTTTGACAATCATTTTAACTGCTACCATACTTCAGTCCAAGGATATGACAATGCTACAAAACCCACTACAATATTTTCAAGTACAAAGTACAAAATACTTTCAAGTAGTTCATTTTACTGAAAAATGTTATTGTATTGTTTCAGATTGATTCCTTTTCTTTTTAAGAAAATACATTTTCATGTACCATTTTTGTCATGAGCCAAATCCCTTAGTCTTTACTCAGATAAAACTTCCAATTAACTCTGTGTTATTTTTGGCTAAAAAGAATGACAAGATTGTTGGTCCTCTGCATGTAAAAATACTGATTTCTAACTTCTGAGTTACCGGAAGAAATGTAATGAGTGTGGAGAAAGATAAAACATAGGACAGAAATAAATTCAGTTTGAAATTGAATATTCACCTATAGTACCTCTGTCATGTCTTATATTCATATCAGCCTTGCTCTAGAAAGTCAAGTGTTGGCAATTGACTAAAACTCAAGGAAAAACACTACCAAGTATTGACAACAGCCTCGGGAAAACTCTGATCCTAAAAATGGTAACTTGCTAAGAAAAAACTCTTACTGAACAACAAATAAGATGATTAAGAATACAAAGCACATATAAACAAGAACAGCATTGAGAAACTGTAGAGCGGGAATGCAGATCTTTCACATTACACATTACATGATCTTCAATTTATAATTAAGCAGGTGAAAGGGAAAATTAATTGGAAAACACAAAAAGGAAGGACAGACTCAATATCAAAGTAAACACTAAAATAAGGATAACAAATATGGATTGGGCTGGAAATGAAAAAGGAGGTGCTGGGCTACAAAAGTATTGTGGATAGGCTTCTGGTGATCTGGTAGAAGTTCTCATGTCCTTTGCCCTCTTAATTTTATCTTTAAAACAAGATTAAATGATCTGGAAACTTATGAACATATTTTCACTTCCAGCCATTTCATACACTTGTAGTAGGACAAACAAAAGAAAATGTTTTAATGAACTCAGAGATGATTATTTTAAATTTAGAATAACAGCTCATTAAGGCCAATGGAAAAATTAATATTGCCACCTATTGGTGAAAATAGAGAAGGTCAAATAATTTCTAATGGATTGCATATCCCCAAGGTCTTGGCTTGTGTAAAATGACTGATAGTTACTGTTTTGATTTACCTGACACCAGCTAATCTCTGTGAAAAAGTCAGCGCTGCCATATTGCTTTCCACTACGGCCAACGCCACCGAACCCTAAAAGACTCAAACACTCCTCCCCCAAAACAACAGAAAGAAAAAAATGTAATAACTTTTTGTGCTATTATGCAGTGTATTTAACAGCAGTAATTCTCTAACTACATTGAATTAAATTAACTATTGACCTAACTCATTGGACACCAGCAATTGTTTCATATTCACTCTTTTCTCAGCTTTATCTCATTTTTCATCCCTATATCTCCTAACACAAAAAGCTTATTTTGATATATTGAGTACTCCTTACCTTCCTTTTTTTTCTTGTCTTTTCATCCTTGAATTACACTATTTCTCTTTTATATTTGATTCTGATATCTGTACTTCACTCATTTGTTCACATTACCATCCACCTACCCATATATAACCACATGCATATTCTTCCCCCTCTGCCTTAGACAACCTCTCTTCAAAATGAGCAGTGACTTCAGGATACTCTTTCTTCAAAATTTTCTTATCTGTTAAAGAAATAAACCTAATAGATGAAGTTGTTCTGCTAATTCTGTTTCCTTCATCCCAAATATATCCCTTTACATTGCTTAAACAAGTAGAGAGGTCAAGAGATACACTTTGCCTTCTATTTTTAATAGAGCAGCACCTTCAGAAAGTGTTCTACACTTGGCAATACATGGGTCAATACACAGGATTCTAGAGGAGTCAGCAAATGCATGGCCTGCCAAGCCCACTTTAAATTCCCACAACCCAGAGCAGTTAAGTTTTATCAATTTTGAGAAATGGGGAAGATTTTTCTTCTCTTTTTTTTTTTTTTCTCCCTCTGCACATAATAATATAACATCAAGAGAAACAGTACACAGTTATCTCTAAAATGTGTTTTTAAATACTCAGATACTTTTACAGGACACTTAATTTTAATTTTGGTACATAGTTACAAAGGAACTTGCCTGAAATTACTTAGACAAATTTTCTGTTAAAGGATGCCTCTCTACAATAGTATCAGTCCTTTCAAGCTCCTCCCTCTCTTCCAAAAGCATAAGAAAATAGCAATGCCTTACAGAGTACCCTGAAGGTCTACAAAGATTGTTTTAATAAGTTCACAGCTGAAGGTACCTTCAGGGAAACTCTGCTGCCAGTCTTCCTTCTCAGATTTACAAGATATCAGTTCAAGTTCTTCAAATGCCTGCAGCTATTGTGAAAGTCTTATGCCATCTTGGTTTTTATAGGTCAAAAACATACCTTAAATTTGACAAGAAAAATCAATAGGCATGCAGCGTAGCTTTGTGAGGACAGCAGCCACATGGTCCCACAAACATGCTGTGTTTAATGAGAGGACTTTTTTCATTAACTTAGGCTTCTGGATAAACTCATGATCTAGCTCTATAAAAAAAAAAAACACCAAACCATGTTATAGTTTGAAATAACATGTGAAATTATAGACCCTTGTAACAAACTTTCTGTATTTCTCAGGGCAGGAAATATCTGAACTCAAATAAGGTATTTCAACACAAAGCAATCTAAGCCTAAGCCCGGGAAGGAGAAGGAGCACAAGGTTCCTTGGTGTCCATTGACAGTTAATGAAGAAACTCTAATTTATCTTAAAAAATGCATAAATAAATAAATATTTCTCTCAATAGCATGCCTCAATCTGGACTATACACAAGAATACTTGACATTCCTAACCTGCAACACAGTGAATGAAGATTTTCAAATTTCTGTGTTTAATGAAAAAATTATCCTCACCTGTAAAACCACAAATTTCACTTTATCACACAGTTTCAGGAAATATTAGCAGAATATACTGTATAAGTTTCTCCAGGTGGAAAGAAAAAACACTGCTACCGTGATCCTGCTGATTGTAGGACAGAAGGAAAAAATATCCCTACAGCTTTTACTAATCTTGTATTATTAATAAACAACTTTGTATCACTTCATAGTTATCTTAGGTATCTGTGGTGAGTAGCTTTCTCAGGAAGACCTGTGTTCAGCTTCAGAGTGGTCACAGAGCCAGACTAAAATTTTACATTCATGGTTTGGTCTGGCAGGTCCCCTTGAGTGCAATATTATCTTCAAACAAGATATTTCTTGGCAAAACCTTTTCCTTTCCTTTCTGTAAAAATAAATGATTACTTCACAGAGTGTCTTGTTTTGTTTTGTTTTGTTTTGTTTTGTTTTGTTTTGTTTTGTTTTGTTTTGTTTTGTTTTGTTTTGTTTTGTTTT
>JAVJGJ010000037.1:37698495-37712731 GCA_035590215.1 Microhierax caerulescens
GTGGGGGGGAGGCAATAAAAAAATCCAACCTTCTCCTGCTTCTCCTTAGTCTATTTCAGGTAGTTTTGAGAGGAAAAATTCAAATACAGGTGAACCAATTGAATGCCACTGTGGGGCTTGTGGATGTGAGCGTGATGCATTTGTCTGCAGAACTCAAGAACTTCACCCATGCTAGTTGCTTGACACAAAGTGGGTTGAGAGGAGTATCCCTGAGAGAGATCAAGTCCACTTCACACTCAGAAAGCCTTTTTTTTCCCCTAGCTCTGTTCTCTTAACTCCTCCTCTTGTTATACTTCAGTGTATTTTTTCCCTGTTTCACCCTGTAGAAGCAACTCTGAATGCAGAGAAACTGTTACTAAATCAATGAAAGAAACTAGCATTAACAGATACTTTATATATATATATATATATATATATATATATATATATAAAATATACTAGTAATGCTTTTCAGCATGACTTCAGGTAGATCAGATTACTTCAAGGACTTTGGTAACTGCCACAACCACAATAGATATTTTTTTCCTGCTTTATCTGAATATCTATGACAAAATGTGCGACATTTCAGTTCTTTGTGTTTTGGGGGTTTTGCATATCATTTCTACTTTTAACTTGAATTGCTTTCAGCAGTGTATTTACTTAACTGTAATTAGTAAAATATCTCAACATATTTATTTTCCCTAAAAATAAATTCTGAAAGAATTATGTGTAGAATTAAACAAACAAACAAACAAAAGAAGTAAAAACCCCACCCACTTTGCATCCATTATATAAGTAGGAAAATAAAGTCTAAACTCTAAGCAAGGATTACCAGGTTGTTACAAAAATGCAGGTATAAATTAGGTACATACACATGTTTTAACTAGAACTGGGTTATTCTAATAATAAAATTACTCATTAATCATACATTAAACAAAAATATCAGCTGCAGTATTAAACTACAGAGTCTTTCATCTCTTTGCAAAAAGACTGAAATAAATTTAATTAATCTTGCAACATTTCTAACTACAAACAGCTTGTATGCTGGAAATCAAGGCTTAAATCTAGTATTAATGAAATTTCATAAAATTCTATTTCCTTCTCGGCCTATTAGTCTTCTTGCCAGTCTAATTATGACATTTAATCTATATGATCATTATTAATCACTGGCCATTATACTTTTCTCTATAAATTCCTATGGCTGGTTCACATTTATGAAAAAAATTCTGAACTTGGCTACAATACACAACTACAACTGCACTTACCTTAGAAAATCTATTTTAAGAACCCAATTATGGGACAATTCAGCAAGAGATTCTACTCATAAATTCAGCAGCCAAAGCCATCAACCCCTATATATCTTATACGGTCCATTGGATGATGGTTAAAAAATAAAGTGATGTCAGGGAGGGTATGACACATTGAACTGAGGACTTAAATCACTTTGGCTCTTCTGCACCTTTGTTGTCTGAACTGAACTTGGATACGCTGCCTGTTCAGGACTCACAGTCAATTATCACTGATAATTTTTTCAGCTATAAAATGAATGTAGTACATATTGCAATCACTGAAACACTAAACCAAAGCATCATAATTGGCATTGGCATCAATAATTATTTTGCCTTAGTAAAGACTTGTTTGAACAGCGTGCTGCTGTATTAAATGTTTCAGAATTAAGTTACAGCATATTAAATATCAAAATAATGTGCATACATGAAAAGTCAGACCATTTTCCTCAGAAAGTATCTTATTTAAGAGTCAAAGTTATGAGATTTGTCAATGCATGTGTTCGTGTTGTCTTATTTCCACATCACTAAATACAGGCTGTAACAGTAACTAGGAAACAAAGGCTTCTTGCTCAAGATGGACAAGGCATAAGAAATACAGATACACATAGATTTAAAGCTGTTACTTTATTAAACATGGAGGAATTAGTGAATGGCTGGGCAGTACAATCCTCCTTTCCCACTTCACCCCAAAATATCAAGCTCTGTATTGCGTCCAGCACAGGGTTAAATGGCATCGTCTGATATAAACAATAAATCAGAGCTGGCGCTATTCAGCCTAATCTTCAGGTCTCAGCCCACCTCTGAATCATCTTGGTTTTTTTCCTGTAAGCAGAGATGAGATGTTTCTTAGTCTGCAAAGACTTATAGTCCCTCTTTCTCTTTATGGGCTAAAAGTTCCACTATCAAAATGTTGAGATTATTAATCATGTTTTCCTCTAAGAGCTGACCCTTTCAGATTTAGTCAGTGCTGGACACTGATAATAAGTCACAACAGGAATGAATATTTCCTATTTTCAAAGATCCCGTTCCTTTTTAACTTAAAAATAATGTCCCCTGGGGAAGGCAAAAAAAAACCCAAAACAAACCAACCAAAAAAAACCCAACCCAAAAATATTTCTCTTACTGCAAATGGGTGTGGTGGCTAGAGCACCAAATCCAGAAAACAGGACTTGACAATACGTCAGATTTACAAGTGGAAGGAAAAAGATGCAGTGACCATAGTGACAACATGGTTGTGAGATACTAAAGAAGACTTTAACAGTGAAAGGGAAACAGAAATGTAGCCAGGGAGTCCATTCAAATCTCCTTTGATGTTCAATAGGCAGCAAAGTGGCGTAGAGTAATGCCTACTCTCCCTCAAAATTGTATTGTTCTGAGGAGCAAGAAATGCTGAAGTACTTGGAAAAGAAAGCAGGTCTTTTCTCCTCTCTCCTTGGAGACTCTTAGGGGTAAGTTGTCCCCTGCCTTTCTGTCCATATCAAAAAATAAAGGGAATTAACTTTTCTACTGTTCATTATTTTACATAATTAGTATCGCTGAAAAAAAAAAAATTCTAGAAAAACCCCAACAGCAACCTAGTCTTATTATTATTATTGCGGTTTTCAAAGGTGGTTTGGGGGTTTTGCAGAAACAGGAGAAAAACTGTCTCTGCCCCAGAGAGCTTACTCATAGTAAAAGAAACAGGACAATTAGAAACATAATCTAAGCATATAAATACAAGCAACTTTGAGTCAATGCCAAAAATTAATTCCTAGATAACATTACTGCAAAAAGCATTACTGTCATTTATATAAAATAAGAAATACAGAGCAACTGAGCTTCTAAATTTTAAAAGAGGCTCACTGTAACGTAATTGCATTGACTGAAGTTAGATTTTTATAAATTTATCACACAACTGTTTTTTTTTTGGTGTAATGTACACTAATTTAGAACTGCTACTAGTGAATCTGTTATAAATAATGAGTGGCTGCATCAAAACTTAAAAATAAAAGCATCGATATTAGCTTTTTAATTTTCCTGCTCCTTTCTGTCCCCTAAAAGCCCAGATTCCTTCAGCTCCTGCTTAACACGTTTGCATTCACTTTTTAAATACTACATCTTAACATATTCATACTTAAAAAAATCAGGAGGTTAATAATCATATTACTGTATGCTCAATATGAAGCTTTTTATGACAGTTGAAATATTCATGGATCCTTGAATCCACTTCATTTCCTCAGTCTTTTTGTTTCACTTTCTTAAGTTCTCAACTGCTTAATTTAGGAAGAAACTTCAAAGAGCAACTGACATCTTTGAAGAATCATACGGAAACTGAATCTGAATAGCCCTTTTTACAAAGGCTTGAATCCAGGATCTAACGAAGCTCAAAAAGCAAATGACCCTGCCACTGCTCCTTATACAAAAAGGGTCAGGCACAGTTTTGCATTTACAGTATCACTAACTTTGAAATTTTTCCATATGTGGGGAAATACTCAGTTATAATGAGTTCAGTGATTGTTAGCCTGCTGTTTAGAATGTAACTGAGAAATTTTAACATTAGCCAATTTGAAATGTACATCTCATCACAATCTGAACCCACTCCTAAAATGGTTGCTTTCTCCCCATAATCCCGTTTTTTTCTTGCTCAGAATGAACTTTAAAATTAGATTAAAAGGATATAATTTCAAATAGTCCTGACAGTAAAACTGATATTTCTCCTGTTAAACAAGTGAAGGAATGAGTTCTTGGTCCAATATTCACCTCCTGAATAAATTTCATTGCAGTTTGTCTTGACACAAGCATCCTCGTTCCACTGACCTTTATTTTTCAGTCTATAGAGGCTGAGACCACACAGCTTTGGTGCTGTTATAGCTAACTGTACTTAAACTTTGTGTCTGATCAACTTAAGTGTATTGGATTTGAAAACAGTTAGTCAATTGTTTCTAGTCCCTAGGTGGTGGTTTATGGTAATGTTTGCATCAATACTAACAAAAGCCATACTGCAGTACAAAGTACATCAAGGAAATGAAAGACAAGGCTGCCTGTTGTCAGCTCTGTCTACAATAAAGGCAGGATTCAGAGCTAGGGCAGAGATCGTTAGAGAACCACAAAAATGAATGAACCACAGAAATCGTAGGGCTGATGGTTCACATCAAAGGTTTGGGGACTGGCTAATGGGCAAGGTTGCTCACAGGCCACAAGACACATAACCTAGACTCATTTGGCCATACAAAAAGGTCATAGAAGGAGAAAAAAGTACGTAAGACAGTACAATATGGTCTCGTGGTGAAACTATGTAAGAATGGAAAAATGTCGTTAATCTTACTGTTTAAAAGTGTATTAACTGCAGTCTGTTCTTAGTAACACAGATTTGTATTCCTCAATCACATCTATAAAACCTGTATTTACAGTTTCCCCTGGACAGTATTATATTACAGACTGCTTAGAATAGTTTCCAATCTTACAGGTAGAACATCAGAATGTATTATTTTCAGTTCAAGTAGCAAGCAGATAATTAAAATATTCCTCTTGCAGATTCTATAAACGTTAACTGAATTTCTCAAATAATTTCTTAATTTCAAATGGTGTCAGGTGTATATAAGAAAAATGATGCTACAGAGGAGGCTGACCTGCACAAATAAAACAATAATGATACAGGAATAAATTTTGAAATCTTTCTCACTTTATCTAGACCTTTGTTGTCATGTATAATTTTAGAAAAACAATTAAAGGAACTAAATGCTGGCATAATATGACATATTCATACAATGGCATCTATTAACGTAAGAATGTAGTTTTCCTTTATTTGAAGCCTAACCTTTGGATACCTGCTGTGCTGCTAGATGCTAGAATGTCAAAGAAAAATAAGTGAAAGCATATCTCATCATGGGGTAAATTGCCTGTTGAAAAGAAATGTACTTAGTTTCTCATTTGAATGCTGCTTTCTGCTAAAAAAGAAAAAAAGGAAAAATAGGGGTAAAAAGAAAGAAAAGGAAAGGATTGCTATCAAGATAAAGACTAAGGTTTTCTAACCAAAAACAAACAAAAAATCCCTAAGAAGCAGAAAAAAAAAATAAAATCCCAACCCACCCACAACCAAAATAAAAAGAATAAAAATATTCAGTTTAACAGAAAGTATAATCCAAAAGGAAAGGCAAACAGCATATTTTCTTTGTGTTGCTTGCCTATTTTAGTCTATTTTAGGCTTTTCACATCAATGAATGAAATTTGAGATCCACAGCAAGTAGCAAGGGAAAAAACATGATGAAAACAACAGACTTACTGTATTAAGAACTTTTTGAAAATTAAAGTGGGAAGGAATCTTTAGGAAAAAGAACTATTGATTTAACTTTTAATGTCCCTTATATACAGCATATAGAGAAAAAAACAAACACATTACAAGTGCTCTGAACTCTGTGTGCTACATATTGTGTTATTAAAATGCTGCACACTCCTTCTACTGTACATTCCCCAGTTAGTAAAGAAATAATGACTCTGTACAAAACAAGATGTAATTACATAGCTATAACATTTATATAATACACATTCGGAGAGAAGCAACATAACTTAATATTCAAACTGTAATTGTATATATACCACTTCAAAACTGTCGTTCACTTTTTGTTTGTTAAGTCCATTAAACAGTTCCTAGTTGAAAGTTCAGAAACAATTATCACGGTTCTTAAATATTAAAACAATAAAATTTAGATTTTAAACAGGTCTGAAATAAAGAAAGGATTATTATGTACCACTACGGAATACAAAGCAAAAATAATACAGACCCTTTAATAACCGTCACTAAATTTACTTGACCTACCTTATCTGTAGCAAAATGCTAAGTCCCCCGAGAGGCCTTTGACTAATTTTCCTAGTAAATTCTTCAACGACACATAAACAATCAAGGTTTCTTTCACAATTCACTCATTCTACAAATACTATATCATTTTCAACCTTTAGAGATTATATTAAAACTCCCCTAAAGCTTAGCATATTGAGTAAAGAAGCATTTGTACTTTAAAACAGGACCATCTGCATTTCATTAACAGCTTAACCACCATCTTGTCTACAGATAAATACAGCATTATTAAATCTGTTTTTCAGAAAGTAGTTATTACTCTGAGTTCTTAAGTTGCATCAAATTATATTCTTATAATATTCCAAAGCTGTAATTTAAAGAGTTTAAAAAAATAAAGGGAAAGAACATAAGTATCTTTCTGAGGCAAGTTATTGATGCAGCTTATAATAATGAGGCATAGTTTGTACCTACTTTGCAAAATTTCATTACAGGAAAGAATTGCTCCAATTTTATATAAAAATCCCCAACCCATTCAAAATGACAAAATGTGTTTGGATAGAAATTTAAAAAATTCAAGGACGTTTGAACGTTAGCTGTCATTATGGTCCAGTTCACTGTTTATTTCTTTGGTATGCATCTCCTGACCTGTATATAAAATTCATAGTTTCAGAAGTGACATGTGCAAGCCTTGGACAACTGGGGAAAAGGCATGTTTCCTGACCTTGTAACCATAGCAACCACTTGCTGATTGGTAGCAGGCAGCCTTTCCATCCTTTACCACTGAAGGCAAGTATGTGAGATTGCTGGCTTTGTTTGTGGCTTTTGCTTTATTTACACGCAAACATGAATGTCAGCCTTAAAATCCCTCTTCCTGTTTTGTTCATTTGTACGTTTTTGTTGAACATTATGTTAGGAGAGCAGGAAATGAAAGATTCTTGTTTCATAGTTTTGCAATGAATTTATTACAAATATTAAAGCAATAAGTAATTCCACTTTAACATATGCACATATACTTTGAACAAAGTTAGAAAGATCAACAAAATACCACCATTTGTGCTATTAAGGTGCGCTCTCAGCAAATGATGTTTTATGATCGATTTCAGCTTGCAGGGATTTTTTTTTTTTTTAATGCACTTCAATAGGAAGCTATTCATAAAGTAGCATTTTGTTCTTTTTCTAGATTTTTTTTCCTTTGTCATTTTGATATTAAGGAGTAAACTGAGCAAAATTACAAAAGACATAAGTGTGGAGGCTGCATCATTCTAGGATTAAGGTTCCAAATTTTCCCTTCACCATCATATTAAACAGGTTGAAGATTCTCAGTTCAGCTGAGTTCTTTGTTGATAGTAGCCAAAAACACACCTCCCCAAAGCCTCCACTGCACTTACTTTCTCCTATTAAAAAAAAAAAAAAGAAAAAAGAAAAAAAAGACTATGTATAATTCAGTGTGATATATAATCTGTTCAAGAGTGGCATAGACCAAGCATGTAAGCATGCACGGACACATTTTCTTCTTATCCTGAAAGAGGCTGCATCTCCAGGTCAGGACTGTTGTTGGTGATAGGGAGGTCCACTTAGCCAATGTCTTGCTTGCACTGTAATAAAGTGTGCACTAACGAAAGAAAGGCCTTCATGATATTTCATTTCCAAGGATATTATTTGAGAAAAAGGGAGAATTAATTTTCTTATATATTAATAGTATAGAACATGCTTTTAATTTAATGGGTAACATCACCCCAGAAAAGTATTTTCAAGTAATTATTTTTTCCTTAAATAACATTTTTCAGGTGTCTTTTCATCTCATTAATAATTACTTTATGATGGGTTTACACAATTTTCAATTCTTTGTATTAACAAGATTATTCCTGCTTGCATTCTTTCTCATTAATTACTTCAGAAATCACTATTACTAATTGCCAACAGATTAGAAGTTACATTAGTGTGGTAAGAACACTGTTATGAACATTGTTACAGAAATACTAGAAGGTAAAACCCCCTGAGCTCCTATAAAAGTATTGCTATAGAATGTTCTAAAGTTTGCATGACTTTAACAGGCTTTTCATTTTTTATCCAACAATACTATCCATATACACAATTAGATACTAAGAATGAAAATAGACTCACTTTATATCTATGCATATATATATATATATACACATTTACATGCGTACAGTATGCAGGCCATTTGAATATATATGTTAAAAATGTACAACAATACATTATGAGTTTTTTTATTACGAAATATTAAGTAATGCAATCAGCAAATTGTATTTCTAAATAGTCCTAATACATCCACTGTTTTCATGAATATAAGGGTGCACTTCTGCAAACACATGTGAATTTACTCACAGGAGTAGTCAAATGTCAAGCAATTGACATTTTGGCAATTTCAATTATTCATTTGCATACACTTTCCAGAACTCAGGTCCTTAAATTTGAAATAGGAAATTTAAACTTTCACTTTGCAATCAGATCTAATGCAAAAAGATTCATTTCAAGTGTACAAGCCTCTCTCTGGGATCTATTTAAAAATCCTCCTATTTAAAACCCATCCTTACTTATTTTCTTTCACATGTAAAGGTCATTTTCTAGTGCACTTAAGAAAAACACTCCCCAAAGAAGTCATGCTCAAGAAAAAACATTATTTAATTCTTAAATAGATTAGTTTGCAGCATATTTAATGTTTTAAATAATTAAATTATTTTAATAATGTTTTATCAATGAACATAATGATTTACTCTGACCTGGCACAGACATGCACACACACACAAAAAGATTTCTTCCAAGTAGTTAAATTAGAATTCTGCAATAGAATGTAAAAAAGAAAAAATGGCTTTGTTAAATTTTCAATCTTTTCTTAATATAAACATTAAAAATCATAGGATTTTGAAAGGACAAGTAGCTTCGGTTAGTGAAAGATTTTTCATTTTTTACATAATGGTTGTACTCAGAAGTAATTTGCTTTTACTAGAATGCTGTAAAGTTCTCTCTCCACTCTGATGTACTGTATAAAACATTCCTTAACTCATTAATGTCAAATACAAATTAGTTTTATATTGGAATTTTAACAAACCAGACTCTACATGCAACATAAAAAGCTAGACCATTGTCAGAAATAGTGTAAAGCCAAATGCAAATTTAAACCAGGTATCATTTATCATAAAAAGTACACACACATATAAAAACACACATTACGCTGTCTTGGATGTCCTGAAAATATTGCTGAATAGTACGCAACACTATTATTAGCTGGAATTTTGTAAACAAACAAACAAAAAAAACCAACTCACAAACCCCAACTGTTTTAATTGAGCCCATGCAAGGTGATTGTACCCATGTTATTAAAATACTTTTCTTGGATATAGCAATTCCAGATTATGACTTATATGCAGTGTCAGAGTGTCCTGAATATGATTTTTCCCCCTGTATATCCTTTGAATATCTGAGCAAGCATGTTGTTTTGTATTAATATCATAATTCAAAGGGAAATTTATTAAACCTCCCCCCTCCCAGTATTCCCATCATAGCTAAAAGTTGCAAATTCTATATGGCAGAGCCTAGACAGTAATATCAAATTTTAATAACAATTTCTCTTCTTCAGTCAGTGCTATACTGAAGAAAAGCATAAATTGCTGTGACTGACCGTTAGTTGTTAGAGAAGCAATCTGACTTCTCCACACCCTTATTTCAGTGTATCTGCTCTGTCCCTCAGCTGTATTAATGATAGCATGAAAGGTCACATGATAAACGAGTGACAAAAATATCAAAACATATTAGCCTGTAGCTTTGTTATCAGTGTATGGCAGAGATGACAGAAAATTGTATTTTTCCCCTGAATAATTTTGTGTTACATTTTGCTGGCTAGGCAGAGTGAATTAGGGAGAAATTTCTGCCTCTGACTGTTTGTCTCTTTTTCTGACATACTTGAAGTAATAATATACATTAATAATAGGGAGTAGGCACAGGGAAGAGGTAAGAATTCAGGAGTAGACTGTCTTGTTTCAATTCTACAAGGTACTACCCTTGTTTCTTTCGCAATACAAATTTTGTTGAAAAATATGCACAGCATTGAATGTTATTAATGCTACTGATAATGATCTGCTGTATATTATGAATGTAGCAACTGAAAGACATGAAAAAGAGAAATAGAAAAATAACTTTAAAGTACTGAGGTTATGCTTCCACCCGGTTGTACTTCTCACCACTACAAATGCACATACTTATTAATTAAATAACGGCAAGCACCAACAATGCTTGATCCAGCTCATTGTGATGGAGCCCTAGTAATTACAAATTAGAGACAGATATTACTCCTGCTGGTTTAAAGGCTGGCAGAAGTTGCAGTCCCTGGGGAGATGAGGTTAGCAGTCTTTGAAAGAGAAAATAGAAATTGGCGGGAGCTTAATATCTTATGGCCTATCAGTCTTCATGGTTAGGAGTTAAAGTCATGCCATATCCAAGCTCCTTTTGCTGCTGGCAAACAGCATCAGTGGCAACTCAGTCTTTAAGCTCCTAGCATATCAAAAGCTGTTGAATAGAGCTATTCTGAAAGGCTTCTGAAAGAGAAGATCACAAGCCAAACATGGAAAGTTATATAATTAAAACCTCAATAAACTGATAGAATATACATACAGATGGAATATTTGTGATCTACTGCAGTACATGAGGTATGAATTAAAATGAGAGTACATTGCTTCCAATGAACGAGGTGCACTGGAAAAAAAAACCCCAAACAAACAGAAAGTCTTTGAATGTTTACAAAATTTAAAACAGATCTTTACAAACCTTCATAAATCTTTGGTTAACTTTTTATCTCCATTATTATTCATTTTCATGCATCTCCATAGTCACAATTTCCATCTGAGAACAAAACTGCAGAAATATTTCTGAAAAAAAATTTTTCTTGCAGTATTTATGATCTGACTCAGAGAAGAAAATACCAGAAATCTCCTGCGAGAATATAGTTCTCATGAGATTTCTAACCAATTTTACAGACCAACACAATCTGAATAGTTTGAATCTATTCCCAAACTCCAGACTTTTTGAGATATGTATCTTACCACCAATGTCTTGTTATATCATGCAGAAACAGCAAGTGAATAAGGGAGTATATAATATTCCTCAGGAACTGTGAGTAAGGAGGTAGTAAAGCCTGGAATCCTATCTGAATTGTCCAATTTATCTGTCATTGTTTTCTTTTTTTATTTAAAACAGTTACATATATATGTGTGTGTATAATTATGTATATACATATTAGTATATCTCTGTAAAGAAGTCCTGCTATTATTTCTGTACAAAGATAAGTGTCTATTAGTCAAGGCACTGTACAAACAGATAACTAATTTCTGGCCCAAAGAACTTATAGCCTAAATAATTCTTTTTTTGTGGTTTCAGTGTTCTCCCTTGCAATATATTCCAAAGAGTGACTACGTATAATAAACCACCCCACCATGCCCCATGTATCTCTACATTCCTGCAATACCTGGTGCTATTTCAGCTAGAATTTAAGTTCCTTTTCTCTTGCTTTTGACATATCTCCTACTGTTTGGCAATATTCATACTATTGTTCAAGATCCAGTTCAAGTTTTATACTTACAGGTAATGAAAAGTTGGGGTTCTTTTTGGTATACCTCAATAAGTCTATGCTCAACTTTGTTGTGTGCTTCTAATATCTTGCGTTCTTTCCCGCAAAGTAAACCTGGTTTAATTTATTTAAATAACAAAAATATTGTATGTCTTTACTAGACTGGTTTCACTCTTCTACATCTCCTGAGTGCCTCTCTCTCTCCCCCCTCCCCCCTATATTTATAGTCTTGATTTACATTAATTACTTCTTCTTAAGCCCATCCAAAACTGATATTGATGGTGATCTCTGTTTCAAAGTTTATGGAGTTCTGCAAAATCTGTAAGGACTTACATTCACAAGAAAGCTGAAACTTACTGCAAGCATTTTCCCTTTTCTATTTTATTTTGTTAAATTCATAACTTTGTTTTGTATTCTGAACTGGAGCCCTTCAGCATTCCCAGGCAGCTTCTATATAAACTACAGAGTACACTACATATACTACTATACTAATTTTCATTCTTAGCTTCAAAGAATAGCATTCAAATTGTTCTGTATCTACAGTTAGATACTTCTACTAGAAAATTACTAGACAATTTATGAGGCAAAATTTCACTGTTATCAGAAAGCACCTGATTCTGCCCTACTGGGGTACATATTTTTACTGCAGAAATGCCATTAAACATGTGGGAACTGAAGCAATGTCTGTGGTATAGACATAAGCATAACTGACCAAACAACTGGGATCCAAAAAGTATACAATCTAAGAATATAATAATCTATGAATGGGTTATCCTGTAAATGAAAAGACACGCTTTTGGATTGCTATCCATTTTATCCCTATAGTAAATGTCTAAACTATGTGAAACAAATCACCCTCTAAATATTTGTCTGTCTTTCCATGGAATACAGAGGGATCCTAGGATGACCAGCTGAGTGCTGAGATTCAGCACGAAACAAATTCTTAGTCTATATATTCTTTTTTTGTCATTATCTTTGTCACATTTGTAATGGTGAGGACAAAAAGAAAAAATATTTCTCACTAGTTTAACTTCTCTTTTTTTCCCAGTAGTATAAAGAAAATATTGCAGTGCTTCATTTTCACTAAATAAATTTAATCTTTCAATCACTTTCATCGTCTAAGTTCTGTAACAGATAATTTTTCCAGTATTTACCAGGCTTTTTTGTTTGTACATCTTGTTAGTCAAAAACTGAATTACAGCTTTGAATGAACTCAAGTAATAAACCCCAGTATTTCTCAGTTAAATGAAATTGCCAGACACACATATTTGCATATTTTCTAAAGAAAGTATTTTGAATTTTATATCTCTGTGTTCTGATTGACTGTGTTTTTTCTCAGCAAAATCTAACATTATAACAGGAGTAAATTAAGCTGTTATGTGATCATGTGACCACACAGTATATCTGAAGTCTACATTGATCTTCAAGGACTTTAAACAAGGTGCAAAACTTTCTACTGTCATGAATACATTTTGACCTCACTGTCCAAGCCATTAAAAACTGACCCGCATCACCACTTTTTACTTAGATAATTGCTGATTCTTGTTTAAATCCTCTGTTTAACCTACTCTATGCCATCATTGGAGATGTGTTTTGTTCAGCACATGAAGTTAACTATCAAATGCCTTAATGTCATAGAATCAGTCACAGATCCATAAAATCGTAACAGTTTGGGTTGGAAGGGACCTTAAAGGTCATCTGGTGCAATCCCCAATCTATGTGTGTCTATCTATCTATCTATCTATAAAAACATCTTTTATGACGTCGATTGACTTTCCAGTAGTGCCCTTCCCTAGAAATAATCCATGTTTTCTGTCCATTGTCCATCTCCACTATTGGTCTTTCCTTCTCTTAAGGATGAACCCTGAGTTTATTCTACATAGCCATAATGACAGATAAGGTTTTTATTAGCATGAATTATCATAGCTGGATCAAAACAGATTTTCATCAGAATCTATGTAGTTGTTTTACTCCAACTCTTTTGCAGGTCAAGTTCCCCTCTAAATTCTTCTTGCATCGTTTAGTCTCTTTTGGTTTCACTGGGCCATGACACAAATCAAGTGATTTGATAGTTCGAGTGATGACTCCAGCCAATTCAATGTAGGTCTATTCAAGTGACCACAAGAAACTAGTTGGCAAGTTATGAATTTATAGTCAAATTTCCATTTTTCTTTGAAAAATAAATAGGTCTAGTACCTCATGGAAGTGCTTAAGACTTTACACAGGGAAAAGACACGAGCCCATACTGGGTCTTGGGAATCTTTTGACTTGCACAAGCTGTTGCCAAACAAGAATAGTCACAGAGTCATTTAGGTTGGAAAAGACCTTTGAGATCATCAAGTCCAACGAGGACTGTTAAGTCCATCACTACACCGTGTTCCTAAGCACTACATCTACACATTTTTGAAATATCTCCAGGGTTGGTGGCTCCACCACCTCCCTGGGCAGCCTGTTCCAATGCTTCAGGAGCCTTCCAGTGAAGAAGCTTTCCCTAGCATCCAGTCCAAACCTCCCCTGGTGCAACTTGAGGCCGTTTCCTCTTGTCCTATCACAAGTTACCTGGGAGAAGGAACCTAACCCCACCTGCTGACAACCTCCTTTCAGGTAGTT
>JAVJGJ010000037.1:37712966-37733882 GCA_035590215.1 Microhierax caerulescens
TCCCGCTGCCCACACAGTTTCTGACACAAGCCAGGGGGCTGTTGGCCACCTTGGCCACCTGGGCACACTGCTGGCTCATGTTCCGCCGGCTGTCGACCAGCACCCCCAGGCCCTTTTCCACAAGGCAACTTTCCAGCTGCTCTTCCCCAAGCCCAGAGCGCTACATGGGGTTGTTGTAACCCAAACAACTTCAAACTACATTAAATCTTTCCTTCATGTTCACCTTTGCTCCAGTTTCTCAATTTTTACATAACGAAAGAAAATTGTATGTGCAGATCATAAACTAGGAAACAGTCAGTCTGTTATATTTTTCTTTTTCTCATCACATGTCCAAACCCCATATCAAATCTGTTTAGAACATGGGAGCCCTAGATCTATTATTTATGGCCGAATTTTAGTATGCTAGCAGAACATTTAAATAATAGAAATATTCTCTTCACATTTTTCAGTTAAAACTAGTTTACTTTAATCATTATCCCTTGGTTTTCAGTCTGATTTGGTGATGTGAAATCTTCCCAACATATCATTTGAGGAATATATTTGTTTTCTTGTCATTATACGCTACGTAATTTCTCATAGATAGTAACACCTTACATTAGTTAGGCTATAACAAATTTTATTTTTAATTTTATTTTCACCATCTTGTTGATAATTTGCTAACAGTTTCCTGAGCAAATGATTAAATTCCATTTCACTTTCTCTTGGATCCACGTGCTCCAGTTGCAGCCAAGTCTTTCTTTAGAGCAAGAGTTTCAGTCTTTCTTCCAGTTCTCTTAATTCTTTGTAAAAATGTCCGTTTTTAACAATGACTGTTTCCTGTTTTTGTCTTCCATTCAGCAAAAGAACACATAGTATAAGAGCTACCCTCAATGAAATACGATTCCTTAGTGATATTTAGATTATACTTATTCAATGTTTTTATTTTATTATTGTAGGGGGCAGGTTCATTAACTCAGTTCTTAGTGTGATATTTTACCTAAGTTAATGAATTATTCTCTATCTCAGCAGATAACACCTTGCTGGTACCAAGACTCACATCCCAACTGCCCTAACAGGCCATTAAAATTTTGGGGGTTACCATCAGAATGTGATTCAGTGCGGGATCATTTTACTGAATTGAAGATCTGGTATACTGATATACACTATGCAAAAAAAAAAAAAAAATCACTATAGTCTTGTACCTTCCTGTGAAGGTTTTCAAAATTTGTGGTTTTGCCAGTTCTTACTCTGGTCTTCTCCCTGGTCATATACCTGCTTTTGACACGACCTTAAACTTAAATGTGGAATTCAAAACCACTCCCCAGACCTTTCCATTGTCACAGGAGTTGTTCCAGGAGAATATCTACCTATTTATCCATATGCAAGAATATCCTTCAACTGATTTACAGTCCCTTGCCAGTTTGTTATCATGCAGGTGTCTTGGAAGTATTATTGAAAACTTACACTATGGATAGTTAGATACATGGCACCTCTCCTTAGCCTCAGTTCCTTCTCCCTGCTCCATACCAAGGATGTGTGATCTGAGTGATTTCATGAATTAGTTAAGAGAAATTATTAGTTCATTATGATCAAGCTGAGGGGTTTTCTTTTCAGCTCTAGCAGAGTTCTCCTAAGTAGACAGCACTTCCTTAAACTTTCCTATCATCTACAAATCGATGAACACACTGAAATAGGAAACTGAGATCCAGACTAGGGTCAATTTCACTCCAGGCTAACCTAATATGGGATGGATGTATTTTAGCCTCGAGTACTGCACATCAAAAATAATTGATATCTCATACGTCCATACCTGTTTGAAAGACTTTGAACCAGCAGAATGTGAAAAATCCAGGCATATCCACTGGGACCTAACCACACAGTAGAAACTGATTAGATCTAGCTTTCTCTCCTCCCCTTGCCTACTTTTCCAGTCACCTCTTCTGAAGTTTTAGTCGTAGTTCATAGTCATTATCTTGGTCACCAGTCTGGAGGAAGATGAGAACAAGCAAGAAGAAAGTATGTAAGGCAACAATGCATGTCAGCATGATGACTAAAATGTTTTCATTTAGATATGATAAACACTTTGATACTGGGATATATCAATATGTCTTTATTGACTAGTCTTCTCTCCTGGAATCCAAAACCATCATTAAGTGTTGTGAAGATGTCCTGTAATGGCTTCCTAGGTTTGGTTATAAACAGTTTTTATAAAAAGTCTAAGCCTTTGACCCAACAAAATTACAGAGGGTGCAGCAAGGCACAGAATTTGTCAAGTACGAGCATCACAGCTAAAGCAGCAGAAGTCTAGAAAACATTTAAAGTACTAGTTTGCTAGATCTAAATTAGTGTTATAAAGCAGAAGTGTTCATGATCTCAGCATCTCTGTAGAAAGTATCAACTCATATGCCCTAGACCAGGAGTCCTCAAACTATGGCCCACGGGCAGGATATGGCCCCCCAGGGTCCTCAGTCTGATCCCCCAGTATTTACAGAATCCCCTGCCCACCCCCCCCACCACCCCCCTAGGGGTTGGGGGGGAAACCAAGCAGCCACAGATGATGCCTGCCACTGAATCCACATGCCGGCCCCCTGGTTAAAAGGTTTGGGGACCCCTGGCCTACAAGCTTCTTGCTTCAGGAAAGAATTCTTTCTGAGCTAATCAGGAAAAAAATAATCTAGAATTCCTGAATATGTGGCCATCATTTCTTTAGGCAATGTGACTGATCTGAGCACCCATGATCATCTTCTGAAGCTTGCTAGAGCAGACAAAGAAGTATCTTTTGCTAGTGTCACACATCTCTGAATTACACCAACAAAATTGAGGATTGTATTATGTAGATCCATTGATGCCTGCAGTATTGTACTGTGCCTGTTTCAGCTGGATAATTTTCTTCTTAGTAGCTGGTGCAGTGTTGTGTTTTGGATTTGGTGTGAGAAAAATGTTGATAACACCCTTACCTTTTACGTTGTTGCTGGGTAACGTTTATATTAAGTCAAGGACTTTTCAGTTTCTCAGGCCCTGCCAGTGAGAGGGCTGGAAGGACATGGGACATTGGGAGGGGACACAGCCAGGACAGCTGACCCAAACTAGCCAAAGGGATATTCCATACCATGGGATGTCATGTTGAGTATATATAAGCTGAGGGAAGAAGGAGGAAAGGGGGACACATCCAGGATTATGGTGTTTGTCTTCAGTAATCGTTACACGTGATGGAGCCCGGCTTTCCTGGAGATGGCTGAACACCTGCCTGCCCATAAGAAGTGGTGAATGAATTCCTTGTTTGGCTTGGCTTGCACACATGGCTTTTGCTTTACCTTTTAAACCATCTATCTTAGCCCATGATTTTTCTCCCTTTTACTCTTCTGATTCTATCCCCCATCCCAAAAGCAGGGGACTGAGCAAGTGCTGTGTGGTGCTTAGTCACTGGCTGGGGTTAAACCACAGCAGGTTACTACTCCAGCAATGATTTCTCATCCCAAGTATATTGCCTATGAAGCCATAAAAGCAGACAATGGCCAAAGTCCCATGAACAAGAAGATAGGTGTCTTATCAGAGAACATCAAAGATGAGATTCATATCAGAAAATTCTTCAAGCCCTATTGGTCATCCAAGGATTGAAGGGTATTGTACTCCAGCAGACAATATTCACTTTGCCTCAGAGGCTTCACAACCTGAGGAAAACATAAGGAGCGCCCTGAGCAGGATGCTTTGTGCTGCCAGGTAGCCAGCATAAGCTAAAAAATTACATGGTAAAAGCAAAAAACATTTTAAGTATATTGGTTTATTTAAACTCAGGTATTATGATTAAAGACAGCATTAGATACAGCCAAAGGTCTCACAAGCTTATTAGCAATGTCTCTAGACATGCAGTTCTCTAACAATGTTACACATTCAAGAAAAAAAGTTTTCTGGGAAGTTTATCAAGTCAAGTTCTGACCTTCTGCAGCTTACAGAAGCACACTCCACCACTTAACCACACAAACAAGCAACATCTCACACATGGCTCTATCACCTTCAGTCCCAAATTATATGCCAAATTCTTAAAGAGACAGTTGTCACCAAGTAGCACTATTAAAAGTCAGCGCTAGAACTTTCATGTACACAGCAAATGCACCCACAAATATATTTTGTAGTGTCAAATTATTGCACAAACTTTCCTGGGCTCTTAAATTACTCACATTTTCCTAAGTGATTCTTGAGTGAGCTGTACCCATAAGGATCAGATTATAGACCTCTAACACTTCACCTATCGAAATAACTTCTATGCAGAAATACATTGCTGCATTTTATAAGGTGCAGTCCACAAAGTGAAAACACTGTCTCTGTCATTGCATTATGCAATGACTTGTGAATAAGCCCAAGGCTGTTGAGCAGCATTTCCAAGCCAAGAAGGCAAGCCTGTTCAGGTCACCTACAGGGACCCAGCCTGGGGCCCTGGAGTTAAAAATACCAGCTCATCACCACCCATGGGATAAAGGGAAATTGAAATTACTACTAAGGCAGTTACAGATCCATAGACTTCTGTGCATCATCTAGCTACCAGAATAGTACTAGTAGTAATATTCTCACAAACATTCTTTAAGGAAATATAGGATTTTGCCCATTTTATCTAAAATATATAGAGAGGTAGGGTCAGCAGGTACTTTACATTTGTCATAATAAGGGCTCAAGTTCCTTTCTGTCTTGGGGTGCATTCAATCTTATGGGAATCCAATCTGTAAGCTGGATGGATAGAATACACCTTTCCTGATAAGAAAGTTTAAGAAGTAAGCTTTAAGGAAACATTTCAGTTCACTTACCTGGGCAAGCAGACTTGGATACTAATGCATGTCTACTTCCCTTCAAACTCTTTAAGAACTTCAGATAGAAGAAAGATGAAAATTATGTACTGTATATTTATGGTATATTATGTTAGAAATCAGGACCGACAAATTTTTATGTGTGTTATTATATTTTTAACACTGATGTTGTTACATAGGTTTCTAATGAGAGGGTCAGCTGTCAAGCTAACATTGAAGCAATAAGAATGTTAGTAAAGGAACATATTTATATTCACTTCACTTATTACTTGAATATTATTTATATTATCCTTCGCTTATTGCTTGTAACCTTTGTTAAGCTTTGGGGTTTCTACAATTGAAGGGAATTAAACAATAGCTGTTTCTTTGGAGTTGTTCAAGTCACAGTAGCACTTCTTATTTTAAACTATCTTAGAACTTCATATTAAACTTTATTTCAATTTAAATTTTGCCTAGTCTATTAAAAATTAAACCTCACGAAGCAGTCAAGCTCATCCAACCTACATAACCAATTCCTACATTCTTACTTATGAACAGTGCACAATTGTGTTGAAGATTAGTGTGGTTTGACCATCACTTGTGTTCTCCCGAGAGTGTATATGACCATTGTATGACCTCATGAAGTTCATATGACCTCATGAAGTTCAACAAGGCCAAGTGCAATATCCTGCACCTGGGTCAGGGCAACTGCCGGTATCAATACAGACTGGGCAGAGAATGAATTGATAGAAGCCCTGAGGAAAAGGACTTGCAGGGGTTGGTGGGCAAAAAGCTCAACATGGCCAAAAAATGTGCGCTTGCAGCCTAGAAAGACATCTAAATTCTGGGCTGCATCAAAAGAAACACGGCCAGCACGTCCGAGGGAGCTGAGTCTCCCCTTCTGCTCCATTCTGGTGAGAGCCCACCAGGAGTATGGTGTTCAGCTCTGGAGCCTCCAGAATGAGAAGGACATGGACCTCTGGACCATGAAGATGATGAGAGGGCTGGAGCACCTCTGCTATGAAGCAAAACTGAGAGAGTTGAGGTTGTTCAGCCTGGAGAAGAGAAGGCTTTGGGAAGATTTATAGTGACCTTCCAGTACCTTAAGGGGGTTTATAAGAAGGATGGAGACAGACTTTTTAGTAGGGCCTGTAGCAACAGGACAAGAGGTAATGGTTTTAAACTAAAAGATTTAGACTGGATATAAGGAAGAAATTTTTCACAATTAGGGTGGTGAGATACCAAAATAGGTTGCCCAGAGAAGCTGTGGATGCCCCATCTCTGAAGGTGGTCAAGGTCAAGTTGGCTGGGGATTTAAGCAACATGGTCTAGTGGAAGGTGTCCCTGCCCATGGCAGGGAGATTGAAACTAGATGATCTTTAAGGTCCCTTTCAACCCAAACTATTATAAGATTCTATGATGACTGATCATTTCCATCCTTGAAATTATAATATGCCATAATAATAAGAATTTTAGCCTTTCCAGGTCAATAGAAGATAAAGACTCATCCAGAAAGTGGTCTAAAGAGTATAGAGATAGGTTCCTGTTCTGATCTTCTGGAGATGGCTCTCTCCATTATCATGAGATACAGCTCATAGCTTAGACATACAAGTCAAATGTCTACAGTAAATAGTATCCACATGCCTACATACACAAATTAAGATTAAAATTACTCCTTATAAAATCATGATTTTAGATGATTGGGTCTAACATGCTTGCCATCAATAAATAAGAATCAGTACAACCTACTTGATGTTGTGCATCTTTTCTTTATTTCTGTAAAGCAGTTTTTCTAGTCTAACACTCCAATTCTGAATCTGTTTCACATGATACTGCACAATATGCTAAACCTTTTAACTATTTCCATATTTTTTGCAGAAAAATCTACTGCCTGCATGATGATCAAATTTCTTATGGTGTTTTATTCCCCATAGTTTTCAATGCAGCAAGTCACTCAAAGTGTCTAATGATAGCCTTGTATAAATAAGTTACTTAAATCCAGCTGCTTAAACCAAAAGCAGAATTTAGCCTAAATACCAAAATGATGGTTTCCTTACTTTCTTGATGCTAGCACCACATGACAAGTTGAATTACAATATATACTACTCATTTTGGTAAATCATCACTATATTTGCATATTCCTTCCTTACACACAATTATCCTAGAATTAATGTGTTGAACACTGCTTACCAATTTTCTTACTCTCTATTTTTAGAATATAGTCCACCAGATTATATAGTCACTCAACTCTAGTTTAAAAACAGGGAAAAAATATTGACAGTGAAACACATTATAAAAGGAGCCAATGAGTCTGTACACTCTACTGTCTCTGTACAGATTTAGTTACCCACTAATTAAATACAACAGTTCACAGGTAACTTTAAAAGAAAGACTTCAATAGACAAATCTATTTTTTAAAACTGTTTTTAGAGCTTGTTTTTTATACTAAACTGTGCAAAATAAGCCAAGGAGAGTAGGAATAGTGATAATGACAGATTATAAAGACCAGATAACCAGCCCCAGAAAATTCTGATAGGTGATCACACTACAATTATTTAAATTAAATATCTCTAAAAATAAAAATCTTTCAAAAGTTGAAGATGACCTTTCTCTGGTTAGAGCCTTGTTCAGATTTTGGTAATTTCCCCCCCTATAATCATAGGTGGATGTGTGAGGGTGTATTGATACATAATACTAATTTTGTATGTATACCAGCAACAGCACCAGTAACAAATACCTTGTTATCCATGACAAACCCAGACAGAACATGAAAAACTGCAATTTTACTCAGGTAAGTTGGATATCAAAAAAGGTTTTGAAACACACAAAACTATTCTGACAGGCAGCTTTCCCTAAATTTCTTCTGACTTCATAATATAGTGTATTTTTATATATTTATATATATATATATATTATTTATATATATATATATATATAATACAGTGTCAAATGCTACCTTAGTCTTCATATGAATACACCCAGAACTCCATTCCAAAAATATTTCTGTTTCGTGAGTTTTTAGGAGCTTAACACCACCTGAAGGCCAAGACAACAAACAAATGTTTGCAAAATTGCTCTGGAGAATTTTCTTTGCAACAGATGGAATTTGATGAGGGTACTAAGGCCTAGCTGTTTTACTGTATTACAAAAGCCTCACAAGGAAGAAGGCTCTATACTCCATGTGTAGATTGCAAATGTGCAGAAGTACACAGCCTTTCTGCCATAATGCATCATGGGAACTGATTCCATTCTCTACAACTCAGAAAAGATGAAACATAATATACAATCAAAACACTTTGGAATAGTGTTTATAATGAGATTCCGCAGTGGCTTCACATCTTGACCCAGCCCTGGAAACAAATTCATATTCCAGTTGTCTTAAAACATTAAGACTTCACCCAGAAAGAACACCTTCACAGCGGATCTACCTCCAACTACGATAGAACCAGAAGTTCTAGAGACAAACAAAGAAAATTATTTATTTGATTTGAAATAATTATGTAGTTAAATGAAAATTCTTCAGTTAAGGCCCTAAAAATGAAAGTAGGTTTAGTGCACGATTTGTATATGATTGAGCTAGGATTCACTGGGGATTTACTTCAGGTGATATGCTAGAGGTCAGATTAGATGATCTATTGAACCTTCTGGCCTTAAAACTGTATGAAACTATAAGTTTTTATTATATCCAGCCTTGTTCACCCGTCTCTAACTTCAATGTTATAAATTATTAAATATAATAATAATTGCTAAAGAATTCATTGCTACTATAAAAAACTGTCAACAAATATATAGCCCTGAAAAAATGACAGTAAACTTTGTATTAAACTGAGTGTTACTATCACTGAATAAATTGCCCATTTAAGACATAATATTGAAAAAAAAAAAAAATCAGAGTCCCTATAATTTAGTTTGGTTGCAAATTATGCTATTTATGTATTTTTAAAACAGTTTTATATTATTTAAACACATTTTTGCTTTCAAAGGTAAAAATTTACATTCTTTCACTTTGAAAATGCACAATGACATTTCATTCATATCTGTTCAATGATTTAACTGAAGTTGTACTATAGCTAACATACATTCTGAATGAAGATTTTCTGTTTACCAAGATTTCTTAAGTACACAAAATAATTCTAAAGTTTTAACACGTTCTTGAACATTCCTCTTTTGTAATAATAAAAACATTCCTCTCTGACAGGAGAGATGAAATACCCTCAATATATTGTCTCAACTTGCACTGTTAACTCCCAACTATTGTCTATTTCTGTAGTTTACTGCCAGTTATGTAATAAAAATAATTCATAATGATTTTTTTTTTGTTTAGGTTTATATCCTGAAATCAACTTCAAACTAAATAACTATTTTTTATTTTATTCTGTTTTTTTGTTGGGTTTGTTTTTTTTTTTGAGTGGAAGGGGTTTAAAGTGAGACATTCAGGAAGATATTTCAGTGTACTTGGGTGTGACTTTTGTTTGTCATTGACAGTATTGAGGGTCTATGTTATTTAATTTATGTGTAGTGTTGGATTCACATATTCATACACCTTAAATTCAGAAAGAACCATTAGAATTATGTAGTCTGACGTAAGATACATGACTGCCTCAATTTTCACCTGGTTAACCGTATTTTGAGATTAATAACCTGGATTATTTTAAATTACAGCTTCAGTTTTGCCTCAACAAAATTTTTAGATAAAGTTCACACATTTCTAGTTCTAATTTGCTTTACTTCAGTTTACAGATATTAATTTCTTCTTATGCATTTTCACTAGATTAAAGGCTATAAACACACCTTCAAATACCTATAAATTATTATGGCATCTTTTTTTCTTTTCTTTTCTTTTCTTTTTTTTTTTTTTTCCAGAAATGAAGCTAATTTAACACTTTATTCCTCAAAAACATTTTCTCCCACTCTAAAAATATTTTAAGGTGTCCCTGTTGTCCCCCTGCCCCAATACTTTTAAATTGCAGACATTTCCCTGAAATAAAGTGGTTTATATGTCTCCCATCTTGATTGCACACATAAGAAAATCTCTTCCCTGCTCCCTGCTGACCTGCTTTTACACTCCAGGGATCACATGAGGCCACATCTGATGTTCACGAGAGTGGTGCACATTCCTGTTGAATTGTAGCTCACGGAATTCTCTCTCATCTCTAATGAGGATGATGACCAGTAAAAGCAAAATGGGTCATAACTCTTCTATTTGGTCTTGTTAGCAAGGCAAGAAAGGAAAACAATAGAAGTTACAGGTAATTTGTTAGAATTTATATAAGTTTTCTTTTGTACATTAAGTAAACAAGGGCAGCAAATGTGAATTTTGCCTCATATCTTCCAGTCTTAGCAGATCACTTGCTTCCACTTCAGTTTGGCCCTTTGTGCTCTGATAAACTGTTTCAACCCATATAGACATATAGATATTACAAAATAAGAGACAACTTACCATTCACTACTTGTGTTTTGGTCATCAAAGCCCACTACTAACCTCTGTCCTCTGAAAAGGAAAATGCATAAATCTAGAGCCTTTCATTACTTCATCCTTGTAAAATGTACATTTTTCCAGATAAATATTGATCAATATAATAGTACCTTTTCAGGAACTGATTTTGAAGACATAATGCAATTGATATTTAAAAAAAAAATAAAAATCTACCTTGACAGTATCTTTATTACTGGTAAAACATGTCCTTAAACACTCATTTTTGGTCTTCAATGTTATATATGCGCCATATGGTTTAATGTCCTACTGAACAGGACCAGGTACTTTGTTGCCTCCAATCACTAAAACATTAAAAAAAAAAAAAAAGTTCATAGCTCCTACCAGCTTGAACTTGGATTAATGATGAGATGTATACATTTTTTCAGTACTGATCATATTTCTTCATATTACAGCATAAGTTTTCTTCCCTGTTAGTGTTATAATGAATGGCAAGTGCTATCAATATACCTGCAATACATTGGGGAAAATGTTTACCACCTTAAGTTGTTCTGCCACTGGAGGGAATTGTATGAGAGTAGAGATCATCACAAACTGTGACTGAAGAGTGAATTTACTATATGTTTTATTTCCAATTGCTTGTGGCTGTATAATATTATACAGTAGTGTGATTATGTAGGAAACTAATTTCCTGAAATCTTGCAAGTAAATCATAACCAATTTGATATTAAGAGAATTGCTCAAAGTATTCTTATGAACAGATGTAATTCACCATACATATTCAAATACACCTTGCTTTAGGATGGAACCAACCATGCTCATTACAATGTGTTTCTAACCTGTGTACAGTCAGTAGAACAGAAGTGACAGCAGAATTGAAATGGAGAAACAACCCTGTGAAACACTAAGCTCAAAGAAAGATTTCCCAAATTTACTTTGTTTCATTTAGAGTAGAAAGGTGAACTGTACCTTTCTTCTATCCTGCTTTTTGATTATGGCCACATTCACATGTAAATATGTAAACTTGAATAAAAAGTTGTTTTAAAAGAAGACAGATAACCTCTTTCCAGCATTAAGAAAGGTGTAGAGGCAGAAATGAACACTGTCCCCTTTTAGATAGTTAAACTTCTGTATATATGTAAACAGTTCTAAATTTTCATTAAGATAAAATCTTTCACCCATAAACACTTCAGAAACATGGTACTGGAGGAGGCTTCTTTCCCCCCTTTTTCTTTCTATGTAATAGGTAAGAAAGCTTTTTTATAGGCTACATGTTTTGTATCTGCATTCCCTAAGACAGGCACCAATTCTGCAGAGATGTCATCTTCATTTCCACAAGGCAATGACTGGAACTTGCCTGAAATGTATTAGGATACAAATGTGGGTGAAGAATAAGAACAGAGTGAGCTGAAGTCTGCAACAAATATGAATCCCAAAGGCAGCCACCTCTTCTCATTCAAAAAGGATAATAATAATGAAAACCATCTGATGAATTATACAAGCCCTGCTAATTAATTAACTGAAAGTTGTTTGTTCATATTTTGCTGTAATAGAAGAGAGAGCACATGCAAATATACAACAGAATATACATGAATATTGGCATGAAATTGCAGGCTTACACTGTTGGTGCAAATTCTGGCATGTTTTATACATCTGATCTGCAACTGATGTATACTAGACTGTACACAGAAGGAACATATAATGAGTAACATTTACATGTTATAAAGGGTGTGAAAACTCTCAACATGCTGATAATTAGAAACAGCATTAGAGGTTACTAGTAGTTGATTGCCTGACGGGAATTTTGGAAGACACTGCACTAATAGGGATATCATGCCACAAATCCAATTCATGAAGCATATCAGACAAATCAAAAAAACATTTTCTCAAAAAGTTTCTTTCATTTTTCTTCAGTGGATTTTGTAAAAGAGGTTTAAAGGGGACTGTCAGGCTCTGAGCAACTGAACATGGATGTTCCATCTAAACAACAACTTTCTTGTTTTGTGGTCAGCACGCCTCACTGTCAGTAAGGTATTAGCCACAGACAGTAGTAGTAATATATGCAGAATGATCATGTGGCAGTGGATCAAACCAAAAGCAAAATCAACCAAACAAAACAATCAAATAAAAAAGAATTGCAGTCTGTGCCATGTGTACAAATCACTACTTTTACTATTGCATTTAAGGAATCTTTGAGAATTGCCATTCTGGACTGTATTTGAGTCTATCCTTGTTTGTAACTTAAAAGAAAATGATGGTGACCTCTGCATAGTTCATATTACATGGAGGGAAAAAATAATTGTACGTATTTGTACGGACATAAGGCATTCAACAATGGATGAGACTTATGGTTTTAGATCAGAAGTAAAAACCTGCAAATACTATCCACAGGTCTTTAGACAAGTCAGGAGCAATGGACATAATATATTAAAGTTAGGTAGTTTTTACTCATTGTTGCAGCTGGCTCTGATAATCCTCACTTAGGACAAGACAGTACTCCCAAGTGGAAAATTTTCTTCTTGGAGAGGTTTCCTCTAGGTTGTATTATGACCTGACAAAAATGAAACAGCAACATTTACTTTATAATTATAGGCAGTGTGAACTTTATATTTCATATAGAAAATGAAATTTGTCATCAGAATTTAGTTGCTTACAAATTTTAAAAACCCTTAAATGTAATACAAAAAATAAATGAAGGCACAGAACCATCTTCTATGGCCCACTGTTAAGTGTAGAAATATCTTATTCTGTCAATGTGATTTCATAGTAGGATGAAAAATGTCAAAAGTGGGGATGACAAATCAGTCTAGTGAGGAAAAATGACTCTCAGACAAGAGATGTCATTTGTCATGATTGCCATTTGACTGCACTTTCTCCTGTCTTCTCTTTCAGATGAATGTTACTTTGCCATTAATTTAAAATTATCTTAAATCAACGATGGGTTGAACATGAAAAGCAAAAGTACTTGTCTTTTAAAGTTTTGCAATATGCAGAAATCTATTCAAATGTAAACTTACTGAAAACTGACATACACATTATGAAAAAGGTTATCATCATGAATTGTTAACTTTGAAAATATCATAGTTCTTTAGCTGAAAAGTCCATTTTTCCTAAATACTGGCAACAGCATGGCTTTTGTTCAAAACTGACACAGCTGAGCACAGCTCTCTGAGCCACTGCATAATACGGGTGGTAATTAAGCCACAGCTTCAAGGTTGCATGGGCACAAGACAATTCAGCCTAATGAAGTATCGATTGGCTGCAGTCGAGGTAAAACAAGTTGACATTCATTTAGAGGTAGCAATGCGAATATACCACAAAGCCACCAAAGTAGTGAGTGAAAAAAAAACAAAGAGACTGAATTTTAATCTTGCAAACACAATTAAGAATCTTATTTACAGCATGTTGCTATCACTTAAACTAAAGCTAATTGCATACTTACTGGCCTGACATCACATTCTTAAATCAGCAGAAATTATATTCATAGGCTATTGGCAAATTCGGTGTTTCAATTAAAACCTGTCCTAACACTTCAAAAACCCAACTGCAAAAACATACTTGGAATCAAATTTCCACTTTATTCACACAACTGAGTTTATTTTAAAATACTGTGATAAACTCCTCTGTAACACAAGTTTAAATTATTTAATTTCTTAAGCCAAAAGTTTTACCTCTTAGTGGAATAATAATTGCAAGTAGGTTTCTACATCTTGTAACATTATGCAAATATCAATGTAATTTTTAAGCTTGGTTTTTTGTCCTATAGGTCAAGAGATTTATTCAAGCCATCATGGCTTTGTACATATTTGTGTCATGTACAAATATATATTAAATCACAGTATGCATAAAATGCATATAGTAATGTACAAATTTACATATTTGAACTTACTATTGTAAGTATTTCATTCCTATCCAGTAAAGTTAATTTTCTCAGAAGTTAGAAGTTCTCAAAAAACACAGCATGAGTGCCAAATTTTCAGCATTAATACCAGCACAACGTCCAATGAAACAACTTTTTTGTTGAGGCCTACTTTTTTGCTACCACTCCTGAAAAGTTAGGAGCTTTAGGATGTGGATACAAATAAGAAACTGCTAAAATATCACTATGTATTAAGTCCTGAAATTTTACTTAGGTAATTTAAAAATGGAATTGGTAAGTATGATAACTAATACAATAAAATATAGATAACAAAACCAATTAAAAAGGAACCTTCAAAATAAAAACAATTTATATTTTCCAAATTATGTTACTGGTTATGAACAATGGTATGCAGATGTTTCCATGTTTTTCAACATTTTATTTAAATTTAGGTAGCGGACTTTAATTTTAAACAATTAATTAGCAGCCTATATATTCAAAATTATTTATTCTATTAATCATAAGCTTTTTCCTGAGTTTGTAGCTGGCCAAAGTATACTGCAACTCTGTACACTATTGTAGATAGTTTAGCACTTGAGACTAAGTTCTTACATCTTGCAAACAGATACTGAGAACTTGCAACAAATGTATTACATAACATCATTCTAACAAAACCCTCCTTAAAAAGCTGAATTGCAAATGCACTTTTCACCTTCCAAAAGTGCAAATATTTTACAGTTTGCACCAATCACATTTTCTCATGAAAATACCCCCAAATGACTGAGAAAGTGCTAATGTGTCTAATTGCATTATAGACCCCTCCGGCAGACAGACATTTCTTTAAAAAGTAACTCATTAAAACACTCTGATTGCCAGATGTTGGGATTCACATCAATTGCCCTACTTGTGTACTGAATTAAGGCAGTACGAGCACTGAAGTAAGTCTTAAACTATTTTAGTAATTAAAGTATTATCCTAAAAAGTCAAAAAATCTGAGTGCATTTATTGTATATGAAATCTGACAGGCATAAATTTTTTCATCACACATGTACAATGACTAAGTCTCTCTTAAAAGAATTTTAGAATTTAAAATAACAAATCCCACAGAGAATTAATATATATATATATTTTTTTAAAAAAAAAATCATTTAGCATACCAGTGTTAAATACTTTCAACAGCAGTTGTATTATATCCTGGCTCTCCACAATCATGGTGCACCTTATGACTTGTGCACCACCACAGTGCACCATCTGATGTGGAAATAATGTAAAGGCAACTGCATATACAATTTTGTAGGTACTCTATAAGATTTATCCAAACTAAAAAGCTGTCAATTTTCACTTTTACTGGTGGTATTGTATGTGGTCTATTGAAATAAGGTCAGCACACTGTGTAACATGAGAAGGAATAATACCCAAAAGCTGACATACTACTTGCCTATAAACATCATCCCCCCTCTGCTTGGTTCAAGTCTAACTACATCCCCTGTTCATCTGTGGGGGCTATAGTCTGGATAGAAGTGGCAGATAGAATTTATAGCCACTAGTACTTCTATTAAAAGTAAATATTTATCTTGGCAATGACTCTTCTGGGCCCACATCTCAATTGTGAAGTAATAATGAGAGGGTTTCAACCCAGTATCAGTGCAATGGGGATTCCTAAGGTACAAATGTTTAGTCCAGTAGATTTCAATCCCTTTTCCCAAGTGACTGTAGAAAGAATCTCTGTCCATTGGAGATAAGAATTTTGGAATTAATGTCCATGTAAAAATGCTTTCCTTCTGGCAGACTTCCTGTCAGGCCACTAGTGAAGAAGCTGTGCCCCAGTAAAGGGATTAGAGAAAAGCACAGATCACTTGTGAGAGAACCCATCAGCCTAGTTGCCATAATTGGTCTGGATAGATTACACAGTCTACCTGAAGAGATGAGGCCTATTCAGGTAATATCTTCAGGCCTAAAATTGTTATTCTGAAAAATTCCATTTCCTTTTCAGAAGGCAAGTTCTCTTTCCACATTGAAAATCCAAATTCTTTCCTACTCATTCATAATAGACCATAATTTTTGTATGCAATTTATGAGAATTATGAAAGATTTTTTAAGCATTCAAGTCAATGCTAGCAACATGCTTTTGATCAACAGTTCAAATTTTCACACATCTTCAAAATTATTAAAAAATAACTCAAAATAACAATAAAAATTATATAATAATTTCATTCTTCAATAGTAAAATAAAAAGGCTGATGGATTCAAAGTTAAAAGAAAAGTGTATTTCAATATCAGCTATTTATTTCCATACTTTATATCATGTCAGTTTGTGTCATCAACATTCTAACAATCTTCTATTTAGAATTTAAGTAAATTTTCCAATAATAGTAATTTAATTTTGAAGATAATTTTAACCTTCCTTAGTGTAAGAACAAGTCCTAACAGTATATATTAAGTAAATTTTCCAATAATAGTAATTTAATTTTGAAGATAATTTTAACCTTCCTTAGTGCAAGAACAAGTCCTAACAGTATATAATTGTACTGGCAATATACTGTGTTACAATGTTCCTTATTCATGAAAGTAAGTGCAAATGAAAAAATTATGTTATCGTGTTAGCTAATTTTCTGAACTTCATCAAAATAATTAGAAGCAGTTCCTAGGAAATTCAGTTTCTCTCCAAAGTTATTGTCTACTCACACATTCTTTATGATCAATCCATCTTTCTACTTTGAACCTCAGTATATTTCTGAGTATATTTTAACATAAAAATCCCACAATCTCTTCAGAGAAATACAATTATATATTGAAAACAAAATTCTCATTTAAGACATTTTTGCTTTTAGCTACCATAGATATACAGAATCTATGCACAATTAGATTCACCTCATTTGAAAATAGAAAGTAAACACTTTTGCTCAAAAAGTGTCAATTGTTACTTTACACTTTTTATTTTTTATGATTTTGCTATAGCAATGTGACTCAATGGCAAAAATATATCCTAAAATAGTTTTAAAATACATTTAATACATTTATGCTAATCTAGTTGATTTTTTGAAAGGTCCTAAGCCTATCTTGTATACTACTATGCTTTAAGTATCTTATAGAGGTAAATAATTATTGTCCTTATAAGAAAGATATTCTTCAGTTAACATCTTTATAAAACAAATCAGTGTAATCAAGTATGTTCATGTCCTTGATAATCATGATATTTGAAAACCATATTATCTTGACTATATAGACAAAAAAAGAGAATTGAAATGATTGTTTCACAGATATGAAATTATTTTTTTCACAGAGGTGAAATTAAAAATAACCTTACGTGATTTACTGACAAAAAGATCATGATCATGGCTATTGACTATTGATAAAAACAGTTCCCCCCCCCCTTTTTTTCAATACTTTATTAAACTTTTTTTCAAATAGAATAGTCCAGCTGTTTTGCATGCTTCTGCCAGCAGATCAAGCAAGGTTTGTCACCTAAAACAAGCTTTGTCATCTAAAACTGCACAGGAAGTTGAAATTATTTTCTTCAAAGGAGTAGACTTTCAGCCTGCACAGTTCTAAGCACATGCTTTACTCAGATGACCACAGCTTTACATAATTCTACACTTGAAATAGATTGTCTATTCACTCCTAAAAGAAAAGAAGAGGGCCTGAACACTGCCTTTTCAAGAAAACAGACAAGTGAAGTAAACATACCCAAAAATGGCAGGTTGTGAAAAACAGGGAGTTATACCTATACCTTACTCAACTTCCATCAGTTAAACTTTAGCAGAGAGGTACATTTTTGTCCATAAACAAAGATCAAAACTCCAAGGTGTAGGTCTGTCTAGTACCACGGTTATAATTTTGGGATAGTATAATTTATGTCTTTTCAAATATTTGCTGTTGCCTGTATTGTAAAAATCAGAAGGATATCTGCAAGAAAATGCTTTAAGTAAAGGTTAAAAGTTAGATACTGTCTCAAAGGTCTCATATTAAGATAAATGTATTTTTCCAGGAGGTCATCAATTCAGATTCTACCAAAAATCAGCAATGCTTTGACTTTTAAAAAATGTCATTCCAGTTCATATTAGACTAATGACTGATTTAGGAGCATGAAAGTCACTGTTTAAATCAGTCTGTCACTACATTTAACAACTCTAAAACTGAAGTCAACGAATAAAATAGGCCTGCACCAGTTTTTTTATTCCAAGGAATGCCCTTCTTTTTTACACCACAGCTGATGCACATGAGATCCATGTTGAATGAAATATGCACAATACTTTCAATGATGTTTAAAATAAAAAAATAATTTGCTTCTAGATAAAAAAGCTCCTTTGTAAACATATTAAGTTTGGCTCCTACTCCTATACTACTCAAGGACTAAGGCATAAGTACATACCTTAGAAGATGATGGAACTGAAAAGAACTTTCCAATCACAGGGTCCAAACCTCTGCTATGGCATAAACTACTCTATAATTTATCTTGCATAATTTGATATATCTGTATCTGAAAGGTGATTAGTCTTTGCGTCTCTCCACTTAAAGGACTGTTCCAGATCTCCATTCCTCAGATGGATAGAGAGTGTGTTCTTATTTTTAACAAAAATTTAATTTTGATAATATATATATTTTTATAACCATTTGCTCGCTATGCACAAAACTGTACTTTAAATTTTTCATTCTATGGCCCCAGCTTCATTCATACAAAGTTAGCATTGCCACAATCTCATCACAATGTCAAGTGAAGACTATGGAGATTACATTATGATGTCAAAATGCAATTGTAAGGAATTTTTATTACTATCTATGGTCACCACATTTACAATATCAAATTATGATGAAAAGTGTTTCAATGTTTCTCTGGAGATGAAATTATAATGTCAAGCTGATGACACAATGAGGTCAGTACAAATCTTCATAGACCCAATTGCAATGTTCATGCAATTGGAAATGTGTGGAGACTGTTGCATAAAGACTATGGAAAAACAAAGAGCACAAAAACTACCAAACTTTTCAGCAAGCTTTAAAAACTATGAAGTTGGAACAGGCTTTGAAAAACATGTATCAGTGTCAAAAGAATTGTAAAAGTTCATTGGAAATGCTAGACTGACTTTTAAGTATTACTTTACTTAATAGCCACCTTCTACTAAAAGATACTTCCTCTCCTGGCAATCCTTCCAATGACAGTACCTAGAGGTAGTCCTAATGTATCCCCTTACTCCCAAACCCTGATCTTGCTCTTGCTTCTGTTTCTTTCTAAATCCAGTTCTTACTCTTCTATGTAAAAACACCAAGACAATCTGCTTTTCTTCACAACACACAGGAAGCAATTTGGTCTTCTCTTTCTACTTTCAGTTCCTATAAGGTCTTGCCAGATTCCTCATGATGGATGTATGACACCTTTCAGTAAAAACTATCCAATCTTTCTTACTTTTTTTCCACATCTTTCCTCATATATACATCTCCCTGATGCTCTGTACCAACCATTAAACCGAACTTCTAAAACATACCCTCTCAGAAATTGTCCCACTCCTCCATCACAGGCTTTCTTTATGGTGGTCTTATTTTCAAACTATATCCTCTTTGATTTTATTCTTCATTTTTAAATATTGTTAAGCTCTGCATTCTTGTCTTTATTTATCAATGTTTGACTTCTTGCCAGTCAATTTGTTCTCTCCATATTGACTGCATTTTTTACAGCTAAAGTTTGAAAAAAAAACCTGGTTTTCTAGACAATGTTGCTGCTGTACAGTTCCTTTATTTAATTTATTCTTAAAAATTTCAGGTTTATGCTAACTTCTTCCCAACTAACAAATTAGTTGGTTATTTTCAATTTTGACAGTGGATTTGTTGTTTCTTTTTTTCCTGTCTCTTTGCCCTATGCTCTTTTCGCTGCCTAGCATCATCACTGAACTATTCTTTTCTGGGTTCTGTGTTCATGATTCCCAGATATTTTGTGTGTTCTTCACTTTCTTCCAGTCCTTGTTTTACATAACTCCCAGTGAGTGCTTAACAATTTCTCATTTGCCATTATTGCAATCTGAGTAGTATTCTCTTCATTTTTTTCCTAAAATTTTTTGATCCCTTTCCTGATAACGCTACAACCAGAAACCTTAAAATGTTCCTCTCACACAAAGCTTGAAACCTGCTTTTCACTGAACTGATGCCAAGTTTTTTCACTTTTTGCAGTTTTGATGGGCTTTTTTTCTGCCTGTACTACAAAAAAGTGCTGCCCATTCCACAGTCATCTCCCAAATTACTCTCTGATTTTTATTTTCTGTTCCAAATTTTCAAGTTCCAATATATTCTATATTCTTTCTTAGCACACAAATTTATCTTAAATGTGTTTATTAAGTCTGATTATTTCCTTCATCTCTCTTTTTACAGTTTGCATATCACAAAAAACATTCATGCCCCTGTGTATTCAGAACAGGGTTTAGTGAAAATTTCTTCATAAGCTCTTTGATAATTACCCAGAAGTAAATTAATATTTAAAAAAACGTGAAAATTTGCTTGGCTGTAGACAGTGTTATATGTCTGAGATATGCTACCTTCATTTGGATAAACTTCAGTTTGTAAGCTAGGGTTTAGGTCCTCTTTCTATATTTGTACAGATTGATGCTAATTAAAAAATAATAGGAATATTAAAAAACTTTCAAATATCAAATAAAAGAATTAATTCAGAAGTCTTGAATCTTTATTTCAGTCAATTAGTACCCCTGAATACTTGGGAGGTTTTTAATTTATTTTTATTATCACTGTAAAATTTAAGTCCCACTAATGAAATAATATGTATATTACAAACAGGTAAAAACAAGCTCATTGACACAAGTCACAAGTGGCGTTCTCCAGTGTTTAGTATTGGGGCAAAGTTTGTTTAATGTCTTTATCAA
>JAVJGJ010000037.1:37734722-37751566 GCA_035590215.1 Microhierax caerulescens
TGCAGTGACGGATTTGGCAGTCCTTGGGTAACGGTTGGACCTGATGATCTCAAAGGTCTTTTCCAACCTAAGTAATTCTATGATTCTGTGATCATCAGTACTACTGTGTTTTTAAAATGCATTTGCAAGGAACAGTCCATGATATTCCAAACAACTGGAGGTCTGTAAAATCCACAGAGGACTAATCTGATTGACCCAGTGCCAGTACAGTGTTACATCAGAGACAGACTATAGTTTGGTATATGTCCTGAGGACATATTCATCTTCCTTCTTTTTAGACATTTTAACACTTCTCTTTTTTTGAGTGTCATCTACTAAGTTAAAAGATATTTAAAATCATAACATTGTTACAGTTTTCTAAATCAAGTGTGTACAAAGACTTAACATTTTTGCACTTGTTTAAAGCTGGTGTACATATAGAACAGCATGAATAAAAATATTATCTTCACTGAAGCAGATTATTCTCACTTCTTCTTAAATAATAAATTATATTGATGCAATTTATCCAGAACAAGTGTCATAAATATTTTAACCTAATGCTAATACCAATCAACTGGAATGTTAAATGTAAATGCAAAAGAATATATTTATCATCATTTCCTTATTTTAGAATTTATCACCTTCATTTTTCTAGCACCAGAATTGTTCATGACCTTTTTCTCATAAGGACAATGGCAGAACAGGATTTAGGTTGTCTTCCACCAAGTCCACAGTATGTATGCTTGTTGGCATTAGGTTTGTAAAGTTTTCCCTTCTTTGATTTTTTATCTCTTTTTCAGTGTTATAAAAATTAATAATTTTACTGAGCTACTATAGATTTTAAATTTACTGTTACCACTCTTGATTACATATATTAACCTTGTAGGTTCTAGATTACAAAAGCATTTTAAGTCTGCTTTTGTTTTCAAAACTTTTTTAAAAGCATAGGCGAAAAAGCCTTGTATGTAGTCTAAAGGAAAACTCCTACTTGATTATTAATATTGCACTAGATATAATGCCTCATGTATTGTGTTTTGGGGAAAAAAAAAAAGAAAAAGAAAAAAAAGAAGGCTAGAGTAAAAGCAAAACAGTTTTAACATTACAAAGGAAGCAAAGCATGTGTATTCTCAGTAAGGGAGAGCTGACACTAACAAGTCAAAAATTTGAGACATAATTAAAAATAGACAAAAAAATTAGCAAAATCAGGCAGTATTGGGCTTAAATAAGTAGGAGTATATATTGGAAGTAAAGGCACGATATTTTTAACAAGGAAAGTAGGTTTTATTAGTACTTAATATTTTTGTGAAGAGTTACCAACTGACCTAGATTTATGTCCAATTATATTTGATACCATATGGACAAAGAAATTGATACATTGTGCTGAGAAGTGAGAAGCAGTAAAAAAAATCCAGACCCAAACCTTCAAACCGTGGCATACCAGGATTTCACAGATTCTGAATACTCTAATTTCCTTCCTTTCTTCCCTGATGTAGTTTATTCTGAGAAGCAGAGGGTGATTGAGGACACATGGAATTTTGCCTCCACTCCTTTATGATGATATTACAGTTTTAGCCATTTGCTGATTTAGCAAATTACCACTTATCTCTTCACCAAATCAACATGAAAGTAAGTGCGAGGTTCTGCACAGTGATCTTTACACAAGAACTCAGGCAAAAGGGATAATGTATATGTATACAATACATATAAGACAGTGACATAGTCATAGAAAAAATAATTTCCTTTATAACCAACTCATAAGAGAAAAAATAATGCACTCTACACTATTAGTCTCAAATGTAATGCTTAAAGTCATTAGGTTAATACATGTGTTAACGTCGCTCCAGAATATTGCTGCGTGCAGTTTCTTGTACATCAAATTAACATAGCACAGATATTTGAGAATGGCTGAATTAGAGACCAGGAAAACCATTGTCCAGGTTGGTATACTAATGCTTAAAAACGTGTTTTGTATATATGGGGTTGCTTGTATGGCCCACTTTTGGCAAACAGCCTGGTTATCAATATTTGTTAACGTAATGGTGGGGGTGTACACAGTGTGTACATGGATTGAATACGTAACATTGTCTGGAGTGTATTTGCTCAAAACTAATCAAACTGAAGAGAAACATGAACATCAGCCAGATGAAACAGTAACCAGGGCATTTCAGAGAGATGTTGGAAAAGAAGAACTCAGTGGGAAGGGGAGTATAAAATAAGCATGAAAATCTGTGACAGTGGGGATAGATAGTGGAGGAGACAGCAGCAGTCACGACCTTGCCAGAAGTGGTCCCATAACCCCCTAGCATGGGTGCCGCCAGCAGCCACGTGCAGCTCCCTCACAGCTAGCATAGGCACACCCTGGGGATCCACACCTTGTATGCATTCCTCAGCAGCTGCCACCTCTGGGGTAACAGCGATGGCACAGGGCTGGGCTCTTGCACTGCAGGGTTGGGCTCAGATGGGGGGTTCTGCAACCTCTACGCTGGAGAGGCATGTGTCTGTGTGCTTGTGTGCGTATGTGTCCAGGCACAATTAGAACTTTCTGGGATTAGTTATAGAAGAGCGTTTCAAAATTTGCAGGTATTTATTTACTTTTTGTGTCTAGTGATGTGGTTTATCCATTACTGTGCCAATATTGACTCTGACTACATAGTTCACTGATTGCTAGGTAATTATATGTTATTAATAAATTAATAAATCACTGCAATTCTGATTTGGTTTAAACTATGTAGTTTTTCCCTGAAGCAGTAAGTCTTCACTTTCATCTGAAAAAATCATAAGCAAATGAATCAAACTGCAGTTGTTTGGCAATTTCTAGACTATTATTAAGCACTCCTGCAGCCAAAAATAGGAAAAGCAAAAAGGAAAGAAAGAAGAAAATATCTCTATTCTTCCTATTATTTTCCCTGATGGAAAATTATGGGATATTCTGGCTAATTCAGGAAAAGGAGGCACCCAAAACACAAATGTACTGAATATTTATAATCTTGATAAGGTTGGTAATGTTCAATGAATCCATATGAAGTATCAACCAACTTTATAATTCTATTGTGTATTTGTATTAATGCATAATGAAAAGGCTTGCTTATCCAAGCAGCAACAACATCCCTACAAGCAATAGCTAATAATGCACCTTGGGGCATAGACTAATGTTAAGAATACAATATTCATTTTTAGACACTTTCAGGAAAGTAGAAATTTTAGATATATCAGTACTGTTTTCTGTAAAAAGATACTAAGTAGTTAATTGTGCAGAAAAGATGAAATATCCCTCATCTAGAAGATTCTTAGCAACAAAACCTTAAATATCAGTAGTGGTTACACATGCAATGCTGTTGCAGTGAGACCTATTCGTATTTTCTTTTATTTAGAGTAACGTGGAGCATAGATTTCTTGTATGTTTCTAAAAATTACTAAAGACCTAATGTCAGAGGACTTTAATCCACACCATTTGGAAATTTTGTACTGAAGTGAAAACTGGAGAAAAATATTGAGAACTGTAGATGAATATTGACAAAATATAGAAGGAAAATACAAATGTAAATTGTCATCCCATATACCTAAGCTCATCCTGGGTTTCACTGATACAATGATAAAAATTATTTATGTTACATTGGAAGACCCTTTCTTTGTGTCTGTCCACATTAACTATACCAGTGCTTTCCCCAAAAGTCTTGTATTTCCCTATAGTTTGACAAGGCGTCAGTCATAACACATGTAGATACAGTGGTAAATGTTATAAAAATCTTAACAAAGGTAGATAGGCAGCAATTCAAAATGTAATGTGGGTCAGATCTTTCCACTTGTTTGAGCTATGATTTGGAAAAGGGAATTAAATTCCCATATCTCACTGACTTTCACTGGGATTTGGGCACTAGAAACTTCCTTAAAAACCTTAGCTTGTATTGAAAATTCTCACGGTCACTTTGAGAACCATCCTCTTGTGTGTCAGGTGCACTTTAACTGGATTTGAAGGCAGTTACTCCTCCCCTCACTGGACTCAGAGATACTCCTTTGTGAGCTGTAATGTGGGCTCTTCAATACATTTAGTTCTATGAATAATTAATGTGTCTCCTGCTCTCACCACTTGATTTCCAGTTATTTGCGTTGCATGCAATATGCTGAGCCAGTTTCATAGCTCCTAGACTCAAATGCAGGTTTCCAATCTCATTAAGTGTAATGGGATATGAAAAATAAAAGTCTAAATAAAATAATAATAATAATAAAAAAAAAGCTGTAAACCTGTCTCATATTCCTTAAAAATACTGAAAATTAAGTCTTCAGGAAAGAAAACATCTGTGTTGCCTACAGAAGAAGTAGATGAATCTACACAGAAATTCAGTGATATTAGGCAGGGAGTTTTGTTTGGCTTTTTTGTGTCATTCATGGGGGTTTGGGTTTGGTTGGGTTTTTTTTAGTTCAGTTTTATATGTGAAAAAACATTTGAAATACCATCTTTGTTCTGTTTTTCATTCATTTGCTAAACATAGCTTGATAGAGTTTGGGAAAGCAAACTTGTCATTCAATCTAGTCACTATACTTCATGGATGGCTGAATAAAAATGAGTTCTTCAAGAGGTAACCAAAAGTACTGCCATAGTGAATCCATATGTACTTATATATATTGGATACAGATGAAAAAAATCAGTTAGATGTCCTTCTAAGACAAAGTAGATCAAACTCATTGCTTCCATAAGATATAAGATGAATCTGAACAGACTGGATAATTTCCAGAAGCAGTTATATCAGAGCAGATATAATAAAAAAAGACTAGCTGCAAGAAAACAGACTTGAAGGTAAATACAATGGAAAACCTCCAAGCCATTCTGGAAGCAAGGAGAAAATTCCAGGAACTTTTTATTACTGAGGTACTGAATTAAAATAGTAGTTTTGAAAACTGTTAACAAATGTTGACAGATTATATAAGTTTTCATTTACTGATTTTAGAAATATATCTTCAGTTTCATGGAACCAGAAATCTGCAGCAAGTTCTTTTCTGTAAGTGATGTGATGAAAAGTACTGATTTAATATAGTCATTACGGTTTAACTGATGAACTTGAGCTAATTAAAAATTATTTTATGAAGAAGAGAAAGAATATCTGATTCTGTTCCTAAAGCAATATAAACTCAGAGTGATTGCTCTGGTTTCACTGAGTTTCAGTTTAGATTCTAATTTTTGTTATTTTCTAACACAAATTTTGTAATTTTCTGCACATTTTTCATTAAAGACTTTAAATTACTGCAATAACTAATTACCATTGTATTCATGTACTGGTCCTGTTACTAAACCAACAAATTTTACTTACTAAATGTAAAATTTATCAAAACAGAATTAGCAAATTAGATCAGAAAAAAAATAATCCAAAACATTTTTATTACTTGCAGCAAAACTAATTTTTAATTCCTTAGCATGGCATTCTTATTTACTTTTTATTCTTTATTCTCATTCTTTTTTTTATTCTTAAGCATCATTCAGTTTGCTTTCTCCAAAAGCCTTGATCAAGGACTGCAATCTTTTCCTTTCAACTTAAAGCCTAAAAATCCTGACCTTACTGCTGTTCACTGATTTAAATTTCCAGGTTCATACCTCAGACTTCATGTATGGGGAGTTTGTAGTTTTGCAGGTGGGTGGAAGTGATATGTCTGTCTCAAAAGCTGAAAAAAGTCTGGAGAAAACAGTGGGTGCACAATAACTTCTCTTCCCTACAGTGAGCTCTGACATCTTTAATTGTCTCCTGTCAATCTGTTTTGGCAAGACAGCACGAAGCAGCACTAATCCTAAGAGTGTTCTTAAAAGGTTGAACCTAAGACCCACCCAGCCCATTGTCCCATCTCCAGCAGTGATTGACAGCAGTTGGTCACCACAGGTAGTGTGTAGGGATGTTCTCCCAGAACACTTTCGCAAACTCCATTGACATGCAACACAGAAAATCTCATCATGCTAGCTATCTACGGGACAGGTTAAAGATATATGAAGCAGCCAAACACTAGGACAATATTCATAACAAATATCTGGAAGTATTCAGCTGCTTGAATACAGTCCACCTTTATGTGATGTGGTGACTACATACAAAAATATAAATGGTTTCCAGACAAAAATATGACTCAACTTACATTTATTCTGAAATACAGAGAAAATATTTCATTACCTATGAATGAATTAAAATTCAGGATGTACAATAGACATTTAGCCCTACATGTAGACTTGTATACAAGTACCCTATATATTCTTTTTTTTTTTGAAAACTTATATGCTTCCTAGTCCACTCTCAGCTCTGTAAATATAGGTATCAATAATAAATGCATGTGTAAATAAAACTGCTTGATACAAATAATACTTAGCTTTTTTTTTTTCTTGCTTGTCAATATAAGATGGAGTCTAGGCTTATCCAAGCCCAAGAAGGTTTTAGAGAGCAAGATAAAATACTCTCCAGTTTCATTATAAAGCACAATATAATCCTAACACAGCACAATAGATGTCAACTGAACTACTCATGAGAGCAGATTGGGCAGGTTTCATTTCATATTTTGTTTAAAATCTTCTGTAAAAATAATCAAGATTTAAGTTTCCTTCTTAAAACATGAAGTTCAGACACATTCTGTGCCGTACATGGATAGAGTGTCCAGTAACAACAGTGTTACTGGAAACAGTGGTATCTCACCACTTTACATCAGAAGGAATGCTGACACCTTTTATGCTGCACAGTGTTGTAATGGTGGTTAAGTTACAAGGTCTGTGCAGCAGGAGGCTGTGGGAATGCCAGGAGCAGGAAGAAGCCATGGGCCACCCTGTGCCAGCCACAGTCAGTTTCCAATGGCTCCGGCACTGGCTGAGAGCCCCAGAGCACACCAGAACTCTGAGTCGCTGGAGGAGCCCATGGGCCCTTTAGGGGTGGGGTGGGGATGAAGGGTACATACACACACCCCTGCGGGACTGCGGCTGCAGGCTACCCATGCTGGGGCAGAAGCACTCCTAAGGGACTGGTGGCCATGGGTGACGCACACTGGGGCAGGGACATCCCTGAGGGACTGTGGCTGCCTCACCCTCCTCTCGTCCCACCTCCTCACCAGAGGAGCTTTCATCAACTGAGTGTAACCCTTGACGAATACAAGGGCAATTAACACTGGAGAAGGGGAGAATATGAGTTTGACTCATTGTTTGTATTTTTGTTCTCTCCAATACCCAAGTCAGTGATCAAAAGCTTGCTTTTATTGGCAATAAATTACGTAAAGTTCTCTGACTCACAAATGTTTTGTCTGCGATAAGTTTTTTGCCGGTTTACAAGGCCTACCACACTCATTTCCAGTGCGCACTCAGCTGATGTGTAATTAAAGACTTGGCTCTTTGAGACGTGCATTTACATGAAAAGGGCCCTAGAGGTGCAAGTCATTTCTGTTAATGAACAACCGAAGAAACAGAACATTTTAAGATTTCTTGTCTTTGGATGATTTTATTTCCTTTCTTGCTGGAATTCTCCTCTTAACCTCTCTAAGAAATTAATACCAGCCTAAATGTATAACTTAAACTGAAATTACAAAGATTTAATTGGTTTTGCTCTCATCTAGAGTTATACATATCCCTTTAGGAATACAGAGATGCTTCAAGTATTTCCACATTGAAAACACTACTTAATTTTGTTTGGGGTTTTTTGTGGTTTTTTTTTTGTCTAGCTAATTACTGTAATATCAATGTATACCATTTTTGATTCTGTACTGGGAGACAAAATATGTTTTAATGTTTTATGAAATCCTTCACTTCAAAAGTAAAACCAAAGGATTTCTATAATTGTTGTCTACAATGTTTTAAGTTATATATACTCAGTCATTAATCAGAAAAAATGTCTACACAAAAAACAAGAGTAAGTTTTGGAATGTAATTTCAGGCCAATATAAATAGGAAGAGCTTAACTGTCTCCACAGTAATGCATACAGATTTTAAAAAAATGTCATTTAATTAAATCTTTAGCTTTTGTAATGCCATTATGCATATGCTTTTGTGGGACTGCATTCTGCCACTGCTGTATGCCTAGTAGATTTCAGAACCAACAGAGCTTTAGGACACCTTTGAATGCAGGACAGAACAGCATTACAGACTGAAACCTCTTAAACTTGTATTTCAAATTCCTAAAAGTTCATATTTCTTATTTTGAATTATTTCCACCAAGGTTTTCAAGTACATTTGTATTTCATATATGTTTAGGTGCTTTTCAGCATTAATGCTGGAAACCTAATAATTTTTTGACTTAAAATTAAACTTTTCATGCTTTTTTTTTTTTTTTAAAAAAAAGAGGTTAGTATGAAATGTCTTTAAAGCAAAAAAAAAAAAAGCAATATTTTTTAATTTTTAAATAACATTATTAAAATTTACATATAATTACAAATGGGATGAGTTAGGCTTAAAATCAGTTTTTTAATTATTTCCATAGCTGGTGTGTTTCTACTGCTTTCTGTTCCAAGTTCTGTTTTGCACAGTCCTTGTTCCATAATCAAGCATGAAGTATATTTTGTACAAGTGAATTGACCAAATGTTTCTCATAGTTTTGATTATATTCACAATAAGAAACAACTTCTACCAATATATTGAAATAATCCAGGAAGGGAGAAGGAAAGATTAAGAGATTGCTGGGGGAGGGGAACAAAAAAAAAAAACCCAAAACCAAATCCAAAACCACACACACAACAAAAAACCCACTTTATCCCTTTTCCCCCATTTTTAATTCTTCAAGTGTGCGTTTGAATATATTTAGAAATTGTTCTAAAATTTTTTACAATTCAAATTCCTTTTAAGTTATCAGGGTGAAGAGCTCATCTTTCTCATGTTTTTTATCTAGCTTTACAAGGATAACACTGGAGAGTGAATTTTCCACAGAATTTACATCCTTTAGTCTCCACCATCTATAACAGAATTACATGTAGCATATCATGTCTTATCTCTGTTCTTTTCAACCTCATGTCCAACAGCTTAATTTTCTTACTTTGTTTTAGAGTATTTGATACATGTAAGAAATATTTTGTCAGTGTGTGCAGAGATGCTTTGGTTTTGGTGGGTTTTTTTTTTCCTTATTCTTTTGGGGGGGTTGCCTTTTTTTTTTTTTTTTAAATCTTCCCTAAAGCATCAGTTCTGGATTATTTTATTCACTTATCTTTAAAAATGCTTTTGTTCTTCCTGTGTATTTGTGTCTCTTTGCTTGTGACATTCCTTCTAAGTATAAGTTTCCCTTAATTGGCAGGTTTGCATTTGAGTTTCCTACGTGGAATGACCCCTTGTTCCTTGTTCTGCAGTGTCAGGAAACAGAAATGTCATTGCTGATTAGGGGCCTGAACCCTCTGCTCCTCCTTCTCATACAGTAGGCAATCTTGTTCTGTACACACTCTAGCTGCAGGGTCAGCCTTAGGGGAACTCTAAACAAGTGTCCACATGGGATACCAAAGTGGAAGGGGCACTGATAGGGGCAAGTATTCTTTGAGCTCATTTGTCTACCACAGAAAGTCACTTCTGTCCCTTTAAATGTAAAATGTCCACTGGCATTGCCCAAGTGTGTACATTTTAACCACATAGAAGCATTTTTGTGCCTCTGGCTTACTACACATGTACATCAGTGATGTTAATAACATCTCTGCCTAACAATGTGACACTGAGATGTACTTCTAATAGTTGTCTTTCCTCTGAACTGAGATACAAAAGCTTTCATTTTTGGTTCTGAAACCCTCTGTTAAACCAACTCTGACCTCATCCCAGGGCACGATTACCTAGTCTTGCTTGGGGCACCTGAAGCTCTAAAGATGGCCCTGTGTAGCTGTGGTTGAAAATCTCTCTGCTCAGTGTACAGAGTGCATCTTGTCTTACAGCTGAGTGGAAACCCCTGCTTTTTCCACTTTTGCTCCTCACCTAGGGAAGTGGAACAAGCCAGGAGAGGGAGGAAGAGAAACTACACAGAAAAGAACAGAAGGTAGTGCCTTCAAGTGGCAAGGAGCATGCATAAAACCCAAACTTCTCCCTAAGCGAAAGGATACTGCAAAACAGAGAAACTAAAAAGAGGGGTGAGGGAATAACACTTTACTTCCTACCATATTTATAGCCTGAAGGAAGTCTATGGACATTCTACAAAGATGAGGGAATGGAAATGAAACATAAAGGACTAAATGTGGATCCCTTTTGCAAAAACTGAGAAAACTGATGTTGCTTAGAGTATTTCAGGGTAAAAGGAATAGCTTTCCTCCCTTGTGCAGGCCACAAGAGCAGTTGTATAGTCACAAGCGTAACTTGCTATCATCTTCAGCAACTCCATATGCAAAAAAACCCTATTCATCTGCCACATGAGCTCATAAGTTACAGCATATGAATCTAATGTCCGTTTTATCTAACTAGGATTACAAATAAAATATTTTTACACATATTAAACAATCACAAACCCATTTTTTTAAAGTTGAATTTCAATGTGTCTGTTTTGTCAGATAGGTATGTAGGTCTATTATTACACAAGGTTGTTGCTAATGTATACTTATAATCAATATATTAAATAAATAGCTAGATTTTAATTAATTTATCGAGGCAGATAGATAAATTGAAAGATCATGAGTTTTTTATTTTTCTAAAAATACTATATATAATTTAGAGGTGCTAGTAAGCCATGTTTATACAAATTCTTTCAGTAAGAGTAAATAAAACCTTTTACCAGTTTCATAAAGCTGTCTTTGGAAGAGATATAAAATTCAGCCCTTCTTGACTGGCTTGTCATTAAAAATCCCATGAGGCTTTTTCACAAAAGAAGGGCTATTTATTATAATACTCTGTCCAATCCAATCACTTTGTGGCTACCAAATCCCCAGCTGGAAAAATTATTCTGCACTTTCCTCCAAACCTTGCTGTGTAGAGCATCAGGTTTTATCTAACAGTATCATATTGAGAAGGTTTATATGAACTTTTATTATGGCAAAATTATTTTGGATCAATAAAGGGATTCTTTGAAATAAAAGTTAAGATAATAGCAATACTATAAATACACAACAGCATTAAAGATAATCAGAGATTTGAAAATAGATTATTTAGTTATTGTCATATCCTTCTTTTTATGACTTTTCTTTACCCCCTCAGGAATTTTCAGGTGTAAGCTTATACATAATTCGGTAATATTTGTTACCCAGTATATAACATCTTTATCTGGAAACCATGGGCAGGTAATTAATCAAGTAATCAGTCCTAGAACTTTGAGTTTCTCCCTTTTATTAGGTGATTCTTTTAGATACTTCAGCTGAAAAAAAATTTGCATTTAGTATGATTTTTTTAGATGAGGTGTTCTGAGAACATTTGGTTACTAAAAATGGTATCCTTGCTACTGAAAAGCAAAGCATAAGTTCTATCCCAGGTTAATTGCGAGAGCTGAAACAGTGGCTTCTTCTTTTTTATACAGGATGAAGGAATATATTGTGACCCATGATATTCAGTGTTGTGTCTCCATGACATGTTGATGACACTGGTCCAGGACTAGCCTACGAGTGTTGTCTCAGACCAAGACAAATCCAGAATACCCAGCCCATGATGCTTTCCTTATGTTTGCATCCACATAATTAGCCCCTCACTTTCCTGAACGCTAAATGTATCTAGAAATTATCTGAATACATCTCTTAATGTTTGCTGCCTAACAATGTTACTTAATACAGTACACTTTCATCAAGGTAAGTTGCAATTAAATGGGTTTAGAATAGGCTGACATTTTGGTAAGTAGGAGGCAGTGGGGAATCCTAATCAACTGAGGCTGCTCCTAAGAGTTACTGTAGGGGTTCATATTAGGCTTGACACCCTTCAATATTTATCAATTGTCTGAGAAGCAAAGATAAAGTCAGAGCTGAGAAAATTTATGGGATGACACAAAGATTGGCACAGTGGTAAATAATGAAGACAGGCAGTCATGGGAAGTGATCTGTATCACTTGATGACTGAACCAATTCAAATAATGTACGTTTCAATGCAGTCAAAGTCACATCTATGTTTTTGCAAGAATGAAGAACTCCAATTAGACCAGACATTAGAAAAGTTAAAGTTGGTTGTTGCAGTTTGGTGCATAGTGTATGTCCTGTTAAATATGGGTACACACATTTTTATGCAAGAGCAGAAGAAAAAAGTTTGCTTCTCTCTTTTGTCCTGACTCTTACAAATTTCTTCTAAGAAAGGACTAGATTTTGACCCTTTTATTTACATGTGTGTCTTTTATTTACATTCATGGTTGTAAGTTTTCTGTTGTTAGGGGAAGAAGAAAGGTGAACACAGTTCCAGCTTAAAGACTTCACAAAGTTTGATTCCCTTTTCCAGAGTATCATAAACTTCTCATAAACCATTGACAATTAATTCAATATAAGCCTCCAGTTAAATGCCATGGTAAAAAGAGGCTGTCTGATCCTGATCTGTTCATAGGTAAAGCGAAAATACTGACTAGGATTAGAGACACAGTTTTCTTTGTCTTCATTTTAGAAAGATAAAAAGATTACTGAAAACTTTGAAAGGGTACAGATAAAAAATGATTCAAGCTCTGGAGGAAAAACTCAAGTGTAAGACTTAAATAATTGTTTGCTTAGTTCAGGGGGGCGGGGGGGGGTGGGGGGGTGGAGGAGAAAAAAACCAAACAAGGATACTTCATAATTGCATGGAAATGCCTTGGTGAGGATACAGACCAGGCTCCTAAAGTTGGTCTGCAATCTGGTAAAAAAAGGCTAAGAATGAATGTTTACAGGCTGAAGAAGGACAAATTGAAAAAAAACATGAGCAGTTGTCAGTGGGGTTGAGGGAAGTATCTTCATCTCTTGTATTTAGGTGTAGATAGGACACTTTGCTGGAAAATACATTTCAGTCAAACTCAAGTTATTGGGTTCAATGCAGCAATAAGGAGCTAAAAATCTGTTACTTACTCTACATATGGGATCAGACTAGAGGTCTTATGGTCCCTTTTTTTGGCCTTAAATTGTACAGAAAATCTGTGTCAAATCCAGTTAATGGCCCTGAAAATTCTGTTTCACTTTTTGCCATTTCAAGTCTCACCAGTCTTGAAACTTCACTAGGGCAAGTAGCTAAACCTTTGCAAGAAATCCCTGACTCAGGGTATACTTGATTTTAAAATAACAGGAAACATAAAGCAATACCAGATGTGAAATTTCCAAGAGGAGTGTGAAAGGACAGTGTCAATGCAAGCATGAAACCTGAAAAAAGACATAGTCAGTTTTGGGGGGAGGAGGAGGAAAGATGTGGAAGAGGAAGGAAAGAGACCTCCAAGGATTAGTTTGGATAAATCTGAGATTAGTATCCAAACTTCTTGGTACTTCTCCAAAGTAAACTTCTAACCCTTCAGAGCTTCATCCACCCACCATAATTCTAGCTGCTCTTGAAGACTCAAGCTGCCAAGGTCATGGCTGTTAAGGGGCAGAGGAGGAGGCTATTAAAAAAAACCTCAAAGCTTTTAAATAGTAATTTATGCTAATTATGTTTGTGAAATAATTTGTCCTGCATGTCCTAACATGGAATGTCTCCATAGCCTCCATCTGTTTATCATCTAAGATGTGTTAGCAAGATGTGACTGCTCATCATGCAGCTCTCCCACAGCATGTTACAGTCACTGTAATAACATGTACAATAGAAATAAACTACTTGATCCCTCATTAGAAAATAAATTATACTGCCCTCATACATTTACTTTACTTGTAAAACATTAGAATAGAGCTCATGAAAACATTTACCCACAAGAAAATCACATAGTTAAATATGATCCAATACATACATTGCTACCTAAGGCTCCTTGGAATAATTCCTTCAGCCTGTAGATAGGTTTATAAATCCATCTCTGGCATTTTTCCAGCAGTGTTATTAAGCTCTTGGAATCTCCCCTTTTCTGCGGTTCCTTTATGTGTTTCTTGTCATTCCAGTATCTCCAAGTTCCTCAATTTTCACCCTATAAACAGATACTGGCACAATGCTGATCAACTATTACATAACAGAATTTATCTTGTATTATGTTAACATTCTTCTTGAGTTTGTTTTAACCTCTCTGCTTTAACTTAAGTTTTATTTCATAATACTATGTGGACAACATTTCTGGCAATTTATATTTTCTTTCAGATCTCTTTTCTTCCAACATCTTAGCATATGACCTTTATAATGGCACTGTTGCCATAATTCTGGATCTCAAAATTATGACAAATTTTTAATACCAGGAATAGAACCTTTCTTCAAGAATTTGTAGAGGAAAACAAACAAACAAACAAACAAAAAAACCCCAAACAAGTAGTCTCAAGATTATGGTGCTCCTCTGCTCTATGACAACACAATTACTTCTTGAGTTATGCGAGGCAAATATACGTTCATTTGGAAGTGGCAGTGATAGTTTCCAAATAACCTTTTGCAGCAGCATATTAATTTTGTTAGAAGATGATTATTAATATTCATACTTATGCAAAAGCTACTAATCAAACACTTTAAGCTATAAAAATTCCAAGGGAAAGTCTGGCATTTAGGATCCAAGGCCTGTCACAGTCACAGACAAATTCATATTAAGTTCTTCTCTCTTCTTCCTTCCTCACTGTATTTTGAAACCATGTTCCCCTCTATTGGGGGGGGGGGGGAACAACCATCCCAAACCTAAGATCTTTAATTTTTATGTAAATAAAAATATTGATGTAAATAAAGAGCTTAATGTAAATAAAGATCTTAATGTAAATAATGTAAGTCACGTTGCTATTATGAAGTGGATCTCGAGAATCTGATCATTAACTTCAAGGTGTTATTTTCTATTTCTAGCTCTTGATATTTAAAAACAGACTCCTCAATGTATATCATTCAGTCAGTCATAGCCCAAAATACTGCAGAATTAAGGAGAGAGGTGTAAATGTTGTCCACTGATTTTAATGAGGTGTTAACTTTAACATGTTAACTTTGAAGCTTAATTACACCTACCTTAAATACAAATAACAACTAACCAATTCACTGCCAGATGATGAATATATTCAGCTAAATCTGCCCAACGTCTAAATTTTCTGGCAGGAATCAACTATCCATTCATTGTAATAGAAACTGCATGGAACTATGAACAACTGATGCCATACCAGATACATGAAGCACAGTAAATGAACCTTCTGTTCTATTTCAAAAAACTCGTCTAAATAGATACACATTGAAAATACAATATATTTCTACAGAATTAAGTATAAAAGCATTTTTCCTTTTTCATACTACCTTTAGACAGTTATTTATTTTAATATATAATTTAAATTCTCTGCCTACAATTACAAATTCCTTTAAGAATTATAATGTATTTTTCAGAAAATAATAAAAAAAACCCCACACACCTTTCTAATGAAGTTAATTTGTACCAGCCTCAAGAGGAAAAATTAAAAATTTGACACCACAAATCTTTTTCATTTGGGTCTTATCCATAGCTTTTCAATTTCAATAAGATTTAATAAGACCTGGGAAATCATAACTCACTTCCCAAATAATTCTTTTAACTCATGCATTCAGTATTAAGTAGTAGTAGTGTTAAGGGAAATCGGTAAATTGCAAAAAGCAAAAGAATGATCAATCCCATAACCTGGAGTAAAAATATAATCTGAAAGTCACAATAATAATACAAATGTATTTTATCACAAGTTTTAAATTACTTTTAATACTGTTTTATCAGGTAAGATTTTTTTTCATTTTTTTTTTTTTTCATAAACCGTTTTTCACAAGAGCTTGCAAGCATTTCTCTGAAATTATTTCAGTACTTGCATGGAAGAATAGTAATGCTTTAACTTTTTACAGGAGTATTACATGCAGTTTGATGTTTCTTTCAATTAAAACCAAAGGAGAGGTTAAATAGACAAAATATACTTTCCCAGAATAGAAAATAGTGTTTGATAGAAGTACCAGGACTAGAACAACAGAATTTTATATGTGGGAAAAAGAGCATCAAATATATTGATTCCTTAGTGATTTCAGAAACTAACAGCAATAGCAGATTGTATATAGCGCATAGTTGTGTTTTTTTTTCCTTCACTTGTGGCACTTATTGCATATTTTCTAAATGGCTAATGGATGCTTTGCAAAACTAAAATTTTCTGAACATTGTATTCAACTACTATTATTTGATATTGTCTAAGTAACAGTATTAATATTGCCAAAAGTGTCTGAGAGCTTTAACTGTAGGTACTGGTCTGGAGCTTGATATCTGACTTTTGTGAGGTGTAAGGCACAGACAGAAAGATAATGGAATGATCGCATATATATGTATCTGTGTATTCCTATGTACCACATGGAAGATACTAAGATGATGCAGGTGGATCTAGACAACCCAACAGCAGAGGAAGTAAACACTGTAGGATTGTAAAAACTAAAACAATACTGATATTTGTGAGAAAAACAGGTAAAGCAGGACCATATATAGATTCCTTGTACAACAGCAAAGAAAAATATCTTTGATTTAAGAATTTCAGGTATTAGCAAAATATATTTGACACAGCGTCCTACAGCATTCTCCTGGAGAAACTGGCTGCTCATGGCTTGGATGGGTGTACTCTATGCTGGGTAAAAAAGCTGGCTGGATGGCCGAGCCCGGAGAGTGGTGGTGACTGGAGTTACATCCAGCTGGCAGCTGGTCACAAGCAGTGTTTCTCAGTATAGGGGCCAGTCCTATTTATTACCTTTATATTTATATTTCTGTTTAATATTTTTATTGATGATCTGGATGAGCAGATGGACTGCAATCTCAGCAAGTTTGCACATGACAACAGATTCTGAGGGGGAGCACTGATCTGCTTGAGGGCAGAAGGCTCTGCAGAGGGATCTGGACAGGCTGGACCGATGGGCCAAGGCCGAGTGTGTGAGGTTCAACCAGGCTCAGTGC
>JAVJGJ010000037.1:37751857-37767165 GCA_035590215.1 Microhierax caerulescens
ATTGAGGGGCTGGAGCGTGTCCAGAGACGGGCAGCGAAGCTGGTGGAGGGGCTGGAGCACAAGGGTTATGAGGAGCATCTGGGGGAACTGGGGGTGTTTAGCCTGGAGAAGAGGGGGCTCAGGTGGATCTCGTTGCTCCCTACAACTACCTGAAAGGAGGTTGTCAGCAGGTGGGGTTAGGTTCCTTCTCCCAGGTAACTTGTGATAGGACAAGAGGAAATGGCCTCAAGTCACATCAGGGGAGGTTTAGACTGGATGCTAGGGAAAGCTTCTTCACTGGAAGGCTCCTGAAGCTGCCCAGGGAGGTGGTGGAATCACCATCCCTGTTTATATGCTAGATAGTGCTTAACAACATGGTGTAGTGATGGATTTGTCGGTCCTGCCTTAACAGTTAAACCTGTTGATCTCAAAGGTCTTTTCCAACCTAAATGACTCTATGATTCTATGACATTTTTCTTGATTCCTGGCCACAGAACAGTACCTCTGGTCTCCACAGTCCTTCGGATAGCCTGTCGTTAACAAACCTACTGATCAACACAAACCCTTCATGCAGTCTTTCTCAATCGTGAGCCACAGTTTGTTGACAATAAAGAAAGAAAAAAGAAGTGTTGTTCTGTAGCAAATGACGGATGCTCAATTTCTCTGTGTAGCAGAATACAATGTTTTATTTCAGTTAAGCCTGTTTGTTACATTGTGAGGGGAAAGCACAGTGCAGCCCTTAAGGAAAAAATCTTAAAGACAACTTCTATAAAATAGGTCTTTAACTAATTTTGTTTCCTAAGTGTTAGTCCAGAAGGACATAGTATCTTTTATATAACCTAAAGTCTTCTGCATAAATATCTATTCATTACTTTAATCCCAGTAGAAGTACTGACGTCTATGGATTAAATGAAAGTTAGTCACTAAATGTCTTTGAAAATCTGAATTTTAAGTTCTTTGTGCCTCAACTTCACTTCTTTAAAATGCTTCCTGCAGCAGTTGAGATAGGGAGGAACTTGATACTTCTGCACAGGGATCCAAATTTCTGACAAAGAATAGATTCTGAAGCATGGCATCTACAATAACCTAGGCTTGTTGAGAGCTAAAAGAGACTATCTCAGGGCTTGCCTGAAAACAATTCTGTTACAGTTCAGCAGGTCATATGATATCATTCTTTGTCCCACTCTGAATAACATAGAGATTATTTATACAGAGATACGGTTCTTCAGATATCAGTTCTCTAAATGTAGTTGCCCATGAGTACTGGGTTCTTTCTGTCATCTTCTCTTGACTAACTCAATACCTTGGTTTTGAAACCCATATTAAAAACCCCAATTAAGAAAGGTAGCTGATCATTCAGATTTGACTAGCAATTCTGATTTGGACAAACATAAAACATATCTCCATACTCAAATGATTTGGAAAATTCAAGTTAAGAGAATACTGTGGTTCAATAGTATTGATTGTCTTCCTAACTTTGGTATTTGCTGCAGATTCATAGCTCTGCCTTGCCATCTTCCTTCAGACATGTAAAATGTCCCTTGTAATCTTGAGTGATAGGCTCAATTACAATGGTAAGATAACTCTATTATTAAGAAGAACTCTAATATAATAAATCAAACTATAAATAACCTTAAAGGACTTTTCCACACAGAGCTGTACTTAACATATGCTTTATTAAGTAGAGTTTATAAATTATACATTCCCTCTCATTCTCAACATCTAGATTTCTCCTTATGAAGCCCATTTCAAACAATAGTATAATGTCAACCTAATCAAAAAAGTCTCATTAAATATATAAAATTATATATTTCATAGATACAGTACTGAAATTCCCTGTAGAAGTTTAAATTTTAATTAGCTCCCAAATTTTTAGTTATTCAACAGAAAACTACACAGCAAACCACACTATACTTTACTGACCTTATTTATCTATGCAATTAAAAATGTGATAATCGTCTCATTTTTTTTTTTTTTTAAGACAAGGTTGTCCTTAAGAAAGTATGCTGTCTATTGTAAATAAAGATGGTCTATAAAAGAAGACTTAAATTCCAGACTTTACCCTTAAGAGTTAACTCAAGTGAGGTTTTATTTTCTAAATGCCTGAAATTGAATTAGCTCCTTTGGCTTTGACTCACATTTCCCAGATTAGGCTTTAGTTATCTAAGTTTATATTCTGTCTCTTTATCAGAGCATTAAAACATCTTGCATATCTGTTAAAGAGAAGACAAAAAGTTCTCTGTTTTTCTCTTTCCATCCCTCTTGACAACAGAAATTGATTGGCTTATTTTTTGCCTTTGGTACTGTGCTAGGTGAGAGAAGTAGGTTTCTCTGTTTTGTTCTGAAGGTACTGCAATTTATGGTCACTTAGATTTGCTCCAGATGTGGTTCCACAGTTGTGGGCAGCTGCCAAAAAACTTTAGCAGCTGTGCAAATGCTTATGACCACGCAGGGAGAAGCAGTCTCTCAGGAAATCTCAGTCAATCTCATGGATGGTGAGCAAAGCATGGAAGCTTTGAATTTAACACAATATTCATTGGAAAACAACTTAGTGCTGTGATCTCAGGCACTGTTAGTTCTCATGCCTTTTTAAAGTTTTTCTTTTGGATGAACTTTTGGATGAGTAGCCTTCCATAAGATCATTTTTCATGATAGCAGAGTTTTAATTGAAACAAAAATAGACATGGTATTTATTGTGGCCAAAAATCTTAAAAATTCAGATACTGTACATATCTACTGTACATATCCAGCCCAGGCAAAAATTGAAGTGCTGGTTCTCTTTTAGCCTTACTTTTACAGATGAGGACTCAGCATCTCACTTTGTTGGAAAAATCAGAATAACATACATTTATGTTAATAACTGGGCTTTTTTTTTACTTTTTTTGCATAACTGTAATGGTAAACATGAAACAAATATATAACACAAGGGAGAATTTCTTCTCATTGCTTGTGCAAATCAGACATTTCAGGCTAGTAGCTGGGACAATGGACAGAAAAATTAAAAGTTCAAAGATCTTCACATGTTGCTATAGAGGGGATAATATAACGTAACAGTTATTTCCTTATATTAAATAAAAAGTAATTTGAGGATCTTGCTGTGATATAATAATAACTTTGAAAAAAAATTACTTATAATGAAAACCTATAAACTTGAAAATCAAGACTATTTAACAAAGTTAAAGACAAGCATAAATATGTAATGGTCTCCTAATCATTTAGACTATGCTTGCCTGGGAATATTAATAGGGAATTCCCCGTTGCCTGGGCGGGAAAAGGCAATTTTCCCTGACCAATCTGTAGGTCAGTTTTCCCCACTCTGACTGGGATTTCTTGCCTGGATTTCTCACTTGCATTTCTGGCAGTTACAGAGTTTTTATTTGCATGCCTCCTACTTTGGCTTAAGGGAAATAAGGGCTATGGTCAAACAGACAATCACCTATTCCCACCAAAGAGTCTTCTTGATCAACAGTCCTTACAAGTCCTGTACAAAGATTGCAGGTCTATTTACACATTAACAACCATGGCCAGTTCATCCATATCAACCTAGATACACATGTATGACAGAAATCTTACTAATATTTCTAGAAAAAGGTCAGCCTATTGTCAAGAAACATGAGTTTTCTGCTACCCAGAATAGGTTACCTAGTTTGTGGAACTAATCAAGCTAAGTCCTAAATGCTTCATTGAGCAGAAGCATGGGATCTTTAGAATTTTGTAAAGAGTGATGCAATGGAACACTGCTATACTAGTTCCAAGGTAGCAAGTCCAGTGAATTCCAGTTAGATTTTGCTGCTTTTGGTCAGCAAAAGGTCCAAATAAGTGAACCCATTTACTGTCAGATTAAGATCATGGACAGCTTGCTTAGATCCCTAGTCACTGGGCTTCACTTTACTCTGTGGTCGCACAAATGTTTCTGCAGCATGGGTTTCAGTTCCATTGGCTGGGTGTCATCCAGTCTGCAGAACTGCCTGTGCAGGAGAGGGGAGACATTACTAAGGGGATGCATTGGATATAACTCCCTCTCTAGTGTAGCTTCATCTGCATGACTCTTCATCACAATCCAACGTGTTCCTAGATCCTGGCCAGCATCATGGGAAGGCAGACACTGAGAGTATGAAAAAAGGGACATTGGTAGCTGTATGATGATCAGTGATCTTCAAAGGGAAAAGAATCACTGCAATCTTAGCCATCCCCCGTAACTGCTCAGATACCCTAGCCTCCACTCTGTTTCACATACCAGCTAAAGAGGAATTGGGTTCAGGACTGAGATACACATAGAGCAGCAGGCAAGAGAGAGCTCACCAGTACACAGCCTCAAGTACCAGGCTAGACCTGCCAATGCATCTCAACCAGACAGATGGCAGCTTCTGAACAGGTGACTTAATAGACCTTTTTACCTTATCAGCCATACAAGTCTTGTGTCACAAGGGCAGCAATGATACTTCAACAGGATCTTTCATAGATTTGGTTGTCTTAGAACCAGCTGCATTATTTCTGGCAGAGTACAAAATAGCGACAGTGACACTGTCAGCTCAGTGACAATGGAATAGAGCTGACCAGACAAGAGGTGGACCTGACATACTGCTTGCCCAAGATGAGCTTGTCATAACCCTCTGAACAGATTCTGTGAAGTTGGATTGAAACTGAATGCCCACAGGGTGCCCTGTTGGGTTCTCTGATCCATCCTGTCAAATGTATTTTGCCAGGCAAGGGAGAGGCAAAAAAAAAAAAAAAAAAAAGAAAAGAGAAAGACAGTCTTTACTATTGATAGAAGCACCTCACGATCAGGACTCCCCTTCCTCAGCCTACCTCCTGTTCTTCTGAGTGAGATAGGAATAGTAACACACCGAGGTGTGAAGAGCACCTGTGGACCTTGGAGGCCTCAAGTCCTGCACTGAGGACAGCACTGAGCAGCCGTCTAGGAAATGATCATGGTGTAGGAGTCAGGGGGTAATAGGTTCATAGCACTCTTGTTCCAGCGCTGACTTTAGTGTTGTTATTGCTGATAGATTTCTCTTCCTGCCTTTCTTCAAATGGCAAAACAGAGGGAGAAGTGAGTTGGAGCTCTGGCTGCCACCATACTCAGCATGCCCTGCCCTGACTAACAAGAAATAGGTGGGACATCATCTCTTTCCTTTATTGGTCACTGTCAGAAAATAATTTCTGTGACAAAAATGTATACTTGGGTGACTGGAGCAAGGAAGCTTTGAGATAAACTGAATATGAAAGTGCAATAGCTTTCAGGAATCATGCTGTGGCAGAGAAAATGTGAAGAAAGAACCTAACTTGATCTGTTGTGCTTTCTGGATGCTGAATTTCTGAAACATGATTTGAATTCATCCTCTCAATGGAGCCAGTCAATTTCTATGGCAAGACTGCATTCAAAACATTTGTCACAGTTATCAGGCAATTTGCATTTTTTACTGCTTTTAAACTCTTTTCAGGGTCCCAGAGAGGTGAAAGACATGACCTGCTAAATCTCATGCTGGGAAGAAACTCAGGCTTCCCTCACTCACACAAGATCTTTAGGTTCTAGTCTACCATTTTCCAATCAAGAGATCAAATTTCAATTGCTAACTTTAAGGTTGTTTTCTCTGTGAGCTGTCAGAAGATCCTGGCATCCTAATCCTGATATCTTAGCCTATCACTGGATAAAAAAAAAAAAAAAACAAAAAAAAAAAAACTGTTTTACTTGTAACTTAGCAATATGCATCCTTCAAGCCCTTGTCATCTCTCATGAACTTGGTTTCAGCTTCATGTCATCCACTAAAAATGCCAAACTTTTTCTAGGCTTACATTCTTCTGACAACCATCTTTTTTATCCTGGTATTCTATTTGAGAATACCAGAAACAGCTGTACTGGCTGAAGACATAGTCTTAATCAGTAGCTTCCTCACAATTTTCCAATTTATTCCTTACAGTAACACTTCTATCACTCCCAAGTCTTTCTCTTCTTCCAGCACCCTTAACTCTCTGAAAACAGTTAGACAACATCAGAAACAGGCAAACTAAGAGGCAAGTGATATCCATAAAGTGAAGACACATTAGTCCTTCAGAACCGAGACAGAAAGATCTTTAAGTTAGTATTGATTTCATAATATTAATGGAAACTCTGAAATGGTAATGGAAAAACTGAAGTATTTTCAGGACAATTTCACAGAATTTGCTGAATCAGATGTAGTATATTTACAAGGAGTATAAGTGAGCTGCAGCAATTGTAGGAAGTCTAAGACTTATTTATTCCTTTATTTCTAAGGTAGATCTATGTGATTTTAGGATTTTTAAAGATGTTTAGCTTTTTTTCTTTACTTCATAAAGCTTGCAGTTTAAATGGAACCCTTGTAGTAACCATGGAAGGTGGGAAAGGACAGATATCTGTGATCCTAGCATGGTTTATATAATTCAGGACTGGGGGCATTTCTGCACTATTTTTCCCACAGACTGGATCAAAGACTGTGGGGCTGCAAAAACGCTTCCACTTTATCTCAACTACTAAAGTGTTCAAAAGGAAAAGCCATGTTTGAGGTTACTAAGACACAGTACTTTGAAGAAGCTGCCTGTCAGGTTGTCTGCACTGAGCTTTGAGCTCACTTACAAATGCAGTGGTGATAACAATTTCAAACATGGTTTGGTTGGTCAGATGACAATGTCAAAGTTTCCAAACTCTTTTCAGGCATGATATTTGAGCTGCAATGATATGTAAAAAAGACTTCTGGAAAATGTGTGTAAAACATGATATCCTATTTAAGCTAGAATTACATGTCAAGCAAGTTCAAATTTGTTATTTAAATACAGCCTAAAGCTCAAGGTAGACTGAAAGAGACAGGCTGTCCCATAGCAACACTATGGAACATTTTCTTTGGTATTTATAAATTATAAGGATGAAACAAAAAAGACCTCATAGTGTATTTAGAAATACACATTCATTTCATACAAGATAATCCATCCAGATTATAATTTTTAGTCTTTGAAAGGCAAAGAATTTGATACAGATTTGGTTTTGTGTTCTTCACTATCTTAGCAGAGTTTGTGTAGTTCAGATGTCCAAAAATATAGAAACCTTTACTAAGCATGCCCAGAAGTCTTTTCTTGTTATTTTTGTGTTCTACTCATCTCTAAGTAGGACCCTAAATGATTTGAAATGGCATACACAAAAGTAAAGGAGCACTCTGTCTAACGTAACTAGTCTAGCCAAGGTTTTGTTAGATTTAAGAGTAGAGTGAAGTACCACTAGATTTTTTTTAAAATTCAAATTATTTACCTGCTGTAGGTCTCCCACTGTCTTCTGTTACCCTGCAAAGATTCCAAATAAGTTGTAACTGTAAAACTCAACATCCAGAGCTTCTCAGCAGCAGGAGATTAAGAACTGTATTTTTCAGAAATGCATATATGTATAGAAACATCTTTTATTTAGAAATTAGTAACCTATCTGAAAACTTTATTATAATAATGTTCTAAGAAATATTTTCTATATATCATCAGTAACATCTCAGATATGTTAAACATCTGACATTCTACATTTTATAAGATAATGAAGTGAGGGATTTAGAAGATAGACTATATCAGTAAGTCTGAACAATGAATACTTTTTGGTGCTATGAATAGATTTTTAGCTAGACCTATCTTTTATAATACTGCCTCTCTAAGTACTTTGGTATTTTTACAGCAGTTGTACATTTTGACTTTTTTTGATCAAGAAATGTTATTTAGGGTTTTAAATAATCAACTGATATACAGGAGCTACAATATGCATATTAACATGAAATTTGTATTTAGTCATTCATTTTATAAAAGATTTCCAAATTAAAAGGCTAAAATCACTAGGCTATGACCTTCTAAAAACTTTTCCATTAATTCTACAAATCATGAGGAAGGGTAATAACATGTTGTCATGTTATTATACACACCACAATTTCCCTTCTGGAAGAGATTTTTTATTTTTGCCTGAAAAGAATATATCCAGTCATTTAGCAAGTAACTTTTACTTGTCTGTCTTCCCTATGACAGTTGCCTGCAGGGTGAAGAGCCTCAACAGATGTAGGGTTGAGCAAGCATTACTCAAGGGATCAAAGAAAAAAAAAAAAAAAGAACGGTCATAAAGAAGTTAATAAAAAAATTATTAATGTGCAGTTCCTCTCAGTCTTTAAATGTAAAAGCTATTGATTAAAATTTAGAATTCTAACTAAACATGGCTTTAAATTTAAAGGGTTGTATCACCTATCAACAAATGTAATTGTGCAAATCAATATTACCATCAAGGCTGATGCAACTGTGGCCCATAAGCCCAAATGTATATACCCATCCATCCTACAACAAGTATGCAGTAGAGATACAGTCAATTAGAGGCAGTGTTAATTGACTGGAAAAATTGTTTGGCTGGCTGTGTGTCTTCGAAGCTAAAAGAGGTAGGGTAACAGACATCTATCCTTTACTTATTCTACAAGGACCCCATTAAATACCAACTTCAATTCATAGCTGGTTTTCATTTTCAAAGGTCTTTGACCTATCTTTCTTGAGGACTCCTTCTAGCACTCCATAAGTTTGATTCACCAAATTAAAAATATGACAGTAACAAGAATCCTTGAGCTAGAGACTGCAGCTACTCAAAGTCAGTAATGTAAATAAACAGTATTTTGAAATAATCAAATTTGAATCTGAAAGAATTCCTGGAAAAGTGTCAGGTAGTAGATATGGCAAATCTACAGTAGTGGTTATCATAGCACTTTATGTAACCCATGAGAAAATCCCTTTAAGGGGTAGGAGAAGGGGAATATAGACATTTTCACCAGGTAGGGGCCAACTGACCATGCAGCTGCCTAACCTATTAAACACAGCAAACATCTTGTCTTATTCTGACCATTCTTCTGACCAATCTTTGCTTCAGGCAGAGCTGGCATGCAGTGTATGGAAATGCTGACAGTGACGTTTTGGAAATGACTACTGGTCTAAGTTTAGATACAAATGAGCAAAATATCCTGCTTTCTACATTTTAAGGGGAACCATAAACTGTGTGGTAGAAATACTTAGTGACTTTGTACCCTATCGTGAATAACAACTTGTAGATGAATTTACAGAGCTGGTCAGTACAGTAGAAGTGTTTTAACCCAATAGAAGTCCAGCAGCAAAGAAAGAGTAAAGTAGTGTGGATCCTTGTAAGATGGCAACACTCCAAGTTAGAACAGAGGAGATAGGTGCACAGAATTTTAGTTGGAAGATTTTATAATGTGTTTCAAAACAGTTATGTTCTACTGCTGTTTACTTCTTCAGAAAAAGCTTTTACATTTTAGTCAGCAAAGCTGAAATCAGATAAAATGACACTACATAGAAATAATTAGCTGATTCTATCATCAGACAAAATAAAATTAACATCTGATTCATCCACTGCAATTGGTACATTATGGGTAATATTCAATAGAGGTTACCTACTGTTTTGCCAAATGTAAGTCAGAAAGAACAAGAACAGCAAAATTAGTAAAAACTCTTATTTGGTCATATATGTTCTAATTTGAACTTTAAAACGTCAGTTGGTGGTACTAGGAACACAGTCAATACAAATAATTCTATAAAACATACAAATTATTTATACTAAAAGTCAGGTTTGTACTTCCTTCAGGAATTTCTTGTAAATACAGTACCAGTACTTAGGGGTATTATTTGCAACTTTATGAATCTGAACGTGATATTTAGGTTAAAAAGAAACTTTTCAAGTCCTTGGAAGTTATGAACTTTATCCATTCAGAGAAAGAGAAATATTTTCACAATGACCTCCAAAAGAAAACCTATAGGGAAGGAGAAATCTTTACCTGGCCTCCTCTTACAAGGCATACAGAGGATGATCACTGACCTCCACTTTAGGGGGGATAAAAAAAAAAAAAAAAAAAAGTATAGTTACAACAACAACAATTACAAATCACAAACCAAAGCAAAACAAAACAAAACAAATTCTTAAAATCACAGATAGATGGGTAAGTGTAAATTAAGCTACTAAATTGGTACACCAGGTTTCTATAGGTAGGATTTTGTAAACATCTACACCAACTAAAAATTGAAAATTACCCCCTTTATAAATTGACATAATAAGGATATTTGCTTGTTTATTTACTGGATCTCACTCATTCTGGACAATTAAACAGAGTGAGTTTGAATTTAGGGTCGTGCTGAATTTCTTGTTAGCCAAATCAAATCTTTTATTTATTTATCATTACCACTAAATGCCTGTAAATTTTCAGAATACGACAAATATAAGTGGCACAGGGTGGAAATATTACCAGATGTTTTTGATGACATTTTGCAAGCACATAAATGTCCGATACCAAAACAAAACCAAAATTCACATCTTATGTTAACCACAAAGTGTTTTTCCGCTGACACTTCCTGTTGGACTCTAAAGCAAACCCCAGCTCTGAGTAATTTACCTGTGTGGTAAATTAATTGCCTAGTTACCAAGCTGGCTGAAAACATTTTAGACACATTAGTATAAGCAATATTTTTAATACTGTTCAATGAAAACATCAAAATTAATCAAAGCATTGCTGTTCTTGTAGAAGACAGAGCTTTTTCAAATCCCAAATATAAATTTCCTTGACACTTGACATCTTTTTTTTTTTTAAAAAAAAAAAAAAAGAAGGAAAGAAAAAGACCAAGGGGCCATCACTATCCTAAGCTGCTTAGAGATAAGGAGGTATTAAAAAATAGAGTTCTGTGACCTGGGGTCATTAATTGATTGTTAGACCAAAAATGAATCTGTGAATAACTACTTTGATTCCCTGTATCATCACAAAAGCATCCTTCCCACATAACGAGTATACTGATAGGAAAGTTTTCATAGCTGTTTTATCACTCCTTTTACCTCAAGCACTACAGGTTTTGGGCTAACATGAGGTACAGTTCACTAATATACCCTGTATCAATGCACTGACCTTTTACTGTGACTCCCAGCTCCAGGAAGAACTCAGACTTACAATAAGAGTTTAAATTTGAGAGAGGTTATTTTCCAGATCTCTCTTGTTGCTGTTTGGAGGTCAATTGGTTGCAGTGGGGAGAGTAAAGGGTATTTCTAATCATTCTTAGAGCAATGTATTCTGTTAGAGGGCAGTGATATTAAGAAGGAATGTAGGGAAACAGATAAAATGTAATGAAAGTTGCACAGCATAAAGATTTTAAAGATTTTAACTAAACATCTACTACTTCTGGATTGTTGAAATGGCTTAACAAGCTATGGGTTGACCTGTGAAACCTGACGTTCCAAGGGACTGAGATTGACAGTTGGGCTGGGAACGGTAACCCTGTTAACCCAATGAGGTTTTCAATTCTGAAGCACACAGCAAAGAATCAGTCCTTCTCATTTTCCTGGGTGGAAGTAGCAAAAAAGCGAGCACCCAAGTTTGAGCAGCCTTGACCATTAAGGCGACATATAAAATTGGTGCATAATGATGAACTTTACTGGAATCTATCACCACAGGAAGCATGCAGTAGATATATAGGATGAGACTCCTTGCTATGAACGCTGGTATTGAACACCTTATGCAAAGACAACACTATGTAACAGAAAATAATATATGCATTTCCACAGGGTTTTCAGAGACCATCATGAATATTCCCTTTAAGTATTGGAAATCCATTTGAACTTTTCACCCACTGTCATGATTAATCACTTGATTTTTATTAAATTTACAATGATTGTGCTCTGATGTCGTCAGACTCATGATTTAAAAAAAATAATATCCCAGACAATTTCCCAGGAGTAGTAATCCAAAAAGTGAACTGCAAATGACTGTTGTGTTTGTAGATGGTGACACTCACTGCTACATTCAAAGTCAGTCACTCCATCACATATGGAAGCACAGCAATGGCCTTACCAAAACTACCTATGGTATAAATACTGTGTATGGTATATATACAGTACTTTGCTGTGTGTAGATGCTGTGTACAGCAGACCAACTCATCTTGTATAGTTAGGGAATCAAAGTGATACTCGGGTATATGCTCACTGATGGACTAAGTGAAGCCTCATCTCATATTTCAAGATGAGTGCTGAGATGATGCTTTGGGAAACCTTTGTCTTGCACAGGTGAAACAATAGTTAAATAGATGTATTTCTACCAGCAGACTTGTGCAATTTATAGCTAAGAATCGCATTATGGAGCCCCTACCTCTGCTTTATTCTGGCAGGAGCACAGAAACCTGACTGCTGTTCCCTGCCCTTTTGGGGTGAAACATTCTTTTGCCTATAGATGCTTCTCCCTCCCCCAATCTTTCCTCCTGCCTATCTTCCTTACACAACAATAGCTATTAACCACTTCTAGCTGGGAGAAAGGAAGCAGAGCAAAGGACCTCATTTCTTACCAAAGAAATTGACCAAATGAAGTCAAATTAAGGCAAAAAGTAGAATGGCAAAAGGCTCTTTACCTTTTCACCTTTTTTGCCTTTCTGTGGCTTGATCAGAATAGTTCAAACAAAACATGCAAGAAATTGATAGGTCTAAAAAAAATCAGAAGAGGAAAAAGGAAGTACTTATTGGTTTAAATATGAGTTACTAGTTAATCACTTAGGCTTCAAATGTTTGTACCTAAAATTTATAAACCTTATTCAAAGTGCTTTTCTTTAGAATCTGTAAATCAGATGCATCACAGAAAAAATTGTTCTTTTTCTAGAGTCAACCATGCACCATTAAGACCATCTGCAAACACCATTTATTCTTAAGTCTGGAAGATACGTGTTAAATCAAAATGTAACTACTAACAACTTTAATCCCAACAGACACTATTCAGCAAAGAATATTTTTTATCTTATGTTGTTTAAAATGCTCAATCTAATTGCATTGGAATACAGAAATATAGAGTAAGGTATTTTCAACTCCTTTGTAAAACGTGGTGGAGAATTCAAACTCTTTTTATCTTCTCAAGGAATGCCTCAGTGAAGTGGGACAAGTTCTTCTGGCAAAGGACATTACTTATCTATTCCCTTCCACTCAGACATGTGAGGACTAAATGATCAATGTGGTGGTTTCAACCTTTGAGAACCTGCAATGACAACCTTCCTCATCTAGATCAGTTCTGAACCAGAGAGTCGCCCCTCACACAGCTTTGCTATTATAAAGACTCTGAGCAGTGAGTCTTATTTAGCTAACAGCCACCGAATTGTGCATAGGCTAACATATCTCACAAATACATAAACCAAAATAAAACAAAAAAGACATGTTCTTGGAAGAATTAAGAACCCTGGAAATCTAGCTTCAAAAATCAGCAGTCATTTACATCAGATTACTTTGACCTGAAATTTTCTTTTTTACCATTAGGCAACAGACAACAAAAAATAGAACAAGGACAGCAACAGCAAAAGAAAACAAGTAACAGCTGCGTGGACAAAAATAATAATGAGTGGCAACTAAGATCTTGCTGCTGCTTAGACCAGTAGGATGAACATTCAGGTACTAACAGGATACATATGCACCCAATAATGGTTGCACAAATAATGTATGAAATTCTGTTGTGCTGGCTGGATCCCTCCTGTGTCATGTATAAGTACATATATTAAAAAAATTATATGTTCACACTCCAGTAAATCTGAACAATCCTTTCCAAACCAGCTTTCCACAGTTTCTACCTTCTGGTCCCTTCTGAGCTAGAACTAGTTGAATAATTAAATTTGAATAACATTATTCTTCAGTTCTGATTACTAAAACCAAATTTATAAATCTGCTAAAATTCAGCCTCACATTACAAAGGGGTATGTGCTGAACAGTACAACTCATCACTGCAAGTCATTATAAAGGTAAGCATACCGAATAGTTATATTCCACATTTCATATTCCATCACTTTCTGCTTGGTCAAACACATAATAAAAATAGCTTTGCTTCTTTTTTTTTCTGAGACTGTTACCATGAAAAAGAACTCACAAAACACCAAGTCAGGCCCAAACATTCCTTTTAAGAATGTTTTATTTCTATTTGACAAAAATATGGCTTATACTTTTTTTGAAGCGGAGTTCAATTTACACATGACTTCATTTCGCTTCTCCTCGTCTTTGGAAGGTAATCACAGGGTCCAGATGCCAAGCTATGAAAGATCTTCTCCTTTTAGTTTCTTTCTGAATTAAATTAGATTTTGACTTGAGAAATGTGACCACATTATCTGTTTGAACATAAGGAAACTGCACAAATCCCTCATAAGACCTATGTAAAACTCCTTTTATGATTAAGAAGGGGCAATTTTCTCATGTCCATATTTCGTAGAAGGGAATCTTTGCTGCCCTTTAAGGAACTTGCATTCCAGTGCATATTTTTCTGTTGCAAGTTGAATTTGGGAATCAGTAGTGAAATGCATAATCAATTGGTTATGCAGCATAGCAATTAGATCAAGTTTTGTGAAGATTCCCAGTGCAATAATGATGCCATAGTATAGCTAAGGTGCCACAGCAAATGCTGTAAATATAGGTAGCGCTATACATTTTTAGTATGCAAAAAGTGTAAGGTTTGTAAAAAAGAAAGAAAAAAAAAAAAAAAGTAACCCAAAAAAGAACCAAGGACTTGAGTCTGAATCTCCATTGTAACTCTGTCTCTGTTCTTATGCATTTTGTCTGTAGCATATGTGAAACTTGTAGAAGGAAGACTATCTGCTCTCTAACTTGATTGAACAGGTCAAGTACAATGGGGACTCTGAAGTGGACCAAAAGGCAGTAAAGCTGTAATTTTAGCTATAACTAAGCTATAGCATAAAAAAGCATAGAATGAAAAATAATTCAAAAATTTCTATTTCATATAAATATTTAAGTAACATTCCTGTAATAAGATAATACTTTGGTTAGAGAAATTATAATCTTTAGAGAAGTTGATATTTTAATATCTTTTTTCTTTTTTGCTATATACTCATTTGTTCTTGCCAGTTATGTAAACTAAACTACCTGAAATGATTGAAAAACAGCATTCCAAAGGTTGTGTGTATAATTGCTTTAAAAAGTTATTTGTATTTCCTAACTCAGTTTGATTTCATTGAATACTTCACATTTTCTACCTGTAAATCTGAGTAATTTTTATAGCAGTAAAAGCAATTTATAAACACAGAAGTTGAAAAGCACTTTTAATCTCACTCAGAACTTTATTGTTCAGAAGAGACATCATGTAACTGTGAATTTAAAAGTATCTCTGAGACACCAATAGGAGAAAAAATAATTCCTACTACTGTGACACCCATTCCTCAATACAGTAGTATAATAGATGAAGTTTGAAAAAAAAAGAGTAAGAATGAGCACAGCTTTCTTATCCATGATCCAATAAAGGTGAAACAAGCTGTGAAGGCAAGCATTATAGACTTACGAGCCAGCAGGAATA
>JAVJGJ010000037.1:37784812-37800394 GCA_035590215.1 Microhierax caerulescens
CCCACCCCCCTCCCTGTCCCTACACAACCAGACACTTCTCATGACTAGAGCAAACTCTTAAAATATGACTTAAAGTTACTGTGGGCATATATTCTTCTGACTTAGTATTTCTGGGTGACTTTCAGAAGCTGTATGATAAGAAATGTTGTATAGTTTGTGTACTTCGTGCAACTTTAAAGCAGCCTGAAAATACATGACATTTGATTGGAACTTACTCTGCCATATTGTACTGTACCAGCTTGAATTCTGTCTAGATCACCTTAATTCTGCAAATCAATCTTCAAAGATGCAAAGAATGGGAACTGGACATAAAACTTGTACTTTTTTCCAAAATACTTGTTTAAATTCAGTATAACATTCTACCTATGTCAATTTATTTCCCAATATTGTAAACAGTAATTGTTCCTTGGTTAAAAACTCTATTTATGTCAAATTTAAATCTGAGCAAATGGCATTTATTGATGAAGAAAAAGCTAGAAACAGAAGCTGACAATGAAGTTTTGACTCAGAGATGAAACCAGCATTTCTGAAGGGTGAAGTATACAGCATCATAAATATAAGTTAAGATACTTGAAAAGCATAAAGATAAAAGTTATGTTTTCAATATATTTACAACAAATAAAACCAATTATGTAAATACAAAAAAAATCCATATACAGTTTAATAAGCACATTGATTTTCAGAAAGTTACCTGCATACTTGCTTGCTGAAATATATTGTTTGACTATCTTTCACATCATGACAAGGCAAACTTCCTAACTTATTTGATATCAGTTTAACTCTACTCTAATTCTGTTTGAAGCTAAATGTTGATTCATGTTTTTTTCAAAGCTGACTTTTTAAAGACATCTACCCTTGAACAGCCTACTGACATATCTGGCAAAGTCACATGAATGCAGACAGAATTCTCACTGAGCAGACGTTTTTAAATGGAAAAATCAGCATAGTTAAATGTTTGCAAGATCACTAGTAAGATGCTGTCTGCATTTAATGTAAATATGTCCTCATAAAAGGAGCAGGAATTTAGCAGGAGTAAACTACCCACTTGACTCACTAAGCTCTCAAGGTTTGAATTTAGCAGCATTGTCAGGTTAAGGCTCCCTGCACAGTGTGATCAACTTTATTTAATCAACTATTTTTAATCAACATGTTAGCTTATTAGAATTAATAGAGTTAGATTTTATTTTCCCAAAGGTTTTGGTGAGTTGTTCATTCCATTGTGAAAACAGCTATCATCACGAAAATTGACTTTGTTCTCAATACTGGTTTTAACACATGTCTAAAGCACTGAAAAAAAAATTTGAACTACAATAGCAACAATTTAAAAAAAAAAACAATGGTGACAAATATTTCTACAGTTTGTCTTGTACAACTAACACTTTTGATTGTATAATAGACTTTTTTTTTCTCTTCTTAACATAAAAAAACCCAACCAAATGTTAGTAACTATACATGATAACATGTTTTTGGCGTACAGTATCTGATTCTATAGTTTGAAAATCAGAATCTAACTTGCTCAAGACAGAGGAGGTTGCACATTTGCAATAAAGACCTGAGATGTTCTACCTACTTGAGAAATCTTGATCAAAGACATCTATAGTAACATTAATCTCTAAACCCACAACATACAAAGACCATGCTTAAATTTTCATTAACTTATTTACCATGTTAAGTAGCTTTGGGAGAATATAATAGAAATTCAACAACATCAGTGTTCAACAATGGTTAATCTTAACAATTTCCAGGTTGCCTCTAAAAAGTGTGTGCCATTTTCCTCATATCATTTTGGTTTAGTTGGCTATCACACTGGTTTAGTTAAGCTGAAGGCAGCACCGTCTAATATGTTTCCTGTTGAGGAAGAAGGATAGATTGTTACATATGGTTAATTATTTATCTGGAAGACTTAGAGCTGAATAGGAAACAATCCTTCATGCCCCATTCCAATTTAAATAGAGAGTTATAGTGTCTAAATATACTAAATATATATACAGTATACACAATTTCTGTTATTAATCAACTTGTTTTCACAATAGGATTTGTCTGAGCCATCATGATCTGAGACACCTGTTTAGAGCTCTGCATAGAATTAGGTATCCAAGGTCACATTACAGTCAACAAAGGTCTAGTCAATAAGACTTTTGGTGTATCAGCCACTTCTCAGAGTTTTGCATAATCTGTGAACTTGCTGAGGAATGATGAACTCTGCCCCATTTTCCAGGTCATTAATGAAGATATTAAACAGTATCGGCCCCAGTATCAATCCCTGGGGTATACTACTAGTTACTTGCCTCCAACTGAACTTCATGCCACTTATCATAACCTTCTGGACTCAGCTGTTAAGCCAGTTTTTAATTCATATCACTGTCCACATATGTAACCTGTGATTTGTCATCTTGTCTTTCAGGATGAGACTGGTGACAGGGTCAAAGTCTTTACTAAAATCAAGGTAAAGAACACTCACTGCTTTCCTGTTGTCCACCAAGTTAATCACCTGATTGTAGAATGCTGATTAAACATGATTTCCTCTTTCTAAATCCATGATGACTATTCCCAGTCTTCTTGCCTTTCATGTGTTTGGAATTGGTTTCAAATATTAGTTGTTCCACCACCTTCCCTAAGACTGAGGTGATGATGACTAGCCTGTAATTCCTTAGATCTTCCTCTTCATTTACCCTTCTTGAAAAATATTCCACACACAAACACCTGAACTTAGGTGTCTTTGTCTGAGACTGAATTCCACCACAGATGTAAAAAAATGCAGGAAAAGCTAGCAAAGTACACAGGGAATTAATCTGGTTATACACCCCCAAAACAGGATAACCTCTGTATTTCGTTAAATAGGATTTTATTACAAGGCATGGTTTATATTTAGTTAATATTCTTCTGGCATGAAAGCTATGAGGCAGAAATTGCTACCATACCCTACCGTCATATAACATCATATAACCTGTTCCCAAATCCATGTAAAAGATTTTTTTGGAAGTAGAGAAACACAGTGAAGTCCCTAGGAACTTTCCAATTGCATGTCTTCGGATCACCCTCCTAATAAAGCCGTTAACTCGCTTACATCAGTATTACCATCCCTAAGATGCAATGACTGCAAAAATTCATGAGAAGATTTATTCAAAATTTAAATAAAAGTAACAGACTCTAGGATCCTTCGTTTGGTCTTTCAGTTGAAGCTCTTTGTATTATTGCATGTTTAAATGTAAACCACATTTTCTTAGTAAACACAGAAGCACACTTTTACTTTTTCTCCCCTTTAGAAAAAAAAAAAAAAAAGAAAGTAAAATAAAAATTACTCATTTGATCTCTTTATTCCAGCATCTGACTTTAACAAACCACAAAATGTGACAGCATTCCCCTACAAAATGAACAGAGCAGAAGGAAAGATACGCTGGCACCCCTGAGAAATTACATTCCTCCCTGTTATTGGTACAGCTCGGAGATCACATCTTCATGGGATCTGAAGCACGTGATTGGTGCCCTCGGGTTTTATGGTTACTTACGTCTGCAGAGACTATTATCTGTCAAGTAACATTGCAGTTTAAGCTATTCTGTTTCAATAAAAGTTGCAGCCTTGCTCTTTAAACCAATTGTTAGCATGCTGTATATTCTGCCTGCACCATCCGTGCTGGCAAGCACATTGTACTGAGTACAGAGCTTTAGTGCCCTTTTCCATAGCACAAACTGTGCAGCCATTAATGAATTACATGATCTCCTTAAACGAGCTAGGGAAAATTCCACCCTCAAATACGCAACCAAAACTTTCATTGGTTGCAATCTTTGTTGATTCAATGGGAACTGAGCCCTGACTTTGTATCTGAGGGTAGAATGTGACCCATTGCATCCATTAAACGGCCTTAGTCTGTATAGCTCTTTATCAAGTTGGGTGGGGGTGGAAAAACACAGATTAAAGGATGGAGAGTGAGAGTGAGAAAAAAAGGGCTCTCAAAGATTTCTGATGAGCAGAGAGACTGAACAAAACAACAGCTTGAAAAAAGAGGCAGGAAAATGCTCAAGTATTTAAAAGGTTAGTAAAGCACATCTCATTGTCAACATGCAGTATAAAGATTTTGCTTTTATTTTATTATTATTATAATATATATTATTATTAATATTATATTTGTTATATTTTAACTCAAGGAAAAATTTTAATGAGGTTAGGGCTATTTTTTCTTCTTTGACAAAATATATGATTTTGTCTTTATATATTAAATTTGTGTTCTATTTATTTGAAGCAAAATGCCAGCATGTGCTGCAGTTATTAAACCTCATTGTAAGGATTCAAAATTAAAATTCAAAGATGAGTTTAACTGTTTCATACAAAAAAAAAATATCTTAAACTTTAACATGAGGTTTTGACTAAAAATTGTTAGCTTAAGAGATCCAGGTTTATAACAGAAGTGAGTCTGAGTTATATTCAGTAATATCTGGGATAGTTTAAAGCAATTTCTTGCAAGGAGATTGCCCTAATAAAACATTGAAAGAATAACAGCACATTTTGTGCACTTTAGTATTCTGAAACACTTAGCACTGTAAAATCTAGAAAGCTAGTTACAGCTGTGAACCCAGTCTGAAAATCCTGGAGGTGCTCAAGAGGGGCATTCAGTTGCCCTGCTTTAAACCTCAGATGTGCATTTTGTTTGGAAGACTGAAGTTAGATGGTTTGTATCTGTCCTGGGTCACCAGCAAGACAAGCATCTGGGAAAATGCTTTGAGAACTTCCCTCCCATCCCTCCGTGTTAGCATGTGCTAACAAGTCATTCATTGAAGTAAGTATACAGTTTCAGTTTTACACGAGGTTTCTCACCAGCCTTCCTGAGCAAATTGTGTTATATTGATACTGTATTGTTAAAAACCACAAAGCCAAAAACTTTTCTTGGGTGGAGCCCTTATACCGGTAAAGCTTGGATCAGTAAATGACTTGTGTATTCATGTTATGACACAGTCAGTTATTTCAGAGCCCTGAGTTAAACTAGTCCCTGCTTACCCACTGGATGGCCAAAAAGAGGGAGCTCAAAACCCATCGAACAGAGGACCCATCTGTTGCTGCGATGAAGTACTTTGGGAAATACACATCACACCAGTAGCACTGAACATCCACAGGAGCTGTACACCAGGTATGTGGTGTACAGTTTTTCAGTTAGAAAGGGTTGGAGATGGGATCACATTATTACAGATTTTTAAAAGGTTGCTTAAGTCATTAATGCACTCTTGATAGCCACACAGAGATGTTTGCCATCAAAGGAAGAACACAGTGCTGAAAAAAAAAAAAAAAAAAAGAAGTAATAGTTGTTTTATCAAATTATTGCAGAATGGAGGTTCACTCATTATCCTCAGGAAACAATAATTGTCTAACTTAATAGATACTTCTGAAAAAAAAATCATATCTATTTTTTTATCCTTATTAATTATAACGCAATACGTATCATACACCATTATATTTAGACCTTCACCAAAATTTGAATTTTAAGGAAATAAAGCATCATTACAAACTTACAACCTATCAAAAATAAAGCAACAACAATTTAATTGTTTCCAGTTATTTTGCTCAGGGGAAAAAAGAATAATTTAAAATCTTGTTTTATAATGCATGTGGATGAAGGTTTTCATTTTCTGGTTTAAACACAAACATGTAATTTCAAAGAAACATTCATGTATTAAAGTATTTTCAATAGAATTACTGCCTTCAGTTTGTTTTCACACAAAATATGAGACTCTTTTCAAGTTAATGGATAAATTTGTTCATCTCTGTCTTTATTATAAGGCAAAGATAAATAAGTCTTTTTCACTCAATCTGCTGAGATAACTTGTGCCCATGCCGAAAGGTGATCTGTTCTAATCAACTTCGTGAAGTCTGATGGAATTACACTGAACATATTTCATACCTGACACAACTACAGAATGATACAGTTCAGGACAAACATTGGTGACCTGAATAATACATGACAGACAGATGACCGGGTGAGAAAAGTAATTTTTCACCTACACCACTTGAGTTTCTTTATTAAAGGCTGAGACATATTTGATGGAAAGAAGGCTGCTTTGCCAGCTAAAAGCTGGTGTGTTTTATTAATAGCTCAGTCAGTATTCCCTTGCCATTTTACTACTTGAAACATTATTTTGACAATAAAATACTACATGCATCTAGTTTGCATGAAAAATACTACCAAAAAGGAAAATATAGATCTAAGAAATATAAAACTGCTAATTATTTATCTTTTAATTCTTAATAGCTGCACATATTTTAAATTCAGTGTAAAAATTCATATGAAGGAGAAAGGGATTCTGGAAATAAAACAACTACATAATCACAAGACACTATAACAAATATTTGTAAATGGGTAGAAATTATCTTTCCTGTGAACTTGCAAGTAGATACATTTAAGAAGAAATGTACTTTTCATAAAAGGCAAGTAAATTTAGCCTCAACAATAAGATATTGTTTTATGTGACTTCAATAGCATTTTGATAAAGAAGGTTAAGTGTAGGACAAACAATAATATCTTAGAAGTTGGCCCGTAAAAAGTTGGACTGCCTCAAATATTTCTGTGTCTGAAACCATACCAAGTTTTATTCTTGGCTGTATTTTACCTCTGCAGACAGCAGCCAGGACAAATAGTTTTCTACAAATTCATAGTGTGTGACACCAGTGATTCCAAAGGGTAGACAGAGAGCACATGCTCATATTGTACTAATGATGGTTGTTCAATCAATTTAATAAGTGGGGCCCTTCCACCCATCACTGCTATCATGAACTCTCAACAATCTCTTTTCTATGCTCAAAGAAACTTAAAATGAAATCTCAGAAACTTCTTGTGATACTGTTCTGGTTGCTGTAACAGAAAAACATACCAGATATATTTAAACTACATTTCTTCAGTTATTGCTCTTATGGTAGCCTTTTGAAGCTAATTGAATGCACATGTGATACTGAAAATAGTCTAAAAGCTGCTACAAGTTTAAATGTAAGTACAAAACTGATCATGGACCTCGCAAGAAAATATCACTAGATAATCACAAATATTTCATGTGAAAGAATAAAAACTTGTTCCTTTGTATAAGCAAATACACAAAGAGTAATCTGATAAAAATAAAACTATTTTAAAGTATGCAGTGTATGATGTCAGACAGGTTTTGCTAATATTAGAAGTGTTACATATTTATAAACTTTTACATACAGCTTTAAAGGTATAGTGATTTATCAAATTTTAAATAAATTAGACCCAACTGTAATCAGAAGTTGTCCTAGATCTGCAAATGGCTTTAAAATCCTCTGCTTTTCTATATATAAATATATGACACAAACACCCTTTTTCACTCAGGAAGATTAACTTTTCAGGCTTTATTAAATCTTGATTTTTCAGACAGGAGTAGAATAGCCACAAAGAAATGGAATTTTCTCACATGTATGTGGAGCCTTTGTCATATCCTAACAACAAAGATTCCTTCGTGCAAGCAAGCCTCAGTATCTCTGAAGCCCACAGGCTCTCCTAATTTGGATGAGCTTAGCTGAAGAAGGGGTCTTATTAAGTGTAATATTCTACTCTTAGTAGGGAATGACCTGACAAAAGTTGCCCAGATATAATTTCTCAGATTAAGAATTTCAGCAGCTGTTTGTGGTATTTAATAAGCCAAAATGATCACAATCAATATAGTTGTGCAAAGACATCTTCAAGCTAACATTCAGAATAATACTTTAGATCACAAAGTCTTGTTGAGAGGAGATGGACTGCAATGCTGAGTGAGTTCTCCACATCATGTATAGCTACTGGGAAACCAGTGACAAAACCTTTGGTAGGGGTTTTCAGGCTAATGCAGAACATAGTATCTAAAAGGACCTTGTAGAGTGCAAGTGTAGCCAGTGATCTTCTGGATGGAAACTTGAGCCTAAGTCTCCTGCATCCCATAATTAGTCCTCAACATTGAACAGGACACCACACACATGCACACACACACTTACTTATAAATCAGAGGAGACTGTTGGAAACCCTTTTTCTGTCACAGTGACACAAACAAGTTAAAACCTTAAGTTCTTTCAAAACAAGAATTTATCAGTTTCTCTATGTGATCCAGTCTGTATGTGTTTCAGTTGAAAGGAGTGAGGAGCAATTTTAAAAGTTTTGTAGCTTGGACAGTTCTTACCATAACAACCATGTTTTTCTGAACCAAACAGAGATTCTTCATCTTACAGAAGTTTCCAACACAACACTATTTTACTTGTGAAGATTAGACCTATTTGCTTCTCATCAAAATACAGATTTCTTCTCAATTTGAACTCTTTTTGCTGGAAGGGTACATTTAATTTATGTTTTTCCATAACAACAAACCTAAGGTTCATTAGTTGAGCTTTAGAGAGTGTAATATATCTGCCAGAAGCTGTTGGCAACAACAGTGAAAAGCTGAAATGTCTGCAAGTTCCTCCAGGAATCAAAGAAATCTGGTTTCAAACATGAGTAAAAAAAAAAAAAAAGAAGCAAAACTTTCCTAGTGATCTTTGCAAGTCAAATTTTCCCCTCCTGTTGACACTGAATTTATATACAAAGCAGGAATATCCAACTTCTTGTGAAGTAGACAAGTTGTACCATAATAATATAGCCAGTGCCCAGGTAGCAAATGAGCATTATGTTAGAAGTCACTGGAGAGCAATTTGGGAACCAAGCAGAAAGGACCCTCAGATCAAACCAGGCCCAGGGGTATCTTGTGGACAGTCCTGGCATAAAAGATGTGAAAGCATAGCTAAAATAATAAAATATATCCTTTTACAAGTTTAATAAAATGCACCCATCTTTTTCAATATTAGTCATTAGTATTTTCAATATTAGTCATCTCCTTTAGTGGATGGGTAGTGTAGGTGTCCACTGGGTACATGGATATCTCTTTCCTTTTACTGTTTTTGCTTTGACATATGCTGGTCACTGTTTAGCAGCTGCAAAAATGCCTGAAACCAGGAAGTCACAATGTAGACACTTTACAACTTCCATTAAGCATGTTGCTATGTTATTCTAAACATAACCCTTAGTCTGTAAATCGTTCTCTGTGTTACAACTATTAGCTGCAACACTATACCTATGCTATCACATTCCCATATAATATCAATATTCCCATCATATTGCCATAGAGGATAGAGTCCCCAGCTGCCATATGGGAGCTAGCTCAACATCTGTAGGGGTTTCAAAGTTTTGTTTAGCACAAATCTTCATTATGTTTCTGCAGATCCAATTCTTTTGACTCTGCATCAGAAACAGGAATAATATTCTATTACTCATATATAAAAACCTTCAGGTTATTGTAATTACAGCTATCTGGGCCTTAGAGAGAAATTAAACAAATGTGCAGACAAGAACAGTTTGTGCACTTTCCTCCTGTCAAGCAGAAAGTTGTAGCAGCCTGTTTCTACTTTGTGACAGGTTTAAGGATTTGTCTTCACCAAGTGCTGGGGTCTTCAGAGTATTACACAAGTAGGCTGGGCTGACTCTAATCTAGAACTGCGGATGAATCTCATTTCTCAAGATATTTTGGTGGGGTTTTTTGCTTGTATGGTATAGCTTAAAGCTGTTAAACAGCAGCAATGAAAGTTTCATCATGCACTTTCACTTCATGACAGAACCAAGCTTATTTACCAGGCTAGTGCTTCTTTCTTTTGATTTTCAGCTTTCATTTTACTCCCTTTCAGCTCTAAACTTGGTTTTGACTACTATTGTGCATGGGCAATAAATGCACTTGTGCTGTGTACCGGAACCCTAAAAAGGAAGGAACTGTGCTATAGATTCTTTAGCCATGCCTGTGGACATTTTAACCAGTAGCTATTTACATATACAACCACAGGGCATTTGTCTAGCAAAAAGGTGTCCAGACTAACCTGTGAACTACAAAATCAGCTTTTCAGTCTATCTTCATCAGTTCAGTGGAGGAAAATCAAACACCTCTACCCTTCCTTTAAGATTAAAATGCTTAAAGGCCTTCAATATTGAATCAATAGATACAATCTAACATGTAAAGCAAGAAAAATAGTAAGACTAGATGCTCAAGGAGTACCAAGTACATTATGCAAACTGTTCATCAAAACACTTGCCAAAGAAAATCACAATCTTTTCCAACAAAATTCCTAATTGTCTCTCCTAGAGTTTGAAGAATGACATTCTCTTTGCTGATACAGCCTTTGGTCTTTCTAGCTGCCCTCAATCTATACTAAGCAAGCAAATAAAATTAAAATTACAAAAAGTAAATGAATAAAGTAAATTTTCCATTTCCATTTCTCCTAGAGGGATTCAGGTTACATATATTTGATGTTTCTTCTCTTCTTAGGAATTAGCTTTCTCTTCCTGATTTCTTCTTCCCAAGAGTAATGTTCAGATTACTGCATGCCCACATTTGAGAAAGAAAATCTAACCCATAGTATAAATTTCTATAGGCAGGCAAGTTAACCCCATAGCACATGTCATGCCATACAAACTATTTTTTCTCTTTTCATACCATTTTTGGTAAAAAATATTTTAATTCTATTAATTCTGTCATTTATGTTTTCTGTATGCATTATCTTCTGAGAAAGGAAGTAGAAATAACTCCTACTCCAAAGGGCTACAGACTAAAAAAGGAAGAGAAAGAGCCTTTCCTAGAACAAATAGGTTAGGCTTTTAATCATGTGTAACTGCTGACCTAAGGGGATAGGATTCTTAAAATTGTAAATATCACAAACCATCAGCAGAAGATAATAGAAAAGGTCTAAACATTATTTTTTTTTAAGTTTTGTTTAGCTATTTAAATAGATTTGCACTTGTGTACATTGTAGGCCAAATTATGCTCTGTGATGCATTCCTGTAGGCTTCTATACAAATCAGTAAATCAAACATGCAAACTTAACATGTAGCAGAAATTGGCCCCTTGGAATCTGTTACCTCTTTAACCTTCTTCTCTCCTTTTGACAATTAACTATGTTGTCAACAATGTAAAGACTTTTTTTTGCATTTGAAAGTCAAAAAAATCACATAAGTACATCAAAATAACATAAATCCAGAAGTGATATTGACATCTGTGAATCAGTGGAGGAGGTTTCACAGCACACTTCAAGTCATCTCTTTGTTGCCTAACACAAATATGCCATTCAGGACACATTAAAGCTTTATGCCATCATGATAGAAGGGTACATGCGTATGTTGATTTCTCTGAAGACTACTCCTTTAATAAAACCACATTTTTCTATTTTATTATTTTGTAAAAATTAGTTTTCTTTTACAGGAAACACAGCACCTGACACATTTTAAATCTTTTCCCTTATTTGGAAGGTTGCTGTCATCTGCTGTTCATCCACATGCAGTCTCTCTCTCTCTCTCTCTCTCTCTCTCACTCTCATTCCTAAGTAACTGGGTTTATAATTTTGCTTTCATCCTTATGTATATGATTTTTGCAGTTAGGAATTAATAAATTTAGTCCTGCTTCTATAATTGCAGTGTTAGTATCATGCAGTTCTTCATGATATTCTGTGCCTTTCCATTGGCATGGACAGCCAACATTCAGTAACCCACATATTTCTTTAGCATGCTTTTTTTTTTTTTGTAGTTGTATAACAAAATATTTACTAAAATCATATGAGCCCATGAAAACCACAAATAACAGCCTCACTGTACCCTTCTAGCACCCTTTTTATATAGGGTTCTTTCCCCTTAAACTGACTCCTTAACCTTAAAATATTTTTGCATTAATTCCCACATCTTACCTAAATTTATGACTTCCCTTGCAGCAGTATTTCGGATGTTTTGCTAAAAATAGTTGGATAAACTCCATTTCTTTCATCTAAAGAATGTTTTGTTTTTCAAAAAACAAATTAGCTTGGCATGACTCACCTTTGAAAAATCTATGCTCCATTTTATTCCATTTTTTCATCTTGAACTATTTTTTCTTTCAAGACTTGTTCAAAATCTTCCATGTTACTGAAGGCAAACTAGGAGGCATTTTAGTTACTTAATTCTCTTCTGCTATGGAAATACAGCTTTGGTCACTTTTCAACTTTCCATCCTCACTACAAACCATCTGCAGTATATCCTAGCCAAGTGACAGCACTTTCACTAACATTTCTGGAGTTATATTCTCTTCCACTACATTTTCTTCATCTTTTAACTTTTAATGCTTTTGAGAATAGACATATCTTCTCATTGTCTTTTTCATGCACTTTCAGCCCTTCTGTAAATCTTAATCAATTCGTCCTCAAGGCTTCCAGATCCTCTTTCTTCTTGTAGGAAGGTTTCAGTAGCACAGCTCTTTCTTTCAGGATACATGTCTTGTAATCATGTATTTTCCCAGCGGGTTCATCTTCACAGGCACTTTAACATATTAAAAGAAATGTTCCACAACACTTTATACTAATTTCTCTTTCAATCCCCTCAAATCAAAACCTAGTCCTTCTGGAGAGCTCACTGTAAAAGAATAACCCACACATAGCCAAAACTTAGCTTTTAACCATATTTCCATTCTTTGTCAGAGATGATACCACATCAACAACTTTCCCTTAAACCAGATCTATACAGCAGGGAAACCACATCAGATATAATCTCTTTGCTGTGACCAGGATAGTCTTTCTCATTTCCTCTGTCTTGTCTGCCAGCAAGCACAGGAAAGACTGTATAATGGACTGAGCTACCAGCGAGGGTCTTTCAGTGTCCTTCCCCACATTTCTTACCCATAGGCCATGGTGGATTACATCACACACTCTACTATTCACTGAGATTCTCATGATATTTCCTAAAAAACACTGTATGATCCCAACTAAGTTCCATAAAAACTATCATTTTTATTTGCACAAATAGTGGAAGATATTTGACATTTCCTATCTTCCTATCCTCTCACATTTTATGTAATATCTTCTACTTTAAACTGATGGATAGAGGGCTATGTGATTGTCCAGTGTAAGTCCAGTGTTTAAAACAACAGACACTGATTTAAACTATATATTTAAAGTGATGCATAGATAAAGTAATGAAAACATCATGTTATGATGAAGGAAGCCTGTATCCACAGAAAAAAACATGGATATACACACAGAGTGTACACTTCAGAGACACTTTTCTAACAACTTGCCTGTTTGGAGACAAAAGTAAACATGGGATTTGTAATACTGTGATACAAAAGAAAAGGAAGGAAACCTACATGTTGATGCCTTTCTAAAAATTTATTCTAAAAATAATTTTTATTTCTGGTCAGATTTTCCTAAAATTGTTCTTGAATTATTGTACCGCTGGAGTACCTTAAGGACTATTATCTGCAAGTTACAGTGAAATTTATTTTTTTTTCCCACACACAGGATGGACAATGGCAACATCCATTCCACACATGAGCTGGAAATGTTTCTGTTTGAGGAAATATTTGCTTAATTTTATAAGCTGTAGCTACATTGTTAATTCAGATCTGGTTCTTAAGTTTCCAGGATAAGTGGTCACCTCGGGCTAATACTCTATGCTGTAGGTCTAGTAAATGAATAAATACAACTGTCTACTATACTATACCTGCCAGCTCTCAACTTTTTCATCTGATTCATAGTTTTATAGGAGTATTTCTAGTCACAGCATAAAGTCTTGTATTTATCTCAACTTGTATTCATCACCTCCTTTCCTGCTGTCTGTTGATTTTCATGCGGTTCCTGGATATCCCATTTTAAAACCCAGCACACCCAGAAGGAATGTAGACTTTTTAGCTTAAAGGGAGAAAAGTTCTAATTAAGAGGTGTAAATCCTTCTGTTCCACATATTTTTAAAAAGGGATTAGAGCCAACACTCACAATTTTCCAAGAAGAACAATCCCTCCAGCTACTGTGTGTACTACATAAGGGAGTAGAGCCAGTTTTAGGCACTTATGAAACTCAATGTATTTGCAGAGGGGCCAAATACAACAATCAACTGTATGAACTACAGAAACCTTCAGCAACCCAGTGGCGAAACAGCTGGGTTTGAGCCATTTTTCCATTTAAACATAATGAGAAGTAGTGGGACTTTTAGTCTTTGCGCTCCGAGATTGCAGAAATTTCCTGTGTGTATTTTCATTAATTAAGAAAGATTAAAAAAATGCCCCCCTAAAACAACGACACCCCCCCAAAAAAAAAACAAACCACCAGTAAGACAGTAGTTATTTATGACAATGGGAAGTTCTTTCATGTTAACCATCATCATCATCCTGACTATGTCATACATACAATTTCTACCTCTCTTTAGCTAGATTCCTATGCAAAGTTGGCAACATAACTTTATCTTCTGATCTGAAGGAGATAGTAGGGCCCCAGTGACTCTTCAGTTAGGCCCCAACATTTTTTAATGGTTTGCCACAGCTTAACTTATTGAGAGTATTGAAACTGATAGCTGAAAACATAGGTAGGGAAAAAAAGAACAGAAAAACAATTAAAGCCTCTCTTCCTTGACACTTAGAATTCTTCCAAAACCTCCAAGGAATAACTCTCTCTTTTTTTTTTTTTTTTCATTAAGTTTAATTTATGCTGACATGACATGTCTGTCTTTGGCTCTAGTGAAACCAAAATTGCTAATTAAAAGCTGCTTCTCTTCCCCCAAATTCAGCAAAGCTGAACTGGCAGTATTATGATTTCAAAGGGAATACACACTTAATGTAACAGAAAGAATATTAGGTAGTGTACTCCCAAAATTAAAAAAAAAAAAAAACAAAAAACCAACAAAACACAACACCGAACCAAAACCCAACAACAAACCACCAAAAAAACACAAAAAAATGTCTCATAAAATAACAGAAGCAACATGGCAACTGTGGCACAATACAAGATTTTGGAGGTTGTCATATGTTAAGCAATCCCCATTGACCTGTATTTTTTACATTCTCTTTACAAGAAAGTTCCTGATACTCCAAGAAAAAAGAACTCATTCAAAAGTTCCCTCAAATCAGAGAAAGACACAGCAACCACAAGTTTCATCAGTTTTGAAATCAACCCCCAAGATCAATACATATCAGAACATATACCAGTTAGAGTATCTAAAGTTTGATCAACCCATTCGCATCATGTGTTTAATCTTTTTTTATTGTTTGGAGAAAAGTCATGAAAGATTTAATGCAGCTACATCAGTCAGATTCACTAACTTTACAGAGCACTAGTAAACCATTTTAGCTATGAGGTTGATCAAATCTCACCATTTGCTCTACCTGAGTTATATTCCATCAACGTAAACAGTCATATAACCAAATTCAAGATCCAGAGTGCTCTCACATATTTTTCTGTTTTGAGACACGAACTCCTTAGAGCATATTGGCCAGACAATCACTATTCTTAGTAATAAACCATCTCTGTAATTTCAGATAGGCTGACTCCAGTTTCTAGCCAACATAGCCTCACTGAAACAACAGAGGAAAAATCACCACAATAAACTATACATTTTGCCCCATTTTTTATGTACTCAAGCTGATCTATGGTTTTAAATAGGTTTCCTCAGCCCTAGCTAAGACACCAGAGACTTAGTTGGAGCAGGAAGAGGAGCTGAGGAGGAACATTTGCAGTCAACTGGACAGCAGCAAACCACCCCTTCCTGCCTCTTTCTCCTCTCCTCTCCTCTCCTCTCCTCTCCTCGCCTC
>JAVJGJ010000037.1:37800494-37810541 GCA_035590215.1 Microhierax caerulescens
TCTCCTCTCCTCTCCTCTCCTCTCCTCTCCTCTCCTCTCCTCTCCTCTTTCCTCTACCACAATATGGTTTAACAACATACCAACAAAAAGAATGTTTTTTTTTGCCCTCAGACTTCAAGATTTACCTCTGTCTTGCCATGTAGCACTGAGCAATGCAACAGCTGACCCTATACAGGCCTTTGCTATAGGCTTTGACCAATAAAAGATCATCTGCAATGCTTTCTGTTTTAAGGATTCATGACTATACTAGCACATCCAGCCTCAAAGCTTCCTTTTAGGTGGAGCCAAATACTGCATACCAAGTGTATTACTAAGTGAATAATAAGTATATTGTTTGTACAAGGACTAGACTTCTACTGATTTTCAGGTTTACTTTTATTTTCTCTGGGTAGGTAAGAAGTTTCAGTAGCACTGGGACCATAGATAATGTACATCAGTAATAATTAAAGACCTACTGTTCCCCCTAGTATCTTCTCTTTAGGAAAACATGACTGATGTTACTTGTTTAAAAAAAAATATATATATATTAAACTGTCATGTATTTTGCCTGAAATTAAATAATTATTAGGAAGTAAGATTTCCAAAGGATCTCAATGCACGATAGTTTCTTTTCAGGCATCAAGAAGAGCCTGAATGTTCTAAAGAATGCCACTTCTTGATGAACAAAACAAATGAAACAACCAGATGTCTGGGAGGATTCAAGACATCCAAATGTTCTAAAGAATGCCACTTCTGATGAACAAAACAAATTAAACAACCAGATGTCTGGGAGGATTCAAGACATCCACTGAAATCTCCCAATAGGAATGAAACAGAACATTAACAAAGGAGTAAGAACCATGAAGAAGAGCTCCACATATCCATGAAAAGGATGCAGACTCTTTTTGTTTGGTTTTGTTTCATTTCGTTTCGTTTGGTTTGTTGTTTGTTTTTTTTTAATTGCTTGGGTCTCCAACCAGATCAGTAAAGAACAGAACTGTAAAGAGATGCAGACTACAAATGGTCTTCATGGATGCAGTAGTGGCTTAGATGAACAGTAGCCAGAATTTAAAAACCATAAGGAGCATTGTAGGGATGCAGTGTGACAACTTCTGCCAATGCTGGCCATTTCAGTAGCCAATTCAAGATATGATAATGACAGCTAAAGCATGACCAGTTATGATCCTGATAGAGGAAAAACTAGGATGAGTTATACTCATGCCCTTGCACATAAGGGTCAGACTGGAAATGATTTGGTGCAGGTGATTGTCTCTTCTGAAAGTAGTAGGTTTCTAACTAAATCCTAATAATGCAAACATAAAGGCTGTTAATGTACTTATTAGCCATCACAAAATGCATTTCACATTGAATGGTTACAATACATTATATCAGCAGCAATCACACCTCTGTAATAACGGTAGCAGTTCATTTAAGGAGAGCAAGTATACCTCTTCTTCCAACCCATTATGTGAACATGATGGATGATGATGGCACTAGGCTCATATGGTAGGGAAGTGGAGCTGGAAGGTGAAAGAACTGCCTTTGTAAAAAATAAATGGGGTAACACATGTATAGGTGTTTCTGGGTATATTCAGGTATAAACATTTTAAAAAAAAAAACACAATGAAAAGATGCCTCCAAAACCAGTCAAAGACAGTTTAAATAAGAAGCAGGAAAACAAATTCTCAAACAAAACTACACAACTTCAGAATTAAAAAACAGGGAGCAACGATATTTTTAGAAGTGAGTAGCTCCCATCATTAGGACCAACTACTTCACAACGGTCAGTTGGCCATAGTCTTTAAGGCTGAGCTTGGGCTCACTGGGCAGTGGGTGATATTTGAACACAGATGTACTTGAGGCTGAAACCCAGACCTTGTGCCTCAAAACTAGTCAGGAACTATGTTGTTAAGTAGATAAGAAATTAACATAGCACTCTCCACTGCTTCATAGCTAACCAGGGTAAAAAGTGCTGGGTAGTTGCAGTAGCAACAAATCTGTGGTACAACAAATGGAAATGAAGCATGAGGTTATTTGATGTAATAAGTATAAACTACAGGCTTTTTGCTTTCTATTCAGAAGATGCTATAATAAAGCTCTGCACAAAAGATTATGTGGGAAAGGAGAAAAACAGAGTCTTTTTAAACAGAGTATTTTAATGATTGTTTACAAACTGAAATACATGTTGGAATTTGATTGTCTCCCTGGAGTTTGGTGAAACTTAATGAACATAAGAGCAATTTAAAGTGTTCATAAAATAATTATTCTTTTTCATATTATTCAGGTTACAAGCTAGATATGATTTTTTCTTACACAGGGGTGTTAGTGGGGACTAATTAAAAAAAAACATAAAGCTATAAGAGTGTTTCTTCATAAGGACCCTGTAACAAAGGATGATCTTTCCTTAATACTGAAGAGTGTCAAGGAAAAGATCCAGCTGTCACATAGGCTGGAGTGCCACAAACCTGCTGGAGAACAGAGTATCAGGTGGAAGATATGTCCTCCTCCATGGCTAGGTGCTCTAATTGTCAGTTAGCTAAGCCACGGAGTCAGGCTGTTCCTGACAGACCATCTAATCTCCCAGCCTGACTCTTGCAATCCAGACAGAAGACACAGAGTCCCCAGGAACACATCCTGCAGATAGCCAGGACCTATGGTTGCAATTATTTCCAGAGCTAAGGAGGACCATCAGAACACAGAGGCTTTTATTCATCTGTCACTAAAGAAGCTAAGCTCTGAAGTTGGCACCTCTGGAAAGTTCACATGGTTCTTGAGGTTCACAGACCTCTTTCAGTTGAGAGGACAGTGTATATTCTACTGGCAACAAAGTGATGAGGAACACAGTTAAAACTTTACAAGAGATGGAAGTGGGAAAGTAAAAAACAATGCCAAAGATAGATGTGGAGTAACCAAGGTAGATTCTTTATGGCACTCGAGATTACTTAACACTCCACTGTAATGGCATCATGTATTGGGGCTTATATCATAATTAGGAAACTGACTTACCCTCCCTCCCTCCCCTAATTATTTGTGCCTTTATCATCAGGAAAAAAGCTTAGATGTTTTAAAGATTATTTCTGTTAACAAACATGATTCTGTAATAGTGTAGGTATTTCTTCATACAGCAGATTTCATTCCTTGAAATGGTTGTTCCACCTAATCCTTGCAAAATTCAGGATAAGAGTGACAAGCAATAGTACATCCTTTCATATGCCTCTGCACAGATGCCACATTCTTAGCTATTGTTAGCTAAACAATTAAGATTTTTAACAGCAATGGGTACTGTACTGTACATGGGGATTGAGTTTACTTGGAAAACAAAGCCAGGAGGGAGGACAACATCCTTCCTGTTTCTCATATCAAAAACCACCATATATCAGGTCATATCATGTACTTGGGGATATGCACTGGCAGGCAGTAACTTTTCGAGGAAAACTCATGGCACTGATTAAACCTAAGTAAGGCCTGAATGATTTGGCAGTGCTTCTTGAGCTGACTTAGCACTGCTGCTATGGGCTTTGTCTCAGAAGGAGACCCTATTTCACTCTCTGCCATTTGTTTTGCCAGAGAACCCATCTGTCAAACATCCCCTATTGTTCATTGCAGAGTATATTTCACCACCACAAATTTGTAAGAAGCAATGGCTCTGAAATTTGGGTAAGCTTGAATTAATTTTATTATCAGCATTACATTTCCTGGAAATATTTATCTGCAGTGATATGAATGAGCAGCTATTTACAGTCTCTTTTTCTTCAGATGATGTATTTCAAATTCATGTTGTGGAAACCCAAATCAACTGTTATAAATCTAAAGGTAAAGAAAAAAATATTTTTTTTCTCTAAGAAATAATTTATACACTACTCCCATAGTACAGGATTTAACAAGCTGTAACAAGAAACTTAAGAGACTGCATGCTTGTATCAGTTCTTATGCAAGAGAAAATAATCTGTAGACAGAGATTCAGAACAAACTAATATAAAATAAGTCCTTCCTAACTGCTTCAACAAGTTTTACCACTAAGTTTCACATTAAACTTAAACCAGAAACATACAGACGTATCCCCACACAAAGGTATTATCGTCAACAATAATAATAAAAACAATATTATCTGAGGCCTAAAAATTGTTGAAGGCAAAATAGCTCAAATGATTCTTAATGCCTTTCAGGCACATCTGAATCAAATAAGGTAATTATTCTTTAAAATGCTTACACAAAGTCTGATTTGCATGCTAGTAATTGCTATGCCTTGTGGCATCTAGCAATTGACACAGCAATGATTTTAATTATTGTAATTTCATCAGTATAAATACTTCAAAGTTATGCAAATACTACCTCATAATCCACATAGACAGTTCAGAGTATTTGATTTACTAGTCTTGTAAGGCTCTTTGTCTATGCAGTTTACTCTCAGATGTGACTGTGCATTGCAATTGAAGCCTTTCACTCACATCAAAGCTCTAAATCATAACAAGATGAGCTAATTTTACAAAGACTGACACTTCAAACATTAACTTGCAAATACAATTATAAGATGAAATATATAAAGGACTTTACTAGGATATCATCTGGCATGGATACCTGCAGCTAATCATATCTAATGTTTTCTATGACAGTGGTAAGCAATGATATTGCAAGGCCAAATGCCTTGGTGTGAACAATTACAAACAGCCACTCTTTCTTCTGAACAGCTCTGTAAAAATACTTCATCCTGTTCTACCATTTAAAAGTTACATGTTTTAAGTACTTTTTTAAAAAAAGCATTAGTAGTCTTTTAAATACTGGAGGGAAAACACTGTTCTTGTTATGGTTTCTGATATGGAGAAATAAAATAAAATATATCACAGATTTATTTCAGTAATAAATATATCACATTTTTATCTCAGTAATGTAAAAGTACATCACAGCAGATGCGTCTAAAGCTCATATTTATGACACTTAAGGAAGGAAAAATAAAAAAGAAGTTGTACTATCATTTAGTTGTCTTTTGTTTACAGAAACCCCCAAAACCATGTTTTAGGCTAGATGTTCAGATGCTGTAAATCACAGCTTTCAATAAATCTTAAACAATTAAACACAGCTCTCTTCCCTTAGATACCAAGTTCTGCATTAATTTTATAAGCAAAAAGTTGTATATTGGTAACATCAAATCTAAAAAACATTATTTACCAACAATATTTTCAAAGCCGTCACTAATACTTGTTTTACAGATGAGCTTCAGTATAGCACTAGTTAACCCCAGTTCAAGATCTACATGTGCTGAATGAGGAAAGAATCACACCTCTTGTACTTTTTTTTTTTTTTATTTGGTTTACTTTACATCCTACCCTGAATAGCAGAGGTAAACAAAACTGGAATGACATCACCTCCAAAGAAAATACTTCAGAGGTGCTCTGCATGCACAGGTAGCTTTGATGCCTGACCTGACAAGCAGTCAACATAGAGAGAATGTGGTAATGGCCAGAGGTAGTCCAGTAAAGAAGGATACAGTGTGTTTCTTTTAAGCTAGAAAAGGCATTAGAATCAGACAAAAATCTTTCTAACAGAAAACTACAAAAGCATCATGACAACATGTCTATAGAAACTACCACTGAGTTCCTCTGTCTGTTACTGACTGCCTAATATTTATAATTAAATCTTGTAAAGGAGAAGGTAGAAATAGGAATGAGGAGTGAGACAGGGACAATAAGAACTGTCAAAATCAAGGAACAGCCTTCATATAAGTAAACAATTTGGGAAAATAGAGATCTGAGGTAAAATATGAGGAAGGCATATAAAACCATGAACTGTTTGGAAAAAGCAAAGAGGGAGCAATTAACTCATACTAAAAGAATGAGAAAATAGCTGATGAAAGTTTTCCTAATTTCCTAGTTTTCATCAGCTGTTTTCTCATTCCTAGAAGAAATGAGATTTAAAGGAAACAAAATGAAATATTTTTTAATGTAGTATGTCATTAAAAGGCAGAGAACACTGCCTTAGAATATTTTGAAGGCAGAGGAAATAAATGGGCTAAGAAAGTAATAATTCATAGAAAACGGGTTTGTCCAGAACTATAAACACTGGATAGGATGCAAACACTGACCCAGGGGGTCCCTAGAGGACTAACTGCTGGAACAGGAATGATATCACTCCATACTTTCTATCTGTCTTTTACTTGTTAAGTATTTGCCACTGACCACTGTCACAGATGGGAAACTAACACAGAACAACTGTTCTGAGGCTTCTATGGAAGTAACTGATTGTAATATTTTGCAAAATGGCAAGCGTGTCAAATCACAAACTGTAAAAATTAGCATGAACACAATGTATAGTATAAATATCTTAGAAGAATGTATAACACAGTCTGTGGAATTCAAATGTAACTTGGGTTCTCAGTTACTGCTCCAGCAGAATCAAGACGAAGTTGACATAGGGAAGAAAACAAGATGTCAACATCAAACATTACAGCCAAGTTGTAGCCTACACAGCTAAAGGATGGCTTGTAAATCCACCTCATGTAAGAAAAGGAAAGGAATCACTTGAAAGGAAACACAGAAAATCAGACAGCAGCACGAACAGCTAAATAAATTCCACAGAACAAACAATGAAACACTGAATGATAACAATGTTGAATCACACTACCATAAGAGCAAGGTGATGGAAGTGACATACCAATGGAATGACATGTAAGAAACTGGAAACACCACAAACCAGAATTAGCGTTACATGTATTACTAGCTGCAATTATTCCACATACTTACCTTTCTTTTTTTTAATCTCTTCAGTTCGCTGGTTCACATATTTCCATGTTTTGGTAAGTTTCCTTCATCTGATGAGGAAATAAGAATGGTTTAAAAAAATAAGAATTATTGTAGTGGAAAAAAAAAGGCTTCCTCTGTCTCTTCCTGACTTTCATGTGGAAGCAAAATCTTTAGCAATTTATATATAGTTGATCATTCAGTATCTATTTCAGTCCAATCTAAAAAAATCACACAACATTAAATTTATCAAAATATATTTTCCACCTGCATCTCTATTTGGTCAGCTAAATGGCTTATCTTTTTTTCACAGGTACTATCTTCTTTCAGCACTGTTTAAATCAATGGTGGCTGTAATTGCACTTAGGTTTTTATGCCCTGGGTAAAAATATTAGTTCAAGAATTCTCACTACTGTAAGCACAAAAACATTTTATATCTTACCTAAAATCTAGTAAAAATGTAAAAAAAAAAAAATATTAGGTCAGATGATTCAATAAATTTTTCATCCTTGTCTTCAACGGCAAATACAAAACAGACTGAAAAAGTACCATGGGAAAATTTTACTGTCATTATCTCTGCTACACCAAAAGACAGAAGTAATTGCATTTCTATGATTCCTGCACTGGTACATTTCCAGCCCTTGTAAGTTTTTAGAAAATAAAACAAAACACTGTTACTGCAAGACTAGTACTAAGAAATCAATATACAAAATATACAATTTTCAGACAACTTAAAATAAAGGATGCAATATACATACTTGGGGTATGTTTTTGGGGAGGGGAAGATGTATGACTTGCTAAGTTGTATTAAAAAACCCACAAAACCTAATAGAATCCAAGTTTAATTTTTAACCTCTTGACTTTTCTTTCTGTTAATTAACTTTGGGATTCCATCCAAAAGTATTTGCACAACATTCATTTGGTAATAAATTAAATAATCTCAACTATTGCTGAGAACAGTGCATCCTTATAGTCTAAAAAGTATGTGTTCCAGAAATACTTTCTTGTAACCATTAAAAGTGACTTGGAGCATGATTAAAAACCATGTAACACTAAATTCAAATTAAACACATTGGTAATTAGATTCACATGTGTTTAGAGCAACATAATAAACCAGTATGCACACAAATATTTATATGATGAAACCAAAGTAAACAAGCAACAGGAGAAAGAGAACAGGATGAAAATTGAAGCATTACAGTCTTTATATTGTACCATACAGTACACTGACACTAGGAGAGTTAGTGTTCAGTATTGCAAAGTATGCTACACTGTTTTATGAAGTCTTAAAAGAATCTGTCCCAAGTATTAGTAATTACAGCACCATGTAATGACAAAAAACAAACCAAAAAACTCCATAACCTGTTAAACCCCTATTTTTTCCCCTCTATTCTACAAATCCCAATAAATGTTTCAGGTTTTGCTCAAAGCTACTTTGTTTTACATCAGGGCTGAATGTTTTAAGTTCTATGATTCAGTTATTTAAGCAAAGAATAGTTGATGAGCCATCACCAACATATGTCAGGAGATCCATATAAAGCTAGTGATCAGTAATTTGCAGTCTATAATATCTCATGAATCATCTTCAGAAATGTCAGGACAAAAAAAAAAACAAACAACAAACCAACAACAAAAAAAACCTCCACTACATTATTTTCTTACTGAAGACTTTCACTGAAAAAAAAAAAGACAAAAAAAAATCCTAACAAATCCAAACAAAAAACCCCAACCAACCCAACTAACCAAAAAAACCCCAAACCTTTGGACAGATCAATCTTTATGAAGGAAGACTACCTGAAATGTTTTAATTTAAAAGTCATAAGTAAATCAAGTGTTCCATCAGATAATTTTCTCTTTATGCCCACTACCACATACACTCTACAATAAAACTTTAATTTCTACAAAACCCATCATTTTTTTGTTCTCATCCATGCCCAAAAAACTTGAGATGAAAGAAAATTCTAATCTGTATTACCTGCAGGAACCAAATTCCTAAGGATTCTGTATCTAGACAGACATTCAACATCCATAAAAGTAAAATTAGAAAAAGATTACTGGTTGAGAGATGAGGAGACTTTCCATTTTGGTTATGAATATTTGGTTTTGGTCTGGTCTCAGTGGTATGAAGTTATCACCATTGGTATTATTTGGTGGTTCATTTGAGATATAAACAATGGCATTGATCTAGTTTATGATGATAAGAGAATCTCACTATTTCCCTTTTTAACAGTTTCCTCAAATTCAAGCAGACCTACTAAGAATTACATCTAAACCCTTCAGAATAAACAAAGTGAATTTAAGAGAGAGAGTAAAAGAAGCAGCATTTTTCCCAGCAGACCCACACTGACTTTGTCTTGTAATGGAAAGAAATGAAAACTATAAAAAAATAGTTTTAAAATTTATTTCTCAATTTACAGCATTTGTGGTCAGAAACATTTCCTCACACAAACTCTCAGACTGCTTTGTTGAATGATATAGGTGCAGCAGAATTTGAAGAGCCTTGATTATATTGTACATGTATTTCATGTCATAAACATATGAAACATTTAAAATATGGTATTAAATATGTAACAACATTTCCTGGCATAGAAAGAACAAAGGTGTGAGAGAGCAGTTTTTTAAAAAGCTTTTAAATAATGCTGGTAAGAAATGTCCCAACATGATAAAAATCCTGTATTGGCATAAGTTTCCTTTCATAGTATTCTCTTTGTTGTAGATACAGGCTGTGCCTGGAAAAGGCACTGCTGGTTGCTTTAAAAAAAAAGTTTTTAACTATTTAAGCTGCTACATAATTATTTTAAACCATCTGGTAGAAAAGATGGCTACATCTTAAGGGTTAAAAAGTATGTTTATGGTTATGAGCAACACTTTTAAATAACTGTAATAGTAGTAAAAGAGGCTCAGAATTTAAATAACGTGATTTATTTTAAATAATCACCATCTTATTAACTCCTTCCTGCTGCTTTCTGTAGCTTTCCCTTGACATTCCCTTGAGTAGGATAAACTACCTGACTTCCTTGTTGCAAGCTCTGAATGACACTAAAACAGAGGGCATACTTTTGCCCAGTGTCTGTAGTACTTTAGATCATATGGGGTGGGGGGGGTGGGGGGGAAGGGGGAAAAAGAGAGGACTAAAGTTTGGAAATTGCTGAAAATAATCTACTTTATATAAAAAGCCTGTTCTCATCATCAGACACTGTTGTCCTGGCAGATGTAAATTTGTGTTTCCTACATTAGCCCTTTAAGTGGACTAGATCTCCTGAAATCTAAGGACAGAACAGAAAAAGAGCTAAATCAGTGGAGAACATGTCAGACTTGGATCTGTCAGCAGTAT
>JAVJGJ010000037.1:37817780-37834599 GCA_035590215.1 Microhierax caerulescens
TCACACCTACCCTAGCAAGCAAGACTTAATGCTTGAGTAATAGGGCTTTCATAGAGCTGTAATGGGTACTACCAAAAAAAAAAAAAGGAGGGGGGCAGGGAGTAACACAAAACTGTCTTCCAGCTTCTGCAATGAGAATTTAGCCAGTCTGAGCTCAGCAGCCCTGGTAGATTTCTTCTGTACTAGTTTGGCAGCCCTTTGAACCACTTTGGTAGCCACTCTCATTCCTTTGACCTCTGCCACCCATAGCACAGTATTAACACTGCGGTTATGCAGCACACACTCGGTCCAAACATAATTAAATATTTTTTTCCTTCATATAACAGTTTCCCTTATCAATGTTTATCTGCTACAAAAAGACAACTGTAGTACAGTAGAAAGGCACAATATAAGTATCCCTTTTTAGGCATTTTTAATATGTTTCCCTGGAAAATCTCTCCCAGAACTTGGAGTTATTCTTCCCTACTCTCACTAAAACCTCTCACTAAAACTTGAGAGAAATGTCAAAGAAGAGTTACTTTGTCTGCTTAAGACTTTGCTTTTTCCCTTTTTTAAATAATTTGATTAATATGAATGACAGGTACAACATCTTTTTCCTTGTGATCACATTTAATACTTGAAAACACTGTGTTGAAAAATAGAGGCCAGACACTTGCACAATAAGAAGTGATTTATTGTAACACACAGAAAATTCTGTCTTTGATAAATGTTAACACAATAAAAAATTTCTATATTTTTTATAGATTTCAGTCTTTTCAATCCCTATAGATATCTATCTTCTTTATCCCAACAATTATAACTGTAATAGTAATTTCACTTTATAAAGTTGCAAAAAACTATTGGTTTAATAGTGTCTATTGATACGGATAAATCTATAGCCAATGTTAATTTGATTTTCTAAGATAAAAAGAATTTAATTTTCCACGGGCTATACGAAGGTTGGAGGGCACTATTCATGGCAACAAGCATAGATAATATACAAGATGATACTTTTTTAATTCTAAATCTTTCTTACATTGTAAGTGCTTTTTGGCAGCTCATAATTTAAAATTCTTGCAAAGGAACAATAACAAGCACTATAAATAAAGTTTCCAAACAGCCAATTTGAATCAGCAGGTAACATCAGTTTCTATGAATTTTGCTGCTCTAGGTATCCTAGAAGTGAAAACCATAACATGAAAATGAATGCAATATTATGTTAAACAATGTAATATTTCCATTCTAATCTTTAAAAAATGAATTATTAAGTGCAAGTATTTTCTAGTTGCTTCTTCTTAAGGCTATGATCATACTATTCCAGTTACAGAAGATTTCATCCTGTTGCACAAACATTTAAAACCCCTCTCTAAATAAAACACTTCATTTTTCAGAAAGCAATATGTATTAGTAATACAGTTGCTATGTGCAACAGTGAGATGAAGACAAACTTGTATAATTTTTGGTTTTAACATTTTGCCATACAACTATAGTTAGATCTAAAATAAAACAATAATAAAAAGCAGAGCATATAATTCCTTCTTTACACTTTTGAAAGTAGCAAATTGTTGAAAGGAACAGTTCATAATAGAGATAAGGTAAGGAAACACAGATCTGAACTAAGCAAAGTTCATGAAAACAGTTAAGTAAAACGAATAGCACAGTAGGGACTGAATTAAATTTTTAAACACACACAACAGAATACCTGTATAACACAAGTGATTTCCTTCTTACAGTCATAAATTCAACATACAGAAACAATGCATTGCAGAATGATGCACTTTATAGGGTTTTTTTCTTCCCTTCTTAAAATATAGAACTATTATGATTCTCTTGTGTGGATGATAAATCCCACTCAAAATTCTACCCACCATGAGTTCTAGCAAAGCATAGTGCTGAGAATAAGCTGTGGGAGAATGAATTATGATATACCAGTGGTTTCTGCAGTGTGTGTATTGAAGACAGCAAGGAGTGGAAGAGAAGGAAGGGCACACAAAAGGAGGAAGATAAAAGCAATACTTTTTAAAAAAAAAATTGTAAAAGGTAATTTTCAAAAAACACAATAACATTAAATGTAATATTAAGTAATATTGAATAATTAAAATAAATTAAAATCTAAACTAAAAAGAGCATACCTTACAAAATTTTAAATTAAATCATCTGCTTATGCAAAGTACTCTGTAAATAGTGGAAGTTATAGGCATGAATTCAGATGTCAGCTTTCAATACTGATATTACTAAAACTATTTCTTAAACCGTTTTCTTTAGAAGCAATAACATAATTAAATTCATCAAAGCTCCTATGTGTCTGAAGCTATAGGATTTCAAGACATTTAACTTCAAGACCTCTGGAAGACAAATATTTGGACCTGAAAAAACCCAACAACCCAAAATAAAGAAAAGCAGAATAACGGGCACATACTCAATATTTGAAAATATTGGAGACATTCACAATTTTAAAGAGTATTTGAGCAGGAGAGACTAAAACTCTTCTAAAAACATGAACCACTTGAAGCACTCCAGTAATTTTCAATTGCTTTGCAATGTGCAAGCAAGGAACCTTGATCACTTTCACAATGAAGCACTTAAGCTCTCTGATAATTTTACACCCTTATATGCCACATATTTCTAGAACCCCATCATTTCCTAGCTGAAGTGGTTTTAAAAGTATGTGAAGTGCTTCAATAATTTTAAATTATTCTGTGTAATGCAAGCTCAGAACCCTGATCACCTCAAAATTTAAGAGCTTATAAAAATTTGAAGTAGCCCAATATTTCTGAATGATTGGGTATTGTGATTTCACTTGTTTTATAAAGTGCTTCCATTTGGAAGGAAGTCTGGTGATAAACTGAAATATAGCTGTTGGCTGGCAAATATAGCCATGTAAAAATATAATATTAAAAAAATGAATCAGAGAACATGCTTACGCCTCCACAAAAATCAGAACTCAGGCAATACAATGAAAAGGAAACAGTATCCTGAATCTCCAATTGCAAGCAAAGGAGAAAAGATCTGTCTCAAAATTCAGTAACAAACTATGTGTACAGAAAGAGATAACATATTAGAATATACAGAAGATACAATAAATCAAACACTTCTTCGCTTCCAGGAGAGTTATAGTTATTCATATGTCTCACAGACTTTACAGATATATTTTATTAATATCTGTAATGAATATTATTTGATCATTTTGTCAATATGTAAGGAACTTACAGACATCTTGCTTTAATCTGTGCTGTATGGGTTTTTTTCAGGGTTATTTTTTTATGTAATAAAATCAGACAGGGATATTGTCACTTACGCAACAGATAATAACGAAAAATATGCTTTATTTCTGCCAGCAGTTCTATGCAACAATACATTGGTTTGCTGAGGAAAAAAAATATTCTTATTTCTTGAAGGTTTGTGGATAGTTTGCTATTCTGAAAAGGCTTGGATTTTAATTGATTATACACACAATTTAGTGGGCAAAGATGACAGCTACCAGGTTTATCCACCTATGTAATAGAAAGTGAGGCTTCTCTATAGGTTACCTTATTTATGTTCTTAACATTTACAAAAAATGACCACCTACACTAGGAATTTCAGCAATGTTTGACAGCTTAAATTTCAATGAATTCCCACATATGCTTAGAAAAATGTAGTAAAAAAAATAAATAAAATCTCACATTCAGCATTCATTGTCCTCTTCTATACTTTCTTTTACCTTCCCACTTCTTGCACATGTACAGCAGGATTTCAAATTAGAGTTCACAGACTTAGTGTCTTATTTTTCATTAAGTTCCTAAGTAATATTTAGTTGAGGTCTGGCAGTGGACAAGAGGTCCACTGCAAAACAGTGGGAACACTTGGGAAAAGACAGACTACCTGCAGAAGAGGAAGCAGAGAAAGCACAAAAGTTGCCAGGATTCCTGACCTTTCCACCCAGTGCCAGAACTATTATGATCTTTGGCAGCTATTTTGGTTAATGCTATGGTTTTGCTGTTGTATCACTTTCTGAGGAGCCTGAAATCCACTCAAAAGGATGACCCACTTGTTGGCTAAGGTGTGTATATATCTTCCATTAGGATTAAGAGTATCAATGTTCAGCAGTGGAAAAGCAGCTAATAAGGTATGTAACCCTTCAAGCACCTTTTTTTCTAACCCAAACATTTCTGCAACTAGGTCACAAATTCCTTCTCAAAGAAGCAAAGGAAGACACTGAAACCAAACAGAGGCTCACCTAAGTTACTTCAGCAAAAAGACTAATCATCAAACTGAATAAACCATCAGGATTTCAACATGACTTCTGAAGCTGAGGAAATTTATAATTTCCCATGAATAGCACACATGTCCTGTATTTTTTAGCAACAGTTCGCGTGTCCCCTAGTATGAACAAGCAGAAAATAGCATCAAGTAATTATTTGTCTAAATCAATCTAAATATTCTGGCCTGGCAAAAAAATCTTCATAAAATGTTCAGGTATATTTCTTCAGGTAACAAAACTGGAAAGAGAATACATCTTCTTTCTTAAAAAAAAAAAAATATTGTTATTTATTGCTCTTTCTTACTATGCAGCAGCAGAAATATTTGTTCTGTCTTTAGCTCTGGCTTCTTGGAGTAAGAGAAAACAAAAATTTATTCCTGGAATTCTTGACATGACTCACTAATGAGATTTTTTTCCACTGTCTATCCCATCAGTAGTTTGCAATTTGCTCTAGAAGATTCACTCACTAAATGTGTTCATCTTCCTTTTCTTGGCCCCAGGTTTTAAGGGTAGAACATCCTTATTACCAAGAGAGGTGTAGGAATGCAATTACTGTGGCAATTAAGTTTGCTTCAAAATTCTAGAAACGTGTTTTCAAAACAGGCCAAAGGTACAAGTAAAGAAAGGATGTTTTGTTCTCCATGTTGCCCCTGAGGTTTTGCACATCTCTCTTTTCTCTTACGTGTTGACTTAAAGTGAAAGCTGAGTCAAGAGAGTCAGGTTGTAAAAGACCCAGTTTAATTTAACATAAGGAATAGTGATAGGAAATACAAAAAATCTGAGCAGGGGAACTCCTTTTAAATAGAGGTTTTGATCATCATGTTTTAAGAAACTTTTATTTGGAATATGTTGGATCTGACATGCCATCAGGATGACTCATTCTGCTGAAATACATCATGTTTCATTATTATTGCATAATGTGACATATTGATATAATCAGATGAATTGTCAAAACAAGATGTCAAGTATGTGAAATTCAAATTAAGCAAATTTTGGAAAAAGTCCTCAAAAGTGACTACATGTTATTACTTTAATTACATATTTTACTCCATTTTGAAAAGCAGGTATTTCTATATTAGTACCTCTTTGGACTTGTGTTTAGAATAGCTTCCCTTAATTTAGCCATATGTTTTTGCATTCCAGATGACATTTGCATGGACACCTGACCAGAGAACACCCTGTCAAAGTAAAAATATTTTCCACAACAGGGAGATATGGTGCTGTGGTTTAACCCTGGCTGGCAACCAAGCACCACACAGCCAGTTGCTCACTCCCCCTCACTCAGAGGGATGGAGAGGAGAATCAGAAAAGGAATGTAAAAGTCAAGGGTTGAGATAAGAACAATTCAATAATTTAAACAGAATAAAGAGGTAAGGACAACAATAATAACAATAACAATAATAGTAACAATAATAAAAACAAAATGGAAAGGTGGGGGAAAAAAAGGTAAAGCAAAAGCTGCACACTCAAGCAAAGCAAAGCAAAGCAAGGAATTCATTCACCACTGCCCATGGGCAGGCAGGTGCTCAGCCATCCCCAGGGCAGCCGTGCTCCATTACGTGTTACTTGGGAAGACAAATGCCATAATGCCAAATGTCTCCCCCCTTCCTTCTTCCTACCCCAGGTTATATATCAAGCATGACATCACATGGTATGTGATATCCCTTTGGCTAGTTTGGGTCAGCTGTCCTGGCCGTGTCCCCTCCCAATGTCCCGTGCCCCTCCAGCCCTCTCACTGGCAGGGCCTGAGAAACTGAAAAGTCCTTGATTTAGTGTAAACATCAGCCAGCAACAACTAAAACCATCAGTGTCCTATCAACATTGTTCTCACATCAGAGCTAAAACACAGCACTGCACTAGCTACTGAGAAGAAAATTAACCCTATCCCAGCTGAAACCAGGACGTATGGGAAAGGAAAACCCTTTTCCTTCCACAGTTTCTCTTCCTTCTTGTTGGGGCTGGGCAAATTATAGAGCAATAATTTTTTTAATCTGGGTTTTTCCAGTCCCTCAAAAATTTTCTAAGGACTAACACTTCTGAGTCGTGCTGTAGGAGACCCTGCTTGAACACAGTGTTGGACAAGATGACTGCCAGAGGTCCCCTCCAACCTCAACCATTCTGTAATTCTGTAAAAAACTCTAACTTTAGCCTTAAATCTCCATCTGTTTCTAAAACCCTTGTAAACATTTGAAAAAGCTGAGTCTAATATGAAACCCTTTGCAAATAGATGTAGCTGATATGCCACTTTCATACCCACAATAGAGTTTACAAACTTCATTCATCAGTCAAAAGAGTGGTCAGACTGATACAGAACAAACCACTAACCAGATATGAATATCTGTGGCCTTTCATTTTGACTAGTAGTTATACAGGTTTAAGCCTGCAGTACTGCTTACAAGACTTTCTACATTCATAAGAGATGGTAGTTTCAGCAGAAATGACACTTCTTTCAAGACAGAGAGTAGAGAGATATCTATACTATTCTCAAATTCTGTCACTTCTGCAAGAAAACTCTCTCCTGATGCCAGCACAGATAGGTAAAATGTAATGCAAGGTGTCCAGTTTCTTGGAGTTAGAGGTTTTGAACACACTTAAGAATTCCTCCATTGGCACCTGTGCACATGCTGAGACTGGTTTCCTCCCAGAGCAGTTCTCATGGCTCACTGGCACAGGATATGTTCCTGTAACTGACCTAACTGAATAGTACAGTCCTTTTACTGTATGGAAAATAAAGGTTAGTACACACAAACAACCATCTAACCTCAGCCTTTCTGTTAAAATACTAGCTAGCATTACATTAGTGTTACATTCTGAAGAAAACGTAGTAGAGCTTTAAGAAGAAAAAAAAAACCAAACAAATATCCCAATATATAAATAAGCTAAAACATTTGGAAGCATTTTGTTTTGAAAAATTTTACTACGTAATGTTCTCAAAAAAACAATCCCCCTAAAAAAATATAAAAAATAATTTATTGCTGAACTATAATATAATTTCCACGCTGAAAGACAAAAATTTCCTATAATGAAATACTACTGGTTAATTCAAATCCTGCTCAAAGCATGGTGCACAGTTAATAATGATGACAACATCTAGTCCAATAATACAAAATCAATAGAATGCATTGAACAGCTATCCAAAGCCAATCTAGAATGTCATTTGGTTGATTGTTAATTAGATTGACACCTGCCAAACTAAATACAAACAAACTAAATCCAAACAAACTTTATTTTACATGGAAAATTAAAATTATTAAATAACTTTTATATAAACAAGAAGAAAAAGAAAAACAGAGTTTATAATGGTGCTAGCATAGAAGCCTGACAATTTTTATGCCCTAGGCTTTTAGATATTTAAAGAAAAAGAAAAAAATTATTGTATAAATTGTATAAATATAGCTTTTGCAAATGGTTTTTTAATTCTTATTGATTACAACCTTGGCATTCAAAGTCTAATTATACAAAAACTCTGCTATATCTCCAGTGTACTGAGAAATCATTGCCTGAAATGAACCAGTACTCCAAGTACACCATTCCTAATTATGACCTGATCTTTGCAGTGCTTTGAACACCATTTTGTTGATGCTCTGAAGAACTACCTGACAAACCTCAAAACAAATTATAATTTCCAGGTGACATTTTTCTTGTATCATATATGATACATAATGAAAGTGTTCCACAAAGCATTCAGGCACATAATCAGAACATAAGAATTCCACTACAGCTATATGCTTTGAAGTTTCTTTAAAAATAATAATAAAAAAACTAATAAATTAAGAGTATATGACTAGTATAAATAAATATTACAGAAACATTCCTTTTTAATTTCAAAATACACTTCAGGAAGACTCTCTTTCTGCAAGTTGTTTTTGAGCTCTGTTTACAAATCAAGGTTTTGATGTCCATTTCATCCACTGACTGCATTTTACAGACTGCAGTTGCCTGAATACTTACGTTACAAAAATAGTGCATAGTGCTTTTTAAGAAGATACAAACTGTGAAAGCTAAGAGCTCTTCATAGCTTACATAGGCAAATTTCCTTTTGAATGAAAGGCTTAAATCTGGTTTAATTCATCCTTATCTCAGTGATGAACTAAGAGGACAGGTAAAGTTGTTGCCTTCATCACTGTAGTGTGTTTTATTAAGTCATATAAATGAACAGGCTGGTACTGAATATTTTAAACATACAGAGTAGAGCTAGTTATTTCACAGGGTGCTGTTCAAATAGAGCTGTGAGTTCCATGTGGCCTATGTAAAATAACTGAGTTAGATCATTGTGGCTGATCACCTTTGTATGTTTACCCACATGTAACATCATTGGGATTTTTTGTTGTTTATTTTAGTTCAGATAGCAAAAACTTTGCTGGTTTGGATCAGGATGCAAGAAAGAGGAAAGTAACCAAACACAGAAATTTAGCAAAAAGAGAAATGTAATCATAAGACACCACATACAAAAATATATTTTCATGAGATATTTCAGAATTTCTTCCAGTATGAATGGATTTTTTTTCCTATAGTTTTGACAGCTTTTCTGGAAAGAGAAAATAACCCCACTAAAACACCCTTTGCCTTATTAAAAGCCAACAACCTAAGGAGAAACAGCAAACTGATGGAAAAAACTGATGCAAATTTTTTTTTAATTATACGTGGCAGAACCCAGATAATATTCTATGTAAACAAATTATTCTTGAAGTTGTAGTTAATAGGGCTTGAAAGAATCAGTTAATCGGTCCCCCAGCTATTTCCAAAACTGAAGGTTTGCCCCTAGATACTACTTAAACCCACTTTTGTCTGCGTTGAACATTGAAATAGTCTCATTGCTTACATGGATATCCTTCCACACCACTCCAGTTGCTGTAACAACATAAACTTGAACAATTCTGCAGCAGACTTTTATAAGGATTAGTAACAAAGTTACATACTTTCACAAAAAAAAAAAAAAAAAGCAACCCCAAAAACCCAAAACAAACAAAAAATGGTACTTTCAGCTCCAAGAGTCATTCAAGCTCTAGGACACTCAATGTAATCTTCTGTACATGCTTTTTGTATTTCTAATATACCCATTTAAAATGTTCAGTGAATTAAGCAATGTTTCCCTCAATAGAGAATTATTTAGAAAAACAGCACATTGTAAATTCTCTTTCTAGTAGTCCAAGAAACAGTGGATGCAGTAAACTTCCCGTTCTAAATCATAAATAACCTGTGGCAGGTGTGCCTTTAATTGCTGAATACAGAAACTAGGTCACTTTAAATGAAAAAAAATTGACCCCCAAATTTGCAAATACATTAACTACCTAAAATCCCTGACTTCTCAAAGTACTGGTACCGAGTCTTTGAATGACTTTTGGCACTTGTCATAAAAAAGGAATAATTCAAAATACATAAAAATATACAAAAAAATGTAACTATTTTTTAAAAATATCTTTTTTATTCAAAGAATAATGCTTCTGAAGCATACTCAGAAAAAAGTTTTCTTAAATTTTACATCAGTGATAACCTGCAGAATTCTTTCTGACACCATTTTTTAGTGGTTTTAACTGCTCAGAAGCGATGGCAACAGCCTGTCTATTACATATATAGAGAGACTACGATAACTAGTGAAAGCCAAACAGTATTATTAAAAGACCAAAAAGCAAGAAAAGAAACAGCCATCATTTGAAAGGACTGTTAGATCTTTGAAGCCTAAATCCTTTCTCATTTCATGATAAATATGGCTGTTGTTTCAGAAGGAATAAACTCACATAAGATTTGGCCAAAATTGCTGTTATCTGAAGTCACTTGGCTATCTAGAGTTGCTTGATCATTCTGACGTGTTTAATTCTAGTGTGCTTCAACTTTCTCATTTAAATATCTCTTCCCATCAATCATTAGTGCTTTCCTTCCTGGGTCATTGAGAGCATAATACTTCATTGTGTCAGCTGAAGGTGTGCTGACCTACTTTTCCTGGTTAATTTCAAGGGTAGGATCAGATGTTCCATTGCTTTTAGTAATTGATCTAACGATAGATCTTTACTAGAGCACCCATGACATGGTCTGAGGGGCATTCCAGGCATCACTGACTTCAAGGTCATAATTGAAATGAAAAATTCTCCAATCAATTAGGTAACTTGACTGCAAAGTCTGTTCTTGAAAATTATTCTTTCGAAAACATATTGCTTTTGTTTGATAAAATTTGAGGTTTAATGCATATCAGGTGAAAGTTGCTACTACATTTTGGTGTATAGTACTATTTTTAATGGTAGAGGTATTTTAACCATGTTAATTCTGCATTAACTACCTCGTGTAAGCAGAAAGACACACTAATAAGTGACTCAAAACAAATTGCAAGATGTAAAAACAAAGATCGTTGATGACAGGAAAAACAATAGTTTGCTGTAGAAGGTGCAAAGAAATAGCTTCAGACAGAATAGCCTCTTGGGAACAGACTTCTAAACTGCTTAAGAGGAGATATGCTAGTCAGTTTGTTCATGCTTTCTTCCTCTGGCACACAACAAAATTTGATTTTTCAGGTCACACTCTGCAGTGTGGTTTCATAAAATGTTACGTCAGTGTGCATAGTCCCACAGGTAGAGGATAGAGGATATACACAACTGCCAGGGGAGCTTCTGATCTGCCAGGAATTTTTTTTTTTTTTTTTTTTTGGCAATTGTCTTATATTATTACCAAAAGATGGAAATAACTGTCCAGTACATACAATTAACATGCACAGTAAGGCTCATATAAATACATAAATAATGTACATGTAAAATACAAAGTGAAATGTAGTTTGATAGCTTCTGAAATGTATAACTATTCAGCTGTTGATTTTCACCTATTTCCTAGTACTGCAGATCTTGAACACCATACAGTCACAGAAAACAGTGGAATCACACACAGTGTCTATATAAAGAATAAATAATATAATTCATGTGGATAAATACTTTTAGTTGTTCCTTTATTAGTTTGTCTGTTTTAGAAAAGTGATTGGGTTTTCACTACTAAAGTTAACTTTAGTTAACTAAAGCACTGCTGGCAGAATAATAATAATAAACAACAATAACAATATTTTTTTAAAAAATAATTGCCTAGAATATAAATAAAATTGTGTGAGCACAGGAAAATCAGAATATATGTTTATTAAAAGTGTTAGTTTACTTATTGAGTGATTTCTGTTAAAGCACCTACCGAGGATTTTTTTATCAAAGTCTATTGTAAAAACTAAAATAAAAGTTATTATTTTCAGAAAAGTATTCATGACATTTGTCTTTGAATAATATTTAAAATTATTATCAAGAGTGTTTCAAATCAAAAGAATGGTAAGTTTCTCTAAGTTTTGTTCATATAGTCTGTTTATGGAAACAAAGGTGATGGCATATGTAACCAATCAAAAGAACTCAGGCTGCCTATACTTACAGTATGATAAACCCCACAGTCAGTTCGCAAACAATCCGGTGGTTGAAATATAGTCACATAAAATTTGGTTTAATAACTGTAAACCAAACATCACGTAGCAAGTATTTCAACTAGTTCATTTGAAATGTATTACATTAGAAACATGCTATTTAGGAATAAGAAATATTTCTGGTTTATATATATTCACGTTTTGTCATGTTATTACAGGTTACTTACTCCTCAGCAGACACTAACGAACAACTTAAATGAGACCATTACCTTCCACGTTATTTAGAACTGGCAAAACAATAAGAACCACCCCACAGAAGACAGACACCCATCAGTAGTCTTAAAGCATTTGCAAAGATTTTTGGGGGACTGACAAAGACAACATGTAATTCTGTGACATTGTGCTGTGGGTAAACTGCCTGAGAGAAACAGGGAAAATAAAACAGAGGGATTGCCAGGGACAGGAAAAGCTCTGGAAATGATAGCCCTGAGAAAGAATAATGGAGACTGATCAGTGGCAGTGGAAACAGGAAAAAAACAGTAATTGTTTTTAAAGAGATTGTTTCTATTTGTGTGATTCCTACTCTATCTAAAGAAACAGTTTGTGTATCTGAAGAGCCAGACCTGTGAAGAGTGAATGAGCCCTCCAAAGAAAGACCTATCTCCGCTATATTATCCCCACTGGAACAAAACTTAATACTGAAACTTTTGCTAATTGTCCAGGTTAAGTCATGCAATTTTGTAGGTGAAAAGGTTTCCTGCAAAACTGTTCATGTGTATAAAGTTAACTACTTGTATACTTCAGAAATTCCAGATGGACATCAAGATTTTTCAAAAAAATTTCCAAAGAATATAAGCCTGTCTTTCTTCATTATCCGCAGGTGAAGCAATCAGAGTTCATTTTATGTAGAATATGAAATAATTCCTATTTATCTGAGTTCCAGAAAGTATAGAGCAGTTGATATGACGACATGCATTCTCTTTAAATCAGTTGTTAAACACCTGATGAATTTTAGCATAAATTAAGTTTTGACCATAGCAACTGTGTAAAAAAATTAAAGAACCATGAAATGGTTGAGGTTGGGAGGGACTTCTGGACATCACCTAGTCCAACCCCATGAGCTCACACATTCTCAGCAAGAGCAGATTGCACAGGACCCTTTCCAGAGAGGTGGAGACTCCACAGCCTCTCTGGGCAACTTGTTTCAGTGTTTGTCCACCCTGTCACTGACCACCCAATCAAATGTTGCCTTTGCATTAGTGATCAAGTATTTCAACAAAACAAAAAATAGAACACTAAGAAATATAAATAATATCCCCCATACATACTTTTAAATAATGCATATGTTTTTCAGATTTCTTAAATATGTTGAACAATATAACAAACCATTTTTACTCCATTATTGAATGCCTGAATGTTTCACTAGCTGGTAGCAAGGGGACCCTACTAGCTCTAATATATTTACATTCTGTGAAAATCTTTTTTCATAGTCAATTAGATCTTTCCTGAGAAGGTAAGATACCTTCAAATACACATCATTATTAACAGTACTGGTAATACTATTAAAATAAATCTAGAAGATGTCAACAGGTTGCTTCAGTTTTTGAAGCTGAACTGTACTTGCTTTACATCAGCAACATGACCTAATGAAGCAGCCAGCAAATGAGTGGTGATAGAACTGGGATTCTCAGCTTGTATGAAGTCACAATGTCTCCTTCAGTATTTCTCCTCGGCTACTGCAAAGGCTAGACAAATTTACAATGTTGTTAACATAGTCACCAGATTTTATGTCAGCAAATCAAAGCAGTACATCTCTCACATCTGTCATGCCTATGACTGAACTCAGTACCAATTTCAACCTGTTTGCCAATGATGACATCTTTGAAGTCTGTATTATTCGTACCCAATCATTAGAAGTGTTACAAATTTTTGCCTCAGTCCATGCAGATGAGGATGCAGAAGACAATTTTCCACAAAATACTGCCTGCTGAATACGTTAACTATGTATAAAGACAATGAAAGAAAAAGAGAGCTTCCTTCTCAGCTGAATGTTTTGATGTCTTCAGCTGACAGGGAGGTTGGCCTTCCAGGAATTTCCTTGAATCTCTGCCTAGAAGCATCACTTTCATCTTATGTTTATCATGAGCCAACTGCTTTCCCTCAGACTGCATATATCTTCCAGGCACTACCATACAGTTAAGGAACTGACACAAATCAGACTTTTAGAAATAAGAATAGGTTAAAACACATTTTTAAGTATTTAAGGAATGCATCAAACAGAAGGGGGAGGGGGGGGAGGAAGAAGGAACATATTCTGGTAAAGTTGGCAGAATAGAACTTCTAACCATGATGATTTTTATTAAAGCAAAATATCTCTTGCTGGTTTATTGGTGGGTATATATTTTTAAAATTAGGCAGTGCCAGAGGCACTACGTTTATATTCATTGAAGTTGATACAACCAGATATAGCAGAACTCATGTTAAAAATAAAATATTTTTGTGGGAGAAACTGCTGCTAGCTAAACAGATTTCATTCTTCACATTCTGATTCAAGCTTTCTAGTCTAACCATCAACTTATACTATTCTCACTGTTTATTTCAGTGTGTACATTCTGAGTTTTCTTTAAAAATATATGAAGACATTACTGAGGATCTGATTCAATAAAAAGTATGTCCAGACCTCCATGCCCTGGAAGCTCAAACAATGTTGCAAAAGCTGCAGAAATGGGACATATTTTCTATCAAATTGGGTGCTGAGAACACTTATAAGTTTTTTGTATTGATTTTTGTAACAGCCAGCAGTGAAAGACACACACAATATTAACTTCATCCACTACAGGCCTGTGGATTTCACTTTCTGCGTGCAACAGGACATGGAGTGAAATCAGACAGAAACCAATTTATAGAGTGCACGGTAACTTTTATTCAGCATAAAATCAAACATGTACCTTATTACAAGAAGACCATTTTAAAGACCAATAAGATACGATAATTAACAAATGATTAGGCAAGACTCAAATGTGGTCATAACTGAACTTTGCACTTTTGAAATGCTTTCACCTAATATTAACACTATATATTGGTGTTTGCAGCTTGTACAAGAAGACAATACAGCCCTGAATTACAAAAATAAGACATTACAAGAAATAATAATAAAAAAATATTATTTATACAAAAATAAATCACTTGAAAGCTAAAAGCTCAAATTTCTCAACCCTTAAATATATTCTACCTAAACAGGAGTGGTTTTTTTATGCAAGATGGACAAGACTGCAGTAGCCATTCCTTTCCCTCAATTGCAGTGGCTTTCTACCAGGAGCACCAACTAACTCTATCCATGCTTCCAACTTTTCAGAAGGCAGAAGGTACTTCCCCCCTTAGTAGATTATTTTAGCTGCTTCTCCTTGGTCAGATTATGTTGCAGCTATCAGCATCCCAACTACTGCAAAGCTACATGTAGCTCAGTCATCTTCTGTGTTAACCTGTGAGCATCAGCTGCCTGTTCCCAGCCTACTCCATCTCTCTTGCTGGTTACAAAACCACAAGTGCACCTGGAAACTGAACAAGTGATGCTTTACACACAAACAAATTTAAACATTTCAGATTTTAGTCAGCTTCAAGGGTGACACCTATGGGGTATGGCTCCTGCACACTAAACTGGATCAGTAAGGTGGCTGATGTGCTCTGTTGCCTCCTAAGGAGCATTATACAACATAAAAGGATCAGAAGGACCTTGTAAAAAGAAAGAAGGGTTCTGAAAACTTAAAGGACTTGATTTGAGATGAAAAAATCTCATTTCTTTATATGCTGCTAAAAGGCACCAAGTCAAACACCAGGATTGTACAACAGATAAAACTTTCTGTCATTACAAAGTTGCTCTAAGATTCATGCTATGGAATGTTAGACAACAATAAAACGTTAATAAAAGCCTCCCCACCCACACCCAATACAAACCCAAAACTACCTTAGGCAGACTGAAATCCTATTTGCTTTTTCTAAAATCGACCCCAGTAGGATAAATGTGCATTTTAGTTCTCATCCAATACAAGGAATTTCTCCTTTGATATAAATGCATGAAATCCTTGCTGTATAAGAGAAAAACTGGAAAAGGACTCTAGTTTCAAGATTTACTTGTAAGGGGAACATCAAATGTGTATAAATAACCTTCATATTCAAAGTCTCTTAACACAATGAAGATGTCAATATGATTCTAAATCTGAAATCCCCAAATCTCTCTATGGCTTCACATCAGTTTTACAACGGCAGCCTTTAAAGACTTGGTATAAATGTTTATAAAAAAAAAAAATAAAAAAAAGCACAGAAAATGAGATGTAAAGAAAGCCTCCCTCAGCATTCTCCCATAGTTTAGAAATGAGCACTATATCAGCAAAAAACATGATCATGTTTGGCAGTTGATTTTCTTTAAAATTGTTATATTGTGTTAACAGGGACCAGTTGCATTTTCTAAAATCTTTAAAACATAGTTTTACTCAGAGAATACCTTGATTGCAGCACAATTAGAAGCAAGTATAAGATTACATACCTCTCTACATGTTGTAAGAGCTTTGTTTTTTTAAAATAAATATAGACACTTTTTTTAACTCTTTCTTCTGATCAGGATTATTTGTCTGTGAAGTCAAGTGCCATGGCCTAGATACTAATTTTTCCCGTAGATCCAAGAAAAAAAGAAAAAGTAAACTTTTATTCTGTGGAGTGAATATTTATAGAATAACTAATGCAAACAACTGGTTTATTTTTTTTTCAAGACAATAGATACTTGTCAAGTATTTGTTTTACCTCAGCCATATTTGCAAGTATGTGTTTTTGGAAATAGGAATCTATATCCATTTGTAACATAACTCATATATGAAAAGATACTTTGTATTTTTAAACTAAAGCTTTGTCTATAATGGTATCTTGATCTCAAAAGTAGTAATATAGATCCATATTTTGAAATTTAATTGAATACTTGCTTTTGTAAAACTCAAGATGATGTGTCAAAAGAATTTTTTTGCCTATCTGTTTGAAATCAGTAAGAGAACAAATATAGTCATGTAATGTTTTATGAAATACAAAACCTTTATAAAAAGGTAATTCAAGAACTGTAAAAAGTTTGTTTACAACCAGGTTTTATATTACTAAATAAACAAAAATCCCACCATAGTATGGGACAGTTCAAATTAGAGCTCAAGTGTCCAAATTAGAGCTCAAGTTCTTTG
>JAVJGJ010000037.1:37834859-37873508 GCA_035590215.1 Microhierax caerulescens
GAACTATACATTTAGATCATCTGTATTCAAATACCTAAAGAGGAAAATTTATTCACATTTTGTAACATTTTAAAAATTGTATTTTAATACAGATGATCTAAATGTATAGTTCTATCTCCATCAAAATCAGATGTCAGAAATAGTTATTTGTATCAATTACAAAATACAAATATCAATTTATATCAGAATACTGTGAGGAAATTTTCAATGTCTATAAAATCTAGCAATCTACTACTTTGTCCTTTTGGACTTCACATTTTGTTTTTGACCAATGTAGACCTGCATGCAATCCTTCAAGGAAGATTGATGGCTGTGGGAAGAGGAGAGGTATCTATCCTCAACCAGAACAAGTCCCAAGAGACAACTACTACAACTTCTAACACTTTATTATTGGTTAATTTGGGAGCTTCTTTCATTCAGATGACATAGCTAGAAGGATGTCACTGCACAAATCAATACCTACTGCCTTGCCATTGATGTGCCTGCTACCTTAAACAACAACAGCTGTGTATACGATCATCTCTGAGTTGTTCAGGATACTAATTATTGCACCACACTACTCCTTATAACAAACGGTCCAGGAAGGTGTTAGCTTCCTAATGCATACTTGAAGAGCTTGCTGCACACTCTCCAGTAGCCTTTGCCATTTCATTTTCTGTCTTCACTGCTTCCAGAAATGGTTTCACTCCTACTTAAACAAAAAGCGTGTTTACCTTTATGTTGAAAGAAAAAAAAAAAGTGTTAATTTATTAACAGAAGTATATACTTGCAGTTTTTTCTTTATGACTCCACACTGGGATTAAGAACCAATGTGTTTTACATAGATTTAAATATTATTTTCTAGACTTTCAAACTAACATGATAATCCAGCGCTTTTTAAAGCATTATATGGGAATGAGTTAAACATACATTTTAATTCCTCTCTTGTTGGAGACATCCAGTGAGTAGACATGAAAGAGAATGGAATTCTCTTGACATTCAGCACAAATTTCTTATTTATTATAAAAATAAGAGGTATATAGACAACATTGCATGTGCATTTAAGTCTCGCAAGGTGCAGAAAACTACTCAGCTTTGCCTGAAGGACATGACACTTCTGAACTCTGTTCAAGCACAACTTCCAGCTTTGTCTGCATACAGCATCAGAGATGTGCTGCTCCGCTGTTCCTCCTTAGCAGAAAGCATGACATTTCCTATTTGAGGTAAGACTGCCTTGAAACATGATCACTGTTTTGAAAATAAGGTACCTATAACTTCAAGCGATCATTAGTGCTTTACTGAAAGGTGGTGAGCGTAGCATGAGGAAGTATTGGTTGCTATGGGATATTGACATGGATTTGTCTTGCAGGTTCACTGGAAGAGTTAAAAATACAAAATATCTTAGTACTCATTATACTCTAGCCAGCTTTTACCCTCTGCCATTCCCTCTGCACAGAGCCTTCTCCTCAGCACTCCCCCAGGAGCAACCACTTTAACAACTGTCGCATGTCCCTCAGGGAAAGCTGGCTTTGACTGTGCGGGTGCAGAGTCATATATGCTGCTGCCGCAGTCCTTCAAACGTTAACATACTTTACGTCACTTTTCCATCCTGAGTATTGAACATGGTTAGGGATTTTTTGTTTCTTTGTGTTTTAAATTATGCTAGTGAGTAGTAATTAAGGGAGTATTCACACAGTGAAGACAATAGACTAGATCCATAGGGGTAAGCCCTCTGCACAAATACTCCATATTAGAAACTCAGGTACCCAATGAAATGTCTCATGTTCTTTAAATAAACCTTTGAGAAGTGGTAAGGAGGCTGGGGAAAAGTCAGAGCCACTATACAAAAGTATTTGTTATTAAACCAATATTTTACAGTAACTCTGACCAGAAGGTCTAAACAAGCCATGGCTGCTACAGGATAAGAAAGTCCTCACATGAATAAATATTAAAAAAATATAATAATAAAAAGAGGTCAATTTCATGGTGAATGTAGTTCAAAAGATTCCCATAGGTTTCTGGACAGGGGAGTAGATAGCCTGATATATCCATAAATTATCTGGAAATGGGGATGGATGGTATGGGGGATAAAGTTTGCTGAAGATATTATTTAGGAAAATAAAGATGTAATAGTTTCAGAATACAGAAACCTTCCAACCAAAGGACAGAATAATAGGAGGTGAAATTCAGTGTTGTTAAATGGGTGAAGCATGTGGAAAAAAACCATAACTTTCAATAAAATTAAGAGTTCTGATCTGATTATTACTGCTCAGGAACAAAACCTTAAGGCTTTTCTTTAACTAGGTATTTCTATAAAAACCTAATTTCAATGCTCAGAAACAGTATTAAAAAAAGAAAACAAACACTAACAATGTTAGAAAATGTTATGAAAATAAGAGAATTAAAAGAAAAAGCATCAATACTGCAGTGCTGCTGCATCCTGAACAAAGTCTGTATACATATTTTAGAGTATACTAACTCTAGAATTTTCTCTAGAAATTCTAGTACTTGCTCCTGGTACATAAAAAAAGGAACCAGCCCAATTCAGAGAAGTCAAACTGATGATGACAGTAAGTCATTTTGCTCCAGATTTAGATACATGGGTGATTGAAAACAAGTTTTGAAAGCCGGGAAGCCCTTGATTTTCAATCTAGCATAACTAGAAAAATGTAATAATTAAGATCTGCTTCTAAGTTCATTACGCCATTGACTATCCCACAGAGATAAGAGAAACTTCCCTTCACTTCATAGACCTGATATATTCTAAAACACACAAAACCGGAGATTCTCAGCAATTCCAACTGAGGCTGAATCTAAACCTGTCTGTATTATACTGATGCATGAATGAATAAATAAATGAATGAATAAATAATAAATAAAGTTTTACACATCCATTGAAAATAAAAAAGAAAGAGTCAGGCTACTGTGCAGTACATCAACTTTAGTAAAGTAGCTGCACCTGAACTAGTTTAGAGAACATGAATTGGAAGATGAAATCCTGATGCCAATGAAGTCAAAATTTTGCCACTGACTCCACTGCAGCTAGATTTATCCAAAGCAATGAAATCCCAAGGGAAACAGAGAAATCAGGAAAAGATGTCTGTAATATGAATTACAGCCAAAAATGTAGTACAGGCTTTTTAGGAAAGGTTGAAGAAGCCTTTCCAAAAAAGAGCTCTGGAGTAAAAGAAAATTATAGTAATAGATCCTTGCTTCCTCCCTGCCCCATTTAGCAGCTAAATAAAGACAGTCTTTCAGGGCTGGACTTGCAGAATGCCACAGCATTCATCTAGCCCTGCTCCCTTTGGAAACAATCCATTGTCTTCCTAAACCAAAAGCTTCTTAAAATATTCCAAAACGAGTATTGCATCTTTTAAACATGTATTTGGTTTTGCTTAAATCAGAAAATAAGAGGGAACCATGTCAACTAAATAAAATGTATCTGAAAACTTGTAATACTAAGCTAAACCTGAAGTTAGTAACAGCATATCTAACGTTCTTTTAAAAATGAGCTCATTTGGTAGAACTTTTAAATAGCAACTTTTAAGAATTCCTCCATTTTAAAACTGAAACAATGATTCTCAGCAATCTTCAGGTTGGCAGAGTTTTAAGGAAGAAAAAAGAAGTACTACAGTTTATGAAAGTACAGTGAAAACTATGTAACACTTAAATTGCATATTAATGACAGCGCACTGATACGGGGCGGGGGGGGTGGGGTGGGGAAGAGGGTTCAGAAATTAGGGTTCCCTTTTAAAATCCTTGTATAGCTAACGATTATTATGCAGGCATTCACATTCACAAATTTTTATAGTCGTGGGGACTTAGAGAGACACATTTAGCAGCTCTTGAGTGACTGCAATATTCAGAAGGTAGAGGCTGCTCTTGCCTGGTAGGCAGCTTGCTTTTATTTTCATTTCCTGTTCAGGAGTGAGATTACTGTTTGGGGAGAGTTAAATCTATTTCAGGCATAAGAATCATTTATCCCTGGAGGTGCTAAGCTTCGATTAATAGCTCTTGGATTCTTCTTATTCATCTTAACTCAAATTTGTGCTGCTTGGCAGTAAGGGTCCGGTTTGTTCCTTTCCTCATTTTCAATTCTCCCTTCCCCCACTCAGCACAGCGTATTAGAGCTTTCCCTCTGCCACCTTAGTGTAGGTATATGTTTTCATGTAAAGTTAATGTTTTACACTTGATTGCTCAGTATTTCTCTCAAGTGGAGAGTCCTACTGATACTACATAACTCTATGTTAATAAAAGTCTGAAACAATGTTAAATCAGAAATAGTTCCACTCAACATGTTATTTTTTAAAGCTAGCTATAAATTAGATATGACATCTGTTTCAGTATTTGATGTCTCTCGATTTTAATTTTTGTGCAATAAAATCTTGGGCCATGTTACAGATTAACCACCTGTAAAATTATAGTTTTGTATACTGAAGCCATTTGCTGCTGTAATACAAGTACAAATTTAATCCAGAACTCTTAAGCCTCATTTATTTTCCACAGTTCAAAAGCACTCAAATCAATTTGCTGAATATCTGATAAATCCTTAGGGCTAAAATCTACTCTAAGTGTGCATCTCACACAAGAGGGAGATTTTGTATCATCTTTCATTTGACAGAAACCTAAACAAGAAATCCTTAACATAACCACCACGTTGTCTGCTGTTTCAGTCTTTTCAGATACTCACTGCCAACCCTTACCTTCCCTCACCAGCAGAAAATTAAGTCATCAACCCCAGAAGGAATGGAAGGGGACCAAAGGTCTGGCCACATCACCATTCTTAACTAGTTTGAAACACTCCATAATTCAATGATCAGCTTACTTTGTGTTAGTCTAATGGTTTTGCATTACTAGAGATAATAAAGCCTCAGAAAGGCCAGTTGTGTTCTGCCCTGTTCAATTAAAATCAGCTTGCCAAGGTCATAAGTATGTATATATAAGTCTATATACACATGTATGCGCGCACACACACACACAGATATATATATATCACAGCCTTATCCAGTAAAAGAACATTGTGTAGAAACAGAAATACCTGTTCCTATGTATAGTACTAGAATTTCTGCCTAACCCTTTAGCACCTATAGTTTTGTTTCTAATAGAGCCTGATTCACAAGCATCTGTCACTCCCACACATCATAAATACATCACAAAATCTATGGCCGCTGATCTTCACAGCCACTGCTGCCATCTTATTACTGGTTCAGAGGTAGACCCTTAAATGGGAACAAAACTGTCTGGTAACTTTAGAAAATACACTGCAGACAGGAACAGGCACTAGAGTTGTCTTAATGTGATCTCTGGCTTAGTGGAATCCTGGGCTGGCACTGAATACGCAAACCTGCTTCCTTATTATAAAAAAGGATTAACGTGTTTATCCTTAGCAATGCTATTGTTATACAAAATGAAGACTGTACCTGTTCCTGGAGAGGTTTCCTATCTTTTTTATGCATACATTAAAAACAGTAATGGTAACAACTTCTGAGGTTGTCATTCAACTAGAGGCATGAAAGCCTATTCATGAAAGAATTGAAACTACCAGAGTTGCTTTCAAAACTAGAAAGACAAATCAAACCGGTACTAGTTAAAAAACTCACAATGTTTAGAATTAGTCATTTTAAAGAAATGTAGCATGTCAGATGAAAAATTAACATGATGAAAACATTAAAGGAAAAATATTGACAGCTAAAAAAAATAAAAATGTGAAGAGGTAAATGAATGCATACCCAAAGGTTGCATGTGCAATCTAGCAATACATATACAAGGAGTAAAAAGTCAATGAGGATGAGCTGAAAAGTCCAAAATGTAATCAAAAGTAAGGAAAAAGGAAATACGAGGCATAAAACATCAGCTACACAGCAGTATTGAGAAGATTAGAGAATGAAGTTAAGAGAGAGTGCAAAAAATGATAAGAAAATTAAGGGTAGAAAATGAAAAGCAGATTGCATGAGGGTTTGAGATAAATCAGAATTTTTTAAAGTACATGGAGAAGAAGAGGTCAGCAAGGAGGAAAAGAGTAGGACCTCTCAGAAATGGGAAGTGTAATTTATTCACAGACGAGGTAGTTACTGCTATCAGTTTAAACAAATCTTCCTATCAATTTTCAGAAAAGAGGATATGGAATGAATACTAGAAAACAGTCATATATTTTGCATTTTTGGGGTTATAAAGAGAAAATAATGAAAGAAATTTTATCTTTCAATGGGAACTGATGAGGCAATTGTACAGTGTGTTCACACTGTACAGTGGACTGCCTGGATTTGATTTAGAGTAGAAGTTTTTGGAACAGAGTCCATGGTTTGTACAGCACTAAGCACAATAACAATCTATTATAAAGAAGTCATCAAGTTTGATCAAACTCTGTGAATAAATCAAATGCTGAGAAGTGTCAAAGTAGGGGAAAACTTTTGCTAGTATTACAAAATATTTTTAGGAAGTAACATCTGAAAACAGAAACAGGTAAATAAATCCAAAACCTTGATTATCCTATATATTATTATAAATTGACTTGGTAAAGTAAATTAAAGTATCACTTAAGATATATGTCAGAAATAACCAGTTATGTATCTATAGGGATGAGAGTAATAATACCATTATATGTCTCAAAAAAAAAAATTAATCACTAGTTTGTGACATCAAGCCCAGAAGACACTATCAAGGACAATGACAAAAATATATTTTAAAATATAAATTTAAAAAAAATAATCTATTTTAAGTATTTTAATTATTTAAAATATAAAATAAAAAATAATATATTTTTTAAAGTATTTTCATTATTGTTAACTTCCTTAATATTAAAGACTTTTCAAAAATCTGGGGAATATCTTTATTATTTGCTATGAAATGTCTACAATATGTTAGAAATTTGGGCTGAGTGAAAAAAGAACCCCATTGCCTTTCAGGAGACAGCATCGATAAGAGCAGTGAATGAAGAAATCATCTACTCACCAACAGTGATTAAGAGTAAACACCAAACAGCTGCTTCATTCAGCTGAGGAATTCAACTTTCCTTTTCCATATGTTTTCTGAAACAGCATGGAAAAACGATTTCTCATGACCATAAAAGAAGAAATAACAGTTATCTTGCCTGGGTACCTTTGCCAAACAGTAAGCCCCTTTAGAAGGGATTTAACACCAGAAAGTAGTCACAAGTAATTGTTTAAGATGCTAAAACACCAATACCAAGGTTCTAACGTTCTGTATTGTATTTATATTGCCCATATAGGGCAATTCTTGTCCATAGAATTGGACAAGACCTACAAGCAAATTATTTGTTTGTTCTTTCTGATACCTAAGACCAGGAATAAAGAGTTAAACAAATGTGACTTTTAGTTTTTACCTAAAATGTTTCATCATTTCTGACTTGTGACATTCATCCTAAAAATATGAACTGACACAAACTCATCACAGAGCTTGTTTTTTACTTCTATGTATCTAACCATCCGAAACCAGAAAAGCCCACCTGCAATTAATGAGGACTAGAATCAATCTCTTCTTCACTTCTAATTACTTCCAGCTCCTACTTGATACACGTTTCCTAACTGCTCGTTGGTTCTTATATTCCAATTCCTCTGAACCAACAGGGAAATGTTCACCAAAAAGTAAACAGAAAAAAAAGTCTGAAAAACTAAATAATTCTATATTTATGGAATTAACTGGGCCTTGGAAAAATTATATTCCTCAGAAAAGCAAAGCAATCTTAATTTTTTCCAGTGAGCTGACTCCAGCAGACTTACACATGTATATCAAGAAATTATGACATCTTTGTGCCTTTTCTACACTAGTGGTTTTGAACTTTTGCAATTCCTTCTCTTTGAACTCTCTATTCCCCTCCACCGATCCTTTACACCTTAAGGGCCACTCTGACCTCTCTTTTCCACTGGGTCTTATTTGCTTGTCCTTAGCATTTGTAATGGTGATGCAGCCCAACAAAAAAAAAAAAAAAAAAAAAAAAAAAAAAAAAAAGTAGCAGTGCTTTAGATCAGATTGGTTTGGATATTGTGCATTTTTTTTTCCCAGCTGATCTAACCAAGGGTAGTTCCTTTTGGAAAAATAACTTGATATTTTCAGAAAAATTTAATTGGTTGTGTTACCAAACACCCTTAAATACAAGATTTAATTACTAAATTATAACATGAAAATAGCATAGCAGCAACAAGCTGCCTGAATATATGTAGTTTATGGATACAGCTGACTTTTTTATATATTGACTGAATATATTAGGAGAAGTCTATAACCTGAAGAAGATTTAGGTGATATATGTTCAGTGTTGTAGTGGAGTTGTATATGCAGGTTTGACAGATGGATGAATACAGAAGGGGAAAAAACTATCAACATCTACTGTTTCTGATCTTTGCCCCACTTCCTTCAATTTTCCCAGTTCTGTCACCTGCTAGCAATTTGATCACATAGTAATAACAAGCTGTGTTTTCTATCATATGGACTCTAGTCCTTTTGTTTCCTCACGTGCTTTTTTTTATGCTTCTTCTTCCAATAATGTGACAACACCTGTCTCTGTTCAGAAAAAATGAGTCAAGACATTAAAACTTACCCCCACTGGAATTCAGACCTCAAAATATATCTACTTTAAAATAGAATTGAACATATCTATCTTAAAAATGTTAAAAAATTATTTCTTAGATTTACCCTTCACACAAGATATGATTCAATTCCACATTAACTTTGTTGGTGTAATTCATTTTACCTTAACAAAGCTGTTTAGTGCTCAGGATATTCTTCCTGGCTTCCAGCTGCTACTCCAAAAAGCCGAAATCTTCTGCAGGAGAAAGTAAATACCTGTCAGCTCCATGATGGTGTCTAATGTCCTCTACAACAGTCTAATGGCACAAGGCACTCTGGCTTAGACCTAGCAACAGGATTAAGTTCTGTGGGTGCCCATTCAGCTCCCTCCTGCTCTAGACTTTACCAGTTACACTGAGTCCGTTGACTCCTTTGACTGTAATATATATTGAGGCACCTGGCATGAGGAGGCTTACCCTCAGACTGAATTCCAGCTGCAGTCTCTTTAGGTTTGTCAGCTGGAAAGGAATGTGAAGTCTAGATTCATCTATGAGAAAGTTTCCTAAAAGAAGTTCTTCTAGCTGTTCACTGGAAAGAAATATAATGCAGAATGAAATGCTGTGGGCATTGGTCAGCATGCTGGTGTCTAAAGAGCAGAGCTCTCAGTAGACTCAGAAATCAAAGACATTCTTTCTTTGCCAGGACATGTTCCTCCATGCTTAACAAAAATGAAAGCTTATGTCACTCTTATCATTATTAATACATGGGCAGTTTGTTCATGATGTGTAAAGTAGACATTTATTTTAATATTTTGAATAGTGGGAAAATGTCTTGCAGGATGTAATGGTAAGGCCTCCGTCACAGAAGAAACTTTAACAAGACCCAGACAGGCAATCTGCAATGGTACATCTGGGATAATAAAAAGGTAGAGGTGCTTATTCTAACACCACTGTTACCTGAGTTTGTATAATGATTCAAAGACATTTTGCATCCGAAGAAACACCCAGACTTCTTTATTTAGTGTTACAAGAAAACATAAAATCTTTTTTTGCAGTTGGGAAGTTACTCACTTTCAATGATAAGTATTCTTGTGATATGCTTGCCCTTTTTGCTCAATTGCTTTGGTTTGCTAGCTTTTCATCTATTAGATGACTCTTTCTAATGTCCCAATATTTGTTATATGTATGTACAGGTACTGCATTCCATGTGATATGACAGATTGTTTGCATTTGCATTCACAGAAATAACTATTAAAATTATTGGTAGAAAGTATATTTATTTCTGTGTATGTGCATGTTTGCACGTATTGCAAAGACAATAAAAAACACCCAAATCTTTGGATAAGATTAATTGAGGAAGTTGTGAAAAACAAATTCCTTGACATATTATATCCTTTTTCTTCAGTTTGTATTTAGTAAAAGTGAAAAACTATGAGAACAGGAAAAAGAGACTGGCTAGCAAGAACAGATACTTCTTGGAAGTCAGAAATCATAGACAAAAAGTGAGAACAATCAAATAATGAGTTAAGCCTTCCAAAGGAAATTAAAACAGATAGTAAAAAGTTTTGTAGCCATATTAATAATAATTAAAAAAAACAATGAGAGAAAAAGAAATGGAATTGCTCTGCAAGGAGAAAGGAACAGACATTAATGATCATCTGGGTAGAATCCTCAACTAAATGAATACTTTGCTCTGTTTCCAATCTGGGTGATGATGCAGAACAGGTGGACATAAGGAATAAGAAAAGATACAGATCAATAAATATCTCCTTCCATCTGACTAGGAAAATCTTGACATACACGTGTTTAAAGAACTGGATAATCCCTATCCAAGAATCCTGAAGGAGTTAGTATGTGAAATTGCAGCTTCAGAAGCCAGGATGTTTAATAAATCTATCACATTCAGTACCTGTGACCAGAAATAGGAAATGGCATGTTTATTGTGAGGAGGAAGCAAAGGAATCTTGGAGCTATAAAATGGAATACAACTTAAACTGCACATACAACCAGGGAACACATGTGGAAGAAAAAAATTAGAATTATACAGGTAAAAGGTAAAAGAGATTTAAAGCAGCAGTGGTGCACCTGAGGTAACTTACATCACATTAACTGAATTATTTTCTTTGATAAACTAACTCTCGGAAACCATGGTAGTTGTAATCTATCTAGAATTCAGAAAAACAGTTTATATAGCATAACACAAGCAACTACAAGTTTATAAATCAAGAGAAGATAGGATTTAGAAGAACTCTTCAGCAGGTGAGGAACTGTCTAACCCAGGTGTAACAATTTGACAGGATAATTTTGATGTGATTAAGCGGGTTACTCCAGGATTTGGTGTTGGGGAATACCTTTGGTAATGTTATGCAAAACTGGGGGAATACTAACAACAAAAGGGAGAAAGCTTCAACAATAGCAAACAGGAGAGAAAAAAAGAAGAATGGGATGGGCAGGAGGACTGTAATTGAATTTGAATGGCACCAGAGGACCTGCGCTGATGTGTTTACTGACCAAATACAAGAAATCAGATGATGACAAGTGAAATGAAACATTACATTTTATTAGCTAATGACAGATCAGAATGGATATGTATATACATACTCCACGAGGCAATGTTTTGTGTTAATAGCTTAGTTTATTCTAACTGGACAAGGCCTGGTACCGTTGGTGCAAGGTTCACCTTAGACTCTCCTGTCCTAAAATGAGTATCCTGTCAGTCCTCAGTAGGGTATATTAACAGAAAGCAAATTCCTGGAACAGGAATGGAAGCAGAGAAGAATAGTTAGAATGATTATCAAACTAAAAGTGCTTGGTTTTTTTAGTTAAGCAAAATTATTGTGACAGTCAAATATTAATCTATAACAGGAGGGTAAATATTAGAGAAGGAAAAGGGAATATTGGGTAAAGAGCAGATCTGATGCATTTATACAAACAGTTTAATACTTACTGCATGTAGTAGCATAATAAATTGAGTGACAGAGAAGGTCTTAGGCACTATGTAAAACCCTTTTAAAAACTTTTTATTCCTTAATGGATGCAACTGCAAAGATATCCCAAAAACCATAATTCATGACATCAACAAATTCATGTATAAGACATCAACTATTTAAACAAAAAAATCATTCTTCCAGCTAAGCACTCCTATTAAAATATTAAAACCATACAATTAATTAATGTAAAATAGCTACAAAAAGGATCACCTTGTAGTTGTTGGTTTCTGATTTGAGAATAAAAAAGAAAAATAAATTAAAAGGGGAAAACCCCCAACAGTTAATGAGAAGGCAGGCTTTGTTTATCAGACTAATGATCAAATATCAGGTTACTTCATACACTTCCATGACACAAAATCACAATTTCTTAAATAAAAATGAATTAAATCTGATAAATTAAATGCAAGTAAAAAAATTCTTTAATAATAAATGAAACGTCTATTGTTAATGTGACATTGCTTTTCTTCTGTGTTATGACAAAGGCATTAGCAGAAAGTGTTTTATTTATTTACTCTTTAATTATGCTGTATTTTCAAATTTAGAAGCTTTCACCTCTCCAGTGACAGGAAAAAAGAGGAGACGATAAAACCTATGACAGAAAACTGTATTTGTATCATATCTGATGCAGCAGAATTTTGCATGTACATACCTAAGAAAGGAAAGAGATGAGACGATAGAACTGAAACAGGTGCTGATCTACTGGGAAGCCAAAAGAGCTGACTAATACAGTGCATTTGACAAATAGGAATACTGTTATGTTTGCAATCCTACAGTGATATGTAACACTGTACTTTAGCTAAAATATGTAACACCAGGCTGTATGTCCCTGAAACAGACTTCTTGGCTATCAGCTCGTATGTTCTTCCAGCTATTACAGGCAGCTAAGTCACATAATAGCAAAGTTGTTTGGTTATTTGATGTAAGTCATTCCAACATAAAGCACTTCCAGGATCTAGTTCACGAATGGTCTTGACATTTAGAGTGGAAATTTTTAGGATAAAATTGTCATAGTCTGCTAATATATTTGCCTGTATGATAGGATAAGGCTCAGAGTCTTGCTGGTGATATTGCTTAAGGATGCTTTTGCCTGAATTTTAAGTCCCTGATTGCCACAGGATTTGGCATACCAGCGGGCATGCAAGGTGTTAAGCAAGCAGAAAGATTGCACCCCAGGACTGCTGTTTTATCCAAGTTACACAGATATAGCTGAGGGTGCTCTCGAGGAGCAAACTCCAGATGATAGGAAACATACTGGCCTATCTCTGACAGAAGTTATTTAACAGAAGCCTGCACAAGATGCCAAGCAGACCCATATTTCATGATAATTTTACTTCTAAAATAGGGAATATTTTCTTCCTCTTCAGTTCAAATTTGCACCTTTACCAGACCGTGATTCTAATATTTTTACCCCAGATTAGTTCTCAGCTGAAAATCTGCATTTATAAACTCTGCCTCCACTGACCACCTGAGACATTCAGAATAGCAACAGGCAACTAAGATTTTCTGAGCCAGACTTTTAATTTTTAATTTGATTACTGTTAGGGCAGACAAGGAGCTACACGGGTAGATATTTGTTTCAGTTTTATTTTTAGTTTTTAATGTATGCATTTTAGTTTCTTGTAAATTACATACAGATTTTATTTTAGTAGAATTTTGGGGAAAAATATTAATAGAACCAATTTCTACTTAAATATTCCTGTCTGGTTCCAAAAAAGAAAAAGAAAAAACAAAACAAAACCCACTACATTTTCCTCAGTGCTTCTTCTTTCACAGCACACCACACAAGGAACATAAGATTCAAGATCATTAATTTAAATTAATACCGAAATGAACAAAGTTTGTGCTATTAGAATTAAACTAGGATACATAAGAATTACTGGGAACTAGACTGATGACACCTAATATTATGTATTTTAATATTAACTTGAGGTGGGGGGTTGTGGGCTTTTGTTCCTTTGTTTTGTTCTGTTTTTCAAAATTCAGGCTATTTGTAGGACCAAAGACCCATGAAGATAGTGGGTGAACATACCCATCTGAGGGAAAAGTTTATGGTCCATCTGTAGGAAAAGTTTATGGACCAAGGGAGTGTCACATAATCTTAACATGTCTGACAATCTTAATTTAAAACCATCCCTGCTGGGTTAGGGTTATAGTGTGTGCCGAAGACAGTGCTTTTAAAAACTAAATGAAATTGTTGTGATAGTTTAAGAACAAAAACTGTTAAGGCATTCAAGGTATCGCATCAGAGGCAATACCGTGATTTACTGTCAGACAAAGCAGAAAACCAGGTTACAGATACAAGCATACAGATATCCATGTGTCGCATACAGTGTCCTCTCTGAAAAACTAAATCAGAGAAGTGAGAAAAGGTTCTATTAAAATATTGGAGTTGGGGTTTGCTAACATTCTAGAAAAAAAAATCTAAAATAACTGTAAAAACAACTTTTTTGGGTGTGATACAGTGCAGAAACAGAAATATCCATCAAAATTAAGAATAAATTAGTACAGTCATCAATACCACTGATAAAGAAGCTGAATATGAGCTAGACATTTCAAGGAATCCTTTGGTAAAAATAAATTCACTATCACATTTACCTGAAATTGCATCAATGAAAGTTCCCAACAGAAAGCATAAAAAAAGAATTATGATGATCAGCCCAAGTCCTGTTCTTTGATGATGTAATTACAACAGAGGTGAAACCTGAACATTTTTTGCAACAATGTTCTAGAAAAACAAATTCTAATGTTAGGCATACAGTCTGCCAAAACTTACTATTCAGTTTAATCTTTACAGTAGAAAATCTCCCATTGAAAATGAGAGCAATAAGAACAGCAGATACTTTACTTTCTGCTAAATATTTCAAGGATTAAGCTCTTGATCAAAAATATCTAATTACTAGAGTAAGAGCACAGAGTCTGAGAGATCAATTCTGTTTACTTTTATATAGACCAAAAAAACCCAAACAAACTCTGAAATAAATCACCATTTACATATAAGAAAGTGTTCTTACTAGCTGTTGGATTATAAAACAGTGCCAGTCCTGAGCATTCATCCTAAAAAGAGATGGTTAAATGGTATTAACACTTTTGTAAAACCAAGCAGCAATTTCATAATAGCTGAAATATTACATGCTGGTTTTCAACTAGAGCAAATCATCCTCTATGTATTTTAAGTTACAATAGACTCAACTTGATGAAGTATGTAATGTGAAATTCTTAAGTTTGTAATTTGAATGATTACTTTGCCTCACTGTAAGCTGCTTAGGCTTTTCCATTTATAAAGCTGAAACATTTGGCTACACAAACATGGCATCAACATAACTTGTCATACAATCCTTTGTTTTTTAATCATCTTCTACTGATAATCTAAATGATGATTAGTCTTGTCTCAGTGATTTCTTTGCTCTTCTAATACACATTTGTATTAATCCCTACTACATATTTTGATTTATGCTGGGTTTTTTGTTGTGTTTTTTTTTTTTTTTTAGAACTAGACCATATTAAAATCCTTTTTAAAACCAAAAATGATTATAAAATAACATTTTAAATGTACATGAAATTGTGAAAAATATTTTGAGAATGCCAGATGTTACACTTAGTGTAGAAAGGCACATTTAAAAATCAAGTGTGGCCTAAAGCCATTAGCTGGAAGTACTGAAATTAAAATCTTTGAAAGCTGTAGAAGATTTTGATATAGATATATAAAATATTTTTTTTTCTGTACTATGTATACAATAGTATCATCTTGTCCCAGCATGTACATAAATTTGGCATTATTTCCTCACCGTTCTGCTACCATAAAGTTCTAGACTTTATGCTATATGGTATATATATATATATATATATATACACACACCATAATATATATATCTAATTCAGGGTTTTTTTTCTGTGGTTTGACATTGTGAGGAGGGACTGGCAAGGTTTTTCAGTGGCACTGCTCAGTTGGCAGTAATAAATATCAGGAAACCTAATAAAAAGAGAGGCCTCTGGGCATCAAACAAATTTGAATACACAGGCTCACTACTGGTGAGAAAAGAGTCAAATCCTATGTCAGATAGAGCCTGATGAAGGTCACCCAGTGTGCATCAGACGTTAGCAGAGAATACTGCATGTCTCCTTCAAAGCACACTGAAAATATAGTACTTTAAACTAGGTCATTATGAACATGTTGGATACCAAGCTTGCTACAGAAGAGGGTTAAGTGAGTCTTATGTAGTTTGGCTAGCACAACTTTGCTGGAACAGTCATCATGTAAATTATATGAAAAAACACACTGCCTGGACAGAAAGCTGCCTGAGCAGTTGATTTGAGGTACTGAGTCTCTCTATGGAGTTCTTTAGTGTATCTGGACAAATGACTTTAAACAAATAAATTACACTCGGTAAACTCAAGTTACTGACAGTGATAATGCTAATGTTTAAGAGAATACAAAGCACATGCAGAGGACAGATGCATATGCAGAAAGCAGAGATACATAGGAGGAATGAATGCAATACCTACAGTTCAGCACTATCCCCCTAGAAAATTAGTCTCTTTGGATTCTGGATTTAGCCAAGAACCAACATTTCAGCTCATCTCTAAGTGTTCAAATAATCTGATTAAGCTAAAATGCATAGAAACCTCCAGGAAGTAATACTGCCAATCATCATGCCAGTGAACCAAACTAGCCAACAAACAAATCAGTCTAAAACTGGTACACTTACAAAAGCAGAAACAATTTTGCTCTCTCAGAAAGACCAAGATAGAGTAAAGCTTGAACTGTGAGAAAGAGAATGCAAAAAGTGGACATTTTTACACTGGAATTCCACAGGATGATGCAAAGCCAGTGAGCTTTGAGCAAGCTTTCAAAGAACAGCACTGAAGTTGGTTCATCTCTGACAGAAACAGATTTATACAGTCAATGACAGAAAAGATAAGATTACGAGCAAAGCTGGTGAGGACCCCATTGTGGTCATTAGATATTAGGAAAAGAATGTCAACAGTTCTATTTCAAAGAGGAAGGTTTCAGAATAGACAATGAGACATAACAATAAAATACAGGTATATCACTGTCTACACAAACAGGTAATTAGGTAGAAGATCAGAAAAAAAACAGTTAAAAAGGGAGAGTAAGAAGAAGTATTTCATTTCTGAACAGCTGTCCAGAAGAGCAAAGACTTATTTAGGAGAGAAGACTGCAAATAAATCAGTGGAAAAACAAGCAAAGAGATCAAATAAGGGATTTAAAAGGACTTCCTTAAAAGTTACTTCTCCTAAATATTGACCAACCTTGACAGTATTTTCATTTTCAATATTTTTTAGTTTGATAATCCCTCACATTTTTTCTCCCAGAAGTAATTGGATTGAAATTTGATTCTTATACATACAGATATAGAGGTGCTCAGTAGTGGCTCTACCAGTGGGCGGTTGTAGAGGAATGCAGGCAGTGGGTCGATTAGCATTGATAACATGCAGCTGTGGCCTTGCCTCGAAGGCAGTGGGTCGGTTGACATGGATGATGTGCAGCTGTAGTTCATTCTTGCTAAGTGGTTAAATAGCACTGAGGATGGTGGAAGAGGAGGAGTAGTGTGGTCTGGCCTCTGGAGGAGGGAAAAACAGCATGGATGATAGAGATAGAGGGTAGGTAGAAGCCTTGTTGCTGCCTGATAGCTTTCTTAGCTGCAACAACTGGTGCCCTGTGTGAGGCTAATTGAGGTGGACTCTGACCACAACTGGTGCCTAGCTTAGCTGAGACAAGCAGGAGAACCTGTGACCCATAACAGATGTTGTGAGAGGTGAGCCATTGACAACTAATTGATATGGCTGTATTGCAATATTTGTTGTCCATCTTAACTCACTCAAATGGCAACTGTTGGTGCCCTGTGTAGATAGGGAATAATTGGTATGGGTGCAGAAGAAGAAAATTCTACCTTAACAATGTTTATAGGTACAGTTGAAAAAAGAAGCATGAAGTATAATAAGAAGGCAATAAGAACTTTGCTAGGGTGTACAAAGTAAATGATGTACTAGTTATGCTGAAAAATGTCTCCAGCATTCAAATATGGCAAAATGCTGGAAAATTACTTTTTGAGGTTGACTCAAGTTGGGGATAAAATTGAAAAAACATAGCTAACAACATGGAGATTAGTCTTCGCCTTACTAGAACACTTAAAAGTGGACAGGGAGACAAATTCTATATTTGCAATGCTTACAGATATATTTTAAAAAAGAGGTGTAAAGTATGATAAAACAGTAATAAGAATTCTGCTAGTGCGGTGTAAAAAATGTGATTTTTCAGTTATGGTGAAAAAGGTTTTTCAGCACTTAGACATGGCAAAGCGTTGAAAAGTTACTTTTTGAGGCTGCCTCAAGGGGAGACAAAATTGCTACAGCCTCGCTAATGACATGGAGTTTGATCATAGATTCGCTGCAACAATCAGAAGTGGATGGAGAGACAAACCCTATATTAGCAATGCAAATAGACATATTTGAAAATAGAGGCATAAAGGATGATTAAATGGCATTAAGAACTCTGTTGGGGTGGTGTAAAAAGAATGATTTGCCAGTTACAGTGAAAAATGTCTTCAGCATTCAGATCTGGCAAAGTTGGAATGTTACTTTTTGGGGCTGCCATGAGAGGGAACAAAATTGCTACAGCATCATTGACAACATGGAGATTGGTCTTAGATTTACTAGAATGGTCAGAAGGAGACAGGGAGACAAAGGCTGGAGTTGAAATAGCCACATCCCCAGTTGCAGAGATGATGCCCAATAAGGTACCTTCAGCCTCATCAGATTCTCTGTCATCGCCTGATTCACGTAGTCAGAGGAGGAATGGTGTGGCCTGATCTTTGGAGGAAGGAGAAACAGCATGGGCAGTAGAATCTGACTGATGGTAAAAAGCCTTGTAGCAGCATACTAGTTTAGGCAGCAACAGACTGTGTTCTCAGATAGGTTTAAAATAATTCCCATTTTTTCCTTACAAACTAAGTAGTCGATTGGTGTGGAATTTCAAAAAGAAATTTGATGTCCTTAACTTTCCATAAACACATTTTTTTCTGGATTTCCTCAATCTTTTCTTTTTTTCTTTTTAAATATGATAGTTTTGAATGTGTGTTCTTGTTGAGATCTGTGTCTTCTAGTCATTTATGTCAGGGATAGCTTTCTTTGACAGGTGTCTCTTCCTCAAGATTTTATATTTGTGTAAAAGTATAATGGGGAGGTTTGTTCATTTTATTAAAATACAGATGTAGTTATTTTCCAATCATTGATGTTTTAAATGTAAATGCATATATATTGCCCATGAATCTGATCAGTGTTGCTGGGAAAGAGGTGAATATGCCTTGGTAACTTGGTAGGCAAACAAACTCACTGAGAAATGAGGTGGAGAGGAGGAATGGAACAAATGGCTGAAAGTTGGTCTGTTTGAATAAGCATCCATGTATCAAACATTCTCAATGACAGAAGAGCTAAAGGCAGCCACAGACTTCACTCAAAGGGCCAGAAGTTTTGCAGAAGGCTCCTGTCAGGTGCGGTGTTCTTCTGGAACTTTATATTCTGAGCCCCATGCATATTTACACTTACCTACTGAGAGGTGCAATGCTCTTTATGACACTTTAAAAACACAAATCCACTTCCATTCTTGTATTGCAATTAAGTGTAAGAAAACTGCTAGAACTTCCTACTGGGAATGGAGAGAAGCTACTTGCTGCAAAGGTGACAAAATGCCTTAAATCTTCACAAAGAAAGGGAAAATTCCTCAATTCTACCTCCTCACCTTTCCTTCAAACAAGCCCATTCCTCAGACACTTTTCCATACTCCTGGTAACCTTCACCTCAAGCATTCTTTCCAAGAAACCAACCTTTTCACTCAAGTTCTTATGTAAACTTGTGGTAGAACACTACAATACCTGTTTCACAGATCTTGTTGTTTCTTAGCAAGGGAGGGACGTTGTATTGTGTCTTCTAAAGCATACTGGTCTAGAGAGCCTTTGGAATTTGAGTCAAACCTGGAAATCCTGACACGAGATATTCTCCCAATGAATTTTATTAGTAGGATGATTAAAGTCACTTTAGAAAAAGAAGAAAATAAATCAATCAATGTAGTTTCCTTCTTTTTTTTTCACCACACTCTTAGCACTCATGTTACAGCCAACTACCATAAAAGCCTAAATTTAAAATAGTCTAGAAGCACAGGCATTGCTTTAATAAAATATAAAAACTAGCACAAAAATACCCTCATAAATAGAAATCAGAAGGAGAGTCAGAATAAAAGAATCCAAGAAGTTAACATAAATGCTTAGAACATACATTTGAGGAATGCTTTGGCCTCAAACGTTTACTACTGATCAAACAATCATGTAGAGTCTGGTGCTCATTCTTATTAATGCACTGGCAATGCAGACAGTTCTTAAAGTGGGAATAAATAATAGTTGCACATCTCTTACATACTAAGGAAGTCCCAAATGGCCTTAGTGTAAATTGGGATCTGTCCTGGGCTATATGACCACAGATCCTTTGATCTGAGGGTTTTGGACAGAGGAATGTACTATTCCATAGACACATGGCCAGGAGTAACTTCACAAGACTGCCAATTAGAGTGTTCTTCCCCTGTGGAGCCCTCCCAGGGCAATGACCCTAATCTAACAAAACATGTAAGTATAGACTTAATTGTAATGTCAACAGAACTACTCATGTGCTTAAAGTTAACCATATGCTTAAGGGTTCTGCTGACCAAGCGTTGTATCAGCTTACTACTACTGCTCTTTAAAAGCAGTGGTCAGAATCTCTGGTTAAACCTACCCATGTACTGAGATTTTTCTGGCTCCTGATCACTCAAATGAAAGCATAAGAAAGCCTGTATGACTAACCAAATGCAGGTGATCTCCTGCTGTATAATCATTCCATTAAGTTCTTCACAAAACCCACCTCTTACAGCTCAGTCACTGACACTTTGCATGTTTAGGTAACACCCAGGTCCTCTGAGAAAGTGAGAAAATTCAGTGAAATAAAACCTAGGTGCATACTAAAGTTCTAATTCATATTATTTTGTAGAAAAAAAATCACAATGACAGAAGAATATTTACAAAATTGAGATTTCTATTTTTCCTGCTGCATTTCTTTGCTTTTTATTCAAACACCAGCTGTTTTTAAAGCAGAAATCTGTCCTCCAGATTTAGGTGTTTTAACAGAAATTAGAAGTTATTAGCAGGCATGGCTGAAAATAATAAAGATTTCTGTCATACATTGTAGTGGAACAATCAATACAAATGCAAGTGACTGGAGTCATAACAAAGGCTGTAGTATGAGGCTACTAAGAAAGATTTCAACTTGAAATACCACAGGAAGCCAAAAAATGAAACAAGAAAAAGCAAAAGATATATGCTGTCATAGAACCAATCCTTTCAACTATCAGAAGTCCATTACATCTGTTGGACTACGTGACTTCATTGCATACAGAAAACAAAAAAAAAATCTTAGAAACCTAAAGAATTTCTAGAAACTATTCCAAGTGTGACATTTAAATATATCCCTTCACAAGACTTAGTGCCATAGCCAATTATGAGAAAAAAAATTGAAATTTCAAAACTTCCATCTTCTACCACAAACAGGAACATACATAGGACATCTTAGGAATATTACCAAGAAAATATTTATACAGTGATTACCAATAACCCACCAGTTTGCAAAATGTTTATTTAGTGTAGCAGCATATAGAGGGGAAAAAGAAGAAAAAATAAAATATTAGTAGTCATCCCAGTATCACATTAACAGTCTTCCTAACACAGGCACTGCTGCCTTTAATGGAAAACTTTAAGGATTTAATTCTGCATATTAACAGCTAAAGCAGAATACAGTACAATTCTAAAAAGTCCATGCCAGTCTTATTCTGACTCTTGGAACTGAGAAGAGAAAATAAATCTTAACACAGAATGAAGTATAATACTGAAGTGTGGAGATATTAATATACTCTTTATTAATGTTACTAAATGCATTTGTTCAACACGTTTTATTTGGTTTCTGCTTAAATTATATTGATTGTAATAAGTATCATATTGTGCAATTCTTCTCCCTGTATCATCACTAAATAATGTAAGAGCTGCCATGAAGTGGTCTAATCTTACATTATCTTTTTTTTATTTTCTACAAGAAAAATAAGAACAGAAATAATTTCCTTTCAACACGCACATTTTATGCATTCATAGCAGGTATAATGGGGATTTTTTTAAACAAATATTATTTCATAAGGTGTATCAGGCCAAGATGCTTACAATTGAACTGTATAAAAATAGGCTGTAGCACAAAAAGAATATTCGCTTAGTCTTGGTATAAACTTTAGTAAAAGAAAACAATTTTCCATAGACAATATACCATCTGTCTCTAAACCATGTGAAAAGAAAAGCTTTTAAAATCCAGCGGCTGCTAATGTGACACGTTGAAACATTAATCACCCCCTAAGGCCAGTATAATTGTAGCTCCATGTTAATTACCTAACAATTAACAGCAGTAATTTCCAAGGGGCAATCAATGAATTAGCTTGTGATTTTCCCACAGACTTCAGTCCCATACTGCCAGTCTGAATGCATTTCAAACTCTGAACCGTGGTTCATCAATGACACTTCTGGTGTATGAAATAAAAATTCATTTGCACCCTCGCTAATTAGGCTCGATTATATCCCTATGTGTATTACAAACTCTATTCACTTGCACAAAATCTCTGCCACAGGCATTTTTCTCCATTTAAAAATTCGTTTTCTATTAAATTAGGTCACCTAGCAGGAAAATGTACTAATCAAGATTTTATCACTAACGAATTAAAGGGGTTTAATAAGCAAGTTTAATTAAGTTATCCTAACAAGTGATAATGGCTATCTCCAACCTATCTGAATGTTTATGCAAGTATAGGTGTAGTATATGCAAAGTATGTATTCATAAACATGAAAAAATGTACTATGTATATGCACAAAAATAATTAAAAATTAAAATATTATCTGAGATAAGCCCTTGCCTCTTTTTTTCTACATTTTATTACAGTTCCATACAAAATTTTATCTAAGCTAGCGTTTCTGCCTGCTCGTTCCTTTAAGAATCATATGACTAGGTCACATAATCCTGTGGTAGACTCAAACATCTTGGTTGAGTAGGAAGTTACCACCTCCTACTGTCCAGACATAAACTTGTTTTTAGTATGAGTCAGTGCTGATTGTTAACCATTAACATAAATAGACCAGGCTGTCATCAGCTTAATGTGCTATTGATTAATTAACTTTTATTCTTTACAGATTAAAAAATTAAGCACTAGGTTTACATCAAGTAGTATTATGATTTCCTTTTAACTGTGTTTATGTTTTGTGAGCATGAAGAAGGGCAAATTTTGCAGCTAATCTGTTCAAGAACCCAAAGTGGAAGGAATGAATACATTACACTTTCCTTCATTAGACTTAATCAGAATTCCAGTAGTATCACCTTTGTTTGTAAAGGAAACAAAAATATGAATCCAATGCACCAAATTTGCATCTTTGGTTCAAGGAAGGATAGTTCCAACATTGCAAATGTATTATATCCTGTGATTTATATTCCGTGGGAAACAATGCACTTAGGTAGAAAGGACGACCCCATTTTCTCTCCCTCTCCCAACCCTTCAGGAACGGAGGGTTCACTCAGCCAAACAGAAACCACTCACCCTCGTGCTCTTTCAGTGGTTCATTTAAGGGTTGCAGCTATGAACCAGTACAAATCCAACATCTGTTCAGTAAGAAATATGAAATGCCTAGGTAACACTTTCCACCTCAGCAGGCAATTTTAGGTTGTGGATAGTCATTCCTGGATTATCACCTATTTTTGGTAGATGAGGTACAAAGTATCTCCAAGCCAGCAGAGATGCATTTGCTGAGTAACTGGTGTTCCAGGCTGACAGTTTGAAGGTCCTTCAGCTGCTTTCTCTCTTTCCCTCTTCTCCCCAGACTCCATCTTTGCTCAGCTGTTCGAAGCAGGTGAAAGAAGCTGTCCTCCCATAAACCCAGTCAGCTGGTTCACTGCAATTAAAGTTTTGTTAAAAGTGAAATACCTTTAAATTAAAAGCAACTGAAACAATATTTGAGTATACCTGCTGAGTCTTTCTGAGCAGACCAGCTCACAGTTTGCACTCGTGCCCCTGCCATGTACTAGAGGGATTGTTTCCACTGAAGAAGGGGAGGCTCCTTCCAGGCCTGTAGTGGAGAGCCAGGCTAGGCAAAAATCTCAACTCCATGGGGTCCTGCTCCCTATTTGTAAGGGAAAGACTCCCTTCCAGGGATCACCAGGACTACTTGATTGCTCTTCTCTTCTGGGTGTGTGAAACCCTTTGGCCTAAATCCTGGGCTGTGCTCAAAAATCTGTGAAGAGGACAGAGATCAGTGTGTGCCTAGAGCTCAGGCAGCAACACCACTGTGGTAGCCAGAAGGCCACAGGAGTCTACCCGTTTGGGCAGAGCTGCAGCTTTGTTCCCGGCTCTCCCTACTATCCTGCAGTAAAACAAGGACTTTGCAAGCATCTGTGTGGGAAAGATCCCTTCTGAGGCTGATCTTTTGCCAGCCTCGCAGTCACACCATGCCTACCTCCCTTTCAACAGAACGTTGTTGGGACTGCAACCCACAACCCCAGTTTTAATCTCACTGCCTGTTTTGCATGTCTAACACTTGTTTCAGTTGTGTGTCAGTGCTTTTTATAAGACAATGATTCAAAACCACAAGTCTTGACTAAGAAGAGACTATCGAGGTTTCTCATCCTCTCAGAACCACTCTTTAAAAAAAGCTCCTTGCTTTTTCAGAAGAGGTGAAACTGAGACAGAAAAACCCCTCATAAATCAACAATACTATCTTGTACAGCAAGGCCTCACCTGAACCAGTCCTTATGGATATTTTTCTAATATTCTTTTCTTAAAAAACAGCAGTGATGATTGCACAGTCTTCCTCAGCAATCTACTCTAATCTTAGTTATTATATTAATTAGAAAGATTATCAAATTGCCTGTTCTTTATAGAATACCCTTGCTGTTTAGATATTGCCTCCTTCACTGACAGATCCTTCAAAACTTCTTTTCTCTGTTTGCCCAAATAATTTCTTGAACAAATAGATGGTTTTACAGTTGAAAAAACATTTCTAATCTCTGTCTCCTTCTTCCTGGAAGTATGCACTTACATATGAAACTCAAGTTTCATATTTAAATAGTAATTTTCTTGCTGTTACATTTGTAGGTACATTTCCCAATTAAAAGTCCATGTATCTTAACAGTATAAAAGATAAGACACATAATAAGAACTTGCAATGCATCATTTTTTAAAATGCAATATTTAAACCCATTCCTTGACTTTCTTGTGTGTGTGTGGCAATACTCATTTGCTGAAGGCTGAGAATACCAAACAAACAAAAAAAAAAAAAAAATCTCTTCCGTTTCTTTTTCTTGCCATAAAATGTAAGAGATGACTTTAGGCTATACCTATATTTGCCTGTGGTAACAGTGTTTGTAATTGAGCTTAGGTGCCGCCAGTTAAGTGATGAAGTCAATTGCATCCATATTGCAAATAAGAACAAAGTTTTACCACTTGGTGAGAGACTTCCCCAAAGGAACATATCTCAACAGGCAGCTTGGGACCACTCAACTGTTAACCTGACTATATAGAGATTGGTCACCTTCTCTCATAGTATGATCTTCCATTGTAGACAGGTAAGATTTTGTTCCTGATTTTTTTTAAAAAAATGAGGTTTCAAGGAAGCACAGAAGACTTTCTTTATCATCTAGTCCAGATTTAAGCTGTACATAGTAGCTACCAAGAATAAGCTTCCCAGGGCTATGAATAAACCAGGTTTAGATGTCCCAGACTGCAGGCTTCTAATGCTTCCCTTCAGAAACTATTCTTCACTATAAAAGATTGCTTTAATATTCTTCTAATCTTGCCTTGTCTTAGTTTCATCATCCTCAATTTAAGATGTGAAAAAGCAGTTAAGGTATCATACCTCAAATTCATAGATGTAACTTCAAGCTTTTCTCCAGACATGCTGAGGCTGCAACTCTGCAGCCCCAGCTTTAAACAAGTATCTGGTCATCCTGTTAAAGAATTCAAAGGAAGAAAGTTACAATAATGGCTTATTCTCTTCCTTGTGTGCTGGTGAGCTTAAAAATAATACGCCTAAGACACATTTGCCTATTGAGTTATCTAGCACATTTAGGTGATTCCTAAAACAAATGGAGTCAAGAAAACATAAACAGATTAAAACAGGGCAAAAATTTATAAATATGCATCATAGCTGCAAATACTGTGAAGAGAGAGAAGGCAATATCACTTCTCCATCACGTTCCAGGGGAATGTTACCAGTTTGTTTCCACCGCATAATCATCCTTAAACTTTGACCTTCTTGAAAAGAAAAAACTAGGAAAGGGATTCTAAAACTAATTCCATTTTCCATAATATCACAATATAAAACATTTACATTTGCACAGTTCACTCCATAGCTCCAAATCAAGGCATTCACTGCTGCAAAAGCTGAGACTTCAATGGTAAGGGCAGTGGCAGAGCCATCAGACAGAATGTTCTAATACCTCTCCTCCAGGTTTGCAGGAATTATGGGTGTATATTCTCTTCAGTGGGAAACACAGCAGAAACAGAAGAAATCATATTCAGCTTCCCTACTCATTATAGAAAATGCAGGGGGTGTGGGGAAAGACAAACCTCCTCTTTTGGAAGGCATTTACTGGGAAAACTGGAACAGGCATGGAGGACCAGCAGAGGATCTAGGACTGGCGCTCAAACTGAAAGAGTGATGCTTAGGAAGGAAGACCTCTTAATTAACAGAAGGTGGAAAACTGTCTATGCCTGCTAAGCATACACACCCGGTTGCACTGTGACCAATAGACTCAACATTACCCAGTCTGGGAAGCACACTCCAAGGCAGAAAGGAGGAGAATGGGCTGAGAAAGAGGCCCAATAATAGCAAACATAATACTGTTTATGGTGCCTGAAAGTGTAGTTGGGAGAGATGCAAATGGTACTGTATAGGAGAAAAGCAATGGGCAACAAAGCTGAGAAACACCACTCAGCATTTTTTCTGCATAACCTTTACTTAATTTATATTGATAACAAAGGAAAGCATATTAAGAAATTGCCTGATCCCAATAAAAATAGTAATAATAATGATAAGGATGATGATGATAATAATAATAATAGTATTAATAAAGGCATTTCAAGGATAAAGAAACAACAATGGAAAGTGCCTAAGGAGCTAGAAAGTGAGTGATTTCAGTAAGTTAAGAAAAACATCCAAACATCTGGAGTTTCAACCAAAACCAAAATTCAACTCATTTCCTCCTTCTTAGAGAAAAGAAGAAATAGTCAGGAACTGACAAACAGAGCTATTGACTTTCACTTAATTATTTCTGGAAAACATGTGATATTTTCTTGACTATTTCCAAGTTTGATTCAAGACAATAATTTACTATTTCTGCCTTTAACCACATTTTTATTAGTCACAACCATGAGACAAAATCATTACTTTCATGTATTTGCCCCAGTAGAAACATTGACTAAACTATAAGGAAAACTTGGAGGGAGCAAAGAAAATAAAACCAAAATTCCTTTATGAATTTCACACACCACTGAATTCCCTAAACTGAAAGCATAATTTCTCTTCCCACTCTTCTCTCTCTCACTCACTCTCTTTCCCTTCTCCCTTCCCCCTGCCTCCTTCTCCCCCCCCCTCCTTTTTTATGAAAAGGTTTCTCCTTTCTGCTATCCTTAGAAACATTTTTCATGTCATCAAATAATATTTAGCAATCAAAGATTTCTCAATGAAAAAGTCAATTATTTGTAAAGGAACACTTGCTTCCTATCAGTTCGCACACCTAGGTGAAAGAAGAAACCAAGGAAATTCAGAACTAAACCCTGTGTTGACTTCAACAGATATGTATATTGTGTATTTACTATATGTGAATAGTGTATACAGAAGAAAGCAAACAGTCAGGAAACATTTTTCATCACCATTTGTAATCATATTTTATGTCAATGCCTACAAAAATTATCACTATTTCTATTGTTACTGATATTAGGTTTTGTATAGATCTGTATTCATCCAGTTTGGTGACATCGTCCAAGAAGTGTAATGTAATTATTTCAGCAGTTTATTTAAGATGATTAAAACTAATTCTTTCTCTCTTCAGTTTACATTTGTAGGAATTTATTTTGCTTACTCTATTTTTACTCTATTTCTGTGAAATTCAGGCAGCCACTTTGTTGGGACTTAAGTTTGAAATGAGGACATTTATTATCAGCATATTGCATGTTTGCTACCATTTCTTTTAGCACGATCCTCTTATCAGAGGGTCTTATTAACTTAATCTTTACTAATTTCTTCACCTCTCAAATGTAAGTGTTATTTTCACTGTATGTCTACTGAAAATCAGCCCTTGAGAGCCTCACGTTAATATCTCCAAGAACATCAGTAGAAACATTTTCCGATTAATCACAATTCCAGCAGTGGTACATAAACTTACATCATCCATGCAAATTAATTTAGCTCTTGCCATTGACAACACACTAAGAAATGGAGGCATGGGTATCCAAAATTATCTTCCACAAAATCAACATATTTCTGCCAAATTTTTTGTCACCTTTTAGTTCAATTTCAAGTGGCCTTTGGACAGTTGTGATTCTGCACTTCTGGACAGGCTTCAAGGCAAAAATAAAATTTTAATAAATATAAGTGGTTTTTAGTGTGCACATGTGCATTCATGAACATAGGTTCATGTATCAAAAAACCCCTCCTTTTAGTCTCAGTGTAAAGGTGTGCAGGCCATGATTCACCTACACTGCAGCATTTTTTGTGGTTTAATATTTTTTTCCCTTGTCTGTCTTGGGTCATAACCCAGATTCTCCAAGTGTTTCATATGGAAAGTAAGTTCTGCAGAATACCATAAAAGAGCTTGTAATGAGGACATTCCCAGGACTGTGGGAGACCTATACGCTAGACTATGTTCTGGAGTTTGTTTGATACCCCAGAAACTGTCCCACTGTACTTGGATGGAGACACAAACATGAAGAACCAGTACCCACTTCTTGTATTGCAGAAAAAAAAAAAAAATGTTATTCATTACATCAGCCTGAAATTTTAGGTCTTCTCCCTGCATGTGGAAGACCGACATTCTAGGCTTCACTTTGTATCAAGTAAAGGAAGGACTGACACATTTTACGGTGCACCTTCTGCCACCCAGCCGTTCTTGGTTCTTCCACCTTCCTGAAACCAACAGGGTGGGGAATTTGGTACATGTTTATATTTATATAAAGACACGTATAAATATGTAAAACATATTCACGTATATGTTCCAATCCAGAACTGGACCATTCCATTAAAAAACAAATGCAACTAAAAGTTCTGGTAAACAACAACAAAAAAACCCTTTACAAACAAATCAAAAATCCTGTGATAAAATTTAGCAGGAAACACCACCACTCACAACTCTGGCAAAATTAGTGACCTACAGGAGGGTGGCAGGTAGCGAGTACCTGTGATGGAAGAAAGAAAAACCAACATTTAATAGGAATAAAAGGCAGTTCAAAGGAAAAATCAGGAGAAGGCTCAAACCCACAGTAAGTTTAATAAAATCTCAGCATTGTCAAATGGCCAGAAGGAACTCTGGCAAGGTAAGTTAAAACTCCTTCTTGGGTTATTGAAGCCATTCTGCACCAAATAAAGTGTCATCTCTCAAGCAGTGACTGATCTTTATCCCTTCAAATTCCTCCTTAAAACCTACCTTTTGCCTCTCTCCCTACAAATCACCACCATCTGGGAGCGGTTATCCTGGTGGCCACCTGTAAGTATTTAGGCCACTGTGAATAACTTATGTGTGCACCTGTAGTTACTGTTATTGCATCTTTCTCCTCTTCATATTCATTGCTTCAGGTTCAGTGAAGCCCCAGGCCATGAGGTGTGTGGGAGCTAGATGTCTCTGTGTAATTTTCTGCCTATGCAGTACAATAAAGCACCAACACTTTTGTAGAGTTATAGGTGTTACCGGGATATATTTGTAATATGCAATGTGTATCCAACTTGGCAGGCACCAAATAGCCTGGCATATCTGCTGTGAAAACAAAGGGAAAAGATACAGGTCTGTATAAGCAGGCTTGCATGCTCATTCCTGGTAAACTGAAGAGATGTGCTGCAAAGAGTCACTGTTATCACTTGAACTTTCACTGGTTTTGGATGGGTAGTTACAGAGCTCCAGCTTCCCCCCAGTGCATTACTCCTTCAGCAGAGAAAAAAAGATTTTGTTTGTTCATTTGTTTGAAGCTCTGCACTTCTCTGTGCTCCTCCTTATTCCAGATCTTTCTTCCTATTAAATCCACTTCACCATTCTACACCTTTATCTTTAGAGACACATTTGCACACCTGGTACTCATTTTCATACACTATTCCATTGCTTCACTGCTAACATGAGCTGCACATTCTCGTTCATGTGTTTAGGGATGGTGTAAACACCTGCTGCAAGTTCCTGAAGTCCACTCTGATGGAGACTCTTGGCTCACTGTCTCTCAGCAGTGTTCCCCCCCACTTTTTAAGATCACCTTTGTTGTTACAAATCCAATCTCTCTTTTTAAATTTGCCTTCCCACCACCTCCTCTATGACTGTGCATTTCTGTTACATGCACATCACAAACTGCTGGCTACTACAGTAAACGTAGATGATAGCTTGCCTGTAAATTAGATTTGTGTGTGTAAAACTCATGCTTGTTTACACACTGGAATGATGCCAAATATCCGCTCAGATGAAACAAAATATTTATGAATTGGATAAACTGGAAACTTACAACTTTATCGGGTGTTCAGAGTGGATCCAGGTATGATTTCCCTTGCCCTGCCCCACTTCTAATGAAAAATTTTCTCGTTAAGGATTATTAAAATATTGCATTGGTAAAAGATGAAACATTTTAATTTATACTCAGTAATATTAAAGCAAAGATTTAAAACAATCCTTTATGAAACAAGTTGTCTTAACTATTGTAATTCACATCAATTTAATTACACCGATTTTTAAAAGTAATTTAAATATTGCTTTAAGAGAAGTTGGGTTTTTGCTACCATAATAAAATAACTTGTTTTATACAAGATACAGAAGAATATAATTTGATCATTTCTTCTGTTAGCCTTTGTTACATAGATTTTTACATAATCATTACTCATAATGTTCTGACAGATAATGCTATTACTAGCGTTACCATCTTTGCTATTATAAAAAATCTTCTGGCTTTGTGAAAATTTTAATTTATTAAAATGTAATAAAAGCACATCTAACATGAACCATAATTTATGAAAATTTTAGATGTGCTGCTTGACATTCATGTCATCAGGCTTCAAAAGTTTCACATCTGAAATGTGAAATTACACAGATTTATAAAGATCCTTTTTCAGCATGTTAACCAGCACTATCTTCTGTAAAATGTATATGTTTGGCTTTAAAGAGACAGGCGCATGTAATTTTAATGTCAGCACCAGCATCACCAAAAAGTGCCCTGGCAATCAGTGGAAAGGTTTAATAGGTTTCCTGTCTTGTTCTTAATTTGCTGAAATTACAAAATCAATACTTTCAGTTGTAGCTGCAGCTACCCGTTTTACTGCTTTAAGATAAAGTCTACAATAAAGTAACCTTCACTTTCAATTTGTAGCACAGAACATCAGGGTGTTCTTGGCCACTACTAGTCTTTCTTTTCTTAGTCAGTATGAGACATTCTAGATCTGTGATGCTGCCCTTCAAAGGGGAAAGATACATTTTGTATTAAGCATAGCTCTCATCAATGACTTGTTTTGTTTATTTTTAACATCTTATTCTACTCTCTCCTGAAGTCACCTCTGCACGGATTGTTCATTATTTCCCTGTTTCTCTGTGTTGTGCTTTGAACTATACTACACAACCAAGTGATTGTTGTTGAAACGGCCTAATCTTTGCTTTACCTCCATCAGTCTCCCTTTATTACAAAGGAGCATATTTTTCTACTGCAGTTGAAAAAAGAAATTATCCATAGTTAGTCACATTTTTAATACTGAGCATAACTGTGGATATAAAAAGACTCTGACAGGACTAAAGAGAGGACAACCAGATCAACTCATCCAGTAGAAAGGTCAAGCTGTTGTACAGAGCAAGAAGGAAAAGACAATAAACGGATGCCCTTCCGTGGGCCGCTCTGCTACACCTCCTGGCTCTTTATGTACAGAAGTGAGAAAAGCATATCCTTACACGGGCACACAATCACCTAGTCTTCCAACGCAAGCCCAACATTTCCAACGAGCCTTTGACACTAAAAAATTAAAGTCATAAGATAAAGCTTTGACTCTCTTGTCCCTATCTCCTAACCAATTAAAATGTTTTCAGCTGTGGGGGTCTCTTTTGTTTCTGGTTTTGTATGATAACCCTCTTCCTGAGATCCTTTTGGCATATAAGCCCTCTTCAGCGCTTAGCTGAGCAATGCTCTGGAGCTGTTAGCACTGGAGAAGGGCCTTGGCTTGCGTGGTCCCCTTCTAGTGAAGCAATAAAAAGAATGTTAAGCTGCTGCTCACAAAAGATTGCAGCGTAAGATCTCTCAGTGCCTTCCACTGATGCAAAATGTATTCACACCAAGGAAAAAGAGCTCTCAACACCTGCTACCCCAAATGTTAATGAATACGCACACACATGCGCGCACACACACACGTGCATGTAATACTTCTTCCTTCTCAGCCATAGCAATTTCAAGTTGGAAATTTTACTCATAAGCAGCACATAATGGAGTTAGAATTCTGTAAACAGAGAACACAGTTGATCAGGAATAGAATACAGTTAATCACACCAGGAAAACAGAGCTCCCAAATGCCACAGCTCCTTTGCTTTGTGCTCTGCATTTTTTTTTAAGTAGCTGCTCAAGGTAAAAGCATGTTATTTATCTTGTGATGTACTCTCTATAAACAAAAATTTAGACTAGGTCTAGAAACAATATTCCACAGAAGGAAACAAAAGCATTTGACTCTAAACAAGTCAAGGGAAATGCCAAATGATTCAATGAAGATCACTTGTGTCACTTATGTTTGTTTTGATTGGTCCTCCAATGTTTACAGCACTCAACTCAGCAGGCTCAGAACCCCAAATCTATATTTAATTTGAAACATTGCACCATTGCTCAAATCTTTTAGAAGCCTCACTACAATATAAAGAACAAGGGCAGAGGGACCTGTTTACATGAAGCACCTTTTACGTGCTCCAAGGGATCATAGAATAGTTTTAAATATACTAGAATATCAACAACAACAACAAAAAAGGTTTTAAATGTAACTGTGAAACAAAACATTTAGCACTGCATGTAGGATTTTTGCCTACATTATCTGTCACTTTTCAGATATCCTCAGTAAGAGATTATATTGCAAGACAAGACAAAATATTCTAACAGCAGCTTTAAACTCTGTAAAATAAGATGAATCTCAGCAGCTTTAATTTTTATCAGAACCAATATGCTGATCAGCAAAAGAAATGTAATAAAGACAGCCATCGCTACAACACTGAAAGCTTTGTATAAATTCACATCAGTTTAGAGAGTTAAATAAAATAAAGTACATTTATCTACACAGACACACAGATTGGAGGGCCCAATCTCATGAGATACAGAAATCAAAGTTTTACAAAAAAGAAAACAACAGAACAGGAAAAAACCAAGCCATTTAAGCTTACACAGGTACTCTTAAAACATGCCTGGCTTGTCAAAGGGAACGAGCCCTCATCTTCCATTAACTTTGGTCAGGGTGGAATCCGCTTAGTATTTTGCAAAAGCTGCCCCGATGTAAATGGAGAGTTACTAATGTGATATGCACAGCATCAAACAACAGTAAACCTTCCTGCTGTAGCCATGATGGTAGCATGCATCAGTGCAACATTATCGCAGTGGGTTTCAATCCTTGTCAGGCTGCTGGTGTGAAAGTTTCTCTAACTAAATTTAAGGGTCTCACCAGGGAAAGGAAGTTGAGGAAAACAGCTTAGAAAACTAGACATGGTTTATCTTATGTTCACCATCCAAATTTTCCCAACATACCATGAGATTTACAGGGAAAGCTTTTCCTCCTTTGAAAATCTAGGAGCTTTTGTGCATTCACCCTACCTCATCATAGCCCTGTTGGCAGCAGCATGGACCCCTCGGTGGTGGCCAGCCCAGAACTGGTTCCCCTGTCCCTAGCTGGGCCCTCCCAGAAGCAAAGCTTGATCAAAGCCCATCAGAAAATTTGTCTGCTAATAAAGCTCGCTGTGAAGCATGTTCCCTTTACAGTGCCTCCATCAACCTTTACAGGACTGTGACCCGGAGCATGCTGGTGTGGAGTGCCCAGTTCTGGCCCTGCACCAGCACCTATGTGCTGTGTCATGGGCACATGCAGTTAACGAACCAGCCCAGCTCTTCTCTAAGCTAGGAGCAGAATAAGGCCAAATTTGCCTTATTCTTATCATTTCCCTTTTATTACATGAAGTTGCTGTTCTCAGAGTTAGTAAGAGAAAGCAGTGTTTTGGGAGGGGGTACCCAGAGGCTTCAGTGCTAGGCAGTCACCAGCCTTCAGGAACATGCAGAGCGGGAAGGAGAGCCTACTGAAATTAGCTTCAGCCCTGGAAAAAAGGAGACAGTCTCATACTACTTCTCTTCCTTTTACCAGAAACATTTGTCCGGCGTCTGTGTTTCTTTCAACCCTGTTGTGCTTCTCAGCAGACAGGGTAATTTGACCCAGAGGATTTTGGCTATCTAAGCTATGCTTAATCATTTGGCCCCATTACATCACTACAAAACAGTTCAAAATAGAGGGCTCCTTTTAATAGATTTCTTGGTTCAGCTCACAAAAATTATTCAAACTTCATTTTTAGCTGAGCTTATTAAAGCAGGACTGTGTTTAAGTTATAGTAATTGTCAATAAAGTCTTTTATAGCAGATTTAACTCAGCATATTTTAGATCTTGCCAATTTGAGACAGTTCCCATAAAAAGGAGAACAGCAATGTTACAGAGTGATAACTCAAAAATGGAAAAAAGGAATTATTTAGCATAAAAGGAATTATTTAGCATAGTAAAAGGAGGTATAACTAGGAGTAATGGGAGGAAATTAATAAAGGGAATATATCAGTAGGGGAAAAAGGAAAACCTGACTGTGAGTTAACCAATAGGAAAATCTCCCCAGAGAGCAAAGAGTGGACCACTGCTAGGCAATTTTAAAATAACTGGCCAAAACATTACCAAATAAACATACAGACTGGAACAATTCTGCACTGGTACAGACAGAAAACTAGGTTACGGTTCTGTTCTCTATTTCTAAATTTTATAAAAGCGAACAAGTAAATTGAGCTTTCTGATTGACAAATCTTGTGAAATTCAAAATCGTGGCTGCTGAGATGTAATTGCACAGCTTTTATCTTTGGCAGTATCAGGGAGAGGGGGGGAGAAAAAAGAAAGGAATGAAAAGTGTTGATTTTGGGGGTTTTAAAAATTGGCATTAATTTTGTGATCTGGGTGATTAGTTATGTTTGATTTATCTAGTAATAATTTGTTCCTTCACTGTCATTAAGACAAAAAAAAATATTTACACTAAAAATGTTGTGTTACAACAACTTACACTGTTAATTTTTAATAAAACATTTCAAACTGTAAAACAAAACAGAAAAGCCAAAATGCTTTTATATATAGACCTCACAGTTACAACAAAATACAATGATTTCTGAAAATTCAGAATCAAAACTAACATCCTTCTGAAATTTCTGTTTTTTAGGGCACTACATAAAACATTAAGTTTATCTAACATTAGTTAATTGAGGCAACACTAATGTATTTGTGGGTTTTAATAGTTCTTTTTTTAAACATGCTGAAAAACACACAGTCACTTTTCAAGCTTAATAGCAAGTTTGCAGACATGAAGCAAGCTATACCATATCAGTTAGACAGCAACACCTGTTCAGCAAAAAGGATCAGACTGTTCTGCTGGTGTTGGGTCTTTTTGGATAGCAAAAAACTTTTGAGCTATTCAGTGACTGCATCGATACAGCAGGTAACTTATTTAGTAGTCCATAGAAAAAATTAATCAAATGAAAATACAAAGTAAAAAACCTCTTAATAGTTTCTGTATAAAAATAAATAAATAAAATAATCAAATTACTTGGGTTTAGTATCATTACATGTGAAGGCGTTGCAACAATTTTTCAAACATTGCTATAACATTTAAATAGTTTATACCTCATTCAGGATTTAAAAGATGATACCCTTTATTTCTTTAAATATTGTCCTATCTTAACTCACAAATTTACAACAACATCCCATAAATCCTTACAGCTAACTATTTTTAACTGCATCTGCTGACACATAGTTGATTTCAGTCTGATCTACAGTGAAAACAGGGATAAGAACAGCAACTCTGACAGACTTAGACCAAACCAACGTTAACCTGCACAGCTGTAATTTCATAGAATTAAACATGTTTTAGTTTACTTTTGATGCTGTTTTGGCTTGACATGAGCACGTTAGAAGTTTGGTGGGGTTTTAATATTTTTTTCTTATTCCTATTGTGCAAGTTCAAATGCTTATACTAAAACTTGTGCTCATCATATATTTGCAGTGATACGCCCTTCAGTTTTTAGCAATCAAAAGCTATATTTCTACATACAGCAGAGAATTTTAAATACAAATGACTACAGAACTCTACAAACAAGAAATCCTTATACTATGTTACACAAATATTGATGTTATCATTTAGCAGTTTTGAATAGCATATTTTACCATGTAAAGCTATGTTTTATAGTGTGATTAATATTGTTAAAAGGTTAATATATTGATTTATATAGGGGGTTAAGATTATGGGAGTTTATTAAAATGAAGGTACAGTCCATATCAATTCTTTTTAAACATGTAAAATTAGGAAATGGATTTTTAGATCCTCCTGGGTATTATTTCATTTAGTATAGAACTTCAGGTACCCTAAGCTTTACATGTAAATATACAGCTAAAATAAAGAAGTTACAAAGGAAAAAAAAAAAAAGCAATCCAGCTTTAAATACGATTGTGTAGTTTGAGATCAGTGTATTTTTTCTTAGATATGAAATAGAATGGTTTCCTAGCTGGGTTCTCCTTAGCAATGTTGCCAACTTTCAGGCTATAAACCGAAGTAACAAAACAAATGGTCATACTGTCACTAGAAGCTTATGACTGTGTCATAAAAATATTTGTCATTATCATTTTTACATGTAAAATCTCTATTCAAATAAGTTTAAACATTTCAGAATGAAATAACTAAAAAAAAAAAAAAAAAAAAAAAAAGATAAATATTGAGGTTTATTCAGTCATCAGAAATTATGCCGCGCAACGTTGTTTTTCCATAATGCTGTGACGCACCATTTGGTCTAAGTGATACCAACTGATTCACTCGCGTAAAAAATGTGGGGAGTGAAGCAGGAAGTTAAAGGTACACTAAGTGTACCTTTAAAGGTAACATAGTACCTCTTCTGTCCCTAGCTGCCATGATGTGCTAACAAGGACAGCGTGTTTGTGCACATTCCTATAAATTTCTGTATTCATTCACCACTTCTACCTATAGGAACCAGTTTGTCTGGAGATAAAGTATACTCTTACATGGACTGTGTTATAACAGTCACCACAGTGCCAAATTCAATAAGACATACAAACATTCAAAGAAAGAATTTACCCCCTGAAGAACCTGTTCCCTTAAAAATAAGTATTACCAGTGCATGTACCCCATTACAACAGGCTTTAAATCCAATGCTTCATCACCTCACACATATCCACCAAAAAAAAACAGTGCAACATGACTCTGTTAGCTGACTTTTTTGTCTGTTTCATTTTTTTCTACTATGTAAAATGTCACATCTTCAAAAATTGAGGTAAAATAAAAAACAGCGTAAAAATAAGCAAGGAAATTTTAGATAATATTACATACATCTAATTTTAAATATCTGTCTGTCTGGAGAGAGGTGAAATGGCATTTTAAAAATATCCCATAAAAATACAATTTAACTGTAATGACTAACTGCAGAAAGAAAGCATTCTATAAAGCATCTTCCCTTCAGAATTTAAGAAATAGCTGGTAATGTAATATTTCTCTAACTTTCTCTCTTTCTGTTTATTTTCTTAATTTGGTTCTGTTTTCCTCCCTTTTGATTTTTGCTTTCCTGCATAGCCTCTCTTTTAACACATGTAGCTGATAAAAATCAGGTTTATAAGCCATGTATTCCAGTTCTTTTCATTTCTGAAAAATTAGGTACTTGGGAAAAATCATAGTATCACAAGTAACGTCCTTCTGCAAACGGTGACAAAACCAAAAAGCCGTTTCAGTAAGGTACGGTTTCAGTACCTTGCCTCTACCCAAGCAGGTAGATAAGGGGGTCTTTTACAAGACAGTGTTGTCACTCCTTGCCACAACAACTGTTGGGAATAGAGAAACAGCAAGGCTAGAAGCATTAGGACTTTATCTCTTTTCTCCTTCTGGAGATGTACTGCTTATTAAAATTGTTTGATAATAAAGACTAAGTTTTAGTTAAAAAAATAAAAACACATTACAAATAAATGTTTGCACTCAGCTACAGTAGCTCTGTGCTGTGCAAAACAAGAATACACTCCAAATCTTATTTATTTAGCTATGACTATTCAGTACCTTAGCTGTAGTTATAAGACAACATGATTTTTCCATTTGATTATGTTTTGTTTTAATCACATGTAAGTAAAGTCTGAATTGTCAATGCAGAATTTTGCAACTGAGCTTTTACTTTTGCTGTACTACCATAAGATTCAGAAGGCAAACCGCAGACTCATTCTAACAAAGCAATATAATAAGGATGGAGGGGAGAAGCAATTTGGAGTCTATAGGAAGGTTACCATAAAATTTACATTTTCCATAAAATATAAGTAGCCACCATTTTGCTGTAATCCCAGAGCAGCAACGAAATGGTGGTACAGAAGAAAACTATCAGACACATTTCATCATTGCTTCTATCCATCACTATCTTCTTTCTCTAGCATGATTATCATTTATTCTCCTTCTTACAAGCGACATCCTACTTTTAAACTAAAAATTGATAAATATACCATAGTAAATAGATAAGGTGTAATTATCAAACTAAGACTACATACTGTACAAGTCCTCTCCCCCTCACCCCA
>JAVJGJ010000037.1:37873608-37888768 GCA_035590215.1 Microhierax caerulescens
CCCCCCCCTCACCCCCCCCCCCCCTTCAAACTGCAAAAAAAGTACAGCGTAGTGTTTCTATCACACACTGATGAACACATCTCTTGGAAGTGCTACTGTATGAAAGCTGTGTCCTAGAGGTAGAACACATGGTATGGAATATGGCTGCTGCATTGGTCAGTATGGTATTTTAATTATTATATGATTAAATATACATAAGTCACACTCAAAGGACCACAATGGCTTAAACCAATTTTTTTGATTGTAATGTGCAATGTTGCATTTTGTGAAGCATTTTATGTTTAAGTAAATATGCATATTGGCAAACTCAGTTTCTAAATTGATATTAAAACATCAATTTTGCTAAGGAATGCCATCCTTTTTTCATTAATGCATGCTTTTCAGAAGGTGTAGAAAGGAGTGCCTACTTGGACATAAAGAGGGGAACAGTATTCATAGACTAGTGCAGGTATATTCTGCAATACCGTGCTGTACATACCAAAAGAATTCATAAAGTTTATTCCGTAATCTCGACAGAAGCACTATGTGCTATAAGCTTTATTAACTGGGTCCTAAATTTATAAATTTGTAATAAACCAGAAAAGTAATTTCTGTAATATATTTTCTCATACTATGCTTGGTGTTTATTACTATAAATACGTAATGAAGTTAAAATGGATCACATTTTCAAGTACAGTGTGTCATAAGAAAATGTTATTTTTCAGATATGACCTGAATATTTTAGATTCCAATATCATATTTTAACTAATAAATCACATAGCACAAAAATGTAGGTCATTTAAGAGATAATGGATAATGAATTTAAAGTTTTTTAGGAAAACTTTTCTAAAACATCCTTAACAAAGTAAAATTTGTTTGTACAAATCTGCAATTATGTACAAGTAAAACAAATGTCCTGTTCCTCTTAAGTACTCCCATCCTTTTCCAATTCAAAGCAAAGAGTATTTAGGTAACACTGCCACCTATTGCTTAAATATTATAGTTACTAAAATCTGTTGCAGATTTTTGTCACTCGTCTTTGCTGTTTTGACTACTACATTTTCATTATTTCTAATAACCAAATAAGACTTTTGTATTCAAGAATGCTTAACAAATAGTAAGTGTCTGCCTTCAGTACTGTGGATATCATTTATCAGGAATTAGTGGAAACTTAACAAAGGAACGTTTCAATATCTATGAAAGTAAATTTCTAGAAAATGCTAAAAAAAAAAATAATCATTTGAATTATAAAATTTTTCCAGAAGAGAAACAAAAGAAAATTCTTCAGGCTGTAATATGACAAATATTGCAAAATCCAGGTTACTGGTTAGATGAAAATTGTCTAATGTCATCCAAAATAACATGATTCTTACTAACATTTTTGGAACTGGCTTGGCAAATACTCAAATTATAAACATACATCTGCAGGTCTTTTAGGGACACAGATATAAAAACATGGAAATAAGTCAGTATAAGAGCAGACCTAATTCTTTTCAATAAATAATTTGGTTTTCAGGACAACCATCAAAAGATAACTAATTCCACATCTAAATAAGAATCATACCATCAGAATAACCTTTGCCAGCCTGGGGGGGTGGGGGCAGGAGAGGGGGAGAAAAAGAGCATTACTTCCACTTCTTTAAAAGAAATAGTGAGAAAAAAAAGATATTCAACCATACTAAGTAAGGAAAGTCATATGAAACAATCAGGGAGATAACTGTTTTAACATAAAATAACACCAGTTATATAAACATATAATTTAAGTACTTTCTAGGTTCACTTACAGTGATACAGAAAGATTATTTAGTTTGGAAGAAAATTTATTGTTGAAAGGCCTCTTTTAATCCTCAGTGTATTACCCAGTCTGCATGTGTAAAATAAGTTCACTTCTTCCAGGAAAGTAGCTGTATATTGTATAAAATCCTTCATATTCTCTTGCATCATTAAAAGAAAAACTACAAGTCCATTCTTCTTGTGCCTAAAATGTTTAGTCACTATTTAGAATGTTGTCATTCACCCTATATTAGAATATCTCATTATGAGTCCTAAGTTTCTAAGTCCTATGTGTTTCTAAGATTTGTGAAATTATGAGGGAGATAGATGCATTCAAGAAAAGGAAAAATAGAAATATTTTTAAAAATTAAATTTATGTTTTGTTTTGTTGTGTTTGGGTTGTTGTGGTTTTTGTAAAACTAAATGCAGTATTTTAATTCTCAAAGTACTTAAAATGTCCACAGTACAGGAAAAAGTTTTTTTACAGTAACATAAGGAACCTATAAGATGGCTAAATTTCTTATCTAATAATATTTTTTTCTGTAATAATAACTACATCCTTTCTAAAACAGAACTCAGAAACAACTTGTACACAACAATTTTTTTTGCAGTTAGGGACTCCCAATCTTTTTTCCTCACTTATACAGCTTTACCCTATGACATTTTTAACCATTTCCATGCTACTAGAAGGTTAGCTCTCAAAACAGTTAGCTATCACAGCCAAGTAGCGTACAGAGATAATGTCAGAAAGTGAATGATTGAATTCAAATAGCTACACACCTGATTTTGTCTCTTCCGGTTTATTTCTTATTTCTATACTTTCAGCTCCAATAGTAATACAAGATTTTTGCAGTCCTGTAAATCTGAAATAAACCTAAACTTTGTTTTCTTTCTTTTTACTCTTTCATATAGAATGAATATTCAATGCCTAGAAATGGTATGTATTAAAGGAAAAAGTTAGATGTTTTTCAGATTTCATTAAATGTTAATGTACCTAAAACAATTTGGCACCAGAGTATTCAATCTTAAATTCACTCAACTTAGTACAGTAGAATGAATTATTAATGACCTAATTGGTAAACATTGATTTGTAATGTAATTACTTGTTTAATGCACTATTTTATGTAAATATCATACCAAGACTCAAGTCTGATACTTTTAATAAATTTTCTTTAATGAAATACACCACTTGTTGTATATACTTACATAAGAAAATACAGCCTCTTTTTCTCCTTTAACAAACTTTCTTTTGGAAACTACAATATGCTTCCTAAACAAATGTTTTGCGACATCAAAAGTTTGCAGATGCATTTTCCCCACTTCTTTTACTGCCTAAATTCTGGCATACCTAGACACAAAGGTTATAAAAGAAAAAATATATTAACTTAAAAGAATATCAAAATGGGTAAAGAAAACAAACAAACCAACAAAACAAAGAATATATTAAATCAAGTGTATGAAACCTAGAACTGGTAGGGAATACAATGCAGTGTCTAAAATCCAAAAGATACAGAAGCCACTCATTAATAATTTGTTAATTTTACCTCCAAAAATAAAATTCACATTTCCATTAAATCAATACTTTCTCCAGATAGTCTAAAAACCAGTATCATTTTTGCCTTCCTATATAGGGAGATTAACAGACAGGCACATGCATACTGAAGTGCTTGTGAAAATGCTAGTATGCCTTGCCTGTTAGCATTTGTGTGCTAAAATAGTTCAGACAAAGGTGCAACTTAATGCAAGGAATAAATATACCAAAGGTGAAAAACTATGCTCCTTAGTTATCTGCTATAATCGACTACACACCTCATGTTACAATGTATGTTAAAATGCAAAGATGGTTATACTTCAACAGCCAACATCATCATTACTTTTATATCTTGGCTTTACTAGATCATTGCTTTAAATGAGCATCACAAAACCAATGGAGCTTTAGTCTCTATATTACATTTTCTTCATAATCATTTTCAATTTATTTTTTTCTTGCATGTCATCATTTTAATGTAAATCTTTCTTTTTCTTTTCAATAAAATGAAATGATTAAGTAATCCTGCTTTTTGCATGATTAAATATGATGGATAAGCTTGGGTGGATAAAAATCAAGGCTCCTAACAGAATCTGTGCACCTTGCATGTCAGAATCCTTCCAGCTTGTTCAGTGCTAATGACAGGAAAAATTAGCATGTCTGTGAGTTGCCTCAAAAGAATAACAAGCTACCTTTAAGGACCTAACCATATTTCTAAACTAAATTTTAAACAGTTGTTTTCCATAATTTTCTGTCATAAGCCCTGATTAATCATTTTGAAACAGATTAATAGAAAAATTTTTGTTTAGACCAATACCAAATGTTCATTAAATCTATCATTGCCTACTACTGTGCTGTTTAATTATCACCTTTGTATCATCAGATATAAAACATTTAGAAAATAAAATACAAGGAATATAAGGACTGCTAAATATAGTACAAATATGATGGAAAATGAATGCATATTTTTATTAGCCAGTCAGATATGACTCAGTTTTAAAGAACAGGAAAAAACCTCCGTACTACTGATTTTTCCAGTGTCTCTTTCAAGAGCCCTATGCAGTATGTGTTCATCCTTTTCTGACTGAGACAAGAAAACTAGAAAGGGGATATTACAATACAGCACATACATACTGCCATTGCCTCTAGACATATGACCCAAAATGATGCTAAGAAGTCTCTCTCTGACCTCCTGCTAACCAGCCTCTTGTGATTAATTCAGCGTGTCCTTGAAAGTATCTGCTAGAGATCCTTGTTTTTTTTTAATTTAAGAGTTTCTGAAGCCCACCTATAGTTTCACTGATGGATTTTTATTTATTTACCTTTTTTTTTTTTTTTTAATCAGTGGAAAAGCATTAATCTATAAGCAGAGGTCTGCAACAACAGAAAAGCACCACCTGCCTAAGCATTCACCAAATAGGACCATAAATACCACAACATTTCCTGACCTAAGTTTCATAGACATCTGTATCATGGTAACACTGCATTTCCCTTCTTTGACAGATGAAATTACTATTCTTTGATTTTTTTTTCCTCCCTCTCTCTCTCTTTTTTCTGATTATGTTCTGGATGGCAAAATTTGGGCCACAAAATGCTAATTTCTAACCTAACACCATGACAGCAATCACAGCCATCACAAGGATGGAATAAAGAGAGCAATCTAACATCCAGGGATATGAATTTCTGATCAGTGGCTGGCAGACTGCCGTGAAAGCTTACAGTAATCCCATTGGACAGCTAGGGTTGATGAAGCCTGGGAACAGGCAGCCACAATGTAGGTAGTTCACAATTGCAAGCATTTGTCCATAATTTAAAGCTATATGAGAAGTGGAGAGTATTCATCTGAACAACAAGCTGTAATTTAACTAGAGTAACATTTACACAGTTTTTAACCCGTTAAGTCCACCTCTTCTTACACCGACATTCCCTCTGTTTGATGCCCATTGTAAACAAAAATCCTGCACATTAAATGAATATTTATTTTTAGCATTTGCAGAGCTTAGAATAATTTGGTAAGATTAACTCTTACAGTATATTTGGTGGAAAATAAAGTATTTATTCTAAAATCTAAAGTCCTGACCACTAAACCCTTACTGAAGTGAGTTGTTTCCCCGAAGTCAAGGGGTCCAATCCCGCCACCCCGGCTTGCACTGAGTAAAATCTAATTTATAGACTGATCACACGATTAAGGTCCTTTTCAAGGCGATAATGCCGCAATCATCCGGTGACGTTCCCACCAGATGAAAACTAGCCCCTGCTGAAGTTGAGAGGCGCTGCAAATGGCAGATACTAATGCAGGCTTTGAGCTCTGCTGGACAAAGTGGTTTCTCTATCAGGCTTTGAAACTGTAGCCTGAATTGTAAAATGTTGCCTCATGCCCAAAAGCCTCAAAATGCATCTTTCCACATGACCCAAGCTCATTCCTCCTCCCTCTCCGAAATTCAGCTGTCATTAATTGTCATTCTTCTGTTTTGTCACAAAGCCTTTGCTGTGCGCGTAGGCTGCTGCCAGGATTTACAAGGCCCAGACACAATGCCGAAGCTGCTCCAGGTGGAGACGTGCCTTCCCAGACACGGGAGCACGGTGACAGCTAATGACACATAAAAGTGGGCAGGTGAAACTGCCACTGCTGTACACAGAGTGCAACGCAACCATGAGCTGAGATTATCATCGAAATGACAGAAATACACGAGACACACGCTTGCAAATGTTTTCTGATTTCCTACAGAAGCTGCAGAGGAAAAAAAAGATTCACAGCTGCAATGCCCCCAGCAGCCATGGAAGGAGGGGAGCTGGACCCTCCTGTGGGCATGGAGGGTCATACCAGTGACTGAAATGGGGCATGTTTCCAGAAACATTTCACATTTATAAATTACTGTTAATATGCACAGAAACAGTAGAAGCCTAAAACGTACTAAAAAAATGCCGAGTGCAACTGAAAATGTTAACACACAGAGAGCAACAAGACCAGGAGCTGTTGATGAAGCTCGCAGAAAAAGTTATAAAATAAATAATTAATATATTAATAAATAATAAAATTAAAATTTTAAAAAGGAAAAAAAAAGTGTTTTGTTTGTGTGTTAAAGAGAAAGGCTGCTTCAGGTTTAGTGTAATACAGTTACAGGCCAGTTCTGTGTGCCACACAACACTCTAAAAAAGAGGAAACCATCATTACAGTGATGTGGGTATTGTAGAGCAACTGCTGTGGTTTTAGACACAGAACTCACTTTTTAAGAGTTTCATCTGTTTTGGAGATTCTACTGATTTGTGAGCTAGTTCTAAAAGGGAAAAGGGGAGGAGAAGTGGGGAAATTACTACTGTAACCACCTGCAAATATTTATGGCCAAAATACAATAACTGCGGAGTGAGCCGTTTTTTTTTCTTTCCTTTGTTGTTTCTTTTGTTCTTCCCTCAGACCTTTCTCCTGCTCTCTTCCTCATTCTTCCTTTCCTACTAGTTTCCTCTACATAGCCCCTTTGGTGTATTTTCTGTCCAAATTAATTTTTCACTCCCACTTGTAAATATTGAATCTCCCTCCATCTGTTCCTTTTTTTGCAGTTTTTATATACATTCCATCCTTTCTTACTCCAATTTTTTTAAGCTCTCCTCAGCCTTCTTTATGACCCTTTTCTTCCCCCATTCTTTCATGATTGTCTCCATTTCATGTATCTGAGACAGACTTTCACCAGTTTTCTTCCCTTTCAGCACAATTCAATGAAATGAATTTCAGCACAGTAGCTTTCTGATCTGAAGCTGGTTTCTCTTAGCTTGTTAACAGGAGCACTTATCCTGTTTTAATTACATACTGTAATGTGGGTATACTACTCATGGTAGTACAGGGTGGGAGGAAGCAGATGGACACTCATGCCTGAGAGCAGAAGGTTCAGTTCACACCTTACTATATTTAGGAGAAGGGAGAGACTACCTCTCTTAATGGGTGACATTTGGGTACACATAGGGCTATGAAGCCTGCTGTCCTACTGATCCCTCCACATACGATCAGAGTAATAACACATTGGCTTACATTAGAGACATCAACATCCATTTGAAAAGAAAACCCACCATGCTTGCCATCTACTGCTGAACTGGTCTTGAACAAGTTCACAGCTGAGAGATGCTTACCAGAAGCTCCTCTGCCAGAACGGGTATATGCTGGACTCTTAAGAGGGCGGCTAAACTGTATCTGCTCAGCTATTTTATCCTCCTTATGCTGAGCAGGCCTTGGGGACTAAGGAGAGGCAATCTTGCCATGTAACAGCAAATGGTATTTACAACTATTTTCCTATAGTCCTCATTACTACTTATAATCACTTTTGCATGTGATTGTCCAACAGGCTTAACTGTGTGCTTTCAGGGGTATGCCTCAGAACGAGCGTGACATCAAAAGGAAATGTGTGAAAGTTTGCTGGATAAATGCGTGTCAGAACAACGCTACCCTTTTCAAATAGTATAGCAATGTGTGTGTGTTGTCCCTCATAAAACACGGTAGAAGATTTGAAAACTGCCATTGACAGATATGTATAAGGTCTCCCGTTTGTTTTTTCCTCTCTACCTCATAACGTAGCAACAGTCAAGTTTTAGAAAAGCAGCGTAGGCATGAGGCAAGGGGGTAGTGATAGATACTAAGTCCAAGAGTGGACTGCTAGGAGTGGACTCAAGGCATGGTTCAGAGGTTTCTTTATTCTCCAAGCTGCTTAGCAGTTCCTGAAAGAGCTTTTCTTCATTTTATGTTATCTGCATAATGTTTTAGATCTCTCTAGGTGCATTTCACCTGCCTTGGGGCATGGCTTCATAAACTCATTCCCAATCCCACTGTGACTGAAGAATGTATGTAGTAGCTGTTTAAGGAGAAAAAAACGAGGCATCTGCTGGAACAGCTTCCACTGTCACAGTGAAACTACAGGTAGATCCCCAAGTGGCTTGACTATCATCAAACAGTATATGCAATTTAACACAAAAATGTTTGTGTATGCATACATGATGACAGTGAATATTTAATGATTGCAAGAATAACGAATATGCACATACAGACACACACATACATGCCTAAAAACATGAATGACACCATGTAAAAACCTGTTATAGGAAAGCTAGTACTCCCTGTGCTGTTTCCAAGAGCCAACATATCGTCCCTGGTAGCAATCCAAAGGAGCTGCTGGCACAGAAGTCTCAGGCATGTTTCTGCAAGGACATAAGATAAAAGGAAAAAGCAGATAAAGGCTCAGACACTTCAGCAGCAATATCCAGCAGTGATACCTATTTTCTCTGAAACTTTCAGTAAGTCTTAAAACCTTAGTTCTCTCTCTCTCTCTTAAATGAGGAAGATAATACTCCTTCTCCATTCCTCACAGCTATGTTGTCAGCCAAAGTCCATTCACACTTGTGTGATGTGGTGATGGAATAAATGTAAATGTTTAGATAAATACATACAGAAAAGCCTGCCAGACACACATGTGAAATGCTTTCCCCAAAAACAATCTGCATGGCTAGCTTTTGGAACTAATGAGTGGGGACAAGTGGGGTTGCATGGCTGTTTGAACCTAACCCAAATCACAGGGGTTGCCATTGGCAACCATTCTAACATATGTCTGCTATTAACCTTCCAAATGCCTACAAATCTTAAGGAAGTGTAACACTCAAAGTCCACACTTGTCCCTCAGTTACGCAAAGTCCCAACATAAAAAGCAAGTTTTGATCTGATACTTTTCCTTTTTTCACCAGGTTGTTTTTTTGTTTTTTTTTCTATTGATTCCAACTCTAAAGGATCGTGTAAAAGTACATATGCAGAATCAGAAATTAAATAAGCCATTCCAGAAACAGCTGAGCAGGAATATTTATGTACTTTGCCATATTTTGGGCTCTCTTATTACTCCATGAAAAGCAAATTTTCTACGTGTTACAAACTGCTGCTTCTTCAAAACATTACTATGAAATAGGGAAGGTAAAAATCAAACAAAGGTTGCTTGCCTCAGATTACACAACCTTTCTTCTAGCCTGATGGCAGATCAATTAATTGGGGGTGGGGTGGGGGGGTGGGGGGTGGGGGGTGTGTGTAAAAATCAATTTAATAGCATTCCTTTTAATCAAGGTTTTAGATTACCATACAATCTCCAGGCACGTAATGAGAGGTTCATTTTGTCTATTTTATTGGAGGAACCACTACCACAATCTTTTCTGTCTTTTATGATTTCCATTTTCAGTGCTGATATTGTAGTTTACTTCCAATTATTTTAAGTCTGACAAGATTCCTAGCAAAAATTACTAAAAGGCAAAAATGCAGGAACTAAACTAAAGAATTGTGAATACTTTTGATGCAATTCCCAGGCAGTTTCAGTGGATACAGTTAAACTGAAATGAACAGTGTACACTAAGTCATGCCCACAGTGATTTCCAGCATATATTTCTAAGTACAAAATGATCAATTTCTCTAAGTACACATTTTAGCCTTTTTCCCATATAGAAAGTTTAATACTTTCACATCTATTTTTGGCCTGCAATTCAAATGCCATAGCTGCAGACCTTTTTGACAAAGGCATACTTCTTTAATAAACACAGAATAAATACAGAGTTGAATTATCAAATATTTGTATACAGGGATCCATGACTGCATGTATCCTTATGATGTATGTACGCATGATGTATATTAAAAATGAAGAAAAATCCATCTATACACCCACAACATGAACCCAATTTTTATGATGTCCCACAGAGCTTTCAAATGCTTCTTGTTGTGTAAGGGGTCTTGAAGAGCAATATATATCTAGATAGATAGATAGATAGATAGATAGATAGATAGATAGATAGATAGATGTCTTTTTTAAAAAATGTTAAACTAATCGTTTCCTTTACATTACTTATATTTCTTTTACAATTATATCTGACTTGTGAATTCACATAACCATTTACTGCAAATTTAGCTACCCATAAGTGACCCCCTTTCATGCTCATAAAGCCCTACAAACCACAAACAACACTCGGAGAAAGAGGGAGATTGAGGAGGAAGCAAGAGATTTAAACACATCTTAGGAACTGAACACTTTGTTGCATGGCAGAAAATTTGCTGAAGCCCCTGCTAAACCTGAAATGTTAAATCCTTGTGCAGCATGTTTTATATTAGAGTCCTTCAAACTACGGTCAACAAATCTACATAGAAAATTCTCTTATGAACTGTACTAATATGCAATATCCCACAATCTTACCACCTGTTTTCTCCTTCTGTGCCATTTCTCTGACATCTGGGAAAGTAACATAAGGCTGATAATATTAGCAGAATCTGTTGCATAATTATGTAGTTATCACCCACGTTAGGAAAACACATTTTGTTCCTATTCTAGGTCAAGTCATTATGAAAATTTGTATGCTTCACTAGCAGAGTAATTTGTAGATGTTGTTTGCCCTGACATTTTGCTATCATAGTACCTCTAAAAGCGAGGTGTTTAAGCCTGTTAAACTTCACAATCGTGTCTCAGCTCCTGGGTGCCACCGGACAGGTCATGAGAAGCAGACAGGCGAGTGGTGAGTTTGTATTTCAACACTCGCAAGGAAAGCATTCCCGAAGCTGTTGTCTCCTTGGTAGGTGTTCAAATGACCTTTCAGCAGTGGATTGGCACAAAGTAATGGTCAATAACAGTGGTTTGCTGTAGGGAAGCCTTCCACTCTGTCACCATGGTTTCCAGAGCTGAGAGCCCCTTAAAAGTAATTTTCAGCAAATGGGACAAAATCAGGAATTGGATGTAAATATTCTTTGTCCAGTATGTTAAATCGTGTGGGAGATTCCACAGCTCTACAGCTGAGACCAACATGGATATCCTGGCTCGTACTTTAAGTTTAAATAAGCACCATGAAAATGCACATGGTTTTACACTATTAAATGGTATCTACAATGTTATTGTACATTATTATAAACAAAATACAGGAATGTCACAGTTGACTAAATTCCTATCAATTATGAACTTAATTTTTACACACATTTAATACTTATCTCATTTCAGACTTTTCTGTACTGAGAAATTTTCTTTTAAAGAAAAATGGTTTATACAGTTCACTTCCTGCCATAATCAAGGTCTTTCTAACCTGATATCTGAAGGTTATGCTTCAGTGAATAATTCAGTAGGTTAGTGAAACTGTGGCAGCAAAGAAAGTGCTAATCTTAGATGGAAGCTGTGAGGGATATTAAGAAACAATTGCAAAAAGTGACATATTTAATAGAGAAAGATTACTCTGTGCTACATCTATTTAATTTGAATTGAATAAATTTTGCCAGTATTTTATGAGATGCAGTCTGCAAATTATGTGAAACTTCATAGTGTCACTGAAGTCTAGAGGAAAGAATAAAGGGTTTTTTTCCCCCTCAACCATTTTATGAGTATTGCGATTTTTGAGGACTTCTCACTCTTTCAAAAGAAATTTCAAAGGAACTGAAGAATCATTCACTGCAGGACTTTATTAATTTGAATTAAGAAAGAAGAAAGGGTAGTAAAAGGTGATAGTACTGAAAGATAAATAACAAGAGGCAATAGAAGGATCTTGTGTAATGAGACTTCTTGAAATAACTGAATTCCTCCTGGACTGTGACTGAGTGAGGCTGGATATGTTCTCAATCTTTCAGGGAAAATTTAGTTGATCTAGCTGAGACAAGTCTGAAAGTATGAGTAAATGCAAGTGTGAAAAATGATCGGGGGCAGTTTTTGCCCTTAATCACTAAACAGATCCTTAATGCAAACCCAGTCCTGACAAAAATAATTTAAGTCTATGGTCATATGATACCTTGTATGAGTAGGTGGAATAGGAATATGATGCTACTACCAAAAATATTCTCATCCTATGTTGTTGTAGAGATAAAGATTATTTTAAAAATCCTACTCTTTTGTCTCTTCTAAACACACATTTATACTTTTTTCCTTTATATTACTGATTTTGTTCTATATTCTACCAGTGTATTAACAAATTAAAAACCAGGGTATCCTCTTGACACAGTCTGTGAAAAATATAGAATATTCTGCAACATCTGGTGAAAGATAACCAAGGACTTTATTATGTAAAAAACCTTTTGAGAAGAGCAGAAAATATAATTATTCCTGAACACAAAGAAACATCTTGAGAAGCCAAAAGGATTCAACGTGTTGTCAACTGCCACACACAGACAAAAAATGTGAAGCTGTATATTATCGCTGTTAGTAAATTCAGTTATATATTGAGTCTACATTTTAATAATCATCGTATAAAAAATAGAGACCTTGCCCAAAATTTTGGTCAGAAAAACTCTCTTTCCAGGAATTTTCAAATTTGTTCTTACACCACCAGCACCCCACCCCAACTTACCCTGCTGCTCGATGCAAATAGCCTGAAAGCTACAAATATATTATGGGGGTTTTTTATTATTTGGGGATGGCAACTTTCTGCTTTTTAAAAAGTCCTTACTCTATTTTATTTTTAAGTAGATGACAGACAAACATAAAATAACTCTTGAATGCTTTGGGAAGGTGCCAATCACAGAAACTAGCTATACGTTTGGAAGTTAAATTTTGCAAGCTGTTGGTTCTGAATGTGGATTGTTTCTTATTATCTTTTTCTTTAAATGGTCACATTATTCAAAATTGAGATGAGACAATAACTCCTTCCCCCACACTCCTCTCCCCTCCAAGTGCAAGAATGGTAAAACCATTAGAAGTCCATACTATGAGCAAAATTGTTCTCTCTGATCTGCATGGTGGATCCAATATTCCCAATGGGAATACTGTGCTATGTGAATAAAGAGACAAATTTCACTAATATTATGAAACAAAATAATTTTACTATGCATTCACTGGTACTGTTAACACTATAATTTCTACTTTACCCATTCATAATCCCCTTTCTGTGCTCCACGCAGACAGAAAGGACAAAACCACAGATCTACCGTGCACTTGAGAGAAGAAAAACATTCTCTTGTATGCATGATTAACCTTATACTGAACAAATTCATATATGAGCAGGAGTGGAAATAGGATATGGAGCATTTCACCTCTGCTATAGGTTACCAGATCAAGTCTGGTTCAGGTCACTGGTAACCTGAAGATATTACTGTCTAATGGCCAGTTTGTGACCCACATGAAATGAGCTGGAATTATTTAAATTCATGGAAATACATTTCTGTATCACAAGAAAACCCACAAAAACCACACAGGACAAGCAAACTTCCTGGTAACGATAACAGAAAACAGTAATTGCTGAATTGTAGCAGAGATCGGACTATCTTTTCACTTCAAATGGTGGTCATCGGAGAAAGCTGCAGCAAGAAAGCAGTTGAACTGCGGGAAAGACAGAGAAAGAGGCAGAGAGGGGATGCTGTGCTTGTCTGTGTATCGTCTGATATGGGTACAAAGAGAAGACTTCAGTCTCAAGGCCTGTCAGTTCAGCACCTTTCACAAATGTACAAAATGTCATGTACTACATACTGATGAAATAAAAGACAAAGGTGTCAAAGGAACCATTACACTATATTCTAGCAATGATCAGAGGATCAACAGCTTCCCCTCTAGATTGATGCTATGTTAAACTACGCCAGTATATTTGGCCTGAACCTCTTCTTACCTGCCACCATGGGTGGAACTTAATTTAGCACAAGTCTCACACTCTGTCAAGCAGAAGAGAAATGAAATGCATATGTATTTCCCTGCCAGGTTATCTTTTGGCTATTTTTCAATAGACAATATGGCTGCATATATTCACATGTATTAGGAAGCTTACTGTTTCTTCTGTAACCAAAAATAAAGGGTGCATGTTTACACACCATATGGATGCAGTGAGTAATCACAGTAGGTGAAATAACACCTTGCACCGAGGGGTCTGCTCATAGCTGAGAAAGCAATGTGCAAAAATACCACTGTTTTAACTTTGCTTCATCCTGCATATTTGGCTTACAATATATTTCTTGCATCAACAGACTCTTCTGTAAGTACAGATAATTATGGAGGAGCTCTGCATTCCAACTATCATGAATTGTGACGGCCTCAGAGATACCACAATGTATTATGCTCTGGTATATTCCACCCACACCAATACATGTTGAGAATGCTTTGAAAGACCAAACATTTAAAAGATGCTCCTAGCAGAGCTTCTCACCTGAAATGTCAGAAATGCCTGGACATGACATTCCAAACTGATATTCCAATTAATAACCTCTGGGTTTATTACTGAATTTGACTAATCAGCATGGAAGAAAGAATGTCTTTTTGGGGGGGCCATTACAGTGGCCTTTACAACCATACCTGTTGCAGCAGCAGTGTCCATTTGTCACATTAGGTTACCACATCTAGGCAAAATTAGATTAAATGGCTCTAAAATGTTTAGATGCTTGCTTTCCTAGTTCACAAACATCCATCAGCTTTGATTATTCAATGAACGTAAGCTAATTGTCCACAGGTCTCCCTGTATTACACTGCTTACATAAATACAGCTACTAGTCTTCAAAGAGTAGCAAGTTAGCTTTTACAGGACCTAAAGTGAAATAATATGTAGCTTACTCTTTCCCAGACGCACCTTTTTCCTGGCAGGAGATTTCCCCAATCCATTCCAGAAGCAGGGCTATAATGCACAGCTCTAATGACAGCTGGCTGCTGCGCGCAGCCTCCTGCTGCTACGCGTTCCTGGTGGAACAGCAGCTTCCCACCCTCACAGGGGCTTACTACTCTTAGGCTTGTGTCTTAAGAAAGACACCCTAAAATATTGTTCAATTAGAAATACATCATGCAATGCAAACCTTGTAACAACCATTATTTGGACAGATGCTATTCCTAGGGCTCTGTAGCATGAATGGCAGTCTGAAAAGAAAGAAAGAAAGAAAGAAAGAAAGAAAGAAAGAAAGAAAGAAAGAAAGAAAGAAAGAAAGAAAGAAAGAAA
>JAVJGJ010000037.1:37896424-37931123 GCA_035590215.1 Microhierax caerulescens
ATGCTGGGAAGCACACTAGAGATTTGGAGGCTTCTCAGGAGTGAAGCTCTCTTACAAGAGGTTACATGTACTATACATCAGGGTCCCAATCCTGCAGTTAAGCTTCTGTGAGCAGCTCTTTGCAGTCCACCTCAACTTCATTGGGATGAAGAAAGAGAGAAAACATGAACAGCATAGCAAGATAAATTCAGACACTGGCTTGGTTTCTAAAGCAGAAGGTCTGCATTAAAAAATAATTAAGAATAAATCGTTGTAAATACATATATAATTTATTTTTATAGGTAACTGTCTATATACGCATACATATTCTAGTCAATAGAAAACTGGAAAAGCTCTTACAAGCCTTCATTTATTTTCTTTCATTTGAAAGGTCTTCTGAAAATCTTATTTCCTTTTTAAAGGACTAAGCAGGCATTTTTCTCTGAAAGTGTGATACAATCTACATTGCAAACTAAACCACTTCAATTTGCAAAAAAACTTAAAATTGTCTTCCTGTGACATAAAAAAATTCTTTGTATGAGCAGACCCTTATCAGAAGACAGGTTTTAGGATCCAGCTTGTACATGATGGAGAAAATTCCTCAGAGAACTGTTGTGTTAAAATGAAAGTGAAAGCACCTGTATTGCTTTAAGGATCTGGTTTTATATCACTGACACAGGCTGAAAATCATTCTTCTGAAGCTGCTCATATTGCAACAGTACAAAACTGATCTGAGTTTGACCATTCAAGATTTTTTAGGAGAAATGGAATAAACGTGTGTCCTCCTACAGAGGGGAAGATTATTCTATTTCTTGGGGGTTTTTTGTTGTTGTTCCAACTGCTGAAGGAGACAATTAGGACTGTCCTCTATAAATTTATCTATTTATCATTTTTATTTGTTTATTTGTCTATTTTTAAGCTATCCTTCTATCTCACTCACCTTTATAATAACAATAGGATTTGCTTGACACATACAGGGAGATTCGTCATTAATTTCTGCATATCATTCATCCATTTATGTATATATTGTGGCATTTAAATACAGAAATAATGCTATGCTATACTGGAGAAGATTGCACCCACCAAATACTTGCCTGGGAGAGACAGGAGGCTAGATAGATGGAAGCCTGGAAATGACATTGAAGGAAGGACAGGTTGCAAATTGCTTGACCAATACAGTAGAGCGATGGAGAGAAGAACTGAAAAAGTCTATATCCTATAGGGATAAGGAGGTATATGGGTCAGTGATGAGAATTCAATTGCCATAATAAAAGAGATGGAAATGAAAAAGCACAACTTTCATGCAGGGGCAATAATTGCCTTTGCATCCAATGGCTAGTGCTCAAAATAAAAACCAAAGCTATAAAAGCAGAAAAATAGCATGAAAAATAATAATGAACAGTTGGGTCCCACTGAGTGTGACTGCTCTCTCTGTGCCCGTTCTCCCTCTGCAAATCTCTGCCTGTGCCCAAACACATTTCTGGAGCTGGTCCATGCAGTTTTTATAACCTGCTTCAAACAGCACTCATATTTAGAGACTTCTGCACTCAACTGTTGCTTATATTCAGGGATCTTCAAGGGCTGTGGAAATGGTAGGGATTAGATGTTTTCTGTCAGCAGATGGGGAAACTGAGACCTGTATAAAGCAGTGTTTGCACGTGGTCCCATGGGTACTCAGTGGCAAGGAGGAAAAGCTGCTGCAGGAGCATCCTTAACAGCCTGCCTGTAGTGATCAGCCAAGTCCCTCTCACCACATGTGAAGCTTGTAAGAGGGTTTTCTGCCATGAGATAGAAAGTAGGTGCAACAGGGCTGCCTGGGGAAGGAGGCGCAGCACCCCTTGGCTCTGGTGGGCAAAGGGCTGCCCCTGCAAGCTGTGGGATTTTGCAGAATCCCTCTCTATGGCTGTGTGCTCACCATTCCTTGTTGTTTGACCCGTGTTAGATCTGTCCTTCAACAAGGCTCTCATGTAGCGCGGTCTCTACAGCCAAAGCAGTGAAAATGTGAGACTTGTGGCTAGAAACACAATTTAGCTCTATAACTTTTTACTCCTAGCTCCAGACACTGTTCTTTTCTCCCAGATAAATTCCTATGCATCCCCCATTCTCAGCTGCATGTCTGTAACACATCTCTGTCTTCATGAGTGTGTCTTTCTTGCCATCATATGAATCAGACGTATAAAATATCAGTCTTCCTTCTCAGCATGGGAGACTGTTGGTACAGACTCCATTACAATACAACACCAATACAAGTTGCAACCCTTTTCATGTTCATCATATCAAATTCAGACCTTTGTAACATCCTGACATACCTGTTTTGTGGGCTGAAATTACCTGAGTGTAGGTTCTTCCTAAAATGAAATTACTTAGGCTGTAAAAGTTTCCTGACCGTTTCCAAATGTTAGCAGAAAGACAAATAAACACACACACACACAAAAAAATCTTTTAAATCTAAATGCCAAAGACATTGAAAAACAAAATAGTTCTCAATAAAAGCTGAATTTTGCCCTAAATGCAAACCAGTTTATAGATTAGTCCTCAGACTGCACAGTTGGAAAAAAAAAAAAAAAAAAGTATTTGTTAGCCTTATAAAATTGTGAATTGGTCCTATCTCGGGGTGGGGGGAGAGGGCTGCACACATTTAAAGAGCCTATAATGCATAAAATTTTCACACTAATGAATCTTCCATGTTACCTTATAAAAGATGATGAAGGATGCTTTATCATATAAAAGATGATAAAGGATACTACACTGAATGAGATTCACCAATCTCACATGAGATCACAACAGTCATTTTTCCGTTACTATAAATCTCCTTTCCAAAGGATGTAGTTAAGGCCTTCCACAAAGTTTTAAGATGTAATTTTTAAACTAGTGACTTTGGTGTTCCCAATTTCAAAAAACTTGAAGAGGTGAAAGTATTTAAATAAATTAAAGTTCTTAAAGGTTGTTTGGAGGTTTTGTGCAGGTCAGTCAGGGAAAAGGTATTAAATAGTTTTCTTAGGCTAATTCTCAGTTGTCTTTTACCTCTTATTGTCAAATGTGCTTCATCACAAAAAGCAAGAGTCATATAAAGTGAGTTGGAAAATATTTACAATTATTTTGCACTGGTATACACAGATAAATGAAGTTCAGTACAGCAGGGAACCAGTCCCCTATCTCTATCTGCAAGAGCCCCTAGCAAGGTGTGCATAGCACGAAACTTCTGTTTATTTTGGACACGCTGTAAAAAGCAAGGACAAAAGTCAAGTGGCTCTAGTCAGCCAGAAAATGGGATTGCCTGTTAAAACTATTTTTTTTTTTTTTGCATTATTGCTTCCACAGTCTTTTGTTTCCTATTTGAAACAAATCAGTAGCATCTGCCTATGGCTTTAATTTGTACTTGAACTGTTTCTGCCTGCTAGTAGCACATTCATTCTGGCTTGTAGCAGTCCAGAAAACCTAAAAGCCTAATTACAGGTGATTTCAAAATCCCTCATTATATTATATTATATCCCCATATTACTTTCATCACCAATACATGCTCAGTTCTGTTGTGTTGGAGAGGTTTTATTTCTGATGAGTTTTTTATGTGATACCAGTCTTGTTCCTCTCCTCTTGGTTTAACAGGACAGTCAAGGAGCTCTACTTTCACTTCTTCAGAATAAGGGAAAATCAAGTCGCTTTCTCACAGCAAATGAGGATATGTTAGTGCCACAGCAGTAAAGTAAGTCAGAAGCTTTACACCAGCTCCAGAAGGGTCTGGATGCCGGATCGTTACCAAACTGCCTTTTACCTCTGTCTAGGTTCTAAAATATCCTTGACAGCATTGCATGGTAACTAGCAAAGCCCTCAAGTAGCATTTAAAAGAAGTAAGATTTGATTATATTTTGTTCAGTGAGAACTATGCAGCCTTCTTACAACTCAAATATGAGTTAATGTCACTTCATGGAAAAGGAAGGAAACCAGATCATTCGAATTACAGGATTGTTGATGGATTAATTTGTGTCAGAAGAAAGTGAAAGTGAGGTGGTGACAAGGGGATTAGTTAACAAGATGCAGTAAGAATGCTAGGAGAGCTGCTCTTGCTTTACAAATACACTATACTTTTTGAAGATATTGCTAGCATGACAGATAAAGGGAATGTAGCTGCGTTGTGTATTTAAATTTTCCAAAGGCATTTGAAAATATACTGCACAAAAGGCTTATTTTGCAAATAAAAGCCCATGTGATGAAGAGGAAGCCACAAAATGAATTAAAGTGTAAAAAGAAAGGAGGGGGAGGAAAGGAATAATGAATATAATACACTTAAAATGGAAGGTATTCTCCTGAGAAGTATCACAGAGCTTTGCAGGCTTAAAGCAGGACACCTGCACCTTGTTATTTAACCTATGTAATGCTTTGCTTATAGACTCTTATTTGACCAAATTGATGAAAATATTTTATGGGAATACTGAAGTATTTACCTTATTGATACTATTCATACTATTTTTAAAGTATGAAGCTCCTTCCTTGATATCACTGAGATGGAAGAAGAGGTTATGGATAGCCTTACCATTACAAAACTCACATATTATGGGCTTAATTGTTACAGAAATCCTTTCCCTCTTCAGACACGGAAATGACTTTTCTGTAGTGCATCTGTTACAGATCATCTTAAATTGAACACCTGGAACCTCTAGAAAAGAAGTGCCTAGTGGAGTCCATAACCTAGAGGTGTTGCACGTAATTAGTTTCTCATTTCAGCTTTTGCGAATCACTGGCTCACTGGCTTCATGCACTATTGTGTTATTAGATATCCATGCACAGAATTTGCATGGCCCCATTAACCTCGTTCCTGCAATTTTATAATTACACTTGTAGGATGTGTGAAGCACAAATATCCCCTTCTTATGGACAAAGAAAGAGAGAGAGAAACTTAAAGGGTTGGCCCCTTGAAAGTAACAACACAAAGTATTGCAAAATTTAAGCCATCACCTAATGGAATCTTCAGTCATTAACCCTCCATGAGGCTCATGAACCTAAACCTGTTTTCCCTTTTGCAAAGAAAATAACAGAAAGAGCATAAGCTGAAGTCTAAAGCACTCACACAGGGGTAGGTGATCTGCATTCATGTTCTGGCTTTGCCAGGTCTAGACCAAAAATTTTCAACATAGTTCTGGCAGTTTACATGTAAGTACCTTAAAATTAAAATATTTGGCTTTCCGATGAAGTGTAAGTTTATCTCACTGGAGTTAATCTGTCCTTTAAAAATTATTTAGTATGAAAAAAGGGAGTGCCTCTTTAAACCAATATTTTTGTTCTATCACATGGAAGGTCTTGTGTTAGTTCACTGCCATGAAAAAGAGCAAAACAGGAATCAGAATCCAGTTTTCCCATCCCGAAGGGAGGTGATCTTTGCAATTAGTCACTCTTGTGTCGGACATAAAAGTCAAAAATACTGTTCAAGAAATACCTATTTCAGATTCCTGTTTCATTAGCTCTAATTCTAAGCAATGTGTCTGTTCTTGGCAGGCGTTAGTTCTTATGCACCTCTGTGCATATCCTCCTGCATGTCCTTGGACAACGGTATTGAGGATGATACCTAAGAACTATTTAAAGCCTAAAGAACTGCTGGGGACAAGACATTTGCTAAAAGACACACACAGGAAAAAATGGAGAAACTGAACCTGTTAGTCCTAAGTCTATAGCCTACGTATGAGATGTGCTCAAATGGAAAAAGGAAGAGTATGTTACGGCATATTCTTTGATTGGTCACAATGCAGTTTGTCTCCTGCCACCTAAACATTATGGTATTCTACCACATTTTCACATTTGCTGAGTAATTTTGCATCCTTCATAGCCACAGTTTTGAAGAAAATGCCAAACATTTTTTGACTCAGAATTTGCTGAACAACATAGTTAAGTTGGTGTTTTAGTGGGGGTACTTGAAGAGAAGGACATTTCAGAGGCCGTTGCATTAGGTTTAGCATTGTTTCCTAAGTAGGCTGGAACTTCCAACCTGAATGCCGTCTTCTTCTTCCAAGCCATGTTGCTGTGTGTGAGATCAGCAGAAGTGATTAAATTCTCTGGGGTTGGATCCAATAGAAAAATTCCACAGACTTGAACAAAGCTGAGGTAGACATTAAATAAACAAGGAAAAAATCCCACTGTCAAGGATTTTCTTGCCAGCCCAGTTCAGGATAAATCATCCTACACATACTCAAGTTTAAACTCCTGGTTAATTCTTCTCAAATCAAACACTGTATGCAGATACGAAGAAATTTCTTGCAAGGAAAGTTATGCCTACAGTAAATTTTGAATATGTCCAATATTAAGATTTACTGCTTGCTTAGGGCATCTGGACTTCAGTTCTTCTCCAGCATGAACCATATAACCCTTTTTTGTTGATATCCAGGGATCTGTAAAATCCTTTGGAGGATAAGAAATTATGGAAGTACTTTGGCTTGGAAACTATGGAAGTTCTTTCGCTCAGAAATTATGAAGAGAGAATTTACTATGAGACATTATATATGTGATTTATGTATAACGTCAAATGGATTGCGCTTGGTTTAGTGAAGTCTATAGTGTCCATCAGCACAATCTGAAGAACAGTCACACCCTCACTGCAAACTAAAGATGGCAAACATTGTTGACTATTACTTCTGCCTAGAAATTCAGAAGGAACAAAACCACCAAGACTCAAAATCTAACTGGCAGAAAAACAAACCTCAGGCTGTGTATCTGTTGAATAACATGTTTTATTTTGATTATTTCTGTGTCTTTCTCTCCTTTCCAGCTTGAGAAAGACTCAAGGTGGCATGATTTCCATGAACCTATTCTACTGTGGTCTGAGGGCAGGTTCAGAAGTATTGTAGCAGAGACTTTGCATAGGTCTCCAGAAATCCATGGAGGGGAAGACTGAAAGCTTGTGTGAAGGCAGAGCATACCCTCAGTGGAAAAACTGGCAGGAAACTATCCACCCATAGGCTTTCCTATTAAAGTGATAGATGAAATGAAAGAATAAAGCAAAAAGCAGGTGTTGGTTGTGGGGTGTATTTTCCCATTCTGTGTTGCTCACTTTGCATTTGATGTCACTTTTGGCCATGACATGCATTTCAATTGCTTGTTACAGTCCACTGGCATCTTAGGAAAGAGGACCCAAATATCAGGCCTATCAAAGCTCTTTTGTAACGAAATGCAAATGTGCACTACGAGGCAGAAGGTATATCAATTTCCTCAGCTTTTATTTTGGGGTGTGAGGAGTATACTAGATACAGAATGGCTTTGTTGTTAGGGAAAATGTTAATTACTGAATAGCAATAGAAATAGAATTAGCTAATTTTCACATCAGTATAGATGCAAAATTGTTGATGCTGGCTTATTGCTACAGGGAGGTGTTAGCTGTCAGATCCTATTGATTTCAGCTTAGATGTCTTAATTAGTCAATCCTATTGATTTTGATGAGGATGTCATGAAAAGTAATTACTCTACATCCAGAATAGTCATTTTTCTATTTTAACATCTCTTCTCCTTCAAAAAGCAGTACTTTTAAATTGCTAATGGCACTAACACCAAGGCGGCAGCCAGATTATTTGGTTTAAGAATCAAACTAGACTCCTAAGACCACTTATCGTTTTGACAGTTTTTGAAACAGACCACCAGAGCTACACTCAAAACTGTCAAAAAAAGAGTTGTGTTTCAATACTGCTTCTTCCCCAAGGCCTGATTACAGTTTGGTATTCTTAACTTATTGAATTTTCCCTCAAGTAGTCTTTGTGCCTGAAAATTGTTGAGCTGTTCCATCATATTAGCAAGAAGTGCTTGTTCTAGTATAGTATGGCAAGGACAACAAAGCTCAACCAGTGCTATGTCACTTCATTCATTTTTCACATCTTTTCATTTTTCTATTTCATCTCTGACAAGATCTTCGCTATGTCTTTGTATGATCAAAGCCCGGAAAGTTAGGTTTTGGTGCAATGAATAAGGATCAAAGAATCTTTTTATCTAAAAATCTTGCATTTGGTTAAAATCAATATACATATTTTATAAAACATTTCAGTTTAGTCTCCAGTGCTGTTTGGGTCATTCTTTAATTTAAAATTAATAACTTTTTACAGACAGAAGACCTCAAGTATAAGTATTAACTCCTGGAAAATATACTAACCACTTTTGAATGCGAGTATATTCATACAAACTGTAAGAAAAGTTCTCCAGAATAGGACAGCAGAACACATTTCTTCTGCTGCTCTTATTTAAATAACACAAAAAGGGAAAGAAAAATAAAATAAATAAATAAAAGAATAAAGCAAGCAACTCTTTATGAAAGATATCAAAGATCACTAGGATTTAATGTGCAGAAGTAGAGCACAAGATTTTGACCACATAATGGTCCTATGTGACTCTGACTGCCTTTGCAAGCCAGGTTAACACATCCTTTCAGTTTTTCTTTTTTACTGAGCCTGTCCCAAAGTATTTCAATTAAGGCTGATTGTATATCAGTGGCTTACCAATGTGAATACCAAAACCAGGTCCTGAGTTTTAGGTGTTGGGATCATATTTTAGGAGTTAGGACTACTAGTTTTAGAAGAAGAACTGCATAGAGGTTATGAATTTATATTACAAATAAAAAGCAGCAGCCTGATGTCATGAAGTTTGATGACAAACAATGGAATCCAGTTTCGGAGGAAATTCCAGACTTAAAAAGGTGAAGTTCCATACTTCTTTGCCCATTCCTAAATCGCTTTTCCCCCTCAGAGATTAGGGAAGGTAAAACAGAATATAAAATAGGCATGCAAGAACAAGAGAAATCTTTTTCTCTGCCTAGCCATGAAGATCCTTGGTTGTCACATGATCAGATCAGTCCTTGGAGCCTCATTGAAATAAAACCCCATCCCTTCTGATTAGTCCAGAAGTAGCACTGATAAGATGCAAGGCTGCTTCATGCACTCTTCTTGAAGTGTTACACGTTTGTTTTGAGAAATAAGGGGTGAAACAGTCTATAAGGAGATTCCCTGTAACTTATATCAAGGACATTGTGGTCTTGTGAACATGCCTCACTATTGAAGAAAAATAATATATTTTTTCAGATAATTTGTACAGAAGAAGAATAGTTGATGGTAGTTCATAGTTTCTAACACTGGAAGAAGAAACACTGTATTAAAACCTTCTTCACTAAGCCTAGATTCTGGTACTTTAAGAGAATAATACTTTGTTCACATAGTGGTATTGAAAGCATAACATTCTGGGAATCATGGATTGTACAATATCTGCAAAGAAAACAAACCATCTGTAAAGGATGTTGGACCAGTTTTATACCAACAGTAAATGCCTGACTATGTAAACCTATGACGCATCTATTATAATTAATATAGATATCTATTATAATTAATATATATTAATATAACAAATTTATCACCAAACTGAAACTGATTTCCTAAACTATAAACCTTTGTAAATGCACTGCTCAAGGATGATTCATTTCAGTGTTTCAATGTGATGTGTTATGTAACTGCATTATTATTTTATTTTATTATAAAATCAAAAATTTCCTGGCATGGCATATTCTACTTGCTTTAATATATATTTTTCCTCTTGGAATCAGGTGGCTTTTGTTTTTCAGACTTTCCAAGCACCTGCTCCTTTAATCATGATGGGTAGGACTGGTACCAGAAGTACCAGTACCTCATTATCTTATTAGCTCAGAAGATCAGGAAGAAACCAAACAGATAAAAAAAATCCACCCCAACCTTGAGAATACCTGTAGGAATCTGGTTCTGACAGAAATCTACAGGAACTGGTTTTGCTTGGGATTTTACATTTTAATAATCTGTAAATTGATTTTGTGACACTTTTTTTGAAAGTGCCGGTTTGAATTCTGCTATATTTGTACTTTATTTCTGAATCACCTTTTTCTTCCTTGGGATGTTAAATCTTCCCATTTCTCTTTGTGCCTTAAATGTTCAGATTTCTCCCTAAAGTCTAAGTTGTGGAAACAGGAAACAATAAAGACAGACTTTCTCAGTGAGCTTTGTGGCTACCATTTTAATATTCTTTATATCTATTTTTTTATTCAGGTGCACAAGTATAATATGGTCACTTAGATCTTTACAGATACTGTGACTACTGTATAGTGTGCAAGATCTAATAAACAATAGAGAACTTTTTGCGTTTTAACATACCCTCCTGAATACCAAGAGTATTGTTTTATATCTGTGTCTACAGTGAGCAGTGTTACACAAATGGAAGATTTCTTCTTGCAAAACGACTAGGCCAGAAACAGTTTTCTGTTTATTACCCCCTGAGTTCCTTTAGGATCATCCTCACAAATCTGAGTCTAGTTCAGTGTGTAGATTAGGGTGATAGTCTAGAGCGTGCTGAACTTCTATGATTATGAGGGGAAAAAAACAGTGTCTTCAGGTGGTACAGTAAGCTGGAGTTTCCATGGAAGAAAGAAGATACATTTATCTTATTTTGGATATCTAAGTTTGGGCATACATCAGATGTAAAATGACACTGGTTTATGCAGGGGCCAGTTTTTTTCTGAAGTTCCTGAAACAGTTGGAATAATTCAATGTTCATTGTTTAATTGACAGAGAACCAAGAAGTTGAATCTGCTAAGAATTCCTAAAACATTGTGCCAATCTTTGTGTGCATGACAGCAGATCAATGTAATATAAAAATATATACAAATATAATTCATATGTGTATGCACCATAATCACATACTTTATTTAAATAAACTCACAGATATACACATTTAAAATAAATAAATGTCTAAAAATGTTGTAACAGTCTTTTCTATCAAAAAATATAATTCTGAAGGGAAGGGACTGAACATCAATATACATCAGAATTCAATTCTTTCTAGTAATATGAAGTTGTTTTTATTTCTCTTTTAGATTGCTTTTGTCCCAGTAAAGTGAATTGGAGCTGTGGGTTATTTTGTGTGCTGATGTGTATGAGGGTTATGTGTTAGAAATACAGCTTCTCAATTTCTTATTCATCTCCTATACAAATCTCTAGTCTGTGGAGTTCTTATGAAACATTTGGGTTGTAACCTAAAAAAATAGGTTATTAATATCCATCTGACACCTTTTCATGAATAAGTCAAAGATCAAAAGCAGCAAATTTTAAAATCTCCATTTTGTCTTTCGTCAGAAAGATACTATGAAAAATAAGAGACTGTCAAAGGTGACACTGTGCTAATGAGCAAAGTCAGTGACAAAATACTGTAGAACTGGAGGCAGGGGCTGTATCCTTCCTGCAGGTCCTGGACTTCCCTAATTATTGCAATTACATGCAATTTTTTGGAATATATTAAATAAAGTGTGAAGTAGGGAAGACTGTGCCTTACATTAGGACTCTGATGGGTGCTGGTCTCCAGCATTGTCCAACACTCTGTGGCCACCATACTGCCACAACCCACTCCCCAGGCTGTGGGACCCCTCATGGCTTCTGGTCAGCAAGGCAGGCTACTAAGGAGCATGTAGAGGTGAAAAGTGGCCATCACACGGAGGTGAAATGGGAGACAAATACGTTTACAGAAAAATATCCTGCTCTCATGGGCAGTTCCTCTTTTCCCTCAGGGAAAACCTTTTTTTAGTTTTACTACCACAGGTTCCAAAGATAATAATTAGAATTTTCTTCCTCTCTTCTGCTCCCATTTTCACATCACCAAGAAACATAAGCAGTGTTTTCTTACTTGTCCGTTTAACTGTACTGAAATTCACTTGTTCAGTCCTATTTCTCTTCTCTTACAGGAAGACTATTTTTTACCTTCACCCTTATAACTTCTGAGTTACTTAATAAACTAAAAAGTTTTTTTTGGAAGACCAAATATATTTCTACTTCCTTTAGGAAGTATTTTGTTATTTTGTTATTTCTAGTATTTTGTTAGTATGCTCAGGAGAACTGTCGTATATAGAGCTCTGATTCATCCGATCACTTAAGCCCGAGTTTAAATCTTTTTGAAACACCCAATTATGTGGGTGTTCTAATGAATCACATTCAAGATGTGATTTGCTTTTATAAAAGTGATGAAGGTTATAATAAAATGAAGGGACCATCGAACTGGTTCAAAATTTTGCATTTAATTTCTGTGGTGGGGGGGGTTTCCCTCTGTTTTTTTCCCCGCTGTGCCGGAAAAGATTAATGTAGCTGCAAGTCTCAATATCATTTTATACAATTTATTCACAAGAAAGATATATATCGTCTCTTTGTCAGTTGTGTAAGATCTAAAACAAAGGAAAAATTCTCTCTGTTATAGTTCAGGTATCTGCATGTCAGTACGTTAAGCTGATTGACCTCTCTGTGTCTATCTTTCAGTTAGTACAATCCTTATTTTGCCTTGATCACTCCTCTGAGCAACACATACGGACTAGGGTCGTGCAGTCTTTCAGCATTTATGGCCAGATGATCTCCTGATCCCTATCCTCTAGAGGAGGAATGAGTAATCTGTGGCCTGTACTGTTGCCCAAGGCATGTCCAGCGCCTGTGAACCCTGGAGGGTCAGATGGACTTTTCCACTAGGAGGGAGAGGGACCAAGGACTGGAGCGCAGTCTCATGTTGAAACCCACAGGCTCACACTGAAGTTAAGTTCACATTGAAGTTGGCAGAATGCATGAGGCAAGACACAGTATTACGCACATCCAGATCTATTGCACTGTTCTTTGAAGGTCTGGCTGGAAATAAAAAGGATTCCCAGGCATAAGGAATATGGACAAGCCTGTATGGCTTAGATTGAGGTTACCGGTACTGACGTGGTATAGTTTGTCAATGTACCAGCCCTGGAGACAAACTGGCTCCAGATAACTCCTCCTGATGCATTTGTATTGCCACAAGTGACCGAATCACAGTGATGCTCTGCTTCCACTAAGCCCTTGCTCTTTCAGTTTTTTCATGGACAATTTGGCCTTCAATAAATGATTTCAGCTGCCCCAACTCCTCTCTACATAAATGAAGGAAGTAAATATAGGAATTAAACAAAAAAACTCCTTATGTAATTCAAAGATAAGTCCAAAATTTTTCAGTGTTCATGAAGTTTGAAGTCAGGTCTGGAATAGGGTTTCGCATATCCAATCAGTCCTTTTCTTCAAGGCTAAAAATTGACTTTCCTTTCTGAAGAAAGTGGGAGAATATGCCAGGCCATTATGGAAATGCATTTGCAGTTAGTCCCTTGTGACCTTCTGTCTAGTTACTTCAACAAGTGTCTCCCCAGTTCTTCTGGACACTCACTAGATGATACTGCAGCCATCTCCCTGCGACCTGATGTTTCTAGAAGGCTACTTTAGCTGTACCACACTGTATCACTGCTTGGGGCATCAACAGAAACCTGTGCTCTGGGAAAAGATAAGTATTGGAAAGACAAGGATCTGTGCCAAACCTTTTGTGGCAGAGATGAATGCTATAGAGATGCCGTGCTCAAACATAAAGAAGTGTTTTAAGATGCATTAATTAATAAAAAACAACAACAACAAAACCCAAACAACCAAAAGATTGGAGGGAAAGAAGGGATTCTTTCAGTCAGTGTATACTTACTGGAAATACAGGCCCACTAGTCAGCTGAGTATTTGTCAGAATAATTCTGCCAGCAACACTTTGAATCACCTTTCTGTTCCTTTGTTACATCATCTTTCAAATATTCTGGGATTTAGTAAATAATTATGATGAAAATCACATACTATTGTCCACTATTTTTTCTGTGACTAGCATGAGCTAGGACATTTGAACAAGTAATTCACTGGGGAGTGTTATTCCCGATTTGTGCTGGATTCTGGTTTCTGCTTATTTGCATTGGTGCCCTGAAGCATTTTGTAGTTTTGTTGCTTGAAAAAAACAGCTGCAGCACTGTATTTACTCATTCACTCTCACACCGCAGATTCAATTGGCAGAATTCGTTCTGCAGCCACTTGTTTATTTTTTTTGTGGTGGTGGTCAATTACACAATGACAATCGTCAGGACACTGGAACAAGGCTCTGTTCCCTAACAGGAAGGTCAGATGATATTTCAGCTGGTAAATAGTAGAAGCTCAATTAGTACATGAATCATTCAAAACCAGATTGAATGCAGCAGTCGATAACATTCTTTTGGGAGTAATCTTGCACTTGCAGAGGGTTCTGTCTGCTTAGCAAGGTAGCCTCAAGGCTGCTCTAACCTGTGCCCCAGTGCTGGCCCTGCACACAGCAGCCCAGGACTAGGGGAGGACTTAGGTAAGAGCTCCTCTTCCTATGGATTTCCTCCTTGCCTCCCCAAATCGGACTGTGCACTTAGCCATTGTGCCTAGAAATCTGGCCCATGTATCAGCACCATGTTTCCTCATGGAGATCCACGGCCTAGTCAAGCCAAGCAGTGAAGAAGGAGGCAGTGTCCTGTTCTGCCTTTTAATTGCTAGCACGGTGGTTAGCACTCCTGTGATTTCCCACACGGGAGGTATCAGGACGAGGAATGTAAGTAGCCAGTTTACTGCCCACTGGTCAAATTCTCAGTCTTGATTTAGGGGCTCTGATCTTACCCTGCTTGTGGACATATTTTAAACCATAACCAGAGCAGCTGATAGGCTAAATGATGAGTTCCCCATGTTGTCCAGTAGTAAATGAAGACAAGAGGTTTCATTCTTGCTCCTCAATGGGTGCTTGCACAGAGAGACAAAGTGTCTCCACTCAGGATGCATCCCTCCCCAGCACCGGGTGTTTGAGAGAGGTCAGCCCCTTGAGTCAGACAGATTCTGTAGATACAAAATTGGGCTAGGGCTTCCAGAAGGGAAAATATATCACTGCTATTATAAAGATCTCAGCTTACTCTTTTCAGTGATTTATATACTGCTAGTGTATAAACCTTTTTGTCCCTATATGAACTGTAAATGGTAGCCACATTTTTTTCAGATATGACAGTCTCATGCAGTAGGTTATTTTTTTCCATTAGAACACATGCCATTAAATCCATTATCCTTTCCAGTTTCTCTGTCAGTGCAATCTATCTCTTTGCTTTGCTACAGTTAATGCCACTATTAATTAATCTTATCCTTAATTCATACCTCGTATATTCTTTTAAGTCAATGTAGAGCTCGTGATAAGATGGACTGACAGATTTTGAGATCAAAGGCACAAAACCTTACAGATACATGGGCACTCAATTACTGTTTAGGTACCCAACTTCCATTGATTTCAGTAGTAATTCCATGCCCAAGTATCTTTGCAGATTGGTACCAAAATTTAGATTTAGGTATTAGCTATAGCACAAGGTTCCCATCACTAGATCCATTTTGAGAGGGTCTGTGTCTAAAGGTATTAGAACATAGTGTGGGCTCCCATAGTCCATTCAATCACAGATGTTGCTGCAAGAATGTGACTGTAACTCTACTTGTGAGCATAGCTTTGTGACAGAACAAAAGTTTCTACCCAGCTTATGGCTGAGCAGTCAGTTCCAACAACATTTCATATGCAGGTGGAAAGAGCTATTCGGTCCCTTCAAAACTATCACCAAAGTAAAAATCAGAATTTTCCATCTCTTATTAATTTTGTGTTCAAAATGTTGAGGAGGTGGGGGAGCCTTTGCCATTTATAGAGGATGCTTAGCTCGGTCTGCCTCTTGTCTTCTGACAGGGTTTCCTGTGGATAGAAGAGAGCATCCATTCTGCTGAAAGTTGTGTTTTTTAAACTACTGTGGCTGAATCAGCAATAGTTTGCATGACAGACTGCAGCACTGCAGTATTTTCCATTTGGCAGGGTGACATGCAGTGGCATGCTGCCTACCCCTACGCAGCATGCCAGAGCGCAGTCATCTTTAAGCTTATAAGCAGCTCCCACAGAGTCAGCCTTGAGTTTTAGGCCATGACACTTAAGTGCTCTGTTGGATTGGGTTAGTGTGCCAAGTGTTTTTTCAGATTGTATCTCAAATGTCTGAGCAGCCTGAAGAGCTCTACATCATGCTCTGAAGGCAGGTGCTTATTTGTATACAGTAGGTTACATTAGTAAGCAACACCGAGATACTCTTAATTTCTATATGAGCAAAAACAGGACTCCTGCTATCTCTCCTCAAGTTTGCAACAGAGTTTGATCAAACTCCAAGGTAGGCTTGCTGTGCTCTTTAGCAAATACTTCCTTCCAATAATGTTCTAGTGTTTTGTATTGTGTCATAATATTGCACTGCAACATTTTTCATATAAAAAAGCAAAATACCTAATGCATGAATAAGAACCATGCCATTGGAGCAGCAGCTTTAGTGGAGGCTAGGCTATCTTTATGTCACAGAAAAAGAAGCAGAAAGTACCTCTTCCAGTTACAGGGTGATGTAGCCCTACAGACATGCTGGAGCAGGCGCTCTGCTGTTCCCTTCTTAGATTAGGGGTCATCCGCACCACTTAGCCTCATTACCACGGAGGACACAAGTCACGTGGGAATGACCAAGCACTCTCAGTTGTATTCCTCATCATCTGAAATGAAAGAATATTAAAGGAGCTTGACACTCTACTTCCAAGGTCAATAAATAATTCTCAGTGTCTCCATATATAAAGCAAATGACAGTGGACAATGGGCACAGCCTTGTCTCCTGTGCTGATTGTAGTTTAAAACAAAGTGACAGGAAATAATGAGGACTAAAGTGGTGAATTGGTTTGTGTGTACTGGGGATTAACCTGTAATACACTTTGCACCCAAAATACAGAACTTCAGAGAAGAGCAGCTTTAAAGCGTTGTAGCACACACTCCTACTGCAATACCTCATTTACAGAAATACTGGTATTCCTCATTACTGTCCCATAGTCACAACATAAACTTAAATCAAAATCTTAAACTACCTTGTAATAAAATTGAGTGGTATTAGAATATAAACACTGCTGGAAAATTATTTTATTAAGGTAAGTAGTAAAGCAAGTGAAATGTATCAGCTAAGAACTGGCCCAAATGTTACATTTTTACTAATACTTCAGCATCAGTATTTATGAATGAAATAAACTACAAAGAGGCAAGGGATGACTCATGCATTTGTGCTTTTTAAACAAGAGAATGGGATGAAATAACTGTGCTGTCTACATCCAAACACTCCTCGTAGCAATGCAGATGTAGATTGCCCAGAGAAAATGAGTGGCAGCATACAGACCTTTATGTCACCATACATCTCCCTGTGACATGAGGAACTACTATGCAGTCACTAACATGTTCAGAGGTCATAAATAGTAGGTAGTGAGCTCAGCTGCAGTGAGTAACAGAAATGACAGGATACTCTGTACCCTTCTAAATCTGCTGCTGTTTTCTATTGCCTTTTCTGGTTATTCTAGTAGTGTTTTTTGCCCTGGGAAGCTCAGCCTGAGCTCACATGAAATGGGGCTTAGCAGTGTGACAACACAAGTGCTATAGGCTTGATGGGTTCAAGGATTCTCAGGCACAGGATTCAATATAAAATTGAAAGCTATAAATAAATAAGGACTCTTACTCTGGAAAAAATAAGATTCGGGTGGGAGAGAGGACAGAGCAGTGCAATTAATAGTTATTACACTAAAGAACCTTTATCATCAGTAAATTATACTAGCATTGAAGACAATAATTTGAGCAAATAATTCCATTCGCAGGCTTTAGCTGAAGTAGGTCCCATGAGTCTACCTAGCGTGCTGGTGGAGGTGCATTCTGGTCTGAGAGTTCCCACTGCTTTGGCTTTTTTGTGGCCTTTTAATGTCTTCATCCACTGCCTCTACTCCCTCCTCACCAAGCAGAACACAAAAATAACAGCTGACATAACATGGTGAATTCTATGCATTTAAAATCTGAAAAGAGCACTAAAAAAACAGAAAAATTGACTTGCATAAAAGACCAATAAATTAATGTTTTCCAAATCAAAATAATATTTCTTCTCATTTTTCTGCATGTAAATTTCATTGTTTGAGGAAGTTCTCTGTTAACCATGATATCCTGAAGCTTTCTTTGACCATGACAAAAGAAAGATTCCTTTCACATATTCATATAGCTCCAGAAGCTGAGGAATTGCAAAAGGTAATAGTGCTGTGCAAAAGGCAAGGCAACAGTACTGTATTAGTACCTCTGCTGACTGCCTTTCTATGCTTATCAAGCCTTCTTGAATCTGTCCTCCCTAACTGGGTGCCCTTTGGTCTAACAACACTATTTTTTAAGGGATTTTTTCCCCACTGTTACCTCTATCTTCAAAGTACAAATTTCTCCTTAACAGGTGTCGTCTTCTGTAAGCATTTTTTCTGTAACCTGAAAGCTCCAACCGTGCCTTCCTCGTGATCACGGAGATGTGGATTCCTTTTCTGCCCTCCAGGACTCCATCCCTGTTTTCATTTTCAAATTATTTGTTGGTTAATGAGCAGCACCTCAGTCTGTCAATCTCTGAAAAGGCCCAGTGTCACAAGGATGGAATATCTGCCTCTATGTATTTAATCACATGATGCAATTGTAATCAACCTGCAAAAAAAGCTGCATTAAAATAGAGGACAGATCATGCCACAGTTAAATTGTGATTTTGCTCTTGAGATAAAAAATGGATATTAATGTTCATGATGCAAAAGAAAACTGTACTTCACAGTACATAAATATATGAAATTTGTTATTTTATAATACATCTGTCTGCATATTTTAGAGTATTGTTTTGTTTTATTACATTTCTGATCAAGACTGATGCTCATTAAAAAATTTAACATGACAATGAAAAATTTTATATGGAAAATTCTTGTCTGCTATTACAACTGCTATCTGTTCTACTTTTTGGAAACCACAGCAAATTAGTCTTGGACCATGGTAATCTTAATTATATCTTGGAATAGATGATGTTGGAAATATATTGAATAAACTCTTTTGGTAAGATTGCCTTTGCCTCTTAATTCAAAATCTCTATGTTCATGTGCTTACATTATTTAAATTACAAAAGGCAGGCATCTGAATAACGGCATGCTTTGTTGGGCAGTCATATTCATGAAAATTCATTCAATTGTAAGGAGGGTCAAAAAAAACGGGGGAAAAACTGCTTGCTGATCAAAATGTAACATAAGCTGCACCGTTTCATTATAAGCTGCAAAGTGCATAGACTAAAAAATAAATTTTTATGTGATCTCAGAATTGTGTTTCTATGAATTTGGCATAGTTTTAGCTAGATAGCTGTTATAATCCAATCTATTTAGTTGATTTATTTCAAAAAGGCGGTAAATAGGGGCCATTCTAAAGGGTAACACAAGCACTCTGCAGATCGAGTGGCTGATGTGAAGGTGTCAGATGAGAAAGTCACCAGCTCCAACGCTTTTTTTTTCTCCAAAGTTGTATCAAATTGAAAAGTTGCCTCTCTAGACAACTAAAATCTTGACCAAGTTTTTATCTCCTCTCAGTTGGCCTGTGAGAAGTATGAAATAAAGCCTGACTTAACATAATGGATCAGCTGCTACTTGTGACCATTTTGCAAGGTGACTCTGACTGCTGGCCTGGCAGCATCAGTTGGGTGCTCGCTGTCCTGCAGTGTTCCCAGAATGGGGGAACTTGCAGAGCTGCTCCAGGAAAAGTGGTCAGGACATGGGCACACGTAGTGCAGGTGATGCAGCTGGGAGGTTCAGCTGTGCCACATGCAACAAGACACAGTGATAAAAGGGGATCAGTGACAGTAAAGCACTGCCATGGGCTACAGGAAGGGCCCCGTTTCACGTTTCACACCCATGTCATTACTGCCCGGTGATCAGTGATGTGTTTAAATAACACTTAGACGAAGGGTCCTGGAGCAGTGGTGCAGAATGTGACCAGGCCTCCCTGCATCCCTGCACAGCAACCACAACAAGCTGTCTGGGGGCACCTGAGGGCATGCTAAGCTGGTGGGATGCGTTTCATGAACTGCTCAAGAAAAAATGTAAATCACCAGCTGTTCCGACTTAATCCGATGCTTGCAATGTACAGGTGATATACTGGATCACGAACCGAACTATATCGAGCAAAGCTGTCTGATGTTATACTTGGGCCGTAGAGGTTCTCATGATCTCTTCATGGAATTGACAGTGCTGTCAGATTTTTGTGGGCCTTCCTTCCTTCCTGCTTTCACTAAATTCCCTTGAAGGACAGTGGTACATCTTATTCTATACATTAATCTATATACTAATCTATACATCTATATATTAAAATATTTCTCTCTAACCAATCACTATCTCCTGTAACTTCTCAAGGTAATTTCTCCCTGCACATTCTTTGTCACTGCGTGTCCTTGAAGACATTCAGAATTATAAAATTGAAACAGCAGCTGCTGTCTGTTTGGCCAACCTACTAACAAACTGGCAGAGCAGGTTACGTGGGAGGCCAAACCCACAAAGCCACTGAGCCTGATCAGACACACGAGTTTCTCAACTGTTCAACTCTTGCTACAGTAAGACTCAAAGAGACCGGCCAATGCTATTCAGATCCAAGTCAAAGAAATCAAAGTGTGGATTTCTAGGCTTTTTGCTTTAATCTCAGAGCACAGTTCTAAGCTTTAGTTGGTTTGACCAGAGCGTGTAAAGGAAAATCTTCAACACTTGCTGCTGTTCACCCATCGAAGCTCACCTTGTCACGTTAGACATCAGTGACAGTCACCCTTGCAAAAGGAAAATAGTGGTGTCAGGCCCAAAATCATTAGGTAATTAAGAGCTCTGTGTTGGAAGGCTGTACTGCCATCAAGTGACCTGAGGCAGCTGTCACATCAATGTTAGTGAGGAGGTGACAACCCTCTCAGCCCCACCAGTAAATCTAGTGTCAATGTGGCACCTTTGACTAACACTCGACTCAGATGAACTCCCAGAAAATATCAGTAGCAATTGTAGGTCCACCACATTAAGGAATAGAGGTCATTGTCCTAAGAACATTTTTTAGGCATAGTATGCTTGCTCCCCCATCTTGATCAGATGTTGCCCATGCTGTTTAGAGGCTATTTAGATATGCTGGTATTCAAAGGGAATGATTTGCCACTTTCCATCTGGTCATAGAAAATGGAAGTTCTCTTTCACTGTGTAAGTCTATATATTTCATTTCTCTCTTTAGGTTTCTCACCCTTTAATAGAAATATTTATAATTTTGATTAGAAATCAAGTACACATTTTAATTTTTATGGAAGAAATTTTTGAAAACATATTTCCTACAGTTCAGCACCTTTACTCCTCTCTATAATCAAGTTTAAATTTTGACTTCATAGAGGGCTCTTTTATTTGCATGTAGGCTTTCCAATTAAAGAAGACATTTGGATTTGCCACAAGAAAATAAGGAATCAGAAGGAAGCAGTAATTGATGCCAGCCTTGATGACAACTATGTTGTCTTTCTTTTTATATTTCAAAAACACAGAAGAGAGGGAAACACAATTGCAACATTAACACAATTACTTTAAATTTGGAGGTAATTTTTTTTTTTCATTTCTTGCATTTTCCTAGGGAATGAAGGGAAAGAAGAAAGCTAATGGCTCTACATCAGAGACAACATGAAAAATGTAGATATTTTCAAACCAATACAATTTTTTTAATGACTTACTGTAAAACGTGGAGCTAAATATTTGTTTATTTAATTTAGTATAACACAAATATAGGACTTGCACAATCAGAAATGTTGTTGCTTGTTGGAAAGACATAAAAAATTTTAGTCACTCACAGACTGACAGACATCCTTGAGGTGAAAACAGAACTGCCAAGTATACAAACATTAACCAAGAGCTATAATGGATTTTCTCATATTCAGAGAATGTTAAATTCTCTGTTGCAGAAGGTTCCTGGAGTTCAGTAAATACCTTTACTCACATTCAGAATTCCTTAGTTGGGAAGAATTTTGTACAGTGATTAGAACTGAAAGTTAATTCATTCATCTCTTTTTGTAAAATACGCACTACTGATTCACCTATTGGGGCTGCTTGTAAAGTTGACTTATGGAAATCCTTAAAGAAGACTGTCAGCACTTCATGGCATTGAAGATGTAGGGGCTTTTCCATGTCTTCTCCTTTGTAGGCTGAAAAAAAAAATCTCTTCTGTTCCCTAAAATCATAAACTTTCACCCAAGTCAGCATTTACAAGTAAAGGGCAGAGAAATCCTTCATCTAGAGTAATCAGACACAAGTTCCTCAGAGGGACCTGAATATCTCCAGCATTCAGAAGTGGAGTCTCCTTTCTCCCACAGCAGCTTTGCCCTGCAGCTCTGCACCCCAGAGCACTGCACGTGAGCAAAAGTAAACAGCCCAATTCATTGCGTTATTACCACCATTCAACTGCAAAAAAACCAACCAAACCCCACCTCTACTCAAAATGTATTCAAAGGAGACATACAACTGAACATACTTTCCAATGCTGAGGAGATGCTGGTTATCTAAAATAATGTATTTTGAAGAGTCTTTCTAAAGTTTTCAAAGTCTTTACCTACAAAATATATAACTGCTTAGTTGCAACTAAATTAGCCTAAATAACAATGCACTACAGCAATGAAAGGGAGTGATTTGTTCAGTTGTCTCTGTCCAGGAAAAAAAAAAAAAAGCTGTTGAACATATGCTTCATTTTAAACACAGATGGAATTAAGCATGTGCTTCAGTTCTTTTCTGAGTCAGAACTAAAAATTGAAAACCGTAGCTATGTAATACTTTGCCATGTTACAGCAGAATCAACTAAAATGTTGCCATCATATTCTTTCGTATGATTTCAATATCCTGCTTTGAGCAGGGGGTTGGATAAGATGACCTCCAGAGGTCCCTTCCAACCTCAGCCATTCTGTGATGCTGTGAATGATGCAGACATGAAAGCATGTTACAGTTTTATATTTATTCATAACATAAGCAATATAAAGCATTGTCATTGTTTATCTGAATAGTAAAAAAGTTACCAAAAGGCAAATGTGTCATTTGGATCATTCATTTTTCTTTATTGAGCTTTGATGAAAAACAGTCCATTTGAAATATTTCCAGCAACCATTTCAATTCCAAATGCTCAACACAAAAACTTGGTATTGAAGTTCAAACTTATAAAGTTACATCTCATTATAATTTAATATTTAACAAAGCTAGTCATTTCTGATTTTTCATAATTAAGTTTACAAAAATAACATTACATTTATAAAATAAATCAGCTTTTCCCAATAAATTACAGTGGTGGTGTTCTTATTCAAAAATGCAATATATCATACAAAATAGATAACAACTTTTTGTCAGATAAAATACTAAAGTATATTTTTCATCCAGTACATTTTGGCAGTGTGTGACAACATTTAATTGTACACTTTATATCTAAAGTACAGTGTAAAAACTAAACCCATTAAGCTATTATTCAGATCACTTACATAAGGCAAGGGTGGCCAGCTTGGGGATTACTTTTTATTTCCAGTTAAATATTTTTAGTCAGAACCAATACCGCCGTGTTTATGCAACCAACTTAACTAATCTGACCCAGTAAAATCATGCAGAGCCAACTTGAGTCCAACATTCTTTCTATGACAGGTACAGAAAAGTGACCCTCATCAGTCAACTTTTGGGCTGCTCAGTATCTCTCATGCATGCTTTACCTTCTTTTCTTTCCCCACAAAGCAATGGTGGCCAATTTATAAAAATAACACAGTCCAGATTCCCCTAAAGTTAACGGCAAAACTTCAGTACTTTATTCTGTCATAAAAACTCATATTAAAAGGGATTTGTAAAAAGAACAATGAACTGATAAAAAATAAACAGTAAACAGAAAAAAAAACCACTCTAAAAAGCAAAAGGTAAACATTAAGGGCTAGTGTACGCAGACTTTGCAAAAGCAACTACTTTAAAATAACGTCAAGAAACACAGCATCTACCTGGTGGTAAGTGTATTCTCATTAAAGCCTGTTGAAAGTTCAGGTCAGCTCAGCATTTACTGTGGTGCAATTCCCACCTGAAAAGATGTATCTGAAGAATCATGCCAGTTTGAGCAACTTTCAAATGCCAGAGGTTTAACATCACCCATCTTTGGATGCTGCAGTTAATGCAGGTGTCTGGTTCAGGATGCTCAATATCCGACCTTGCAGAATTTCTGACTTCGTTGTTTTCTTTTTGCAATAGTTCATCAAACAGCAATATTTTCCTCTCTTGCCGCCCGCTCCCCCCTCCCCCACACCCACCCATCCCCCCCGGCCTCCATTTCTCTTTTACATAACATCTGGGAAGAAAGTCTACTTTAAAGTACTAAAGGAAAATCATTCCTTTCTGGAATAAATAAATTGTGCAAAGTGGTGATTTTGTTATGATGTCAGCATTGTAGGAACAACATATCACTTTATGTATCATAATAGATTGTCTTCACAAATTGTAACTGAGTAAGTACATGTCCAAGTGAGTATGTGTCACAAGGTCCCCCTTGTGCAAATCCACAGAGGGTCCAAGTCCAGATGGGTTCATTATTACAGACTCCAGATACAAAACTTAGTGTTGGATCCCCCCAGACTGGAAGGGAAGGAAGAGGTGAAGAAGCGGGCTCATCACAGTAAATCAATTCATCCCATCTTCTGAAAACTCTTAAAAATCCAGAGGATGGGTATTTGGTGTGCTTGCTGTCTTCCAGCTTGAAATACCATGGCTCAAACCAGGAACATCTGGAGCTGAATTCAGGCACATTTGCTGCTTGAGTCAGTAAGCTGTACCTCTCCAGACACAGTGCTGCTACATAACTACAGTTTCTCTGTAGCTGAATTTTAGAGTGATTGCTAAAACATATATTCATTAGCCAGTTAGGCAAATAAACACAATGACTAACATTTACACTAGTAAATTGAACAGTACAAAGTCTACATCCAGCCCTGAGGTGGAGTGGCATGGTCTGGCCATATTCCTAGTTATACTCTCTGTGCCCCTGAAGAGAGGTGGCCATATCCAAAGTACCTGGGAAAAAGTGTCTTTAAACTGGCCTAATCCCCAAAGTGTGCCCAGAAATTGCTTGGGAAAGTACTAGTTAGTCCTGACCAGAAAACATACCAGTCCTTGTTCTACCTACTTAGCAATATAAATGCTAGCACCTATGCCTTGGCACTGTCCAATTGACTGATACAGAAATTACTGTGTGTACAGATTTTAAAAAGTCTTCAAACATATTAGCCTATGGCAGGCCTTCTGATTCATACAAATAAGTAAGCAGGGAGGAATTAATGAAATCTTAGGTTTTGTCTGATCAACCCACTTTTTTGTGCCTACAATTCACAGCTAAACAAGCACTAACCAGTTCTGCCACAATTAAAAAATTATATACACATTTAAAACAATAATATTAAGACAACAACTAGAACAGGAAATAAAAAATGAATCTGTGCAGGTATAAGATCTAAAACTCTTATCGACCTCTATACATATTTGTCAGACTGCAGTGTCCACCGTTACAGTTGTATGTGGCAGTCAGAACAGTGAGTATTACTTTCCAAATCACAAGGTGTTTTAAGAAACACCCACAGTAGTGGCTGCTGAGGAAATAATTTCCTTTTTAATCCTGAGATTTTAAATGTGCAAGTGTCCTACCGATTTATCTAGTGCATAAAAAGAAAGAAGGGAAGGAAGGAAGGAAGGAAGGAAGGAAGGAAGGAAGGAAGGAAGGAAGGAAGGAAGGAAGGACAAGTAAGACAGAGACAGAAACATCACAATGGTTTTTGTTTCAAAATAGATTGCTGTGCAATGACTGAAGCCTGATTTGTAGACATTTTGTATTCTTGCCCAGAGCCTTGAGGAGGGGAAGGTAATGGAGTTTCTGGAGTTGCTGAAAAAGAATATAGAAAGAATTATGTATTTTTATATTCTGACTTACTCCGCATACAGAGAAACACTACTGTGCTGAACTGACGTTCTGTTACATTAGGCATGCTAGGGAAAGAGGATATTTTAATTCTCAGAATTTTTAGTTTATTAAAACTTGTGCATGTGAAAACAATCACATATCAGAATGGTGATGATTTTTTTAAATATTAAATTCAGGTCAAAGTCTCTTACTTAACATTGTTTATATACATAAGGTTTTAATGCACGATTATTTTACTTTAAGAATGCTGATGAAATAACTGAGCACTGAAGAACCACCAATCTAAATAATATCTTTTAAATATAATAGTGACATGTTATGACAGAAGACTAACTTGCAATTACTTACAAATCTGTTCTGTATGTAAAGGAGCAGACATTGAACTTATGAGGATAGTTTGGCCAGTTAAAGGATCTTGGGCTAAGTGAGGATGTATTGGATGATGCAGATGGCTGGCATCATTAGAAGTACCTGCAAAAATAACATGAGCATTTATTAATTCAAAAGAACATGCTGTCACCAGCAACTGAAACTTCAGTAATTACATTTCTGCAGAGTAAATATTTTGATTGGTAATTTGAATAATTGCCTCTGGGTATTCATTAAACAATTTAACCAGACCAACCACATTAAGCACCATATTTGTTTTCTGTCTTGACTGCATTAACAGTGGATTTCATGAAGTATTTGTAGGGATCCTTCCACGTGCCTAGGGAATTGTATGTCTAGATATCCAGCAATGACTGAGAAAAACACAGCACAATCTCAGGTTGTAGGACTGAGTTAATAAGATGAGCAGCCAAGACAAGAAGGCTTTAGTTAACAATTACATGACCCAAAGCTCAGCCAGCAAGGCAACAGTCAGAGTGCTTGCTTAGATCATGATCCCCTCATGATATATGCTAAATTCAACATAATACAACATCGTAAATTTAACAATCTGTTAGCCTACCTCCCAGTAACATTTCCTGAAGTAAACTGTCAATTTTAACAATTCCAAATAGTTTAACCAATTGTATTTGCTCAATCATTTGCCAAGTGATGCTCTGGAGTGTGGGCAGTAGAAGCAGAAGTTCCCCAAATCTTCCTCGGGAGTCATACTGACGGTCATTAATATAATCCTCTAAACTGATCTGGACTTGGAACCGCATGTTCTTGATCTTCATTGGATTACTCAGGCCTTTTGCATCTTAAAAATGACAAAAACTTAAAGTCAAGGCAGAGGAACATCTTACTTTTTTCATTTTATTCTTTTCCATCCAGGTATATAACATGAGCAGATGGTACCTCAACAAGAATTACTTTCAATATAATCACATGTAAAATAATTCTGAGAGATATTTTTGAAAAAGTACCTGGATCAAAAAACACAATTGCTTTCAAGCAAGCATACTCATTGTCATCTATTTGAATTTCCTGGAAGGGTCGAACTAATTCATCCAGAATCCGATTTGCCACTCGGCTGATTTCTACTTCAGTACTGTTGCGATGGATTATGTAATTGTTGCCTTAGAGAGAAAGAATACCAACATGAAGATTGATGTAAAGACTTTGATGCAACATACTAGATGAAGCCCATTTTCAAAAGTATATTTCATTTTGCTTAATCAAATTAATATTTTTTTGAGTAGTAACTTCCCTTTGTGTCATACAAAACTGTTTGCAAACAGAGTAAGTGCAAAGTACAGCTGTCACCCAGTAAATAATCTGTGCACATAAATATGCCAACATGTACAGTAACCGATTAGACCATAGAACTGAGGTCCATATTTGAATGCACAAGTATGGAGCAAGTAGGCCTTCAACTTTACATAATAGATAAATATAATCCTAAACTGATCTTAAAATTTATTCTTCCCCCATTAAAATGCTATATCCCAAGCTGAATGATCAGGATTCGTCAATGGACAAAGAAGACTTCTTCCAGAGCAGACACCAGGAATTCTTCTTTTTCTAACAGAAGCTTTTGTTACTCCTAAGAAAAACCGTAAGCATCATAAAAATTTTCAGTACAAAATAAGTTTTTAATTTATATTTTCATTTTAAGTTTTTATTTTGAAGAAGTCTCCATCATGGCATCTTAATTCACCTTCTGTCCAGAAGTGATCTAACATTAGTTATATCATATCACCCAGTGAAGGACCCACTTCAAGTGACCAAGAATACACTTATGCAGGCATGACTCCTCACTGCGCCATGGATTCACCCATCTCCCACGTGGCAGAGGACAACAGGCATGCTGTTTGCATGATGGCCGCATGGCGACTGCCAAGGCAGCAGTGAGAGGGCTCTTGGGAAAGCGACTATTTGCAGGGAACAGGCTATCCAACTTTTTAGTCTGTAGGGTGCTCTCCGACTGTGTCCGAAGGGCTCTTGAGAAAGCTCCAGATAAATGGTTTTCACAAAGACTGAAATTAGTACATGGGTCACAGGTTGGCTGCTCCTCTCTTAAGCGAAGGAGTTTTATGAAGCTTTTGTGTTCTGGTATTTTTATGGGACAAAGGTGCAGAAAGGATGCTCATGTAAGGAGAAAATTTGCCTTAAATTGTGGCTTCTGGTATCCATTTAAACCTTCAGCCGTATTAACTCAGAGGAAGCTGTTCACCTGCTTTTGCTGGAAGGGGACACGTGACATTATACCATTAAATAGCTATTTAGCATTCACAGAACGCATTGCTTTGATTGTGCCATATCAGTTGTCCTACTTAAGTGATTACATGGTTGCTAATGTACTACAACATCATCATTATTAATTAAAACAAAACCAATATTTACCTAAAAGTAAAATGTCCTTATATGCCATGGACCGTTTTGCTGCTCCAAGCAACAGGTGTTCCCCAGCATGGGCTCTTAGCAGGGCAACCTCAAGAAAAACACAGCAGACTCATTAGACAATAAAGCAGTAAGTTTCAATAAGGGTAAAAGAAATGAGGATGCGTATTACTGTGAGTGCATTCAGCTATAGGTACATGTTCAAGATTTTAAAAATTCTTATGTAAAATGTACAGTGAATGTAAAAACACTGTACTAGCAGTACACTATAATTAAATTATCATCCCCTGTTAGTTCTAGCATTTGGTCTATATTTTAAACTTAGAGCTCTGCAAAATACTTCTCAATAAATACATACTTCCATTTATTTCCTAGTACCTATTCCCTTAACAGTTTTCTCTGGAATTTTAAGTTGACACTAAAGACTCTGGTGGGCTGGAATGAACTGTTACAGTATATTCGGCACTATCAGTGTTTCATTTTTCTCACCTTGAATGAAAAATTTATGGGGCACTTAAAAGAGCTTTTTCCCCAACAAAGCCAGATATGCTAAAATATCCACTTCCATCAACAAAGAAGAATCCAGATTCATACCGGGAAGACACTTTGAAATGTGGTCATTACATTACTCTCTGTCACCTATTCGCTTTCCTTGGTTTTAATATCTGTTTGAAACTTCAGCACTAGCCTCTGTTTCCTCAAGGAACTCCTTCCTTGGCAAGTAATTATTTTCTTACGAATCCAAGCCAGTACTTTATGTGTGATGCAAAGGTACACAGCACCTAGCAATTCTTACTGTGTGAAGACTTTTCAGCTTGTCAGTAGAGCTAACTGATCTGCTCTGGCCTGCTCTAGGGTTTGTAAATTGGCTGATTCCCACAAGAGGAATCATTTGCTCAAAACCAGACTGTTTATTTTACATTAAATGCACAATGCCCCATAGAAAGGCTATCACAAATGCAAAAGTGGCATTTGTTTTAACTCCCAATACCTTTGTCACACTCTTCTTAGGTACTTAATGTTCGGGATTATTTCCCACCATGTACTCTTCAAGCACTGCAGTGGTGCTTTCAGCCTATCTTTCTAAGGTGGTATTTTATTTTTTTTAAATACAGGAGGTTTTTAATGAGGTCTGATCCCTTCTCGTTTCCTTCATGCCATCTTAAAAATAAAAGCAGCAACATTTTTGCTCACTTTTGTTGCTCTTGTGTAACCAATGCATTAAAAAATTCTATTCTTTCACATGAACAGATTTTTGAATTATTCCAGTATGTTGAGATTGTGCACACATATCACACTCTGTGGGTCTGAAAAGACATCATTAATGTCCTATCTGAGGGGTCTTCTGTAGGCTGAAACACCCTGTATTCCTGGGGAAAAGTATAAGAGGGAATGACTCAGTTTGAGTCTCAAACCCAAGGATGATTTAACCGTCCTTACAGGATTTTGTTAAAAGCTGAGAGACTGAAGAGGCAAAAAGGAGGAATTACACAATTCAATTTCATAAAGTCACTTTCAAGCTGAATCAGATTTTGGTGGACTGGAATCAAGAGATCCTGAGCCATGAATTAACCTCCTGCCCAGGCAGCCAGTGAGGGAACTGCTTACCGCAGTGTGGAGACACTGGTTGCCAGTGTGCCAGCACAACTTACTCTGAAAGCCAGTGATATATCAGGATATATTGCAGATGTAATGATAGATCAGACCTCTGTCATAAAAACCCTTAAGAATTTTCAATGTTTGATGCTTTTTTACCCCACGCTGACTATATACAATATAATTTTAGTACACTGTATTATATGAAAGATTATTTGCTATGGATTGATATCAGTATGTTTGGCATTTGTTCAAGATTCTAATGGCTTTTGTTTTTTCCAAGTAGAAAAGACCTGTTTCAAATTAAATAACATGCTGTCTTAAACCATATTATAATGAAAGGTGAACATGAAATAAACACTTTGCAAGGTCTGAGAAAAACATGGCTTTCTTTTACAAGATTTTTTTCATTTTTCCATGCAGGTTGGCATCTCTGCTTCCAAAACAATACACAAAGCACAAAACAATTAAAGACATACTAGGTTGCTGCTTCTTTTCATTAGTGTGCTAGGAGCCTTATCAATTTCCTCTGTTGTTTTTTGTTTGTTTGGGGTTTTTTTTTGTGGTGGTGCTATTTCAGAAGTTTAAAAAACATTAAGATGGTGTACCTAGCACTCAGCTACCAAAAAATGAGTGTTTAATTATAACATTTAAATATCACAGAAATAGTGGGACAGTAATTAAAACCCTCTCTTTGGTCTCCTCTTATACCTGGTCATCCAGTGGTAACTCACAGAAGCCTGGAATATATTTAGCCCATTCCACCAGGACCAAAAGTTGTTGCTTCATAGATTCACAGACGTCACTAATACCAGCAATTTTCTTAACATTTATGTCAGTGCTAGCACCAGGACTGGCAACTGAGATCTGGCCATAGTGAGAGAAAAAAGTAACAATGTTAAATTACATATAACTGCATTTTCAGTGGTTAACAGCATATTTAAGAAAAAAAATCACCTCAGTAATCATGCATACTCTTGAGAATTTCCTTGACCATATGGGCAATTAGTCTGCACATAGATTATAACATTTCATTTCTCATTACTACCAGTGTGTATTACAGTATGTTAAAAATTACACGATTCATATCATGATATAATATCTTCTTATTCTGAAATACTATTTTTAATATACTAGAGCCCTGATTATTTGTAGGGGCGAGGTGGGGGGGTTTATTCCTTTAAAATGGTTGACATTTATCTCATTTCAGAAAAAAAAAAAAGAGCTCATAGGGGCATGCAGTAACATTAAGGGCAAAGAAAGAAAGAGTTAAAGGGGTAGCATGCTCTTCCAGTGAAAAGATAAGTATCATTAACTTTAGAAGGTAAACCAGGGTTTTTTAGTGCCTGGAGGAGAATGGTTTGTAATGATGAAGCAGCAGTATAGGCGGAGGCCTGAGACATCTCTGAGCAAATGTAAAGGATATGAGTGTGCATTAGACCACCTGCAGTGAACAGTGTTCTGTGAAATAAGAAGAGAGCAATATCTTTCTGGGTCTGAAGATGGGGTACTTTCACATAATCACTGAGCCAAAACCTGAAATTCTTAATGACTTTTTAAGGAAAGGAACAAAATCAGGGTTGCTTTTAAGCTAGGCAGGAAAGACATCTTAAGACAAAACCAAGCCTGAGAAAAGAAGGTGAGTTTATAGTTGCTATCATACCAAGGAAGAAGAAGAAGAAAAAGGAAAAAGAAAAAGAATAAGGAAAAGGAAAACGAAAAGAGAAAAAGATCCCACCACAACAAAACCCCACCACTGTACAAGGCCTATGAAACTGATTTTCACCTTATGTTTTACAGAAAGCAGGAAATTCTTTAGTGTAATTATCTCCTTCCCACCCACCTCCACCCCACCCCCCAAAAAAAATTTGTGTGGTCTTCCAGTACTGTGTACCTACAAATTTCAGGATGGTGTATGCTATTTAGGTTGACTCCTACCAGATCCCCTTCATTCCCAGATCCATCTTAAATCCCCCAGTGGGATCTGTGGTGAAATCCCATTATCCTTGGGTGGTCAAAAGGAGTTGCACTTCTGAACTAAAGCTCAGTGCTTCCTTCATAATTCAGTAGTCTAAAACACTGGAAACAGCTTAGATGTTAATGGCAGTTAACCAGCTGAACATTAGCTCTCAGGGAAATACAACAGCTAGGCAGGTGAAAAAATCCTCTGATACATAATTCAAAGGCTATCATGTAGGGAAAAGGTTAGCGGTATTGTCTTTTTGTAGACAGAGCATTTGTAATATCCCTGCTGTAATCATGAGTCCATTTCAGGCATCTGTTCTACAAAAACGAAGTTGAAAGTAACGGATAACATTCAGGTGAGAGCTACCAGAATGATTCAGTCAAGAAAATATTCAGTGCAGAAACAGAGTAAAAGAAATTAAACAGATTTCACATTTTTCCAGAAGACTAAGAGGAGTCTGATCATGATTCGAAAGTGCCTACACAGAGAGTTCTGATAGCTGGAGGTGCTCTGATCTACCAGAAAAAGAGACCACCATGTACCAACTAGAAGTTAATTCAGGAAGGTAAAGAACAGGTATATTGTTTAACTGTTAAGACTTACTGGCTCATGAACCTAATGCACTGTTCTTCCTTTAACATCTTTTAATCAGAGCTATGCATCCTTATAAATTACATCTTATAGGACAAACTATAGACTGTGCTGAAATTACTTGGTGAGCTTCTGCTGGGAATTCATGAGATTCATGCGATATCACAGCTGAAGGACATGGCCAATGATTTGTGACCCTACCACATCCTCCAAGTCTCTCCTCAGGATTGAACTCATCTTACAAATCCATTTGATTGAGTGAAAAACAAGGACTTTAAAGACTTCACTTTTCCATCATGTTAATGTGACCTCTTGGTCTTCGAGGACAAGAGTGTATCTTCATATATGCTTGGCATAGTGGGAACAATTCCCCCCTACTACAACATACCCAGTAATAAGTAGAATAAATTTGTGTATACACAAAGTGATGCTTTAGGCCTGGAATCTACCATCCAACAAGAACTTTGTGGCAGGAACAGCTGAAGATGTGATTCTGTTTAAGACAACTCTTATTCCTGAATTGCATATACCAGTTGGAAATTATTAAGGGAGTAACACAAAAAAAAAAAAAACCACAATAAGCAAGTTCAAGGAATTACTAAGGAGGTAAAAATAGGTATATTTTTCATACTGTATAGGTATGAAAGGTAGGAAGGTTCATTATGTTCATCTAGTCTGCCCAGACAAGCAATACATGCCAAAGACTATCACCCAGTAATTCCTGCATCAATTCTTTACAGACAGTTCCACCCTAAGCGCGATGCTGATAAAGGATGAGATTACAAAACATTTGGGGATGTATAAATCAGTCAGCATGAAATCATAAAGGTGGCAGTTAAATTCTAAGTTAGTAAGAGGTGCAAGAATGCAGAATCAATGACCATGATTTATCTGAGGTGCAGAAAAGGACTGGAGACTGTTCCATTCAGCAATTGATTGGATAGGATAAAAAAAAAAAAAAAAAAGAAAATGAAGTTCAGATGAGACAAAGAAAATTTAAAAGCGAGATGTGAATAGAGTCTGTAGTTGGAACACTTCTGTTTGCCTTATTTATAATGTCTAAGGATATTAAAAATGGGATTTTCAAAAGAATGTACGGAAATGAGTGTCCACACCCCTTTGAATGTAATGGCTTTGGACAATTTTTTTCCCTAATGTTTCATGGGAAAGCCAGCTTCAAGGATAGATAGATGCCACCAGGTGCCTGAGACAGAACTGATTTAAAAGCAGTAAGAACCATAAAGCTTTATTAAGAAAGGTGCCTAGGACATATTTTCCTGTACAAAGTAGAATTTTTTTATTGACTTTGCTTTAAGAATGTATTCTATTACTGATTCTTTCATTGGGAAGAGGAAACCGGGTGCATTTGGAAGTAGAAAGAAGTAATCTCAATAATTATGTTTAATACAATAAGAAACTGAAAAATATTTAACTTTAGAAAAACGGTGTTAAAGTAATCAAATAATGTTGTGGTAGATCTCAGTACCTGACGGGAGAGTGTCTCAGCTTGTGACAATGTGCTAATAGAGGGAATGTTGCAGCCATCAAAAGTGTTTCTTCTTGTGCTTATCCTGTCCCGTTCATTTTGTACAGCTGGAAAAGAATAATCATCTCATTTATTGACTTGTAGACATTGCCACACAATATCATTTCAGAGGTTTACTATATAAGAATCAAAATGTATGACATTAAAAAAAGACCTTATGCTTTTAGCTCTAAGTAATGAGGAAAGATGACGATACACATTTATGGTCTTTACCTGTATACTGTTTGCCTGTAAAAACTACGTATAGCTAATTAGATAGACAATGAATTATCAGCACTTTTGTGACTGGCTTTATTACAGGAAAACCTCTTCCTTCCTTTGAACTTGAACATACACTGTCATTTTGTTATTTTACCCAATTTAATGTGAGGCTTTATGATGATGGTAGACATGGACATCTCCAGACTGCTGAACAGGTCAAGAGGCACAGCACCACTTTACAGAATGCCTCAGTCAGAGGCACTCTGACAGCCTTACTCCTGCTCTCCTGTGAGAAAGCCTGACACAGGAATGAATTGTGAACTTAATCCACTAGTAAGATAATGTTGAAACTTAAATCTCATGGTCCTCCTCAG
>JAVJGJ010000037.1:37934494-37956839 GCA_035590215.1 Microhierax caerulescens
CAGAATACCCTGATTACAAAGAAGACAACCAAACAGTATGGCCTGTCACAATAATGTCTATAACCACAGACTTTCTTCTTCTTTTGTTTTGATTTTCTTTTTTTTTTTTTTTTTTAATTAATCAATCTTGAGAAGTGTTTCATACCTTCTTCACTTGCAGGAATATATATGTGTGTGTAGACATATATATATGTATTGGAATGGGCAAGTGTTTAAAATTTTGGAGTTACGCACATCATTTACACCTTAGTTTATTTGTGAGAAATGTCAGTAACTGGCTGCAGCAAATTGCAGGGGGGGTGGGAAACCAACCAAAACAAACAAGAAAAGCTACAAAAAGAAAAAGAAAAGGAGAATCAAGAAAAATGCGAAGTATGACTGTCATGGAGCAGCCCTTAACTGCAAAACCAGTACTCTTGGCTGGCAAAATTTACTCCTTCGAGGAGATACCAATGAACAAGCTACATGTTGTATCATCACAGATGACAAACGGGGAATGGGAGGAAGATTTTCTAACACAATGAAACAAAGACATGAGGAAACATACTGAGTGACACTGCAAGAAGGTTCACCCAAGCTCTCATGAACATCTACAGGTGTGCCTAAGGGGGATGCACATGAGCAATCTCCCATTCTCCCTGTTTCATTCCACCTTTTTGCTGTGTATGTGTTTGTTAGATAAACAGATCTATGTTTTGCAGAGCTCTTCTTGAAATCACTTTTATCAGCACTTGTCACACCACTTTAGAGGTATGTCTACGCTGTATCACTGTGGTATGTCTATAAGGGAGAGATTTCCCTATGAGTATCAAGCAACCAAGGAATAGTGTAGCAAACATTTCTGGTAACATGACATTCTTACATGAAGTTTTCTCCTTTAGTGATTTGTCTAAACTCACGGAAGTTTGCCTATATTCTGTGCACAGCTTCACACTGACATTTTATGGAACTGTGCATGCACAGAGCAATTCTTCAGACATGGTGCACACACCTGCAGTGTGATAATTTGGACAGCCAGGCATCCGGAAATTAACAGATTGCCCTTCAGACTGACAGGGGGGGAAATGGTCACTCAAAAGAGCAGGGTGTCACCCAAAGCGGGAAGATGTGCAAATGTGCTTGTACAGCCCTTAAAGCAAGACTCATAAATCTTAGTCTTTCTATTCAGAAACTGCTTTCATAAGAAAAAATATGAAAAGATTTTTTAGAAAAAAGTTAAGAATTTCACATTACCAGTGAAAATGTAAGAATTTTTCCTTTCTCACCCTCCCCCAGGAGATTACTTCTGTGATCATAAAGAAAAGAGTGAAACAGCTCCCGAGTGATGTAACGATATCAACAATATCAAGAGACATCTGGAGTGCGGTATCTGGAATACGTAATATCAAGTAGTCTTGAATACAAGACATTTTTTCCAGACAGAAGAGTACACCGTGAACCACAGGCTCATCAAAAATGCTGGTTAGAATTCCTTAAGAAAAATCTGAAAATACCCTGGCATAGTTCTGAAAAGTCTGAAAAGGTATGAATGTCATTTTTGCTTTAATTCATTAATTCAGTGCCTCTAGACGAACTTTTGAAATACCTGCATGTATATACGTGATTTTTCCGTATACTGCGTCTAAAGAATCCCTTGCATCCATCACAGCTGGAAGCACCATAATGTTTTCCAGTCGCCCGGTCTCCACATATTGCACAGAGACTACTGACCCCGTTGTCAGCAGCACTCATGTTGACAGCTTCTCCTGAACTGTCTGAGGACAAGCAAGAACAGCATACATAGTTATGGATAAGAGTTTCAACAACCATCCCACGAGCAATTTGAAATAAAATGAAGGTTTTTTCTGGCCTTTTCTCTTTTAATTGCCACTTTTGATTTATATAGCATGGCATACCTGATTCCATCTGTTTTTTATTCAGATGAACACCTTCAAAGTTACAAGATGTTAACAGAATTTATGAGGTTCACAAGAATAAATAATTTTATTCTAAACTCTTTCCAACTGAAAGGGGCTAAAAAATCAGTGTAATTCTGCATGTATAATTACATATTCATTCTTGCTAACATGTAGAGGAACTTTGGCACAAAGCAATGTTGCCTAGTTAGCTGACAAAGATCTCATAGGAGCTGGCAGTAACTGGCAACTGTCATACAAAAGTATGTGACATTGAACAAAACAAAAAAATAAGACAGTTTTTGCACAATACTTAATAAAAAAACCCCTCACAAATATTCTAAGAGGACTGCCTAAGTGTTATTTCCTTGAGCAAATTTTCTAAAGGAACATTGGTGCAGGCTTTACTTGCACAAGAGTATATTAGCTATGTGATTAACAATTAATCATTTAATATGGTAAACAACACTGAAGAAATTCAACTGAAATCAAACCAGACGTATTTATTCTTGTTTGAGTCATAATGTTTAACAGATGTGTTCAAAGAAATAATTGCAAAACAGCTTTTTCTGTTACGCTTCCGGTTTTACAAAAGGAGAGCTGTTTGCAATATGCCCTAAACATATGTAGTTGTTCAGTAAGGAAGAGGAAAGAGTGACACATTAATTAGTTATTCAAACATGTAATCAAAAGTCAAGTACATGAGTTCAAGAACAGTGGACAGGTCAAAAAAGTAAAAGTTAATATTGATACATATTATTATTCATTTTGTACTAGATCCATCTGAAATGTATTACATAACTATATTATAAAATTTTCATTGTGTCCCAAAAAGAGCTTACAATGTAAACAGTTTTTTAGACAGAGAGAAGAAGCAACATTTTTTCTGTTTTAGAAACATAATCGATTAAGTAAAATTGATTAAATAAAATTGAAATTTTAAAGCTCAGGGTTCAGTTCTGTAATTTGTCATGATTGCAAAATTATTTTTTAAAATGGGTTACAGAATTACTTTAGCCAGAAAAATATAAAACCCTTCTTTTGGAGTTTTGCAATTTTGCATCATAATGATACAGCAGAATCATTAAAAATACAGTATTTAAATTTAATGATGAAATATTTTATAGCAATAGATGTTGTGTCTATATATAAGGACTTTTTTTCTTTCATGTTACTCTGAAACAAAATGTCTGGGAAATTGACCTGATTTTGCAAAATTATTTGATTTCAACAGAACTGCATAATCTGCCTGTATTCTCAATGTTTCTGATTCTTTTAGACAGCTACAAAAGACACGCAGGGAAGTTCATAAAAGGCAGCTTTCCATTCCAGGCTAGCACTGTAGCTACAAGACAATGATTTTATAAATTCTTTATGAAAATACTCAGGCTGAACTCAAAGCAAACTTTAAACAGAAAAAGGCTACTCCTAAAACTTCAAAATTACCAAACTAATCACTTACAGTAAATAATTTAACCAGGTCTATCACCAACACATAATGCAACACACCATAACCTTCCTAACCTGCCTTCCCATTTTATGTAACATTAACAGATCTGAAAGGGTGCTATTCAGCAAAAAACAACCAACCAATGAAAAGACACCTATTAGCACAAAAAGTAGAGAAATCATCTAAAAGTTATAGAATCATTGTTCGTAGCTTCCAAACCACTTAGGGCATAAGGGTCTGTTTTTTCTTTCTAAATCAATAACCAAATCCACCTTTCTGTTTACTAAGCTTGCTGTAAAGTAACAACAGAAATTCAGATAAAGCTTCAAGCCCAACAATAAAAACTTAGGTTCCTATACGGCAGGAATATGTGGAAGGGCAGGTACTAAGTATTTTTCCTGCAAATCAAATCACTAAATATTTGTTTTGCCTTCTAAAAATACATATTTCAATATATCTATGGATTATATTTTTTGATACAATAATCCAGGTTCTAAGTACATTAGAAGATTTGGAAAGCCATTTTAGAGTAGTTTAATTTGCCTGATGCTTTTCTTCACTTTTATAGACTAATATTTCCTTTTTATCTGATCAGTCAGTACTTCAATGATGGCAGAAGGAAATGGTGTGCTTCCTGTTTCAAGCATAACTTATTGATATGATTTCTCAAAAATTTATTCCATTAAAAATTCCACCTAAAGTGTTACATTAGTGAAACGCAATTAGTTTTTCTCAGCTGAACATTAGCCTCTAGAAAGCCAATGTGATTTTTTTTAAAAAAAAAACTCTAGTTCATATATACACATAAATAGAAAGGTGATTAACATTTAAATAAATAAAATTACTCCAACAATTAGAAATTAGGCATCAAGAGACAAAAGCTATTTTTTTTTCACAAGCCTCTTCATCCTGTCCTTCTGAACGTTATATACAAAATATACTTTCATGTCCGAACTGTCAATACTAGTTATTCATTTGTCTTACAGTAAATAAAACAACTGCTGAATACACCATTTTCTTCCTTTGATTAACTGACTGGTGACAGTAGAGTTCAGTTAGTTTATTACACATAACCTCTCTTTTATTTTCCTTAATGTTAAAGAATTATAATGTTATTAACTTAGAGCTAGTGATGAAGTGTAAAATAGCAGATTTGCAGTTTGAAAACAACCCCCAAATGCTCCATTAATAAAACAGTTAGCTAACACCTTATAACATTACTAAACTTCACTTTTTCTGTTAGCTGGCTTCATTTCGCATCACAGATCAAAACTCACCATTGCCATTATACAGAATCTGCATCGTTTCAAACTCTAGTGCCGTATACGTCGGGTCCAAAACTTCACTGTAGTTTGCCATTTCCATGTCTAGTATTGGTTCCGAGAGCCTCATCGTTGAATGCAAAACCAGTGACAAAGCTGCTCAAATGTGCAACCTTCCCATTCTGTTTCACAGTGATTGATAAACCAAAGTTAACTATAACTGTGGCACTTACGTGCTACGATGGGAGGAGCTGGAAAACTGCTTCTGCATGCTATATTCTACCTGGTGTTTTTTTTTTCTTTTATGGTACAGTGCAACCCTTCTGATAATCTTGGAATGCTTTATGGAATAAACTTATCAGGAGTTGCACTGGTTCCAATTCTTAAGTAAACCCAAGGACGTGCAGGAAGCTTCCTATCTCCTATGCTCTGCTACACACTTTGCTGTCAATGGGTATAAATGGTCCTAAACAAACCACTCTGGTTGTTCTATGTAAAGAGATTGTAGGCTCATATGCCATTTTGCTTTCTCTCTTCAGAACAATAAGGAAGTGTGATACAATTATGGACTATCATCATGCCCAAAACATCCATCATCATCTTTTAATAGGCAACTGCAAAACCTCCCCTTTTTATAACCGTTAGTGTTCTTGTAACAGCAGCAATGGCTGTGCAGGCATGCTCAACCAAGGCCTCAAGCAACGCAAGGCTCTGCAGCAAGGCCACGTTATAGATTTCCCCCATCACACACCACGCTGCTGTGACGGCTCTAGGCAGTGGACCTTGCACCCAGAAAGTGGCTTCCTGCCCTAAACCTTCTTCGTACAAGACGTGATGGCAGCATGTTGTTTTCAAGCACCATTCAGATGCACAATGAAAAAAAAAACATCTCTGAAAAGAAGAATCTCTGCGTAGGTCCACTGCTCAGGAGTTGGTACACATGGCATGTCCAAACCCAGTTAAAAACCCTCCTGTGAAGATGCTTGAATTTGTTGAAAAGATAGCTGAATTTCACTTGCTAATCAGGTGCTTTCAGATGTTAGCAAAATTTCAGATATTACTTCTCAATAAATTCTTGACAGAAAACTACCCTTTACACTGCTGAACAGTAGTTACATTAAAAATTACATATATATAGGAAAACTGCCCTGTTTCTGTTTAATTAACAGGAGCCAATAGCTGTATATACATCGCAGAAATGCTTATTTGAATGGGAAGAGAAGAGTGCCTGTAGTTGCTGTTCAGGAAAAGTAGCAGAAAAATGGCACCATAAAATAACTCTTTAAAAAAAAAAAAAAAAAGCAATTGCCAGACAAGCTACCTACAAAGAAGGAAATTTTACAGGAAAAGACCTAGAAAAAAAGTTTTCAAAATTCAATTTTCTAATTTCCAAGTCCCCAGGGTTACCTGAGAGGCACAAATCATCCTGTCTCCTGGTGGACACACAGATGCAGTCTCAGGCCAGTTCTCCTCCTGACTCTGGTGGATCCCAGTGACATAATTATGACAACAGGATTCTCCAAGTCACAGAACTATCCCCAAACTGAAGACCATTTACAATTGTGTTACTGCTTGCACAAATTCTCCACAGATTTTGGAGGATCTCCACAGGGGCCATCCTTTTCAACCTACTGCTATTCCTTTTCCTTTAAACCACTCATCCATTATTATATTCAATGAGATACCAAAAAAATGCAGAAGTTGCTACTTAAAAAAGGGCAAACCTATGATGATCAGCCTTCATATGAATAGTATGTTATTAATGACAAATGTAACTATGAATACTTACTATACACTACAAAAGATATATGAGAATTTTAGAATATATTTAAGTTTATGAGTGAAATGTTAAAATATTTCATGCCTGCAATCGTGGAAGAAACTATCCTCAGAAAGTATCATTACACAGTACTGGAAGTGTACAAAGTTTCACTGTCCTTAACCATAGCTAAGATTTTCTTTCTTTTTTTTAAAGAACCATACTAAATAAAGACTGATGAAAAGCTATTTGAAGACAGCCCATATTTGTTTAGGAAATCACAGTAGTTTCATCATCAGATGGAATAATTTTATACTACTGATGGCTCAGTTTGAGAAGTTACTTCAGTAGCAGAATTTGTTGCATTTGCTACAATATTTTTTTGTATTTGTATAGTATTTGTTACAAAACTAGTTACTAGTTACATAACAAATGATTCATCGTATTAAATATACTACTTAAAATAATATACAAAGGGTTACATTTTAACTAGAATTATCTTTTGAACCTTAGTGCCTATGTTTCGATAAGATTCTCTATAAATAATCTCTGGCTTTCTCATACCAAAATTGTATGCTGCACGAATACAAACATATCTAAGACTATCTGAGTTTTATTTCAAAACTCCAGTCCTGAAAAAATGCTGGCATATGAGTAAATTTAAAATATGGGAATGAATGTAAGATGGAAGATATCATGTATGACATGATCAAATCCTGTTATTCCATCTGCTGTTAGCAGAACTTCTTTAGCACTGCCAAAACAGGCCCCTCAGTGACTACTAAAGAGAGGGAATGAATTGACCCTTCATATTTCTGTCATATAAAAACTCATTTAAATTGATTTTTTTTAATATGGAAAAGTGTATACTATAGGAAAGATGTTCTTTATACTATTTTTTCATGTTTTGCTGAGGAAACTTCTTACAGTCAAGTGTTTTCATAAAAAGCTGTTTTCAGGGGGATTTACAGCATCATGAAGTAAAATGTATACTAAATGACTACTGTAAAATACTAATATGTTGTCTCTCTGCCTTAGGTGGATCAGAATGCAGTTCTGGAATTAAGAGCAGTTGAGGAAAGAAGCCAATGATGGTCAGCTTTTGGTTGTATGTCAGTCCAAGATTCATAATATTCACTAGTATTCAGATCCCCACAAAGCAAATTTATTTTCATATTGAACACATGCATGTTTTTTTCAAATTCTGAACGACCTTCCAGCTTGTAGTATGAGAGGTTCTTTCAAATTCTAAGTCATCTACTACTGACAGCCAAGAAATATCAGCGTTAGGTAAACAGAAGTTTCAAAGTTGTATAATTAGTCAAATTGTACAACACTCCTTTGAGATGTGATACTTCAAACTTGAGTGAGAAATGATTTTTCGAAGTAAATTTTGCAGTAATTGTGAAGAAAGAGAAAGCTACACCGTAATGTTTTTGTTCATGTGGTTTTGTTCAGTTTTTTCTTTAAATCTGATGACCTCACAATTGCACACAGAAAGCATTCCTATCTTATCTTTAAGATTATTAACTCTGTTAATTGTACAGCTCTCCACATTAAATGTAATCATTCTTTCTGATTGTGGCATAAAATAGAACACAAGCTAATAAAATCAAGGTTATTTCCATAAAAGTCTTCCTGAAAATAAAAACAAATCTCAAATTACTATCGCTACTGAAAACAGTTTTGGTTTGGGTTTTGGCTTTTGGGAGGTGAGGGGGTGGCATTTGTTTCCAAGTTTTATAAGTAGCAATATGTTCTTTTGTCATTCCAGCTTAATAAGAAACATAGGTCCCCAAAAGAAAGCCTTCATTTAAAGGTTGTTTTTTTTTCTTATTTCCCTTGTGTTCTGAGCAAGGAACACATCCTGACAGTATTTGTTGTTTTGCCGGTACAGTGTGTTGTGGTGGACATAGATGGGAGGCATCCTATTTTTGTCAGTAAGCTGGCCTATTTATCCAGTATGTTGATAAAACACACATTTTGATGTGTCTCCCCTCCCATTTGCTGGCACACACACTGGAAGGTACACATGGAGTCTGTACTAACCAACCCTAACGAAACCATTCGATCTGAGCCAGAACATCTCCTTACTACTCTAAAAACAAAGATCTCCAAGTGACAGTTTATGTGCCAAAAGCTTACTACCTAGAAAGCAGGACACAAATCTGTGCACACCAGTGGGGAATCTCATTTTTGGCTGAAAAAAAAAAACCCACACATCCATGTAATACCAGAAAGTGTGTCCCTCTCCTGTAACACCTTCAGTGCCAGGGAGAACAATGCCAGTCACAGTCACATCAGCTCTGCTGCCAGTCACCCCCAAGTATTTCACAAATGGTCAATGAGTAATGACTGAGTAATTTTAAAGTATTTTTCAGAGCAATTTGTGAATCATGACAGTAAATGCACAGCACAACTGTTTGCAGTAAGATGATCAAAGGCACCATCTCATACGCACTTCCCAAACTCTGCATCAACTATCAACTTTACTGAGTAAATTTATGGCACTTAGATGTTTCTGTGCTTTTTCACTTTGCATCTTCCTTTTGACTTTATCCCAAAAAATATAGCAGTTAAATAAAACACTAGGAAAGCAAAGCCAGTACCAGAATTGAATAACAGGTTTTCACGCTACGCTTATTAGGAAACGTGGCAACATTATCTGCAATAAATCATGCCCAGGGAAACGTAAGTAAAAATCTTTGAGGGAAATCTAAGTTAAGCCTCTTTCCATTACACACATTCTTGACACTTAGACCACCCCAGGCATTCTATAAAAATGAGATTCTTGCACATATTGAATCTGCCTCTTTTTTATTTGAATTAGCGATTCATTATGTTGTGCTCCACCGTATCATACGGCAAAAATACATAGCTTTCTAATAAGTTATGATGAGGGTTGTTCTTTTTTATTATTATTATTTTCTATTTTGGCATAACAGGGAACAGACCATTATTGCAAAGTCTGAATTATCTTTATTTTTATGCTTTTGGCTTCATAAAGAATCTGATTTTTGGAACACCCAGCTACAACTTCAACAGCCATAAAAGTAAACAAACACAGAAAACAAAGAACACAACTGGCTTCTGACTTGTCAAACACTATGGACCCACCCTATTTAGCACATTTTTCAAGCTGGAAATAATCCCAAAATAGTTATAAGGATGCCAATGAGTACTCTACATAGAGTTTCAAAGCTGGCTAAGAGATTTAATACTCCAAATTCTGTGAAGTGCAATTTACAATTTTAATCTCGCATCCACTACTGTCTTTGCCCTGTCTGTACTTGAGGGGAAATATCAAAGGATTATGAAAGCTATTTTGAGCCTGAAGAATAGTTGCTGCAGGACAATTCCCAAGATAATTTACGCTGGCTGAGGATATAGCCCACTTTCAGATCTTCCTGCCCTATTCCAAATATCATTCTCTGCAGCTTATTCTAAAAGGATAAATGATTTATTCACTTTATATACCACACTGCCATTGAAGGGATACGCTACTAGCTACTAGCAACAGTAATATAACAGTGTCATATGCAAAGGGAAGATGTTGCGTCCACTAGTTAAGGTCAAGGTAAACAAAGCTATCTGGTTTATCTGAATTTATTTATCACTTACACATGCAAACATTCGTCAGTGAGTACCTTGGGTAGCATATCACAAAGTAGAAGAAACATCCCAGTTCACAGACCCTCAGTTGCTCTCTCTCTTCAACAGAAAGATGTGTCTTAAGGATGATTTTCATATTGCGTTCACCTAAAATCTGCACAGACCAAAATTATTAAGGTAATATCTTCTGCATTTTCCAGACGTCCTGTGCTTTCTGTCAATGGTTTACTGATGCCAGTGCTCTGTCTGTGTGTGGTGGTCCTGCAGCTGTGCTCTCCAGCCCTTAATTACCTACCAGATTCAGGAAGATTTTTGCTATTGTTATTACTTCACTTCTTTATTATTCTCATGTTGCAGTGAATTTCTTCAACTAAGGAGAGTCGGATTACACCTATAACAACTGTATGTCAGCAGCTAATAATTTAAAAACTTTCTTCTGAGATTTCTCAGCCTTCAACTTAGCACAGGACAGCCTTTCACCAAATAATACCGTTGTAGGTAGTAGTAAAAGTAGTAGGAAAGAGTCCAGGAAAAACCACCTCAATGCCAAGGGGTCATACAGGGACCAGTGCATGTAGGCCACGGTGAAATGTCAACAGGTAGCTGAACAGAGCAGTCTGTCCGGGTGAGGAAAGAGTCAAGGCCGTGGCGGTGCCTGCTGAAGAAGCACATTTCTAAGGGAAGATTTAGAGGGATAGCTAAGGATGAAGTGGAGGCCTGGTGACAGTCAGTCAAAAAGGAGGCAGGGGGGTGACCTTGTTGCCTAGAGCTTCCTGAGGGGTGGAAGTGGAGAGACAGGGAGGTGCTGATCTCCCAGGTATCCAGTGATAGGGCGCATGGTAATGGCTCAAAGCTGCCTCAGGGGAGGTTTAGACTGGAAGTTAGGAAAAATTTCTTCTCCAAGAGGGCAGTCAAACACTGGAACAGGCTTTTTAGGGAGGTGGTCGATGCTCCAAGCCTGTCAGTGTTTAAGAGGCATGTGGACAATACCCTTAACAACAGGCTTTAACTTGGTCAGCCTGAACTGGTCAGGCAGTTGGACTAGATGATCATTGTAGGTCCCTTCCAAGTGAAATATCCTGTTCTGTGCTATTCTATTGCACTCTGTTCTAGTCTAGCCTGTTCAGTCAGAACATCGTATGCCAGGTACAGGGGTTAGGAGGTAAAAACTGAGACACAGAGTAGTTATATTCCTTTATCTATCTACCTGTTACAGGAGGCTGTCCACAGTAGACTGCAACATATGTAGGTATCAAATGTTATGCAGATTTAAAATCTTGGTTTATATATATGTATATGTGTATCTATATGTAAGTGTATATGATGTATATGTATATATATACACATAGGAATGTATTTTCAGTGTTATTGTGACAGCTAGATTTGCCTCATGAATTATTATTCGGTATGCCTACAAAAAATGGATTTGTCCCTCCTACATACTGGACCCCAGTAATTCTTGACATTGTATTGTCCATGTGCAGATTCTCTCTATAAACTAGTAGTTAATCTGTATTTTGCCACTTCAATTCAATCCATTCCTGTGCTTGCTTTGTGTCCAGATTAACAGTAAATTTGCTAACCCTATCTGGGGTTAGCAGGCACTATTAGAAAATTGTGCATTTTCATGGGGAGGAAGGATAAAAAATAGGATACTATTGCTTCTTTACATAGCAACAGATCAAGGTATACGATTTACTATTAAGTAGACTTTAGTATTTAAGATTTCTATTTTAACTTAATACTCTTTAGTTAATTTTATTTCTGAAAACTCAAAATAGTCATGAAATGTTGCCAGTTTATAGGGCTTAAAGATTTTTGTAGCACAGATTTACGTGGTGAGATTTGCTGAGGTACAGTTAAATGGCTGGAGTCTCTTGTTAATTATTTGCTTAAATCAGGTAACTTATTATTTTCTGGTACAGAAAAATTAATCAGAGACTTGTCCTGGACAGGAGAATGAAATGGGAGGAAAAGAGGAAAGAGTTCAGGAGTAAGATAAAACCAAACCATTGTGATACTGATAAGCAAGACTAAACACTCTTGTTCACTCTTCCTCAGGTGTTTAGTAATTTCTTAATAAGCCTCCTTGGCAGGTTTTTATGCCAGCTTCCTTCTAAAAAATGTTTCATATAGCCAGTTAGATAAATTTTACTTACAATTTATCTACATTTATCTTGAGAAATACCATCTAATAAGATAACTTTTTTTCCACGTACGAACAACCTTGCCTTTGTCATACACAATAAAAAGAGTCCAAAAAATGGTTAACTAGTATGAAGGCAAGGTTTGTTTGGTTTTTTTTTCAGCTTGCCTAGAATTTTCTTTTCTGTGTGAATTAATCACAGCAAGTCTTCTAATTGCTATATCCTATCCCCTGCTGAATTAGTTATATATTCTACATAATGCTTCAAAACAAACTCAGTACACTTCTGCCCATGCTAGTGACTATATAACTCTTGGTCCTACGTAAAAGGCTACTTAAATACCTGAATAGTCGGGCAAGTCCCATTATATTCAATTACTCTGTCTAAAATTAAAATTTTTAACTAGTCTAAACTGACTCATCACATTCCGGCAGAAAGAACGTTGTGTCAACACACTTCGACTTAACTCTTCCAAGACACTAGCATGGCTATGCTTAGCTTGACAACTTATTTCGGTTTTATTTTTTATGAAAATCAGTTAATGAGAAGTTCAGAGCATGTTAACTATGAGTTTAAACTGAACGTATGACAAAGGGACAGAAAATTCAAAATACTACCCAAATATAGGAACAACACGCAACCATAAAGGCATATATTCTGTTTCAATGATATTCTGGATTAGCTCTTAAAAAGTATCATGCATGTAAAATGCTGTGCTTTTCAAAGGGATACTTTTCCCTCTGAGAACAGTAAGATATGATGGGATTGAGTACTGCTGAAAATACAGCTTGTAAAGCATCTCAAGACCAACAATCCAAAGTTTCTAGAATCCTAAATTGGGCTAAGGAAACAATTACATTAGGTCATAAACAAAGACATTTCACATTAAAATTATTACATTATTTTTCTTAAGAGAACAAAGTAATTTGTGGTTTCAGCAAGAATGAAATAACAGCAGTATCTCTTTGAAAATACACACAAGAGGGCTGTCCTAAGAATCAGGGTGGCCCTGGACACTTGATATATTTATGGATAGAGGCATCTGCATTGTAAGTGCAGTAAATTCAGATCCCAGTGCACATAAAACAGAATCCTCTGGAGAATGAGTTTAAACTATTCTTCCCTGTACACATACAGATCTACTCTGCAATTGGCCAGTGGTTATCTCTTAGTTTTAACACATGCTAGGTGTGTGCCCAGGTAGGAATAAAGCATTAACTACTGAGACTTCCAAGAAATAGATACATCTACTCCCACAGATTTTTTAAGAGTGTTTTTAATAAGCTCAAAATCAGTAAAAGTCCCATTTAAAAGCTGATGATAAATATTAGAAAAATGAAGTGGGCTGCATGTTTATAATTAAGAAAGCCAGAGCACTGATTAAGCTCAGCAGGAAAAAACTCACTGGCATGGAAACTGTGAGAGATGTGGTCCTGCAAATTTGTGCTTAGTGTCTATCTTAAAAGCAGGTAAGAGGAAACTTTGAGAAATGGTCATAGGTGCAGTTATGAGTAAAACCACAACGCAAATCATCAAGATGAAGTCTGAAAAGTTATATGTAGCTGCAGAAATACAGATTACATGATCTACCTTAAATATTATAGATAACAGCTGTGTCTGGGTGGGTTTTCTGGACATCAGTAATACTCATGTGGCCATATTCCTTGGGTTTAATGCATTCATGTAGGTAGGCTCCATCTTTTTATTTGAGAACTCTGCAGTCAGTTTCCCCGTATCTGTGAGAGAGGGACAAACTATATTCCCCTTTTTATGAACAAAGAACTGAGGCAAAGGACAACTGAACACTTATGACACTTGAGTCCACATGTCCACAATATAGTCACTTGCATGCAAACTGGATGTCTAACTCCTTTTGTATATAATGATCAGAAACAGGCACATCTAAACAAATTCATCAAACCTACCTGTAACAGTAGGTTGAACTGAATCACCTCTCAGAACACCCATTTCTTCCCACTGGTTGTCTAATCAAAGTGCTCACACAAGTGCAACAGACACCTAGAGTCAGTTGAGGTGAATCCACACAAATGACTCCCCAAAAGAGAAGGCAGCTGAAGGTGGAAACCCTGGCTGGAGACCCACCTCCTGCACTATCTGCCTGGGCACTTTCTCAAAACCAAAAGTATAGCATATAGCCCACCTGCTATGAGTTATGGATGCCAGAAAAAAAGCAGAACAAAAAACAAACAAAACCCAAACAAACAAAAATCCCCACCCAACCCTTTAATCACATTTTAAAGCAAATTCAAAATATGGTTAAACTCCTAGATCACATAATGAATGTTTGCTCCAAATTAAGATATGTTTCAGAGGGCCTGAGCTTCAGGAAGAGTCAGCCAACTTAACAACAATGGCCATATGTGCAATCGTACAATGATGGACACTATACCAGACGAGGCTTACCAGAATCAGACCCAGGTATCTCTGCACTTGATAAAAATTGAGATACAAGTAATATAATCAAAAAATAAGCTAGGTGAAGAACATTCCTCACAATGGAAAGCGAGAAAGGAAATGTGAAATCAGAATACTTAAATGTGGGACAACTGTCCTGTGTGGTCTTGCCTACAGTTTGTGAATGTATACCCAGGATCCCAGTGACCAGAAGACAGGCTTCTATAATTTCCTTTGGAAGGTACACCAAGCACGCAGGCTCTGAGGCCAGCTGATACCTCCTCTGGCCTGGGGAACCAGAAACACAAGGCATGTGGAGGACACAGGTCACTTGGACACTTTACTGGGACGCTGTTCAGGTGCATCTCCTGGGGGGCCAAGACTGTGATGCATTTACCCTTACTTATCTTACATGTAGATATGGCTGCAGGAACGGTGTTCCACTCCAAGTTAAGCTGCCTCATCAAAGCTACACTCTATGTTGAAAAAAAAAAGAGAAATCACAACTACTCTGTTAAATTTATCTCAGGAGACACAGAAAAGTTGTTGCTCTCCAAGGTTTTGGTGATTTTTCAAAACAATGCAGTAAAGATATACATCTTTTAATCTGATTAAGGAGAAAAAGCAGCTGTAAACTGTACTCTGTACCGATTAAATGCCCTGACAATACCTAAAACTGATTCATCTTCCAGATAACATTGCTTTAATTAGACATGTGAGTGCTGACAGTCCGCTTTTGATTGGTAAATTCTGTAAATACATCAACATTTAAAACACATTAGTATTTGAATACCCCAGCTGATTTGTGAGAATGGCAGAAACAACTTCCTGGGAAAACTTAAGTCTTTCAACTTCCAAAAAGAAGTAAAATCACAGTAGACAAAAATGACCTAATCAGAAAGAACTGCAGAACAAATTTCTTTAGGAATCAAGAAGGCTGAATCGGTAGCAGTGGTGTGCAAGAAAACAAAGATGACTTCACGTAGGTGATGAAAAGGTCACTTACTGGGTGTATCCTAACCATTTATGTTAAGGTTTTATTACAGATACAATAAATTAGTCATTTGAAAACTTCCAGAATCTGCAGGTGAGTGGAAAAAATAGGGGTAACAGGATTTTCTTTTTCAGGTAATGTAAGGTCTACAGTTGAAGGCACTGCTGTAGTAGTCTTTCACCAAGCAACAACGCAATTGCTGCACCGAAGAGAATATCAGTGTTGGCTATTTGAAGTGGAAGTCCTGCTTGGTCTAATAAAGATGTGACTTCTTGCAAAAACTTGGCCTTGCATGGGCATTTGAGTAAGTAAAACTAAAACACCGAAACTTCTTTGTTACACTTTTTTTGACATATAATAAATATTAGGGGTAGGAAACATGACAAATATTTTCTAATGGAAGATTGTGACTTGTCTCACTTGATCTGCACAGCATTCTTGAGGAAAAAAGGGAAAACCCAAACCTACAGCAACAGGTTGTTGTTGTCTTGGAAGGAACAGTTAAAAAAACAACCTGAAAACCAACTACTCCTAGGAAATGTGGCAGAAATAATTACTTAGGCACCCCAAAGTCTCCAGAACCACTGAATCCTAAAAACCCATGAAGACACAGTCTTTGTTGTAAGCAGGTTTATTTTACATAAATGAAGTTGTATTTTTCATTTGTTAGGAGAGAAAATCAAAGACTCAGAACTGAAAGAGGAACACAGTGCTTTGCTAATTTTCCAAAGAGAAGACTGAAGAAAATTAAAATGATTAAAGTAATATTGAGCAGATTGTTGTGTTATATTGTTTTCCTGAAGAGACAGAAAAAAGAAAGAAAAAGAAAAAGAAGAAAAATATTTTTTTAAAAAATAGTACTCCTTGATGTTATTTATTGAAGGGCTCTGAATAGAAAATCCAACCAAAAAAGATGAGATACAGAAGTGAACTAAAAGGCTGGGCATGATACCAAATAATCAGTTTTATGAGTCCAAAAGGAAGAACTATATGAAATACCACTATGGGTATGAGGAATCCTGAATACATTCTTAATCCTTAATTCCACAAACCTCAGGAGATCAAGTTCAACATCCTCCTCACTGCACGACGTATCAGGTTGCTAAGGGCTTTATCCAGTCATATCTTGAGATACTTCAAAGGATGGAGACTGCCTATCCTCTCTGGGCATCCTGTTCTTTGCTGGACCTGGTCCCCCCCTGATCCTCAGAGCCAGGATTTTTCTCCTTACATCCAGTCTGAAATTCTCGTTTCAACTTACGTCCATAGTCTCTTGTCCTCCCACCTGTGCCACAGTGAAAAGCCTGACTCCATCTTTTCACAAACTGCCTTGAAGTACCAGATGCTGTTGTGAGGCCCCCTCCCACAAAGCCATCTCGTGTCCAGGCTGAAACAGTTCTGGTCTGCTAGCTTCTCCTCAGCTGGGCAGGTGTTCCAGCCCCTGACCATCTTGGTGGCCGTCCATTGAACTTCCTCCAGTTTATCCATGTCTTTCCTTGAAGAAAGAAGGGGGCAGGGGGGCGGGGGAAAAACTGTATGCACTGGTTTAGATGCTATCTAAAAAGTGCTGAGTAAAAATGAATAATCAATTCTCTTGATCCTTTAGCCCAGGATTCAATAGCCCAGGATGCTGCTGGCCCTCTGCTCCTGGGACACATCGCTGGCTCATGCTCCACTCACTGTCTACCAACACCCCTTGCTTCTCCTCAGCAGGACTTCTCTCCGGCCAGTCCCCTAATCCTCACCCCAATACGGGATTGTTCCTCAATTGTCCCCCAGTTTCTCAATTCTCAATTGAATTTTTATTCTCTAAAAATGACAATACTTTTCTAGCCTCCCCTGGCTAAATTACTACCGCATTCTCCATTTCTGAGATATATACATAAATTAAATTACCACGATGGACTCGGTTTGAAAAGATTGAGTTAGCTGTCTCCAACAGTTCTAATTAAAGTACCGCCGTATCTGTTCACTTAGCCAGAATAAGAAGCCAGCCAGTCACTTCTACCAGTACTTCTGGACACATTTCGTAGAGCCAGCAGAACTCATCTACACCTCCTGCTATCTGTCATTCATCTGACAGTGAATGGTATTTCAGCCTCCATCTGCACGGGTAGGGGGGAGTTAAAAGCTGTCATTACAGCCGGAATTAAGGAGCACTAATGGCTTGCCAGCCATGTTCAGGGCAGAAGAATGTAGATCTTACAGAAGGAGACTAAAAGGAGTTGGTTTGCCCATCTCAGGGAAGTGAAAAGTGAGAGGGAGTTTATTCCACAAATAAATCATGCATGGTAAACAGCAGCATAGAGGGAAAAATTATTCAGACAATAAAATAACACTGCTGTAAGAACAAAGGCATAAATTTGAGGCTGGCAAGTGGAAAGTTTCTAAACATGGCAGGGTCATGGCACTGTAACAAACCTCCATTTAGGTAGCAGGGGCAAGGCACCTAACTTTTTAAGACATGGAGAGAAATTTATCAGATACTATATGGGTTGGTGACATATAATGCCAAGTTGATGACTCAGGAGATCTCTTCTAGTCTTATATTACTGAATATTTTGCATCACAAATTTTTTTTTTTTAAAAAAGTGGTCAGTGAACAATATCAAGTGTGTTATTCTAATTACAAATTAAACAAATATAAATGACAGAAAGTTAACTTTAGTGCAATAAGCAATTAACAGAACTATGCTGTGACTGCAGATGATACATAATTAACAACTGCTGCAAATGATGTTATCCATCTAATTTGCTCAGATTGGAGTAGCATTATTCTTAGACATGTTTAGCAAGTCTGCAGTAATGTGCACTTGAGTGAAGTGCTCTTTACTAACGTGTTGAAATTCACAAAGCTGTTATTAGAATTGCAAATAAGATCTACACCAGGATTATTTCCTCTGCCCATCATTTTCTCTTCTTTGGAACTACCCTTGACAGGAAATCAAATTGTAACAAGTCCAAAGAATGTTTGCACAAATCGAGTAAAAGTGCTGTTATATAATTAAACAGGGAAAACGTGCAAAAAATCATCCTGATGAACCAAGCGGGACTGAATTCAAAACACGTGAGTTGCTGCTGAACAAGAATCATGGAGCTCACTGGGGGACAGCGAAAAGCATTCATGGTAGAATTCACTTAAGAAAGTGGTAAGGGGAAAAATATGTTTTGAAGTATTGTGTGTTTAAGGCCCAGAAATGAAGAATATCTGAACATTCAAAGTCTAATGGAATCATTAGAGAAAATCATCATCTTTCAAGGACTGGGTCTTCAAGGTCAATACATGTTGGAGTTGCAAAGTCCTTAATTGGCAATTCAAGCATATCAATTTCAAAAAGGAAGAACTAACTAGTGGTTCACAGGTGTTCTGTTCATCTTTCCCAGGATAGTGGAAAATGTGGACAACTGGATAAAGTAGTAAGACATGATGAGGCCTGATAAGAAGCACACACATCCTTGGGTGAACAACATATTGATATGATTTGGCAAAGATCTTCAAAGGTGCATACCTTCCACCAACCTACCAGCAATTTCTCCAACTTCATGGGTATTTATGTGATTTTCAGGATCACATGATCTTTCCAACACTTGTGTCCCCAAATGGCCATCATTTTCTGAGAGAGTGGCATGTTGAAATAGGACAGCTAATGTTATAGTCTCTAGCAAGCAAGGAGATTAGTGAAACGTGCAGCAAAACTTTACTTACATTGAAAAAAGTAAAGACTACAGAAGCTTCAATTCTCCATATACAGGTGGGGGAAGGCTGATTTCCTAGGCTGTATTTCCATCCTCACCTCTAGGTAATACCTGCAGCCAATAAGAGTAAAAGAAATGCTAAGCTACCTGCAATGCAAATGAACTGTGCTCCTAAAGAATATTCTTATTTGGATTATAAAGGTTGAGAATACAGTGCTTTCACGCAAGGTACAAAGGCATTTCTGAAGATTAAGGAAACTTCAAGAAAATGCTTAAGTCATCAGACAACGTTGATGCCAGATTTTCTTCCACTTGTAGAATAAAAAATCATAGAATTTATACAATGCCTTGAAATACTGAAATCTGGAAGGATTACATACAGGGAATAAGAGACAAAATGGTTTTTAAGACTGCAGAACTGTTGACATAGAAGCATATGAATAAAAGATTCCCTGCTCTTTGGATGACACTAATGTTTAGGTACTGGGTAAACTACATAGTAAAACAGGATTTGTAGTAGAAAAGCCTGCAAGAAAAGTAAGTTTAATTTGACTATGTGGAGAGGGTTTTGAGAAGGATAAAGGCATGAAGGAAACAAAGGGACATTTTGTAGTAACCTTGAGAACTACTTTATAACTTTTGCAGCCTCACTGACTTTTTTTGGGTGAGCTGCACTTTTAAACAATCTTTATTTGTTTTATATATATTTATGTCAATGCTACCTATTAATTCTATTCATTCTTACATATGTTAAGTTTGTACATTTATGAGTAATTCTTAATACAAACAAAATATACGCTGGCCATTCATAAAGTTCTGAAAGACAAATTTTCTTCTGCATCCCAATGTAACTGCATGCTGTTAAGATCCAAATAAATGCACGTCATTTTTAGGTTTTCCTATTAAAAACAACATATTCACTGGCTTCAGCTAAGACAGCATTCTTTGCTTTGCTTTCTACTTTACTAGAAACCTTATGGGTCATACATCGTTCTTTCCCTTGGAAGATACTGACAACACAGAAAATCACTTCCAGACACCAGGGACGAAAGTAGCTCCCCTTATTTAGATACAACAGGACTTTAGTCAAGAACAGAGATTCTTACAGTCTAACTTGTAGGTCTGCTGAGGCACTACATTCTTTATTGATTTTGCAAACTGCAGTGCATGCAAAATAGAAAGCAGTAAAATTATTAGGCCATCACTACTTTCTGTCCTCAGAAGCCATACTGCTACACTAGTGTACCAGATTGATTCCGGCAAGATCAGAAATAAAAGTATTTTATTTAATGGTTAAAAATATATAATTCCTATCTGCATATTTTCATATGTAGACCCGGGATCAGAAACACACCGTTTGGCTAATTGTGGAGGAGAAAAAGCACTACTTGTAATGACACAGCCTCTCCCACTGGGGCCACTATAAAGGCACATTGAATTATCAGGTGTACTAAAGTGAGGATGAAGCCTGGAAATGGCTCTATTCTTTAAGTCCCTCTGTGCCTCTTTCCCTATCCTCATTTATCTATGCAAGGTAAATTAGTCTCTCCATCATCCATGATGAGGAAAAGTTGGAATTTCTATGAGAAGCACACAATTTTTTATACACCTCTTTTAGACTTACATTTTCAGAACTCCCTTACACACCTAATCCTATAGCCATTAGTAAGGCAATAAAAAGACATAAAATGAGCAAAGAGCAATAAAGCAATCATATCCCAGCATGTTTATTTAGTTGTGGTCCTTAATGACAGAGACCTTCGTACCAACTGATACCTGGAGCTGCTACTAACTCTCCTCTGTCTCAAATCCCCGGTTATCATTACTCTTAGGCTTATGCCCCGTCTTTTAAAGCCTGCTTCACACGAACCGTGAAAAAAACAAAAATCACTGAAAGATTATTTTTATTAAGAAGAACAAAAGGACTTTGCAAATTCAGCCCAAATCCATTCTCTTTCAGAGCAATACTGAAAGAGTTGAGTTAGAGAAGGCAGAATGGTGGAAGAAATGTCCGTCAGGTCTGCCTCACCAGACAGGTACCAGCTGTGCTTCTGCAGCCCGTGCTGTGACCCCATTGGATGTGACTTAGGTGCAATGCAAAATTTGCATAGCTGCACTAAGGTTGTGTTAAAGTGTGTTAATGTGTGCCTTTGCCTCTGAGTGGCCTGTCCAAATTAGGTACATTAAATGGCTGAAACATCAAACAGGTCTTGGTGGCTGTTCTTATTAGGCTGTAGACATACGCTCTAGTGGTGAGAAAGGTACTTAAAATCTAAATATGTAATCATGAATCTGATGGCAAATCAGACTTTCCTCAAAATACTTGGGACAAGTAGTCAAATTTAAGCTGTACTAACTGTATCATATTGTGATTATTTTTACAGTCATTTCTATGTCAACCTAAAATCTGTTCCTTCAAAATACCACCTTTTCAATTTCAAGAGCTTCATTTATCTATTGAATATTTAAGCAGAGTTTCCTCTGTCTTTACTTCCCATTTACATTATTTTCTAAGAAGCTTTAAGAAATATTAATTCCCATGAGTGGACACTGATAATCTACATTGACGTCTGAATAATGCAAAAAAGTGCAATTTGACCCAGTTGTTCATAACAGAGACCAAGAACATGCGGTTGTCCTTCAGGAGACAATCTGATTTAAAATCTGATTAATCTCATTTAAAAATAGCCAATAACAATCTACTAAAAAATCCAGAGACCAACCACTGCCCCGTGATCAGTCACAGTCAGTTACAGTCACAGCTAAAATACAGTAACTTTCAGTTTGGGTATTTCTAGTTTCACCTTTCAACTGTCCGTGGTTGCTTGGTTTTTTACTCTTTGTGAAAAATACTCCATTTGATTTTTTTTTAGGGTTGCCTCTTTATGTCATGTAAAATGTTGCAGTCACTTTACTTTCACCTCACCTATCTGCTGTGTATGTTCGTCTCCTTCCCAATGTTTTTCTCTCTACTTTCCCTGTCCCACTTCTTCCTTTTTAGTCAATCTCTTCTCTCTTTTTGTCATTTTGTTTAATTAATTCCCTACATATAAAAAACACTTCAAAATAATTAAAATATATATATCATGAAGCCAACATGACTTTAGACAACTGT